>CM055657.1:8152713-9352713 GCA_029378335.1 Agrilus mali | reverse complement strand
GTCCAGTACGAAGAACATCCTACAGAAGCGGCTCGAGGAGGCTTTAATACAAGAAGGCTTCGATCCCAGTACGTATGAATTCGAGGATGAACTGGAAAAGAAATTTAATGAAAATTCAAAGAATCTGGAAGAAAAATTAAACGAAAATTCAAGGAATCTAGAAGAAAAATTAAATGAAAATTCGAAGAATCTAGAAGAAAAATTAAATGAAAATTCAAAGCATCTGGAAGAAAAATTGAATAAAATCTGAAAGAAAAATTAGAAAAATTCGAAGGATGTTTGGAAGAAAAACTGGGAAAATTCGAGACTGAACAAGAAAAAATAAAAGAAAGATTGGCCCAGCTGGAAGAAATGGTTCTGAATTCGGAGAAACGAGAGACCCGTCACCAACTTACGGAAAAGAGGCATAGCGCGGTTAACTTCAAAGAAATCCTCGACGTGAAAGAAGAACAAATAATCTCATCCAAAGTGCATATGAAGCTACCTACGTTTGACGGAAAAACATCATGGACCACGTTTCTGACGCAATTCGAGGTGGCAGCAAAAGCCTACAAATGGACGTTAGAAGAGAGAGCTTCTTCACTTGCCCTTGCTCTGCGTGATGGTGCTGGCGAAATTCTGAACACGTTGCCACCGGAAGAATTCCTAGACTACCATCGGCTAGTAAAAAGATTAGAGATGCGATACGGCCAAGCACATCTGACGGCTGTGTACCATGTGCAGTTAAAGAACCGACGACAGAAGACCGGAGAAAGTCTTCAGGAATACGAGGCGGATATCGCACGGTTAGTCCGGCTCGCCTATCCGGGTACGGCCGACGATACTCTGGAAAGATTGGCCGTCGACGCGTTTATTGACGGACTAAAAGACGACGAAATACAACAGCGACTCCGACTGGACCGGCCGAGGACTTTGGTTGACACATTGGCCCGCGCACTGGAATACGAAGTCGTCAAACAGGCGTCGCAACGACAATGACGAGTACGAGAATTAAAAGAAGAGTCAGCCAGTCGGGACGATAGACTGGATAGACTGGAAGAGATGATCCGCCGAGTAACGACCAAAGTAGAAAGGAAGCCCAGACAAATCAGGTGCTGGAACTGTGGTAAGCTAGGCCACGTGAGAAGCAGCTGCAAGAGTGAGAGATCTGCTTCTCAAGAAGATAAGCCCCGCGTACAGGAAAACTAGTCAGGGTCGGCGCGGCGGGGCAAACGTCGATCCCGGAGCAAGAAGCCCCCGGTCTAGTCGCACTAACAAAAACCATGAAAGACAGAGCTGATAGCCTTTTTCTTACGGGACACATAAATGGGAAGCGGTGTTCGTTTCTATTGGATACCGGAGCGAGCAGGACAATTATACGAGCCAACGTGATGACTACAAGTAAGCTTCAACCGACTCAATGGAAGCTACGTACGGCCACCGGAGAAATGGTAAATGACCATGGTGAAAGCTACGTCAAGTTCCGCATAGGATAGGCCTCCTTCCGACATTGCGCTCTTGTAGCCGAAATTGAAGACAACGTCATTCTGGGCTTGGACGTGCTTCGGAAAGACTTTTGCCTGAGTCTCCAAAGAAAAGTCGTGACCTTAAACGGAGAAGACTTCAAGCTAACCACTCAGGACACTGTAACATCTCAAGTCAAAAAGCTACAAACAAGAACGGAAGACGCGCAACGCCTACCAGAAGCCTTGACGAAATTGCGCCAGGAAGCAGGAGGCAAATGTAATCTTAACCAACGACGCCAGATAGAAGGATTACTAAAAGAATACCAAGACGTCTTTGAAGTAGAAGGTGGCAAGAAGGGACGAACCAACGCCGTCCTGCACAAAATAAATACTGGCGAAGCCCAACCCATCCGTCAGCGACCCAGGAGACTACCACTGGCCAAGAGAGAAGAAGCTGAAAACATCATAAGCGAAATGCAAAGGGACGGGGTAATAGAACCATCCACTAGCCCCTGGACATCGCCGGTAGTTCTGGTCAAGAAAAAGGATGGCTCGACACGCTTCTGTGTGGACTACCGCCAATAAAATAATGTGACGAAGAAAGACAGCTACCCATATACCACGAATCGATGACACCCTGGATACACTGTCAGGGTCGACGATATTTTCCACCTTAGACCTCAAGAGCGGATACTGGCAAGTGGCTTTGGACAGAGATGCCAAAGAGAAGACAGCGTTTTCCATTGGAACGGGGCTGTGACAGTTCAAGGTGATGCCGTTCGGGTTGTGCAACGCATCAGCCACCTTTGAGCGACTGATGGAAACAGTCTTGGTTGGCTTAATTGGGAAGACTTGCCTGGTATACCTCGACGACATCATCGTAGTCGGGAAGGACTTCACCGACCATCTGAAAAATTTGGAGGAAGTTTTCCGAAGACTTTGTGATGTCCACCTAAAACTGAGCCCCAAGAAATACCAGCTATTCCAAGAGACCGTCAACAACCTGGGGCATGTAGTATCCGGAGACGGCGTTTCAGTCGACCCACAAAAAATCAAGGTCGTGCAAGAGTGGCCTGTCCCTGCTGACGTCCATCAAGTCAGAAGCTTCCTTGGACTCTGCACCTACTACAGACGTTTTGTTCCTGGATTTGCAAAAATCGCTAAGTCTTTGACACGACTCACAGAAGAGAGTAGACCATTTAGTTGGGAGCAAGACTGCCAAGCTGCCTTTGAACAGCTAAAGAAAACCCTCTCTGCTACACCTGTGTTGAGCTATCCCCTACCAACTGGAAAGTTTATCCTGGACACCGACGCTAGCAATATTGGAATTGGCGCGGTTCTGTCACAAATACAGAATGGTGAAGAAAAAGTGATCGGATACTTCAGCAGAACTCTATCCAAACCCGAACGGAATTACTGCGTAACCAGACGCGAATTGTTAGCTGTAGTAAAAAGTGTGGAACAGTTCTACAAATACCTCTACGGAAGAAAGTTTTTACTACGAACTGACCATGCCGCGTTGAAATGGCTCCTGAATTTCAAAAATCCCGAGGGCCAAGTAGCCAGATGGATAGAGAAGCTGCAAGAGTACGACGAAATAGAACACCGAGCGGGAAGTAGCCATAGAAACGCCGACGCCTTATCCAGAAGATCTTGCCCGGATAATTGTAAACACTGTCAACGCGTCGAGGAACACGAAGAGGTCAGGAGGATAACTATCCTGGACGAGCAGTGGCAGCCCGACAACATTAAGGCAGAACAACATTCCGACGTGCTCCTAAAAATGTTCCTGGACTGGAAGAAAGAAGGCAGAAGACCAACCTGGCAGGAAGTGGCTGCCAAGTCAACAGAAGTGAAATCGTTGCGGGCCCAATGGGATTCCATTAATGAAGAAGATGGTCTCCTGAAGCGCGTCGTTGAGAACCAAGATGGCACCGAAAGCAGACGTCAGCTAGTGATACCGAGAAGCTTGATAAAAGAAGTTCTGCAGTGCCTCCATGAAGACCCTTCGGGAGGACATTTTGGTGTAAAGAAGACCCTTGGCAAAGCACGAGAACGATTTTACTGGGTCAACTGTAAGAAGGACGTGGAAGATTGGTGCAGAAAGTGCACGACGTGCGCCGCCAGTAAGGGACCTCAGAAGCGACAGCGTGCTCCGATGCGGCAGTATAACGTTGGCAGCCCATTCGAGAGAATTGCCATAGACGTTGCCGGACCATTCCCAGAATCTGAAGATGGGAATAAGTACATCGTAGTGGCAATGGACTACTTTACGAAATGGGTTGAAGCGTACGCCCTTCCAAACCAGACGGCAACTACAGTGGCGGAAACGCTCGTGAAAGGGTTGATTAGCCGATTCGGAGTACCACCGGAGCTGCATTCCGACCAAGGACGAAATTTCGAGTCAGCCATATTCCAAGATATTTGTAAGATATTGGGCATTCATAAGACTCGAACTACAGCCCTACATCCCCAATCAGACGGCATGGTAGAACGAATGAACAGGACCATTAACAAGTACCTGTCCAAAATGGTCTCCAAACATCAGCGAGACTGGGACCGTTATCTGCCATTGTTCCTTTTGGCATACCGATCTTCCATACATGAAACCACTGGACAAACACCAGCCAGGGTACTGTTCGGTCGAAAGTTGCGACTACCATGCGACTTAAAGTTCGGATGCAAACCTGGCGAAGACGTGGCTGGAGAAGATTACCTCAGTGAACTCCGAAGACGTTTGGACGACATCCATGACGAGATACGTTCCCATATGCAGATAGCCAGTGACCGGATGAAGGACGCATATGACATTAAGACCACTGATGGAGGATTCCATGAAGAAGATTTGGTGTGGCTTTATAATCCGAAGCGTCAAAGGGGTCTTTCGCCGTAGCTGCAATAAAATTGGGAAGGCCCGTACAAAGTTATCAAACGAATCAATGACGTAATCTACCGAATTAGACGTACTCCCAATGGAAAACCAAGAGTAGTCCACTTCAACCGACTGGCTCCATATGCTGGGGACAACCACGAGGAAGCTCGAGTTAGAGTTGTGAAGGCTCGATTGCCAGAGCCCCAGTACGAAGGATTTATGGCCGAACAGAGCTTACACCGTAAAGCCCGATTTGGAGTCACCACCGAAGTTCAGCAGGACTTATTCACCGTCCCGAAGGAATACTCGCTGGCCCATTGGGTGGCAAGGGATTTGGACATGAGCCGTGGGATTGCCACGGTCTTTCGGAAGAAATTTGGGCGACTACCGATGTTACTCGACCAGGTCAAAGATGGAAGAAAAGTATTGCAGTTACTCGATGAGACCCAATCCATCTTCTATCTAGTCACCAAAAGCAAGTCGTCGGAGAAGCCTACCTACTACTCCTTATGGGACTCCTTTATAGAACTAAGAGAGCAATTGCTGCACGCTAACATCCTGAAGCTATCAATACCGAGGATCGGATGTGGACTCGATGGGCTGGATTGGAGGGTGGTCAGAAACATGCTGGAGGTTCTGTTCTGATACACTGGTATAGAAATCTTGGTGTGCGCCGGAAATCCACGACGAGGACCGTCACCATTGAAGACCGTTGACTGCCATTTCCACCTGACAACCGGATGCCGAAGCGGATCCATCTGCAAGTACCGGCATGATCCTCTGAAGGAACGGCAGAATGTGATCCGGGACGAATCACCCTTAAGGAGGGGGTGGTGTAGCGACCAGTGAGACAGTACGTGTGTGCGATAACAATTTGTGGCATGTACTTGTTATCGCTAACATGCTTACGGCGTAAACACCGCACACGGTACTTTTCGTGTTATCAACTTACAAGATGTAAATCATTCTCCGGTGACAAGTAACAAGTTCAATTCTGGAATAATCGAGGACTTTCTAATTATTACTCATCATTCGGGAATAGTCAGGATTTCTTCGAGTTCCCGTCTAGAAAGTTCGAAAGGTGTATATATAGTGATCATCTTTGGACCGAAAAACAGTTAGTCGAAGAAAGCATCAGTGCGCGAATCAAAACCGATAATAGACAAAGTGATATAAATAAATTGTTATATAAATAAGTGAATTGTTGTGATATAAATGGTAGTTCTAAGTTAGTGTTTAAGTATATAAATAGTGTTAAATAAATAATTGTTTAAATAAATACTCTGACTAGAAAATTCGTTACAGTACCAATGTACATTTCGCCACACAGTGGCTTCTTCAGGTGGAAGAAGATAATACCCTTAAAAACTAAATTACAATTCACTTAAATACCTACTGTAGTAGGATATACTACTGATTAATTTTGGGCACAGTTAGTGAAAATAAGTACAAGGCCGTTTATAATATAAAAAGTTTAATTAATACTAGAAATATACAAGCGTCGTGTTGTCGTCTTAGTTGTTACATTCAGACTCTCTTTTTTCCGCCTCGCTGCTCTCATCCTCGCACAACTTTCACCCCCGCACGCATTTAAACCATTCGCTATCTCTCTCAATTAGACATCTTTCATCCCTCTTAATACTAATGTACAAGCGTTCCAGTAAACATAGCGTTAACCGTATTCCTACAACTAAAGTTAAAATAATATTTCTTATACCTGACTATGACTAACTTATACTACATTCGGCCATCCTGCGCAAACATCTGTCCTCAGATGTACTCGCCCTCGTCGTTATCGTCTGGTCCTGTTTCACCCCTTGCTGCCCATGGCTTCAAATGGTCCACAGATGCTGACGTTTGATTTGGGCCTTCATGCTCGCCAACTTTCTCGACAACATACCGGTCATTTCTCAACACTCTAATAATCTTATACGGACCTAAATATTTGGCTTTCAACTTTGAGCCGCTTCCTGTTTGCGTTCTCTTAATAGCCACCCAATCGCCCTCGTGATATTGTTTCGGCATTTTCCGTTTCTTATCGTAGCCTTGTTTGTTATACTCTTGAATTTTGGAAATAGTTTTTCTTGCTTTCTCCCTTAATTCGTCTCTGTCCTCTTCAAATCTAGCAGCCCATTCTTGCTCTATTAATTCTTTAACGTCCTTATCATCCTTGAGTCGGGCGTTAACCCCGAATAACAAGTGGAAAGGTGCTTTACCTGTACCACGGTTAGGGGTAGCATTTAAATATTTCTGGGTCGTTTCGACGTGTTTATACCAATTTTCAGGTATCGGAGAGGTCAATTTAGTGAGAAGAGGAAGGAGAGTCCGGTTCACTCTCTCTACTTGTCCGTTACCCCTTGGAACGCCTGTCACAATCATCGTATGTTCAATATTTTCTTTCTTACAATAGTCTTTAAAAGCCTGTGACGTAAATGCAGTTCCCCGATCTGACACTATTCTTCTAGGATTACCGAAAACCGCTGATTGCTTCGCTAATCGATCAATGACCTCGGCCGCATCAGTTGATTTTACTGGGTACAACCAAATAAACTTGGTGAAAGCGTCAACAACCACCAGTATATGTTGGTATCTTTTCTTTGTTGTTGTCATAGGTCCTATGTGATCAATGTGGTATGTGTCTAACGGTAAAGATCCTTTATCGATGGAATGCAAAAAACCTTCTTGTTTGCCTTGTTTCCTTTCCGCTAGAATACAATCCAAACAGCTGTTTACTACCTGCTCTGTTTTCTGTCGCAAACCCTTGAACCAAAAGTCCTTTTTTACAATTGCTTCTGTCTTATTTATGCCGAAATGTCCTCGTTCGTGAGCTCGACGGACTACCTGCGATTGCATGCTTTTCGGTACAACTACCAATACATCGTCACCTACATCTCTAAATAATAATCCGTTCCTAAGTAAGTATCCGTCTGCTTGATTACGACTAGCTTCGTCTATTATTTTTCTTAAATCTGGATCTATTTCTTGTTGACTTCTTAGACGTGTAATCAAGTCGACTTCACTTTCACATATTAGAAACGTACTAGGCAAGGGATTTCGACTTAGGGCATCAACATGCCTCATGCTCTTCCCTGGCCTATGACACAATTCATAATTATATTCTTGCAGTATTTCAGCCCAACGGGCTGCACGCACAAAAAAGTTCCTTTTTTTTCATGGTCATAACAAATGCTTGACAGTCAGTAATAATCTTAAACCTAATCCCTAATAAGTAGACCCTAAACTTGGTAACTGCCTTAACAATAGCTAATACTTCTAATTCGTAACTAGCGTATCTCCTCTCTGTCTCGGTCGTTTTTCCACTAGCAAAATATACTGGGTGGAACTTATTATCATTTTCGTCTAACTGCATTAAAATTGCCCCATAACCATACTGAGATGCATCGGTGTGTAACTCAGTTTCTGCACCCACCCTATATATTTTCAGTATAGGCTTATTAACTAGCGCGGCTTTCAGTGATTCAAAAACTTCGACTTCGTGAGCTCCAAAACAAAACTTCGCGTCTTTCTTTAATAGGTCGGTTAGTGGTCTAGCTATTGAGGCATACCCCTTTACAAATTTTCTAAAATATCCCGTTAATCCGAGGAAACTCTGTATTTGTTTGACATTGGTGGGACGAGGGAAATTTCTCACTGCCAATGTTTTTCCTTCAGACGGTCGTATAACATCATGCGCGACAATATATCCTAGATATTCTATTTCCTGTTGCAAAAATCGACATTTACCCCAGTTAACATTTAACCCGTGTTGACTTGCTACTTTTAAAACTTGTTTTAACCGTTTCATCGCTTCACCCGTGCTATCGGCTAATATTATTACATCATCCATATACGTCACCACTATTTTTTCTTTGATAAGTTCTTGAAATACAACATTTATAAACTTCTGAAAAATTATTGGAGATACACATAGTCCAAAAGGAGTTTTTAAAAACTCAAACTGGCCTGTCGGAGTAACAAATGACGTATATTTCTGACTTTTTTCGTCCATCGGCACGTGGAAGAACCCGTTCTTTAAATCTATTGTCGAAAAGATTTTCGCCCCTTGTAAAGCATTTAACTGATCGTCTATCAAAGGTAAAGGAAAATGCGGTCGTAATATTAATTTGTTAAGCGCGCGATAATCGATGCATATTCTCGTGGATCCGTTCTTTTTTTTAACTAAAACAATCGGACTCGCATATTCCGAGTTAGATGGTTTAATTATGCCTTCATCAAGCCACACGCTTATCAATTTATCTACTTCTTTCTTTTCCTCTGCTGACAGTCTCCGCGGTCTAGAAACTACCGGTACCTCACTACTCAATATAATTTTTGTCTTAATCCCTACGTCTCGCGCTTTTTCCGGCTTATAATTAATTATCATCTCTTCGATTTCGCGACGGCAACATTTATCTTCAATATGGGACAAATCTATTTCATTAGCCTCAGTGATAGTATTTATGGCAAAAATTTCTGGAAGGTGACTACTTTCCGCCTTTAAATCGTCAAGCCTTAAGAAGGATACGATTCCCTGTCGTACACGCAATTCGACTTTATCTAGAAAATCTGTTCCTAACAATACCCCGTATTTAAGAATTTCCCTAGGTACAACATGAAAAGTAACTAGAAATTTATCCCCGTCAACATTCATATTTTTTGTAAACTCACCCAGTGTTACGTTGTCAGTGGATCCGAGACCTTCAAATTTAAGTTTGCGGTTTCCCAAAATAGGAGATCCTATTTTTTCGTATTCATCAGATCGCATGAAAGTTAAATCGCTTCCTGTGTCTACTAAAGCTACAAACTTACGGTCCTCTATTACAACTTCTTTCACATACTTTTGCTTGTTCGGCCTTGATACAACAAAAGCTTCCTTATGCTTTCCCGCGCACTTCGCGGCAACGTGCCCGAACCCGTTGCATTTAAAGCACTTAACACCTTTTTCTTTCGTTGGACACTCGGCACTTAAATGATCTTTTTCACCACAGTTGTAACATCTTTTCACCTTGGCTGTTGAACTTCCTTCGGTGTGTTTTTTCCTTAAGTCTCTAGTATCCTGGCGTCTACTACCGTCTTCCTTCTTGTCCGTTGTTCTACTTCTGCCCTTCATATCTCGCTTTAATGCCTCATATTGCGTCAGCTTTTCTTTTAATTGTCGTATATTCTTTGCACCATACAACAAAGCCTTATTCGCTGCTTCATCAGGTATTCCCTGAATTATATATTGTATTACAGACTGCGTATCTACTTTTGCTTACGCCGCGATTTCTAACATTCTGTACACATATTGTTGATGAGTTTCATCCCCTTTCTTTTTCCGCTGCGATAACTCCTGGTGTATGTGGTAGCTGTCTACGACTTCATCAAACTCTTCCCTTAGGGCCTCCTTCAACTTTGCCCATGTTTTCGCGCACTTTTCATGATTTATAAATAATTTCGCGGACCCCCTTAGCAATCTTTTTGCATATGTTACTTTCTGAATATCAGACCATCCACATAGTTCCGCCATTTCTTCAAAGTTTTCAATCCATCGTTTCACATTTACATAATCATCTCCACTAAAATTTTCCAGTGATTCTTCAACATCCCTGAATGTTAGTTGAGGTTGCGGTATAACCTCGCGTCTTTGGCGTCGGGTTTCAGGCGCATGTGCTGAAACATCGCATTCGTCTTCATTTTCTTCTTCGTCGTCGTCCTGATCTTCGTCTTCGTCTTCAACTTCTTCATTATCTTCTGGCTGGTCTCGATCGCGTTCAACTATTAATGCAGCTTTTAATCGTGCCACCAACTCCTTCTTTAACCCCGTTGTTTTGAGCTGTCGTCTTTTGAGCTCCGTCTTCAGTTCGGAAATTTTCATTTTATCTACCTCTTCTTCGGTTAGCACTCGTTGTTCCTCTTGGTTAAGTATTTCACCGTTGTTTGCTACTTCTACGTCTGCCATTATTCTTTTGTCTCACGCTCGACTATTTTTATTAACACTTCGTAACACTGGTACTCTTCCTGCTTGCCACCTATAGTATTCACTAGATACTGTGATCCCGGACGAGCCCCCAAATGTACTAGGATATACTACTGATTAATTTTGGGCACAGTTAGTGAAAATAAGTACAAGGCCGTTTATAATATAAAAAGTTTAATTAATACTAGAAATATACAAGCGTCGTGTTGTCGTCTTAGTTGTTACATTCAGACTCTCTTTTTTCCGCCTCGCTGCTCTCATCCTCGCACAACTTTCACCCCCGCACGCATTTAAACCATTCGCTATCTCTCTCAATTAGACATCTTTCATCCCTCTTAATACTAATGTACAAGCGTTCCAGTAAACATAGCGTTAACCGTATTCCTACAACTAAAGTTAAAATAATATTTCTTATACCTGACTATGACTAACTTATACTACACTACTAATTCACAAGAGTGGGGATATAGAAAACTACACAATCAACTAAATTTTTAACAAAGGGGAATTGTTTATGTCAAGTTGATCATTAATAATTAGACCTGTACTATTTAATTTGTTTATTTATAGGCTTTCAAATAAATTTAGTTTAAATCTTTTATTTTCAATGTGTAAAATTCTGTAGTCCTCATCAAAATTATAATTGTCTTCAATTAAATGTGAAGCACATGAAGAATTTGAGTTTTCATTTTCCAAGTTTCCGTTATGTTCTTTGATAGGATCTTTAAAGGATCTCCCTGTTTGGCCAATATATAACCTATTAGAGCTACCACAATTAAGTTTAATATATTCCTGACTTATTATCTTTTTTTGTAGGATCTTTGTTGTTCATGATATAACTTCTAAGTTTGTTATTAGTTTTAAAAGATACCGTTAAATTTGTATATTTTGATAAATGTTTGCTAATTTTGATCGAAAAATTTTTTGTAACTTGTGTGTGTGTTTTCTTCATTACTGAATTTGAAGGATATTTTCAAATACACAATTTTTCCGCTTTATTCAAGGTCCTAAGTGTAGTCTTATCTAAAAGTCCTGTCTTTATCTTCATTTGGCTTTAAGGAGTAAACTGAAGGTCATGCTTAGTGATCAGGTGAACTCTTTCAGAAACATTCAAACCTTGCTTTAGACTTTTTCGGGAATAGTGAATAAAATTATTTTTAAACTTCGGCCGTAAAACTATGTTAAGGAAATTACAACGTCCTGTATAGGTAACTTCCTTGTTTTGCATATTATTAGGGGGATGATGTTGTGAATGTTATTTAAACGCTTGCGACGAAATGACGCTATTCAAAGTCGCGACTAAGGCGTCTGTGATTTATACAGCGACATCGTAGAGACGATGTTATTCTCCACTATATTTGGGATTTTGCGCTGCTAAATGGAAGACGATCTAATGTATGAAGTTTTGTACCTTTGTTTTTATTTCTCAGTTGCTTAGTATGAAAGACTGGCAGATAGCTGTGCTCAAACATGGCGAAATTGCACCAGCATTTAACTTACTAGCAAACGCTGTGAATGGGTTTTAGAAACTCAATGGAAGTTGTACATTCAAAAACTGATTTTTCGCATAATCAGGATTAAATTTGCCAGAAAGATACAACCTGATAAGCATATAAATTTGCCAGGTTAATGAGATGGAATTCCCACACAACAATATTAAATATGTAGGTAGTAAAAAGAACCTTATTACTCTCACCTTACTTCTTTAGTATTTAACTCATTAACCATGAGCAGAAGTTTAGTTGGTGATGGAATATGAAATCGTACGTTGTTACATACGTAGGGCACATACAGTCTAGACTTGCTAAAGTTGACTTTCTTTTTTCAAAGGTGAGTTATGAAGATGAGGCATTCCTTTTTTTGCCATGAACTTGATCTGAATTATTAGAAGTCATACATATAACTGTCAAAAATATTTACTCAATTTCAAGGGAAACCAAAATGAAGTATATTACCATATTTTGTTTACCCTTCTGTATATTCACAAGTGAGATGTTCACCTTACTGACTGGAGATTTTTTTTCCTTTTATCATTAGTAGATAATGAAGATCGTTGCAAACGATGTCCAAAACCATCCAATATATCGTCGGATAGTATAGAAATCCATCAATCTTCCCAGTGAATATCTACAATAATAGAAATATAGAAAAACTGCACTGAATACAATGAGTTAAAACTACTCAATACTCAGTTATTCACCCCTAATGAAGCAGGAAACATCTAGAGGAGGATATGGCAATGACTACGTCGTTCATGTTGTCCTTTCCTACTCCAACCCTTTGGTTCCAAGCAGTCAAATAAAATATTCGACGGTTAAGATATAAATATAAGAGAAGAAAATTAAGTAAATGTAAGGTTCGAAAAAAACTCATTTAATGGTGTAGATAAAGGTCAACCCGGCCCTGGTAAATCACTCATGTACAACGGCAATTCCGCGTTCTATCAGCTGTTAATTAACAGTCTCAATAATTGGCAGTAGGTCAGTGCATCACTGCGAAACAATAGGTCGTTGTTGTTACAGTGGCGATTACTAGGGAGAGAGTGTGTGACATGGTTTATACATCAATACATTATCGATTATCGATACAACGAATATTTCTAAATCTGCGAATAATCTTAAATACAGTACAGAGATTGTCTGAAAAATCAGGTTATGTTCCTGTTTTAGTGATTTCAAACAAAGAGTACTTTTACCATTGGATTGCTTACACTAGAAAAAAGCAACACGAATGAAGTGGGCCATGCCTTTTTAATAGCAGCTTCCATCAAAGCTATCTTTAACCGCTCTCAAATCTGGTACCCCTCTTTGGTCGCTGATCACGTCATATATACCGTGAACAAATTACAATTTATATCGTTTTAAACTTTAAGCTCCACCCCCTGTGGTAATATTTTTTATAAAATGGGTCGAAATAGATGTATTTTCAATACTAAAACAAAAATAATAAAACTAAAGGTAAGATTATGATTTACTTTCGAAATATTTCCGATGAATGAGCACTAATTTTGCAGAAAATCGTTTTCAGGTTTGTTTATTTGTTGTTATCGCGTCGGTTTAGCGAGTCAAGTTGAATGCTGCTGGCGTATATTCGAAAGAAGCGACAAAATTATAATCGAGAAGCGCGGAAGTAGATGGAATGAATATATAGATACGCTTATATATTTACATACCTACATACAGTTTATCAGGTCTGACACTACAATAGACGTAAATTCAGTGGAGAAAATATTCAAATGAACGCCATTCAAATGAAAGCTGCACGATGAAGAAGCCGGTCAAATGTTAACTGAAGGATCGACCGAAATCCCGGATCAACGCGAAATCTAGGATTAGGGCGCTTCCTTCTTAACACGAACTCGGAAGGATTGCCGACTGGAATTGTTAGGATTTCTTTAGTCTTTTTCCAATTTCGTAGCTCTGTGAAGAAATAACGTCAGTTACTGGTATAAGAAGAGGAGACCATGACTATTTGTCATTCGTAACGGGATATAATACGAAGGCTCGGCCTCTGAAAACTTTTAAAGGCGAATTTTGTTTTATCTAGCTCGTATTATGCGGAGTCGACCGACTGAATAGATTAAGAAGAGAGACGAAAGGCGAAACAATGAGGAATTCGATATTTTGCCCGAGTGCCCTATCACGAAGGATTACTGCCGTCAATTTTTTTGTTCTTCTCCGAGGAGAACGATTGAATGCGACGGAACCGTTTCCAGATTAAATTTTGAGAAAAATGTTTTAATTAACGGAATTCAACGAAAATTTAGAGCTAGCAGCGACGCAATCTATCCATTCATCTCCCTATCGAACCATTTGGGAATTCGTATCAGATGAGGAATGATTTGAATGTTTAACGACTACAATCAACAGTAATTTATCTTCGTTGCACATAACCTTTTCAGTAAGGATCTCCCCCGTTGTTATTTTATTATTAATTTTTTACATTTTAACAGAATAAATTGTATAATCTGCAATAGAGGATAAAATAACTTTGTAAGAATGTAGAATTCATAAATATTGAGTTGCAACTTCCACCCCTTCCAAACTCCGCCCAATTACAAAAGGAATGCTTAATATGAAAATGATAGTTGGCGCTAGAAAATTAATCATGTAGACATAGGTATAACCTAAAAGAAATGTTTTATGTAATGACATCAACGCAAATAATATTTGAACAAAATATTTCTGATTTTCTACTTAAATTTGCTGCTTAGAAATAACTTACATAATTGTTCAGGTGAAAAATTCCACAGGTCTACAGTTCTAGTTATCGGAGGTAAGACAATGAAAGGAACTGCAGTTCAGGAAGTGGCTAAGCCCATCTTAAGTCATAAAGTATATAGCGGTTTATAAACTAGTTAGAGATAGCATCATATTGACTTAATTTAGCAATAACTTCGTATGCAAGTAACATGTCATTGATTTCCTATATTTATAGATTCAATCGTTGGAATAAGTACTAAATTGCAAAATTTCCGTAGTTATGCAATTTATCTTTGGACAGTTTAGAAATGATATTTCACAAAAAAAAAACAACTTTAACTTGAGAGAGAAACTTTCTAGTCTACAAGACCTGTTAATATTTTTTATGGATATAAGGAAAGGAGATCGAAGATTAAATGAAGGAAGTAATAATGGAGAAGGTAAAAGTCAATGCAGAAATTGTGGAAGTTCGGAAGGTGAAAGAAAAGGTATATGGGATGAAATTAGGGAGCTTGGAGGAGACGATAAAAATCTACAGCAATAAGAAAAAACTGAAAAGATCCAATATATATTTTAGGAAAGATATGGTAGCGACCAGTGACACTGTACGTGTGTGCGATAACGATTCGTATGCATGTACTTCTTATCGCTAACATGTTTACGACACAGCCACAGCGTACGACTTCCCCTTTATAAAACGTAAACTTAGAAGCTCAAGCGACAAGTAACAAGATAAATTTTGGAATCATCGACGACATTCTAATTATTATTCATCATTCGGGAATAATCAGGATTTCCTTTTCGAATCATCCAGAAAGTTCGAAAGGTGTATATAAAGTGATCGTCTTTGGGCCAGAGGAACAGTAGTTGAGAGAAAACATCAGTGCACGAATCAAAACGATAAATAATAGACAAAAGTGATATAAATAAACTGTTATATAAATAAGTGAATTGTTCTAATATAAATAGTAGTTCTAAGTTAGTGTTAAGTGTTGTATAAATAGTGTTAAATAAATAATTGTTTAAATAAATATCTTTGACTAGAAAATTCGTTACAATTAGTGTCGGGTGTGGGGTAATAGAACCATCTACTAGCCTCTGGACATCGCCGGTAGTTCTGGTCAAGAAAAAGGATGGCTCGACACGTTTCTGTGTGGATTACCGCCAATTAAATAATGTGACGAAAAAAGACAGCTACCCCTTACCACGAATCGATGATACCCTGGAAAGATTGGCCGTCGACGCGTTTATTGACGGACGACGAAATACAACAGCGACTCCGACTTGACCGGCCGAGGACTTTGGTTGACACATTGGCCCGTGCACTGGAATACGACGTCGTCAAACAGGCGTCGCAACGACAATGTCGAGTGCGAGAATTAAAAGAAGAGTCAGCCGGTCGGGACGATAAACTGGATAGACTGGAAGAGATGATCCGCCGACTAACGACCAAAGTAGAAAGGAAGCCCAGACAAATCAGGTGCTGGAACTGTGGGAAGCAGGGCCATGTGAGAAGCAGCTGCATGAGTGAGAGATCTGCTTCTCCAGATGCCTTAGCCAGAAGACCTTGCCCGGACAGTGGTAAACACTGTCGACGCGTCAAGGAACACCGAGAGGTTAGGAGGATAACTATCCTGGACGAACAGTGGCAGCCCGACAATATTATAGCAGAACAATATTCCGACGTGCTCCTAAAAATTTTCCTGGATTGGAAGAAAGAAGGGAGAAGACCAACCTGGCAGGAAGTGGCTGCCAAGTCAACAGAAGTAAAATCGCTGTGGGCTCAATGGGATTCTATGGAAGAAAAAGATGGTCTTCTGAAGCGCGTCGTTGAGAATCAAGATGGCACAGAAAGCAGACGTCAGATGGTGATACCGAGAAGCTTGATAAAATAAGTTCTGCAGTGCCTCCATGAAGACCCTTCGGGGGGACATTTTGGTGTAAAGAAGACCTTTGGCAAAGCACGAGAACGATTTTACTGGGTCAACTGCAAGAAGGACGTGGAAGATTGGTGCAGAAAGTCTACGACGTGCGCCGCCAGTAAGGGACCTCAGAAGCGACAGCGTGCCCCGATGCGGCAGTATAACGTCGGCAGCCCATTCGAGAGAATTGCCATAGATGTTGCGGGACCATTCCCAGAATCTGAAAATGGAAATTAGTACATCGTAGTGGCAATGGACTACTTCACAAAATGGGTTGAAGCGTACGCCCTTCCAGACCAGACGGCAACTACAGTGGCGGAAACGCTCGTGAAAGAGTTAATCAGCCGATTCGGAGTACCACTGGAGCTGCATTCCGACCAAAGACGGAATTTCGAGTCAGCCATATTCCAGGACATCTGTAAAATATTGGACATTCATAAAACTCGAACTACAGCCCTACATCCCCAATCAGACGGCATGGTAGAACGAATGAACAGGACCATTAACAAGTACCTGTCCAAAATGGTCTCCAAACATCAGCGAGACTGGGATCGTTATCTGCCCTTGTTCATTTTGGCATACCGATCTTCAGTACATGAAACCACTGGACAAACACCAGCAAGGGTACTGTTCGGTCGAGAGCTGCGACTACCATGCGACTTAAAGTTCGGATGCAAACCTGGTGAAGACGTGGCTGGAGAAGATTACGTCGGTGAACTCCGAAGACGATTGGACGACATACATGACGATATACGTTCCCATATGCAGATAGCCAGTGACCGGATGAAGGACGCATATGACATTAAGGCCACTGATGGAGGATTTCATTAAGAAGATTTGGTTTGGCTTTATAATCCGAAGCGCCAAAGGGGCCCCTTCGCCGAAGCTGCAACAAGATTGGGAAGGCCCGTATAAAGTCGTCAAACGAATCAACGACGTAATCTACCGAATTAGACGTACTCCTAATGGAAAACCAAGAGTAGTCCATTTCAACCGACTGACTCCATATGCTGGGGACAACCATGAAGAAGCTCGAGTTAGAGTTGTGCAGACTCGTTCGCCAGAGCCCCAGTACGAAGAATTTATGGCTAAACTAAGCTTACACCGTAAATCCAGATTTGGAGTCACAACCGAAGTTCAACAGGACCTATTCGCCGTTCTGAAAGAATATTCGCTAGCCCATTGTGTGGCGAAGGATTTGAACATGAGCCGTGGGATTGCCACGGTCTTTCGGAAGAAGTTTGGGCGACTACCGATGTTACTCGACCAAATCAAAAATGGAAGAAAGATACTGCAGTTACTCGACGGGACCAGATCCATTTTCTACATAGTCACCAAAAGCAAGTCGTCGGAGAAGCCTACCTACCACGCCTTATGGGACTCCCTGATAGAGCTAAGAGAGCAGTTGCTGCTCGCTAACATCCTGAAGCTGGCAATACCAAGGATTGGATGTGGGCTCGGTGGGTTAGATTGGAGAGTGGTAAGAAACATGCTGGAAGTTTTGTTCCGACACACTGGAATAGAAACCTGGTGTGCGCTGGAAACCCACGACGAGGACCGTCATCACTTAAGACAGTTGACTGCTACTTCCACCTGACAACCGGATGCCGAAGCGGATCCACCTGCAAGTACCGGTATGATCCTTTGAGGGAACGGCAGAATATGATCCGGAACCCTTAAGGAGGGGGTAGTGTAGCGACCAGTGACACTGTACGTGTGTGCGATAACAATTTATATGCATGTACTTCTTATCGCTAACATGTTTACGACACAGCCACAGCGTACGACTTCCCCTTTATCAACGTAAACTTACAAGCTCCAGCGACAAGTAACAAGATCAATTCTGGAATCATCGACGAGATTCTAATTATTATTCATCATTCGGGAATAATCAGGATTTCCTTTTCGTATCATCCAGAAAGTTCGAAAGGTGTATATGAAGTGATCGTCTTTGGGCCAGAGGAACAGTAGTTGAAAGAAACCATCAGTGCGCGAATCAAAACGATAAATAATAGACAAAAGTGATATAAATAAACTGTTATATAAATAAGTGAATTGTTCTAATATAAATAGTAGTTCTAAGTTAGTGTTAAGTGTTATATAAATAGTGTTAAATAAATAATTGTTTAAATAAATATCTTTGACTAGAAAATTCGTTACAATATAACTATAGAAGAGGAAGAAATAAAATAGATTATATGCTAGATGGAAAAAAACATGTGAACAAGATTAAGACATTGGAAAACCTAATTCTCTAGATTCAGTTCAATCAGAAGAATGGAGGATGGTGGTAAACTCGATCAAAAGCTTAAGTTTAAATAAATTGGATCATAAAAGAATTTGATCGGTCCTAAACAACGTTTAAAATTATTATTATTTGAGTCAGTAATTGTAGGTACAAATTACGTATTATTGAAGAAATTATACACTTGAATTTTATATATGATAAAATTTATGTTACATTAGCCTACTAATAATTAGTAGCTTTTATATTCTAGTATATTTTATTAGTAATTCAAAAACGTAAAACTAGGCAGAGAACGTGATGTCTTGAAATGAATAGACAAAACTTTATTTACATTTAATTAAATGATGCTGTTTTATATAATGGTTCTTAAAGTGGTAGGACTGCTTTCAGAGTGACAGTCGGTAGATATATGAAATATTTATCTCGCTAGTTTTGCATTAAGCGTTTCAGTCCCAGATGTAATAAAAATGAATGCGGGTATTTTGATTTAATTCTGGAGAAGACAAAGAATGATGTAAGATAGTTAACTTTATATTTTGGTATGTTAAAAATAGTCGTGTTTACAATAGAACTGTACTAAGTTAATAAAAAGTTTATATAATGAAGGTCGAAATTCACTGAATGGTGTAGAACTGTAAGAGCTTTGTACAAAAAACCTCGGTTTTTTATCCTAGAAAAGCAAAATTAATTAAAGAAAGTCATTACTGTAAATTAATATTGTACTTAGCTACTTTCATGGTCCGTAAAATTGAATTAATCAATTTAATGAGTTTTGTTAATCATTTTAGTAAATGAGACAAGTATATATACTCAGGAGTTTAAAAAAAGTAAGTAAATCAACTGTTTAAATTTTATCTAATTCCTTGCGGTAGGAATAAGCGGAGAAGTAGACGGTGGGAAGATAGGGCAAAGGGCAATAATAACTCTTTTCCTATAATAATAAATTTTTATTTGAAATATAAGTTGTTGCGTTATTTATTTTGTATTGTATACTATGAAGATTAGATTATGCTTAGCAAAAGTTTCTCTGTTGATGATTGGTAGCAAACCATTTTTTCTGGTTCCAGTTTTTTTCATATAAAATAATCTAAAGATATTTCAGTAAGTAACACATATATTAAATTATTCATAAACAAATATCAGATGTTGTGTTGTATTCAAATAACCTGTGTAGACTTATGCTTTTTCCATTGCCGAGGGCTATGTTGTTAACCACCAAATTCAATTTAAACTTCGCTCGGTACACTTTTTGTGAAACGTTCTTCTAAAGGAGTATACAATTAAATTGAACACTGGAGGGTTTCACTTTTTAAAGACTTTATTTCTCAACAATATTGTTTCGGCCAATCGGCCATTCTCAAGAGAGAGTACAAATATTACTAAATTTTAAAACATCTAAGGGTAAAAGGTGGGGTAGGTTCCAACTTATGGAGGATGAGCGGGGAGTTGTAGGTACAGAGTTCTTTTTGGTTGTTTACTATATTGATATTTTTATTTTTATGAATGGATTTCTTAATCTCAGGTGTTCGCATAGCGATAATTTCCTACTTTTATCTATATTTCTATGTAAAATTTTTGTTTCATTTATATTAATGTTATGGTTATTTAAGGTACAGTGTTCTGCTATACCTGTTTTACAGTCTTTTTTATTTATAGAATATATAATGTTCATTGATACGTTTTTTAATGGAACGGCTACTTTGACCTATGTAAGTTGCTTCACATAACACTTGTTTCTAGAGGGTCTGTATTTTCTTTATTATTAATTAATAGTGAGGCTAGGTTGAACTTTCGTACTTTTTTTATCAATAAAACGAATGCTTGCGAATTTAGGATTCTGGGTATCATTGTTACTGCTATCGTTATATAATTTTCTTGTAATTTTCTTTTTAATTTTTTTGTTCAAAATCTAATCTATTAATTTGTGTGTATAACCATTTTTTGAAGCTATATATTTTATAATATCAAGTTCTTTGTTGAATTCTTCTGGGGACGGTGGGATATTACATAATCTATCTAGCCAACAATTCAATGCGCCATGTTTTGTTTGCAATGGATGGTACGAATCTGCTGGAATGATAACATCTGTTGAGGTAGGTTTTCTGTATATGCTAAATTTATTGTTGTTATTGGGTCTGGTTAAACTTGAATCTAAAAAGTCGATACTGTTATTATTTCTTTTCCAATTGTGAATTAGATGTTTTTGTCTATTGTGTTGAGAAGGTTTAAAAATGAATCTAATTGCCGATTCGTACTACTCCATACACAAATACCATCATCTACATAACGAAACCATTTGCAGACATTATTAATAAATGGGTTTTTCGTAGTAAATAAACATTCTTCAAACCATGCCATATATATTTCAAATAATACCGGCGATAAAGGAGACACCATGGGTAAACCATCTTCCTGTTTATAGAATGTTTCTTCAAATTTGAAATAATTTTGTTCGATACACAAGTAAATTAACTTAAATTGATCCGAACTTTGAATATTATTTAGCGTGCTTTCTTGTAAATTCTGTTAAATAATTTCTAGCAGTTTTTTAATTGGAACTGACTTAAAAATACTACATACATGAAAAACGACTAACATACATGTTTCGGGTAATACAAAAAGGCGAAAATGGCCGATTGGCCGAAACAATATTGTTGAGAAATGAAGTCTTTAAAAAGTAAAACTCTCCAGTGTTCAATTTAATTTTATACATAAAACTCGAACAAAACACACTTGATATTTTGCTTCACAATTTATTGTTAATAACTTAACAATACCGTTTCGGCAATTACGCCATTATCAAAAGATAGGGGTACAATTGATACTAAAACTATGTTGCAAATTTCGTGCTTAAGTACCTCTATCAGATGGTAGCTTTTAAGAGGAGGGACAAAGTGAATTCGATTTGGTCATTAGTGACCAAATGATTGTGATGTTTTTCTTTTGTTATTTCAAACATTTCGAGGCGGTCTAGTTTTTTACCTTTATTAATATTATGTAATATTTTGTGGTTATCAATATCTAAATGGTGGTTGTTTAAAATACAATGGTCAGAAAACCCTGTACAATTATTTTTCTGTATAATTGACCTTTCATGTTCTTTTAGCCTGTACTTTAGTGCTCTACCAGTCTGGCCGATGTAAATGGCCTCACAATTTTTACAATTTATTTGGTAAACACCATTTTTCTGTAATATATTGACCTTTTCTTTGTTATTTACTAAAAATGAACTTAAATTTAATTTATTTGCTACAATGGTGTTTATATTATTTTTCCTTAATCTATTACATATTTTATTTGATTTGGATATTGATAACCACAAAATATTACATAATATTAATAAAGGTAAAAAACTAGACCTCCTCGAAATGTTTGAAGTAACAAAAGCAAAAAATCACAATCATTTGGTCACTGATGATCAAATCGAATTCACTTTGTCCCCCCTCTTAAAAGCTACCTTCTGATAAAGGTATTTAAGCACGAAATTTGCAACATAGTTTTAGTATCAGTTGTACTCCTATCTTTTGATAATGGCGTAATTGCCGAAACGGTATCGTTAAGTTATTAACAATAAATTGTGAAGCAAAATACCAAGTGTGTTTTATTCTAGTTTTATTTTTAAAAATGTTTCACCATGAGATAAGCAACCGCTCAACATCACTTATTTTAATTTTATACTCCTTCACTAAATTTAAGTTTACGGAAGCATCTATCTCATATTGTTGAAAGATATGCCATATACTATTTAAGCGAAGATGGCATACATGTTTAATTCTGAGCAAAAGTTTACTGATAAAAGAAATTACTGGAGCATGTCAAAATAATACAGAAATGTGGTGTTTCTTATGGAGAACGAGGGAAAAGTGGCTTTTATGCTAGTTAAAGAAATTAAATATTCGCGGAGGATTGTGTAATCTAAGTGTGTTTACTTTTAGTGTTGCGTTAAAATTGCCGTTAAAGTGACATAATTTTTGTTTTAGAGACACCTTACCCTACTAAATACTAGCACATTTCCCGTATATGTCGGTAAAAATGCCATTTATACCTCCTAATAATTGCATTCTAATTTTTAAAGTCTTAACATAAAATAAGAACGTCCCGATTATTGTTGTTGTGTTGCATCTCTTCCAGATTTACCCTAAGTGAAATAATTATTATTGTAAAAGCTTTATCAAAAACCATATAACGAAAAGTGTCCCCAAGCTGAAAATGTTTCTACAATCCAAAATATGACTTAAAAGAAGCTTATGTTTTATGGATTTTCCCGCTATCATTCTGTAGAAGTCATGACGACATTTCAAGTAGAATAAATAAAAATAGATACATGTTTTATTTAGAAGTATGATACACTGCAAAAGGATCCGTTTGACTTAAGGTATGGGTGAAATGATCCCTCTATCTAGGTACATTTGTAAATTTCTGAATTTTGGAATCGAACCGAATCCAAAAGTAAAGAATTTTTATAAGAATAGAATAATTTATGATGTGAAACATCTATAGCCGCGGGTTAAACTGATCGTTGTAATGGCGATGCGTGGCGATTCATTTCGCGACTCTCGCTACGCTATGCGATGGTGTATATCATATATTTATATATATATATACAATCTATGGGTGGTAATGTGTACGGTGTTGCGACGCATGCCGTAATGACGCGTTGCAACGATATACGATGCTATATACAGGGTTTTTCAAGATGATGGGCTATTAGAAGTATATGAATTAGTAGAAGGAATTCAATTCTGAAACTTGGGCTCATTTGGTTATTGTTTATGCCGCTTCTTTGGTTATTGTTTATGCCGCTTCTTTTAAAAATATTTTCAAGTTCGATTTACATCCGGTTACCTATACCGGAAGTTGATACCAACTTTGTTATTTTAAATGGAATGGTATATTTTTTACGCTGAATTCGAATAAAACGTGTAATTCTAAGGTAAGTTTGATAACCACTTTGTACACCTATGACGATCAGTTTCTGAGTTAATTTAATTTATAGAAAAAAAATCGCT
Source organism: Agrilus mali (assembly GCA_029378335.1). Lineage (NCBI taxonomy): Eukaryota > Metazoa > Arthropoda > Insecta > Coleoptera > Buprestidae > Agrilus > Agrilus mali. Next base: position 9,329,056 of record CM055657.1, on the reverse strand, counting down.
ACCGCAACCCAATTTATAAAACATCGTAACTTCCACAAAATACGACTTAAAGTGTTGAAATTTTTACTAGTAATAGCTGAATATTAGTGCTAACGCCTTGACAAAATTGAATTAAATAATTTATACAGGGCGTTCAAAATAAAATTCTAAAATTGAAAAACTTCAAACACGAATAACCTCGTTTTTTCAAATGGCACCTACTATTTTTTACATTTTCAATCGATTCCTTTTTTTATCCTCTTTCGATTTATATGGATACTTCCTATTTTATGTAATAATTCAAAATTATTCCAAAATTTTCAAATAAAATAGGAAGTATCCATATAGATCGAAAGAGGATAAAAAAAGGAATCGATTGAAAAAATAAAAAATAGTAGGTGCCATTTGAAAAAACGAAGTAATTCGTGTTTGAAGTTTTTCAATTTTAGAATTTTATTTTGAACGCCCTGTATAAATTATTTAATTCAATTTTGTCAAGGCGTTAGCACTAATATTCAGCTATTACTAATAAAAATTTCAACACTAACTCGTATTTTGTGGAAGTTATGTTTTATAATTTGGGTTGCGGTAGCAATTTTTTTTCTATAAATTAAATTAACTCAGAAACCGATCGTCATAGGTGTACAAGTTGGTTATCAAACTTACCTTAGAATTACACGTTTTATTAGAATTAAGCGTAAAAAATATACCATTCCATTTAAAATAACAAAGTTGGTATCGACTTCCGGTATAACCGGATGTAAATCGAACTTGAAAATATTTTTAAAAGAAGCGGCATAGACAATTACCAAACGAGCCCGAGTTTCAGAATTTAATTCCTTCTACTAATTCATATACTTCTAATAGCCCATCAACTTGAAAAACCCTGTATATGCTATATATATGTATATATACAGTCAATGCGGAGTAGTGTGCGATTCTTTTCTAGGCTTCCTACTTAGCTTAGAGGTGTTGTTTTATAGTACACATAATCTGTGTTTTACTATTAAAAATTATTTTTTAACAATAAAAAAAAATGTGAGCCGTTACGGGACGCCTGGCAGATGTGAAACATCAAATGAAATAGAATGAAGAGGGTTTGTTTATTCATTTAACGTTTATTTTCATTAAATACAAAAATTTTAAAATCAAAAATTTATTTCAAGTTGCGACCACTTATTGCTCTCTTTGCAGGAGGTTGTTCACTTTCATTTCTTCCCTTTCCCGAACGCAATGTTAAGAATGTATCATTTCAGAAAGACACTTAGTACCTTCCAACTTATTTGAACCTTAATCGTTGTCCTTCATGACAACCATCTTCTTCCTTCTTTTCGTGCAATGTGATTTTCTCATTGGCTGCGTCTTTGCGGTGGTATTCGCTTTGTTTTCTCTTCTGCTTTTATTATTTTTTCCTTATCTGCTCAAGCTTATTTTTCTGCTAGCCACCCAGTTGGTTTCAGATAATCAAATTAAATAAATGAAAATATCTACGTCAGTATAACTGAACAGTTTTAATCCCGGGATCACCTTACCGTATTGCATTTTGTCCGAAAATGTGTAACTCAATCGGATTTCTCTGAGCATTAATAAATCACATATGTTTTGGAGAACTTTTCTTCGATCAATTGGTGTAAAAACAATTTTTTTGTTTTAAAACTTCCAAATGGTGCATCAAGATGCAAAACTATTACTCAACTGCGTCTGGAATTCCCACAGGAGCTTGTACAATGAAAAGATCACTGACGGTTTTTTTTTACCCACAGGGATCATTTTAGGACATTTTCCCTTAATGTATTAATTGAATTTTATAAGCGTTGAAACTTACCCAATGCCTCCACCATGTTATAAATTGAATGAGAATTTTGCATTCAAATTGATTTTAAGCCAACTTTATACCCAGTTTGCGGGTACTTTAGGGAAGTTTTCGTCGTCTTCACCCCTACCCGTAACCCCAGTCTCCTAGTCCAGCCAGAACCTACTCTAAAAATTCTGGATGGGCTGACTAAAGAACGTGAACAAATATTTATCAAAAATTTTACTTAACAATTAGATATTAATAAAAATAATTAATTAAAAAAGAGCTTCTACAGGTTGTAACAAATTAATGAAAATTACTATAATTTTGAAAAAAATTATGACAGATACTAAGAGGAATGTGGTTCACAAAAACTTTTACACCACAATAGTCACAAAACACTATCAAAAAGAAACCACACAAACACGTCTTATCGGTTAAAAGGGTGGAGGAAGAAGTCTCGAGCACCGGCCGGAAAAATTCATCGATCCTTCCAACGATCGCGTAGTCCTGCGCAAAAGTTGTTTGCCTTGGTGATAAGACGGAAGGTCGATCAAAATTAAAAGAATTCAATAAATCTGAAGTAAGACAAACACAAACTGAATAAAAAGAACTTAAGTTTTCGTAACGGGACTTTTCATAAAAAACAAAACCGTTACAACGTAGAATTTGAAGAATTCAGGCGAGAGAGCATGGTCACCCGCTTCACTCCCTAATTATTTTCTACTCATTTCTCTAAATTAACCTAATAACCGAGTGGTGGTAGATACTACGTTAAAATTATTTAAGTTTAATTACAATAATTTCATCATGATGTGCTAATATTGTAGGTACTAGTAGCTTAAAAATGAATTGGGTAGATATACGAATACTATGCAGTAACTATGCAAAGTTGGTGTTATCGATGTTAATTAATCGAATAACCCGAAACTAAATCGTATTATGCTTTACGTTGAACTGAGATGTTGTCTGTTGTACTCAAAGAATGCAATTTATTTATTGTACAACTGTATATGTTAAAAAAAGAATACAAATACGTCTGATACGTGTGTGCATGTACTTGTCGGTCGTATTTTTCGGTAAACATGTGGAAGTCTTGCCACCACAACCACATTCGAGCACGGCCATTTACGTCATGAATAAAACATCCTTTGTCCATGGCACATTCCCAAAAATAATAAAAATGTCGAGCATATGTTGCGCAATACGAACGTAGAACGTATATTTGTGCATTTTGGCTTCCAACTATCTCTAAAGCAAAACTAATGAGAAATTTACAACCAAGTGGAGGCGAGTACGATGGGAAGCCATGGTTTATGACTAAATAATGGTAATTCAAGGAAGCTGATGACGTTAGAGATACCAACACAAGATATTTTGCAATATACTTCGAAAACAATCAGATTACGGTTGCCAACAATTTCAAAAGTCAATAAAACTAACCATGGCTGCAGGATAAGTTTTCTAGAAACAGTGATAAAATTCTAAGTAAGGACACTCTGAAGATCTAGAAAATATAAAAGAATTGAGGTCATGAATTTGAACGGAAGTAAGAATTTTTTGTTATTGTATTGCAAATAGATTCATGCTAGAAATTCTTGACGATCATTCTACGAACCAGGTTATTTTTGATTAGTAGAAATAAGAAATGTAATTCACACGAAATGCAATAAACCGATTATAGTAGCTAATATTTTTTTTTTAGTTTATAGTACCTGATTAAATACGAGCTCTACTGTGAATTATTACAATTTCTTGAGACTCGTTACTGTTCCGCTTCACATAGCAGAGGAAAAGTACCAAATATTGAAAGAGAATAGACTAAATTTAGAAGAACTAAATATGGCAAAACAGCAAACGGTAAGGTGCACATCTACTACTAATAGCATTTGTTATTTTTAAATATATTTGTTGTGGCTAGTATCGCAGTGGTTGCTCTGAGAAGTGGTTATCGCATCACAAATTTTAATAAATAATTATTTGAGCTTCTATGATACGTATTAAAAATTTAATATCAGTGTTTTCTCGCGAATTATTCAGAGAAAGCAATAGTATGGGATGGGTCACTTCAAATAATAAACGGATGTGATGCCTCTAACTAAAGATAATCACTATTTATTTAAATACAGTAGAAACTCGATTATCCGGCCCTCAGTTATCCGGATTCGCAATTATCCGGACTACCAACCGCGACCAATTATTTTTAATTATTCGTGATATAGCAGCAATAAACGTTGATTTTCGTTGATATGTATTTGTTGTTTTTAATAAACACATAACATTATGTACTACATATGCATAAAACCTGCTTTTATTCATACATTCGATCATCCGGATTTTCGATTATCCGAATGCTTAAGGACAACAATTAGTCCGGTTAATCGAGTTCCTACTGTACTACATACAAAACTAAGACTACAAAAATACATCGACTGATACAAAAAAAAGGTTTGTTCGGTTGAAAATTTACAATTCGGTTAGTATACAATAACTATTCTCTGATTTTTCTTCTTTCTCTTAAAGATTACTTGTTACATTATACGAGGGGGAATCAAATATAAACGGTAATTTTACTATTTAGCTTAGTACGTAATTCCGATCTAGAGGATTCGATGCTCGAGTGTTGTTTGGTTTATGAGGAGGGGGTAAACCGGTTTGGGTAGCAGCTGAGCTCGGTTCTATCCGTAGTACAGCCATGACTGAGAGCGAGGTACCTTCATCATAAAGTTTTTAACCAATGAAGGTGTTAAACCATCGGAAATTTTGACTCGTTTGAAGGCACAGTTTGAGGATGCTACACTGTCTCAGAATCGAGTCTATACGTGAGTCAGAGAATTCAGGAATGGGCGAGAACGTGTCGAAAGTGAGTCATGATCGACGCCAACGAACAAGTCTCACAAATGACAACATCCGTGCTGTCCGAGAGCGTATTGAAGGTGATCGCCGGTTAACTATTGAACAAATCTCATTAGAATTGGGTATTAGCTATGGGAGTGCTCAATCCATCATCACTGATCAACTTGGCTTTAGAAAAATTAGTGCTCACTGGGTTCCAAGGTTGTTAACCGAAAATCAAACACAGGGGTCAGGTCGGAGATCGGTGAAAGACATCTGAATCGATTTCGACAAGAAGGGGAGGTTGTTTTGAGGCGTATTGTCACTTGTGATGAGACCTGGGTCCATCATTACACTCCCGAATCTAAAATGGCGAGTAAGGAGTGGCGAAGAAAGGATGAAGGCTGCCCAGTCAAAGCCAAAACCCGTCCCTCAGCCGGAAAAGTGCTTGCAACTGTTTTCTTTGACTCAAGGGGAGTTTTACTCGTTGACTTTCTTCACGATCAACGAACAGTGAATACGGCTTTCTATTCTGAGTTGTTACAGTCGACAAAGATCGCGTATCGAAGCAAACGACGGGGTATGCCTATTCGAGACGTCATCATCCTTCTTGTCAACGCCAGGCCACACACCCTGGCTTTGACAAGGAATAAATTGGAAGAAATGCACCGGGAAACCCTCGACCACCCACCTTATAGCCTTGTGATTATTTTTTGTTTGCGTCCTTGAAAGAATCACTCGGAGGCAAAATATTTGAAAGCAATGAAGAAGTAGAGGAGTATGTGCGCAATTGGCTGACAACTCGCCCTCAAACTTTTTATGAAGAAGGAATATTCAAGCTTCCAAATCGGTGGCAAAAGTGTGTAGAGCACGGAGGTGACTACATTGAATAATGTTAAATGTTTAGTTTGTGTATACCATTAATCAATAAATTTATTTTACAAAATTTCCGTTTATATTTGATTCCCCCTATTTTATTTCCTGTTTATTTTTTCCACTTTCTTTTTCTTTATCTGTAACTGTTTTCTGTTCTATAAATACCTTGTTGTTAACTTTGACCCGTTAAGAAGTTTATTTCGTTTAATTTCGATCATACTTTATAATTATAACAGTACCTATAATAGTGTTACGTAATTTACAAAATCACGTATATAGTATTATGGACGTTTCTCGGTGATTCTCGAAATATCTAGCAACTTTCGAACCTTCTGGAACGCGTCATAGGTTACTTTTACTAAACTTTCGCAGTCGGCTCATGTCAACGTCACTCAAAACGCCACGTCCGTCACACTGCCCCCCCTCTAGCACTGATCGTCCCGATCAGTTTCTTCCACTGCGTATGGAGCCAACCGGTCAAGGTGTACAACTTTTATCTTCAATTTGGGGCCTCGTTGTATCCTGTAGACGACATCGTTTATCCGGGTCATCACTTTGTACGGGCCCTCCCAACTCCGTTGTAATTTCGGGCATCTTCCTTTCTTGCGAACTGGGTTATAGAGACATACACGATCGCCCTCCCTGAATCCAGTGTAATTCGCTCGCTGATCGTAGCGGTTGCCATCTTCAGTTCGTGGAAAGGGACCTGCGAAATACATGGCTATTCTTTCGAATGGTGCTCCGACGTTATACTGGTGCATCTTTCCTCGTGTCCTGGTTCTCGGACCTTTGTAAGAAGCACATACTTCGCATTTTCTACACCAGTCTTCCACATCCAATCTAGCATTCACCCAGTAATACCGTTCACGTAGTTTCTCTAAGGTATTCTTTACCCCAAAATGTCCACCTCCAGTCCCAACATGCAGCTGTTTTATTACTTCTTTCGTCTTTTTCTTGGGCAACACAACTTGTAGCCGCTTCTTGGTCCCGTCCGGACATTCCCAGATTCTGTTAAAGACTCTATTCTCGAGCTTTAGGGAATCCTATTGGGACCAATAACATTTCGTCGCAGGACTCAGGGGGCTTACGTCCGCCCATATTGGTCGAGATTCTCCCGTCTCTTTCCATTCATAATGGGTCCTAAGTTATCATCGGTTCGCTGTTCCTCAATCAACACTGCGTCTTCCCAATTCTCTTGTCTGTCTACGGTGGTATGTAGGCATAGAACTTGTTCTAACTCTTCTTTTCGTTCCATCGAAGAACAATACTTGCTATTTCGTGGGCGTAATCGTCTTGAAAGGGCTTCAGCATTACCATTGTGTTTTCTTGGCCGATGACCAATTTTAACATTGTATTCCTGTTTGCTTCTTTCGGCGGGTGATGCCCGTCTTCTTCCAGATTGACATCCGCAGCTCAAGTGTCCCGTACGTCCGCAATTCCAACATGTCATTTGTCGTTTCCTTTTGACACAATCGCGTGAAATATGTCCATGTTTGTCGCAAATCCAACATTTAAAATAATATTTTAGTTTGCTTCCTTCGGCAGCTGAGGTCTGTCTTCTTCTAGACGGACAGCCGCTGTTCAAGTGTCCCGTACGTCCGCAATTCCAACATGTTATTTGTCGTTTTCTTTTGGCACAATCTGGTATACTTTGCAAAACGTCTAGAGCTTCACCACGTAGCGCTATGATCAGGGCAGTGGCTTTCTCCGTTTCGTTCCATTCATTTGCTTTGGCAGCAGCGTCGAATTGTTTAAGATACACTGACCAAGAGACCTTCCCATCGAATGTTGGTGGTTTTATTCTCGACATTCTTACACTTCCTTCTTCGATTTTGTATAGTTTTGGGTACTGTTGAACGTTCAGATTGGCCTTCATATCGTCTAATTCCTTTTGAAACTTTTCGTGTGCGGCCCTTACTTCCTTTAACTCTTCATGAACTTCTAATCTTACTTCCTTTATCTCTTTTTGAACTTCTACTCTTACTTCCTTAAACTGTTCTTTCAATCCTTCTTGCTCAATTTTTATTGCTCTCATATCTTCTATCAATTTCTCTTGACCTGCCTTAATTTCTTCTTGGCCTGCTTTAATTTCTTCCTTCATTTCTTCCTTGCCTGCTTTAATTTCTTCCTTCATTTCTTCCTGACCTGCCCTCATTTCTTCCTGGCCTGCTTCCATTTCCTCCTGGTCTGCCTTCATTTCTTCCTGGCTTGCCTTCATTTCTTTAAGCATTTCCATCAAAATTTTCATCTGCTTCTCCATTTTTGTCGCTTGACTTCTTGTTACTGGCATAAATCCTTACTCCTGACACCAATTGTTACGCAATTTACAAAATCACGTATTTTTCTCTCAACACTTTTATTAAATTAAGTATATAACAACAACGATTCAATAACTAATTAGATAACAACAACGACTCAATATCTATTTCGCTTTTTAATCGCCTTTCTTCACTTCGAACTTATCTCGGTCACTCTCTTCCATCTATCAAAAACTGTCAAACTGTCCAACGCTGTTCTTTATATAGTATTATGGACGTTTCTCGGTGATTCTCGAAACATCTAGCAACTCTCGAACCTTCTGGAACGCGTCATAGGTTACTTTTACTGAACTTTCGCAGTCGGCTCATGTCAACGTCACTCAAAACGCCACGTCCGTCACAATAGATATGTAGTGAAAAAATAGTTTTAAAACTGTTGAACACTACGTTATAAATACATTGATGGAGAAGACAACCTTAAAATTTAGTTACAAAGTACCTATAATAGGTAGTAGATTAAGCACACGATTCGCCCATTGAGACTTTAAGGATAGTTGAAGATGAACAATACATGAGAAACAGTGTTACATCCCTTTTTATGCGGCACCTAGTTGTATGTTAAAAAGTACTGTGTACAAAACATTCTAAGTATAAACCTGTCTAAATGATATTTTTTCGGGATTTACAATAGAACTCTTGTGTGTTTGTGTTTAACTTAATTATAGGTTACAATAATTATCAGCTTAATCGTTTCATTATTTAGTATCAAGTTGTGGCTGTCATCATAAGGACTGCGATTTTAGTGCAAAAGACGAAGAAACCCATTGTCATTGGCTAAATATACCGTTACGTTTAAAAAGTTAATTGGATTTTTAATCCTCTCTCAAACAGAAACGTTTAAGGAGAAAATAAAACATTGAATTTTCACAGAATTGGAGTATTTAATACTTAACAATTGTTTCGCTTAACTTAGGCACCTTCAGAAGTAGTACAATAGATTTAACTAAACTATTGTCTTATATAGTTATGAATTAGGGTAGGGGGGGGTGAGTAATGAGATTAAATAGTGGAGAGTTATTGAAGTCAAAGGAGCATTTGAGTTTTTATTTTTATTAATTTCTAGGGGTTCTAGTGAGAACACCTTACGGCTTTAATTTTCTATATGTAGTATTTCAATATTACCATTAAAGGTAAGTTTTCTTCTGCTAGATGTTGGGAATACTTTAAATTCCGTTTACTATTTTCGTATGATTTTCTATGCCCATCTAACCGTTTCTTAAAAGTCCGTCCAGTTTGACCAATATTAATACAATTATAAGAATTACAAGTTGGTTTATAAACTCCTAACACATTTTCTTAACTGTTGTAATTGTATTTACATTAACCAAACTGGATGAACTTTCAAAAAACGGTTAAATGTACCTATATAAAATCATACGATATAATAAATGAATTAAATTGAAAAATTCCAATTATGCCAAACATTTAATAGAAGAAAAACAAAGCTTTAATGATAATATTTAAATCATACATGTAAAAAATAAAAGCCTTAAATTATCGTTACTAGAACTCCTAGAAATTAATGAATATGAAAACAGAAATTCCTTATTTACCTTAATAACTCATCACTCACTCCTTCTTTCTCCTAACTTACCCTCACCCTATTCCATAACTATATAAGACATAGTTTAGTTAAATTTATTATATTACTTCTAAAGAAGCTTCAGGCGAAACAATTTAAGTATTAAATTTATCAATTCTGTGAAAACTTTGTGTTTTATTTATTTCCTCAAAGAGTGAAAATAAATTTTCACCAAGTGAATGTAGAAAGAATTAATCAGAACGAATAGAGGTATTAAAATATATTTACTTCAAATATTACTAAATTTTAATTATTGGCATTTCAATGAGAAATACTAATTAGGTAAGCGCTAAAATTATAGAGGTCTTCGTAGCGAAACAATGCCAAGTTAGTTGTAAACCATGTATGTAATAAATACTTTAACAGTTCAATGAATAAATAGGTATATTAACTTTATTTCTGAATCAAATTGACATGTACTAACTCGTAATGCACTAAATAACTAAATTAATAAAATTTAAATGTTAATCACATAACCTACACAGAGAAATGCAATTAAAATTTTCCGTTTAGCAGTTGCCTACCTACATATTCACATTAAGCATCATTGGAAATGTTACGCTTTATACGTTTGTTGTTGTCCCATTCTAGAAAGAGGAGCAGCAGGAAGTGAGTGGAAGCATCAACATAACAATCATTATTTCTCGTATTGGCAACCAGTATACACACCCACGTACGTATGAGTATAGGCATACGCATGTATGGTTGTATATGTAGGGGTAGAAGCATTGGCGATTGAATCCAATTATTATTTCTCGCATGACGGAGCTAATTGGTACACGCTCAGAATCCCTAACGGGAAGTTTTGAATAACAAATAATGGCAAATTTGGGGAAGAACTCGACTCCAGCCTGCGTATAACCGTGCAACATGAATTCGATGATTTCACAGACACTACAACAATCCTCTGCCACCACTAGGACGTGCTCTCGTGCAGAGGACGCTAATTGGAAGGCCCGCGACTTTCTGCTCGAATGCTTCTGGTTGCATGATGCAGGGCAGAGCAAGTGCTTTTTTATTTGAAGCAGTTGGGGTGGATGCGGTGCAGTACAAGTATGTAGCCAGGCTGGCATTTGTTAGTTATTCGGGACGTGGATTTAAATTAGGGAAATATGATGCATTCGTGTTCTTTGGTTAGATGCCATCCTAAAGCTGTTCCTAATTGATGTATTTTTAATTCCCTTTTTGATCAAGGGTTAAAATACTAAACGTTCAGCCTTGGAGGATGTGCCTTATCAGATTTAGTACAATTTCAGTTTATATCCTTATTACTTCTTAAATTATCATGAAAGCAACCCTATTGGTTGCACATTCATTTAAAGAGGTAGGGGTAGAAAAATTATACTAATTATTGTCAGAGATACTACACATTCGTTCAAATAATTCTAACTTCACAGAAAAATATATGCACTATAAAATTGTAAAACAGAAGGTGGCATGTTTGCCGACGTACCATGTATAGGAGAGATGCCAGTAATAAGAATGAGATACCACCCTAATAAAAGCAACACTGAAAGTAAGCGTACACTATACGCAATCTATCATGAATAGACTTAATTTTTTGGCTTATATAAAAGTCAAATCTCTCGTGTCCGAAGTTGCAGTAGTGTAAGATTTCAGCGCGCCTAATAAACTTATTTTCCCGGTAATTTGTTTGGCTCCATTACAAACTAATTCACTTCTATGAACAATTGCGTTAGTTTCTGAAAAATGCTTTGTAGAACACTTGCTTCATTTCACCATGAGCCGCCACTATTTTGAAATCATAAAAACAACAGCAAATAAAAAAAAAAGGAAACAAAATAAAAAATAATAAAAGAAAACGTTAATACGGATAATATTTTAACAAGGTCTGATTGTCAAAAATGCATTGTTTCAACGTTAATGAACTAACATATTTTTGCAATCAATTTCAGCCACACAAAAAGAATCAATAAGAATCAAAAGACGAGTGCTTTTAAGCAAGAATAATGTCGATCGTAATTTGAACCAATTTGTCAACATTTCTAAAGTATATACGTAAGGCAAAACAAAATGGTGGAATTCATCAATCGATATTTTTCAATTTTCACACACTTTCTTATTCCTATAAAAAGTAGATTTATAGGATTATTAAGTATTTTGAATAATCAATACTAGGGAATTCACAGAAGTATCACATTCGGTTATTTGACTGTTCTTCTAAAACAAAAGAATGTAAGAACCCCTTAGTAGAATAGGTAGGCCCCAATTGAAAAATCTGTTACCTTTCAAGACCATCTGAAGGTCAAATCGATTTTTTAAAAATATGAATCCCTATTTTTGATTCCGGATTCGAAAAAAATGCAAAACTATAAGCACGGCTATGTATTTCATGTCTTTTAATGACCTTAAAGTTTATTTCAAGGAAAATAAATTCTAACGAACGAAGAGAATAATACTGGAAATTATGCGGTTTTTAGACACTTGGTGAAACATGTAAATAATAAAATAGGAATAAGAACACATTTGGAATACGTTTCACAATTTTTATTTGGATCTTGACGATACCGTTTCCGTTTTTACACCATTTTCCAAAGATTATAAATACTAAAGTCGTAACGCTATTACACTGCTTAACTACTAATTTATCTAAATGCTCTAGAGGTTTTTAGGAGAGGGGATAAGGAATAATCAATTTATTCGATTGTTACAGAGGTTTCTCTTTACGGCTTTTGTTATCTCAACTTTCGAGTAGATTTAATTCTTTTTTGTGTTCTTTTGCCCTAAATTTGAGTACTCTGCCCGTTTGACGAATATAATAGCATCACAATTTGAACAGCAACAAAAACAAATTTTTCAACATTATCTCTTAAGTATTTTATCTACAAAAAAATATTGTAGTTCAAATAACCTGGAAAGGCAAAGTATAAATTAAATTTTCTGATATCCTGTTCAAACCCAACAACATTTGTTCAGATAATTTTTTATTTGGAATACCTCTTGTGAAATATTTACAATGACAAATTATAATGAAACAGCTTGTGTATCTTAAACTAGCATGTTTTTTTTTTTTTCATGTCTGTTAAGAAATATGCAGGCTTTGCGACAGGTATTTTGTTCGAGAATTTAAAAGTTTTCTTGGCATGTTAAAACTTCAGAACTTTTATCGTAAAGAACATATAAAGGTTATTAAAGTAGAAACGATTCCTTACAGAGTGAAAACGGTCAAATTGATTTGTCATTATAGTTGCAATATAATTGATAAATGGTAAAGCTAAGATGTTTAACATAACTGCTAAACACTGACTCTAGTATTAGATTTATCGATAGAGTTTCAGTGAAATTTGCACCTGATTAGGAGACGAAACGTCTGTGAAATTTAATTTCTACCATGGACAACAGTGTACTTTTAATTTTTAAAAACAGAAGCACTTAATTAAGATACCTTTAAGGCCCAAATAAACCAAACCAGATTGTTTTTTAAAAATTTTCAGAATGGCCGAAGAAGAAGAGGAAGGTTGGAGCTGATAATAACGCTGATCATATTTCAAGTGCATCTTGGATGTTCGCCAAAGCATTGAACTATCAGTTTCGTTATATTACCCCATTAATAACACACTGCGATTGTCTTACGATGTCCACCTCACAGGAAATACTTTACCTTCACAGCAAATAAAACGTTCTAACCAATTTTTGGTTTTGAAGCTTCGGAATTACCATAACTAATTATTCTAAATTAATATATAAGCTTTATTTAAACTAAATGTTAGATGTACTTATGAAAGAAATGAGTATTTCTTCTTCACCGTTAGGTATTATAAAATAATGCAAGTAAGTATTTATAAAGAGAATTCTAAGCGTGTAGACGTTCAATCATTAGTTCAATTGCATATTAATGTGTTAAGTAATACAAATAGACAAAGACCTGAACAAGAAGGGGTAGAAAGTTTTTGAAGCTTCTATAATATTAGAATTAAGATCGCCCAATTTTAATTCCAAATTTGCTTTTCATCTATAACCCAACCTTTGAAAAGTGCACAATTAGAAATGAATTCTTTTGCAATGTTAATTTTATACTTGTGGAAACAGAAATGTAAAAATTTTGATTGGCTCAACCTCAAATGACCTATTTACGAGACACGTAATAAATAATGACAATAATAAGAAATTATCAATTCAAAACCGAGATCATGTCACAAGATTCAACAATTTATCAAGACGATATTAAAAACCAAATGCTCACAAGAGGTGCAATCTATCATCAGGATAAAAAAGTCAAGAAGCATACGTTATAGAGACTGTTCTTAAGTTATTGGATGTATCTACAATTAATCAACGATGTTCGTGAATAAATATTTTTGAAAGCCCAAATTATAGAATGCAAATTGATAATATTTTAACTTTAACTCCCTATACTAATTAAATTAAATTATATTTATTACTAAACACAACATCAAAGAGGATTTTAAGTGGAATGAAAACAAACCTTATAAAAAATTTTAATAATATGGACATTTACAATTTTGGTACTTCAAATATTTATTATCGAAATTATGACTTCTTGAAGTAAAACTCAAATAAATCAAAATAACATCAACAACAAAAGCGATTTGTTGAAAATACCATATAATGTTGTTTTGTGACAGTTACGTATTTTCTGTATATAGTTTCTGTAACGTAGAAGAGCGAATTTTATATGATGGTTTTAATGATTTAATAAATTAAATAATGCTATATAAACTAAATAATACTTAAAAACTAATTATAAATAAATCTTAAAACTACTTGCCTAATTAACTACCAACTAGGGCCGTTGGTAATGGCAGGGACTCTTAATCTGGCATTAGGGTGAGTGATAGCGGCAACCCGCTACACCCCCCTAACCCCCTGACTCGCAGGCTCGATCTTACTGACTTCCTTATTCTATCCAAACTAATTCTTTTATACTGACCCACATAGTACTCTTTTACCCCCAAACGGAAATTCGCAAGTTGGTCAGGGCACACTTTTGCCGTGCAATCATGTCGCATTTCCGTGTGGCGGTTCCTTGTTGCGTAAAACCATTACGTTGCATTTTCAAATGAGAACAATGTAATTAATGAAATAAAAAAAAATTAGAAAGAAATATAATTTTGGAAAAATATGAGCACTATGTGACATTTCCACCTGTATTTTGTTTCTTACTCCTCAGTACCACATTAAAGAACATTATTCTCCTTCTCCAATCTTCCTTACATAGTTTCTGTCGGTTTCCCCACACTCTTCCCGTGATTGCTGTACCCTTCGCTATTTGGTTAAAAATATGTACACCAATCTTATCATTACCCCTTATCCTATATTCCAAATACAAATACTCTTTCTATCTCTACACTATTCCATACTATCTCTTTCTTTCCTCTTCCTCTTCCATAATTTTCGATTTCTCGCTATTAAATTGTAGTCTCTTCCTCAATAAACACTTTTTCAGTTTTCTTACCATTTCTTTTAAACTCTCAAAATTTGTTGGCATTAATAGTATATCAACCGTATATGTTATGAGCCATATTTTTTTCCTACATGTTACTAATTCCCTTTCTTTATCTTGTTCATTTCATTTTCCAAGTCACTTAAATATATATTAAAGAGCAGTGCATTCAACTTACATCCTTGGTCATTCAAAATTTCCCTATTTGCTCGCCCTTCACCCTCATTATCCTCGCTATCCCTCTATAAACTTCCCTTATTTGTTTATTAACCCTAATACTATGCCTATCCACGTATTAAAACTTAATTACGTAATCCTAAAGTACTATAAGATAAATATTATTCGATGAATTAGTGTTACATCAGTATTAGCGGTTTGTATAGATATAAAAACTTTCATCCCCTATTTCATTCCCTTCAAATTTTTATTCCGCGACACAAAGTAGCCAATACGTATGTTTCCTCCAGGTCCCATTTATATCTGTCAAAATTAATCAAAATTGGTTCAGCGGTTTAAGCGTGAAAACGTAAGACAGACTTACTTTCAAATTTATAATATTAGTATGGATTTACATTTAGGTATATGTTACTATGCGGCGTTGTGTGTTCAATTTCATGCTTTATTCCTTTTGTTCTCTATTCTCCTGTTTTGATGAGCTTCAATATTATTTCAGCTTTAGTCTATTTCTGCCATCATTAGTGTTAATTGCATGTCATAGTTACCCTACATGGCGCCGCTAAAAAAGCACTTTAGATGCTAACAAGTTTCAATTCAGCCTGTGAATTATTTGGAACCTGCATTTTATTAAAATGTTACTGGTTCTGTTGTATGACACTGATTTCATTAATAATCAGAAATATGAACTTCATATGCATACTCATTTTGTAAGCACCCACCTACATGTTATTCAGAGAATGACAAGTAAAGAGGTCGACTTGAAATTTTGTTGTTTTTTAATGCATTAGATAAAATTTATCAAATTCAAAATTCCAATGATGAAAATTTGGTTGAAGACTATAACTCGTTTAATATTATTGAAACGAATTTTCTAGTCAAAGATATTTATTTAAACAATTATTTATTTACAATATTTATATAACACTTAACACTAACTTAAAACTACTATTTATATTAGAACAATTCACTTATTTATATTACAATTTATTTATATTACTTTCGTCTATTATTTATCGCTTTGATTCGCGCACTGATGGTTTCTCACAACTACTGTTCTCTGGCTCAAAGACGATCACTTTATATACACCTTTCGAACTTTCTGGATGATTCGAAAAGGAAATCCTGATTATTCTCGAATGATGAATAATAATTAGAATGTCGTCGATGATTCCAGAATTGATCTTGTTACTTGTCACTGGAGCTTGTAAGTTTACGTTGACAAAAGTCCCGTGCGCGGTGACTACGCCGTAAGCATGTTAGCGATAAGAAGTACATGTACACAAATTGTTATCGCACACACGTTCGGTGTCACTGGTCGTTACACTACCCCTTCCTTAAGGGTGATCCGTCCCGGATCACATTCTGCCGTTCCCTCAGAGGATCATGCCGGTACTTGCAGGTGGATCCGCTTCGGCATCCGGTTGTCAGATGGAAGTAGCAGTCAACTGTCTGCAATGGTGTAGTCCTCGTCGTGGATTTCCGGCGCACACCAAGATTTCTATTCCAGTGTATCGGAATAAAACCTCCAGCATGTTTCTAACCACCCTCCAATCCAGACCATCGAGCCCACATCCGATCCTTGTTATTGCTAGCTTCAGGATGATAGCGTGCAGCAACCGCTCTCTTAGCTCTATCAGAGAGTCCCATAAGGAGTGGTAGGCAGGCTTCTCCGACGACTTGCTTTTGGTGACTAGATAGAAGATGGATCGCGACCCATCGAGTAACTGTAATACCTTTCTTCCAACTTTGACTTGGTCGAGTAGCATCGGTGGTCGCCCAAACTTCTTCCGAAAGACCGTGGCAATCCCACGGCTCATGTCCAAATCTCTTGCCACGCAATGGGCCTGTGAGTATTCCGTCGGGACGGCGAATAAGTCCTGCTGAACTTTGGTGGTGACTCCAAATCGGGCTTTACGGTGTAAGCTCTGTTCAACCATAAATTCTTCGTACTGGGGCTCTGACGAACGAGTCTGCACGACCCTGACTTGAGTCTCTTCGTGGTTGTCCCCAGAATATGGGGCCAGTCGGTTGAAGTGGATTACTCTTGGTTTTCCATTGGGGGTACGTCTAATTCGGTAGATTACGTCATTGATTCGTTTGATACATTTATACGGGCCTTCCCAATCTTGTTGCAGCTTCGGCGAGAGCCCCCTTTGACGCTTAGGATTATAAAGCTACACCAAATCTCCTTCCTGAAATCCTCCATCAGTGGCCTTAATGTCATATGCGTCCTACATCCGGTCACTGGCTATCTGCATATGTCGTCATGAATGTCATCTAGTCGTCTTCGGAGTTCACTGACGTAATCTTCTCCGGCCACGTCTTCGCCAGGTTTGCATCCGAACTATAAATCGCATGGTAGCCGCAGCTCTCGACCGAACAATACCCTGGCTGGTGTTTGTCCAGTGGTTTCATGTAGGGAAGATCGGTATGCCAAAAGGAACAATAACAGATAACGATCCCAGTCTCGCTGATGTTTGGAGACCATTTTGGCCAGGTACTTGTTATTGGTCCTGTTCATTCGTTCTACCATGCCGTCTGATTTGGGATGTAGGGCTGTAGTACGGGTTTTGTGAATGCCCAATATCTTACAAATGTCCTAGAATATGGCTGACTCGAAATTCCGTCCTTGGTCGGAATGCAGCTCCGGTGGTACTCCGAATCGGCTAATCAACCCTTTCACGAGCGTTTCCGCCACTGTAATTGCCGTCTGATTTGGAAGGGCGTACGCTTCAACCCATTTCGTGAAATAGTCCATTGCCACTACGATGTACTTATTTCCATTTTCGGATTCTGGGAATGGTCCGGCAACATCGATTGCAATTCTCTCGAATGGGCTACCGACATTATACTGCCGCATCGGGGCACGCTGTCGCTTCTGAGGTCCCTTTTTGGCGGCGCACGTCGTACACTTTCTGCACCAATCTTCCACGTCCTTCTTGCAGTTGACCCAGTAAAATCGTTCTCGCACTTTGCCAAGGGTCTTCTTTACGCCGAAATGTCCTCCCGAAGGGTCGTCATGGAGGCACTGCAGAACTTCTTTTACCAAGCTTCTCGGTATCACCATCTGACGTCTGCTTTCTGTGCCATCTTGATTCTCAACGACGCGCTTCAGGATACCATCTTCTTCCTCAATGGAATCCCATTGAGCCCACAACGATTTTACTTCTGTTGACTTGGCAGCCACTTCCTGCCAGGTTTGTCTTCTGCCTTCTTTCTTCCAATGCAGGAACATTTTTTGGAGCGCGTCGGAATGTTGTTCTGCCGTAATATTGTCGGGCTGCCACTGTTCGTCCAGGATAGTAATCCTTCTAACCTCTTCATGTTCCTCGACGCGTTGACAGTGTTTACAATTATCCGGGCAAGGTCTTCTGGATAAGGCGTCGGCGTTTTTATGGCTACTTCCCGCTCGGTGTTCTATGTCACAGTCGTACTCTTGTAGCTTCTCTATCCATCTGGCTACTTGGCCCTCGGGGTTCTTTAAATTCAGCAGCCATTTCAACGCGGCATGGTCGGTTCGTTGCAAACACCTTCTTCCGTAGAGGTATTTGTAGAAATGCTCCACACTTTTTACTACGGCTAACAATTCGCGCCTGGTTACGCAGTAATTCCGTTCTGGTTTGGATAGAATTCTGCTGAAGTAGCCGATCACTTTTTCTTCACCATTTTGTATTTGTGACAGAACCGCGCCAATACCAATATTGCTAGCGTCGGTGTCCAGGATAAACTTTCCAGTTGGTAGGGGATAGCTCAACACAGGTGTAAACGAGAGGGTTTTCTTTAGTTGTTCAAAGTCAGCTTGGCAGTCTTGCTCCCAGCAAAATGGTTTACTCTCTTCTGTGAGTCGTGTCAAAGGCTTAGTTTTTTTGTAAATTCAGGAACAAAACGTCTAAAGTAGGTGCAGAGTTCAAGGAAGCTTCTGACTTGATGGACGTCAGCAGGTACAGGCCACTCCTGCGCGGCCTCAATTTTCTGTGGGTCGACTTAAACGCCGTCTCCGGATACTACATGCTCCAGGTAGTTGACGGTCATTTGGAATAGCTGACATTTCTTGGGGCTTAGTCTTAGATGGACGTCACGAAGTCTTCCTCCAAATTTTCCAGATGGTCGTTGAAGTCCTTTCCGACTACGATGATTTCGTCGAGGTATACCAAGCAAGTCTTCTCAACTAAGCCAACCAAGACGATTTCCATCAGTCGCTCAAAGGTGGCTTGTGCGTTGCACAACCCGAACGGCATTACCTTGAACAGCCACAGCCCCGTTCCAATGGAAAATGCTGTCTTCTCTTTGGCATCCCTGTCCAAAGCCACTTGCCAGTATCCGCTCTTGAGGTCTAAGGTGGAAAATATCGTCGACCCTGACAGCGTATCCAGGGTGTCATCGATTCGTGGTAAGGGGAAGCTGTCTTTTTTCGTCATATTATTTAATTGGCGGTAATCCACACAGAAGCGTGTCGAGCCATCCTTTTTCTTGACAAGAACTACCGGCGATGTCCAAGGGCTGGTAGATGGTTCTATTACCCCATCCCTTCGCATTTCACTGATGATGTTCTCAGCCTCTTCCCTCTTGGCCAGTGGTAGTCTTCTGGGTCGCTGACGAATAGGTTGTGCCTCGCCAGTATTTATTTTGTGCATGACGACGTTGGTTCGCCCCTTCTTGCCACCTTTTACTTCAAAGACCTCTTGGTATTTCTTTAATAATCCTTTTATTTGACGTCGTTGGTTAGGATTACATTTGTCATCTGCTTCTTGGCACAATTTGGACAAGGCGTCTGGTAGGCTTTGTGAGTCTTCCGTTTTTGTTTCTAGCTTTCGGACTTGAGATGTTACGATGACCTGAGTAGTTAGCTTGAACTCTTCTCCGTTGAAGGGCACGACTTTTCTTTGGGAACTCAGGCAAAAGTCGTATTTTCGATGTACGTCCAAGCCCAGAATGAAGTTGTCTTCAATTTCGGCCACAAGCTCGCAGTGTCGGAAGGAGGTCTTTCCTATGCGGATTCTGACGTAGCTCTCACCATGGACATTTATAATTTCCCCGGTGGCCGTACGTAGCTTCCATTGGGTCGGTTGAAACTTACTTGTGGTCATCTCGTTGGCTCGTATAATAGTCCTGCTTGCTCCGGTATGCAATAGAAACGAACATCGTTTCCCATTTATACGTCCCGTAAGAAAAGGGCTAGCAGCTCTTTCATGGTTTTTGTCAGTGCAACTAGACCGGGAGCTTCTTGCTCCGGGATCGACGTTTACCCCGCCGGCGCTGCGCCAATCCTGACTAATTCCGGTACGCGGGGCTTATCTTCTTGAGAAGCAGATCTCTCTCTCTCTTGCAGCTGCTTCTCACGTGGCCCAACTTCCCACCGTTCGAGCACCTAATTTGTCTGGGCTTCTTTTCTACTTTAGTTATTATTCGGTGGAACTCTTCCAGTATATCTTCGTCCCGACCGGCTGACTCTTCTTTTAATTCTCGTACTCGTCATTGTCGTTGCGACGCCTGTTTGACGACGTCGTATTCCAGTGCACGGGCCAATGTGTCTACCAAAGTCCTCGGCCGGTCCAGTCGGAGTCGCTGTTGTATTTCGTCGTCCTTTAGTCCGTCAATGAACGCGTCGACGGCCAATCTTTCCAGGGTATCGTCGGCCGTACCCGGATAGGCGAGCCGGACTAACCGTGCGATATCCGCCTCGTATTCCTGAAGACCTTCACCTGTCTTCTGACGTCGGTTCTTTAACTGCACATGGTACACAGCCGTCAGATGTGCTTGGCCCTATCGCATCTCTAACCTTTTTACTAGCCGATGGTAGTCTAGTAATTCTTCCGGTGGCAACGTGTTCAAAATTTCGCCAGCACCATCTCGCAGAGCAAGAGCAAGTGAAGAAGCTCTTTCTTCTAGCGTCCATTTGTAGGCTTTTGCAGCCACCTCGAATTGCGTCAAAAACGTGGTCCATGATGTTTTTCCGTCAAACGTAGAAAGCTTCATATGCACTTTGGATGAGATGATCTGTTCTTCTTTCACGTCGGGGATTTCTTTGCCGTCATCCACGCTATGCCTCTTTTCCGTGGGTTGGTGACTGGTCTCTCGTTTCTCCAAATTCAGAACCATTTCTTTGGCCGAGTCAATCTTTCTTTTATTTTTTCTTGTTCACCCTCGAATTTTCCCAGTTTTTCTTCCAAACATCCTTCGATTTTTCTAATTTTTCTTCCAGGACCTTTGAATTTTCATTTAATTTATCTTCAATATTCTTTGAATTTTCCTTTAATTCTTCAATATTCTTTGAATTATCGTTGAATTTTTCTTCCAGTTTTTCATTTAATTCTTCTTCCAGGTCCTTTTAATTTTCATTTAGTTTCTTTTCCAATTCGTCCTCAAATTCATATGTGCTGGGATCGAAGCCTTCTTGTAACAAAGCCTCCTCGAGCCGCTTCTGTAGGATGTTCTTAGTACCAGACGTATCTTCGTCTCGCTCTTCCAGTTCGCTTTTCAATTCGGCGACTTTCAACTCGAACTAATTTTTCGGCATTTTTATTTATTTTGTATTTTTATTACACTAGAAAATTCTCTGGGGATCGATTCGCAGACCCCACACCTGACACCAATTGTAACGAATTTTCTAGTCAAAGATATTTATTTAAACAATTATTTATTTAACACTATTTATATAACACTTAACACTAACTTAAAACTACTATTTATATTAGAACAATTCACTTATTTATATTACAATTGATTTATATCACTTTTGTGTATTATTTATCGCTTTGATTCGCGCACTGATGGTTTCTCACAACTACTGTTCTCTGGCCCAAAGACGATCACTTTATATACACCTTTCGAACTTTCTAAATGATTCGAAAAGGAAATCCTGATTATTCCCGAATGATGAATAATAATTAGAATGTCGTCGATGATTCCAGAATTGATCTTGTTACTTGTCGCTGGAGCTTGTTAGTTTACGTTGATAAAAGTCCCGTGCGCGGTGACTACGCCGTAAGCATGTTAGCGATAAGAAGTACATGTACACAAATTGTTATCGCACACATGTTCGGTGTCACTGGTCGCTACATTATTAAATATAATCTTATTAATACCTACATTTAGATATTCCTAAGACAACATTTAAAATTTAATAGTAAAATACGACCGAAAAGAGGGATACTTCAACGAAAATTTTAAAGTTCAATGTCTGAAGAAACCTACGATAAAATTCTTCTTTTCTGAATTCAATGAAGGAGGCAAATCAATTCTTGACTACAGATACCCTAAAAGTCTAAATATCACTAATCTACTTATCGACACAATTAAATTTAAAATAGCATTCTTGTGAATTTCTTATATCAGCACTATTTAAGAAGTTCTAATACGAAACACTCTGTATATATAGTTGGTAAGTATAATTTCTATCTGTGTAATAATACTTAGTTGGTAGTTTTAGATTAGGAAATAGAGTGTGCTAGAGCTGTAAGGAGGTCATCTGCAAATTTATAAATACAAAGGTAAATAATAAATAGTCGTAAACAATAAGTTGGTAAAACCAAAAATGTAGATTGGTAAAACACATTCCTGTTTCAACCATGTAAGGTAAGTGTACAGCTGATTTATTAGGATAAACTTAGAAAACACTTATGACATTTATCTGGGAAAAAGTTTTTGATTTACTATATAAGCAACAACCCCTATGAAGCATTACCATTACAGTAAATCTGTATTCACAAACTACTGATACTAACGTAGGCGATGAACGATGACAACAAGTTGAGTTTAATTTAATACTTAAAATATAAGTTGACATTTTAATTTCATATAAAAGGCTTTCCTTTTATTTGTTTGTATCAAAGGCAACATGGCTAAAGCCATTAAAATCTGGCACTGATTTACAATTCCTTCAATAACGTGACTGTCCAGAGACATTATAAATATATATACCTTTTTTTGTAGAAAGATGATCTGGCAGTGTTAAAAGGAGTGATGTAGATTAATTTAAGTAACAATGTACAGTTAAGAATACTTTTCAAACAATTTAAGTGAAAATCACTTTCAAAAATTTTTGACACGAAGCAATATTTTTCTTAGTAATAACCTAAAAATTCTCTGTTCAAACAAAATTTTAATAATAACGAAATGCGGTGGGATAAATTCTCTAAAAGAATTGAATTGAGAACCTTCGATTAATTCTTTAACTTCTTTTAAGACGCAAAATGATATATGATTTTAATGGTTGCCAACAGAATGTAACCTTACTGTTTTTGACAGCTAATTTATTATTTCGATATGAGGAAATAGCATGTTATCACTTGCATAGACGCCACATGACTTAATTCAATATTCACCTTCTGGAACCACAAAAATTAAGGAAAGTTTTGTGATTTACTACTTTTTTAACCATAAGATAACCTTCTAAAGATGCATAATCTTCTATTCGTTCTCTTTTTTTATTTTCTATGTGATTGTGCTTGTTTCCATAAATAGAAAACAGAAGCACTTCACATAACATAGTTAAGTTCAAAGAGGTGACCGATAAATGAATCCAACAACTTATTTAAAGTTTCCAGATATGTTTTAGTTAATTGTCTTATTGGTAAGTTATTTTAGGGGATCGTCACCAGACTCTTTCCCTTTTTCAGCTTAGCTGTCTCTCATTTGGACATTCCAAGATTCTTTTCATTCATCCCATCACTGGGTACAATAGTAGATCGGAGTTTGGTATATCACAAGAAGAGAAGTATTAATAGAATGTGAAGTTAAATATGCACCTACTGGAACCACAGGAATTATGGAAGGAACTGTAGTGCAAAATTCAATGCTATAAATACCGTGTTAACTACTTTGTGATCAAACTACTTCTATTTCTTCCTTTTATTGTCCTTGTTTCCATAAATTATATCAGTGCACATAATTTTGCTCCTATTCGAAGTGGTGATCGTCACAAGGCTCGTTTTTTCCTTCTCAGCTTTCAACGCTCACTTGGGGATTCCAGAGTAACCTTTTCATTTGTCCAATTCACAATGCAATAGTCCATTAGAATCGCACCATAACTTTCAAACATTAATTCATCAGGTATTGTCATCAACTCATGGTATACTTTGGTTTGTGACAAGAAGACAATTCTTTATAGAATGTAATGTCACGTTCATGGTAAAGTCTTCGGGCATTTCTGATTAAGCATACATATCTTTAAAATTGAGTTGCAATTTGCTGTTGGTTTTGAACTTCTGTTATAATAATAAAATGATGGGTAGTTTTTTCATTATAACGGATCCCGACCCAAACCATAAAGCTCCTGGTAATTAATATTTGACTTTTAAATTGCCCATTTATTCTATCTGTCGCCCCCTGTAGCAGTCAAGGTAAAATAAAACGACACTCATTTTATAAAAAGGGTAAGTTAAAAATAAGCGTGGGTAATTATTATTCTCCTAGCCACACTTATTAATATAAGAAGAAGGAGAAAAGAAGAGTAAATGATAATGAGTTTGGAATTGTGAATCCCGCTCCACTAACGTATAATTTTTAATAAATGCTAAATTGAGTTTCTTCGGCTCTAGAATCAATTACTAAAATCCGACTTTGCAATATAACTGAGAAGTGGTCGGAAATGAGAATAAACGACTTGAGAAGAGTTTTCTAATTAGAGAAATCGTCAATTACGTTTCAATTCAGCTAATTGTGAGTTAAATTAAAATGAATGGGTAATCAAAAGGCGTCTTTACAATAATAAATATATTGAACAACTACATTATTCCAAAGCTAAAGCACTGGTGGTGCTTTAGAAGATAATAAAGTCACATTAAGATAAAATACTTAAATAAAGCTTTTCCCAGTCTGAAAATTAAAATATAAAAGGTAGAGATTAACCAAAATTTCATCATAAGATTGCGTATTAGATAGTAATTTACCTATAAGTATAATAATCAACTTCAAATAATTAATTAAGTAATTTACTTAATGTTATTTTGTTACAAATTGTTGTACAGGAAGCCTAAACCATGGGGGCATATCTTTCTTCAGAATAAATAACCTAAATCAGCTTTTTTATTAACTAGTTTATCGCAGTTCTTAAATAAATCGATTTCAGGTCGTTATTTCTTGTTGTTCAATGTCTCAGTTCTCAATTATCCGAACCTCAAATACAGAGGGAGAGGGAGAGGAGAGGGAGAGGGAGAGGGAGAGGGAGAGGAGGAGGAGAGGGAGAGGGAGAGGGAGAGGGAGAGGGAGAGGGAGAGGGAGAGGGAGAGGGAGAGGGAGAGGGAGAGGGAGAGGGAGAGGGAGAGGGAGAGGGAGAGGGAGAGGGAGAGGGAGAGGGAGAGGGAGAGGGAGAGGGAGAGGGAGAGGGAGAGGGAGAGGGAGAGGGAGAGGGAGAGGGAGAGGGAGAGGGAGAGGGAGAGGGAGAAGGGAGAGGGAGAGGGAGAGGGAGAGGGGGGGGGGAGGGAGAGGGAGAGGGAGAGGGAGAGGGAGAGGGAGGGGGGGAGAGGGAGAGGGAGAGGGAGAGGGAGAGGGAGAGGGAGAGGGAGAGGGAGAGGGGAGAGGGAGAGTTAAGATTTGAAGTGAGAAGGTTACAAGAAAGTTAAAGAATTAGTTGGTAAGTATATGCAACGTTTCATTTCTTTACCAGCCATCGTCTCCTTAAATGATTAGAACCTACAAAGCTGATTAGCCTACCCAACCATCTAGAAAAAGAACTGCAGCACTTAAATCAGTTTTTGTAGAACAGGTATACCAGTTCACATCAAGAAAGCTATCAACAGAAAAACCAAATAAAAAAAAATCGGAAAACTATCTACCCTTCTTCAGCGAATGCACAGAGAATATCTATTAACATCGTGTAATAAACACTAGATTAAGCGAGCCACAAGGAAGATACAAGAATGACTCATACTTTACAAATACATGATAACTACAGCGTTCCTTGTACGTATGGTAATGTTAACATTGGCCAAACTGAAAGACACATCGGCACGAAGAACGAAGAACACATCAATCACACCAAGGACTAACATTGGGAAAAATCAACGGTGACAGAACACCGACTAAAAACCGGCCACGTCTTCAAATTCGGAAAAACACAAATATTTGCACAAGAAACACAATTCTGGTTCAGAATCAGGTAGATGCCAGATCCAGAAGAACTCATCCAACTGCAAGAATCAAAGTTTTGGAGACTTCGAAACTACGTACTTTGAAGACACACGTCAACGAACACCAGAACGCCACAGCAGTATAAAGAAATCACTTCAGTTTAGGCCTGCTTCTGAAGAAAATACCGACATGTGTGTCGAATCATGAAGTGATGATAATCGACGACAAGGTAACCGGCCTCGAAACCATCAAAGCATCAACAGCCACGGAAGCTTGCAAAACAAGCTCTTAGTGTAATCCACATAGTTTATTTAAAGTAATAAATACACGAAATAAATTAACTTGTAATAAATATTAAGGATTGCTAATGATATTCTGAAGGTTCCTTGCTCAAAAGGAATTTTAATAATATTGAAATTAACCTGAGGATCTTAAGCTTGACTATTTACTAATCTCTTTAATGGTTTAAATATTTCAAACACCTCAAAATCGCTGCTATTTGCTACGTCTCAAAATGTACACCAATCAAGTAATTATGCTGTATTTTTATAATTAATAGTTTGTAAGTGTTACTTTTCTGGTAATTTCATTATTTAGAAAAAATCGAATAGTAAACCATACGCTATTCGTACACATAATCTCGCTCTTATCTAAAGTTGCGAATTATAGAATCCAACAACATATTTAAAATTTACAGAACTTGTTTTGGTCAGGTTTTGACTGCATTGATGATAAGTTTTATTTATGGAGTTATCAACAGACTCCGTTTCCCTTTTGGGCAATCCAAAGTAGCCTTCCTATCCATCTCATCCCCAGGTGAAATAAAACGTGTTGATGCTGTACACGAACTTTTAAGATATCCATTCGTGGATATTATGAATTCCATTGTCAGTGTCTAATATCCGTCTCATGGTGCATTTTAAAAAAAATTTTGAAAAATGGCGGGGATACTTATACCCATCGACTAAAAAAAAAAAATGAAAATCACGAATTAAGACCATGTGAGATCACGTTACCACCTACAGCTCTGAAAGTTTAAAAAATTATTGTTACCTATAGTAGGATTAAGGTCGATTTCCGAAAGGGTTAAAGGTGCTCTTTAGCATGTTACCTGGCAAAGTCCCTATAGCTTAATTGGTTCAGTTCCTCTTTTACGCCATCGGTATGGTTTTTTAATGTACCTTATGGTTGTTAGTTTAGTTTTTAATGACTTATTAAAAATTTTACAAAACATAAAGTTAGTTAACGACTTTTGACTTTACAGTAACCTTCAATTACCTACCTACTTTACACGAACAACTGCTTGTTTAATTTCCACTATAACTGTACCAGTTAATATAGATAATGAGTGGAGGGCTATTAAACGGTAATAATAATTATAATTAATTGTGACAGAACATTCATATATGTATTATACCTATATGCGTGTGTAAACAGGCCGCTGTTTAAAGCAATTAATTTTACTGCGGAAACATGTGGTAGTTCTGTCAGACACACCAAGTTGTCCTGGACAAGAGACATTTGTGCATAACTTTCTGTCTCTCTCCAACTCAGTATCGTTAACACAAATGGGCAGTTATTAGAGACCATCAAACCAGAACGTATAATAATGCAAACAAAGACTGACTGAAATCCTTTCTCATATTTACAAATAAGTTTTACAATAAAAGAGGTCTCGTTTCCATAATCCATGATGTCTAAAGGGTAAGGAAATAGCAAGAATATCTAATTATTATTATTGATGATATGATTATTCTATACATTTGGGAGATCACTGGTACAATTCTGAATCATAACGTCCAGGTGAACTGTAAATCATATACCTGCATGGATAAAGTAATAATATTCCAGGGAGAACAAAAAAGGAGACACTGCTGCTGTGGCCATATTTCATTGGTCGCCATTGGTATATCGGTTACAAGATGAGGTTAAGCAACAGCTAGATAAGGAGTATTTTACAGAATTTAATGCTCGCAACAAATTTCATTTTAAAATGCTGACTTTATTCTCCAGTTTATGATATTTTGGAAAAAGTAAAACACGTCGATTTCAATTTTTATCAATAACTCGGATGACGCCTACTGCAGCTGCTTTACAACCCTTACAATATGTATTAAAACAAATTTGTTGGTTCTAAGGGAACACACAATAAATAACACTTAATAGCAAGTTAATTTTACTACTTACCTAATAACTTATCGACCTGACGACGTTGAAAATGGCAGGGATATTTGGTGCGTTAGAGTATGCGATAGAAGCCACCCGCTACGCTAATCCGACCTAATGCTTCTTACTTACTGATTCTCGACTATCCAACTCATTATTTTATATTGACCCACACAGTGCTCTTTTAGTTACCCCCCAATGGAACTTTGGAAGTGGGAAATAGCCTACATACGCCAACATGTCAACACGAAATGGGAACAAATGTAATTCATGAAATACAAAACAATCAATGAAAAATGTCATTTTGGAAAAATATAAGCACTATATGTCATTATATCGCCCTTAAAAAGGTCTATTCAGCAGTATAAGACATCCAAATATTGAGAAAAATTAAAATCAGTATACTTCCTTCAAAATATTCTAAAATAGAAAAAAGAATGAAATTGAAATAAAATTTGTTGCGACATTAAATTTTGCGAAAAATTCGCTAATAAATTTGTCCTTTTATGCATACTGATTTTTTGTGTTCATTACATTTTTGCTTTAAAAAACACCCTTTTAGAGTTCCGTACTCAAATGATAAAACGAAACCATCAAACTGTCATTCTGTTGTCTGCCCGTCCGTCTGTCAGTATGTCACAGGTTTCTAACTATCATGTACAATGTTGACCCAAAACCGAAAATTTATTTAAAAATTCAAATGAATAATTTTTTTATATGAGATCCCATAGGTATATCAAAAGGTTTGGCCTTGGCATATGGCGTATCATTGTTTAGAGCTCATCTAGTAGAATACAAATATCATTATTATTATTTTTTATCTTCATCTGACATCCTTGCTCCCATTGTGCCCGAAAATGTATCAAACCATTCCACTAAACTGAATCGTTGTTGGTTGACGTTCCCTAACCGTTCTTTCAGAGAACACGAAGTTATCCCTAGCAATGGTTTGGTCTTTTTGTCCGTTTTCACCAAGGCTAGATTGCATTCGATCATTTTTTTGGGTACACTTCGACAAAGCTACCATGATATAAAACTACTGAAACAACCCTGATGCGTCCAATAAGGCCTACGGAATCGAATATCGACTAAACGAAGGTAAAACTACTGTCTCGTATTGAATAATATACAAGGTGAGTCACGAAAAGCGAGCCAGAGAGCTTTAATGTATAGAGAACTCCAAATGTCGGAAAATTCCAGATACTATTATATTTAACTAAGACGTCGGTTTGGAAGAGGGAGATTGGGGAAAGGGGGAACCTTTACATACCGTACCCTAACAAACACATCACAAAGTAAAGAAAACGTCAATTCTAGAGAAAATTCAAATAAAGATTTCTGAATCTGGAGTATCCAGGACGCTTTGCAACAATATTATCTGCCGTTGTACAATATACATAGATTTAGGCCCAGGCAATGAATGTCTGGTTCCTCAAAACACGACCGCAACCGAGTGAAAACTACCACAACCCCTAAGTAAATTTGATTGAAATGTATTTGTAGTCAATTTATTTCTACAGTAAAGATTTTCTGGAAAGATACAAGTTTTATTTAATTGTAATATAACAAAACCCAATGTTTTTTATATTTATTTATAAAATAATACACCCTGTATGTAAGTTGAAAGAGTTGTTCAATTTGAACACATACTAGATTAGTTATATATATATTTTTTTTAATAAATAACAAGTTTTACTCATTTTTTTTATTAGAGAAATTTTAGTTTAATTTTATAACTTCCCAATAACTTTTTATTGAGTCTAGGAGAAAGAAACCTTTCGAAGATGTCCTTATGCAAAACTAAATTTGAACTTTTCTGCACAAAAAGTCTCTGGCTCATTTTTATAGGTCCACCCTGCATATTTTTTAATATCGGTTGTTATCAATTTAGGATTTTTTTGAATATATTTGTTTCACGATTGGCCAAATTAAACCATAAAAACCTCATTCATTTATCTTTCTCGATATTTGATAGGTTTACATGCATTTTATTTATTTTATTTTTTTCACGTTTTAGAACTTAAGAAACTTGAGCAGTTCTGTTGATACAAGTTCTCACTTCCTAATAATAACTCGGGCATATGTATTTACTTCAAAACGTAATAAACCTACCGAATTATGACTAAACCAGGGTCAAGTGTTTTGACAACAAGTTGTTACAAAGAGTTCCTACGTTTACAGCCTGATTATTTCAAAGTGAACGTTGTGGTTATGACCCTAGTCAAGGTGGAGCAGGAGGCCCCTAAACTGTCCATTTTCTCCAAATCCTCGAAGATTAGTATTATAACATTCTTTCTTTTTTTTATTTTTGTTGAGTAAAAATTTGAACTATAGTTTTTTTAGTTTATTTAGTTTCTTATCAACCTAAAAAATGTTCTTTTTTAAGAAAAACATACTGTAATCTTGTTTTCAAATTCGCCCTTCCCCCGTCGACAAAATCCTAGCTACGCCATTTGTTGTGACCATCCTGTAAATAAAGCGATACATTTTTCTTCAAGTTTAAAGGTATGTAAGTGTAGTGTTGAGAGTTCAGTAATATTTTAGAATTTACTCATTTAATAAACCCAAAAACCTCGAAGAACATGGCTCTCATTTCTCGTTAATCCTTAAAGTAAGTTCTAAATCATTTGTAACATTGTTCAGCCATTTATTTACAAAAAACAAATACAGAAGACATTACACTTCCTAAAATAAGTATTAGTATTTGGTATGTAAATTTTACGAAATATGTAAATTATTATTTGAAAAAGTTGAATTGTCTCATAAAAATATAATAAATACTACTATTTTTAAGAATCACATGTACTAATGGTTTTTTGTTCAGTCTGATATCTAAGCCACTGTTTTAAGAAATTAATGAGTCTCGGCTATTTTTTTAATTTTAAATAGGTACACTATAAGTAATTATAAGTTGTAAAGTTTTACAATCACTTCCAAAAAGCATACATGTATTCTGTTTTGGTGGAAACGGTAGACAAAACTATATTATTTGCTTAGAATAAATTGTGTGCGAATATCAGACAAAATACTACATTAATTTGTACAAAATCATTACGTCTAACTGCTTTCGACCGGCACACCTGGGAAACTCATTTCCATTTGGACGCCTCCTTGTAATTGCTTAGAATTTCTGCGATACGAAGTGGGGTCTAGACTTGGTTTCCTTCGACTGAGATGTCTTTCCACCCACTTGAGCAAGGTGAGTACTGAGTCAGTAGAAGGTAGCCGCCTCTCAGCCGATGTCTTAGTTATTGATGAAGACGTGACCCTGAACGTTGCTGCCATACCCTTAAGAGCCTACAATAATAATAAAGAATGTATTAGTTAACATTATGTATATAAAAATCCAATAAAGGGCCGTGTCGGGTAAAATGGTAAACGGTGCACTTTCCGAAATCAATTATATTTATGATGTAGGTATAATAAACGAAACGGTCATATTTCATGAGTTGCAGTTTCTAATCATATCTCAGCCATTTTCCAAAGTTTTTGAAAAAATCAGAATTGATATTAAACGTAATTGGAGTTTAATAAAATTTTGAATGTCAAAATCAAATTTTTACAGGCGTTTGAGAATTTTTGAATTGCTATAAAAAATTAAGGCCTACTTAACCAAAAAAAAAAACTTTTTCACCTTCACTATAAGTTTAAGAGTAGAAGTATCAAATAAGAATTCATAATTTTTTATTCCGTGCTCCACTTTTACTGATCTAAAGTACCATAATAAATATAAAAATATAAATAAATTTTGCTAATAATATATGATAATATTGAATAGATAAGCGTTAAAAAAAAATCAGTTTTCAATTTTTCGTACCACGTTCCACCCAGTATAAAAATCTGAAATAAATCAAAGTGATTTATAAGATAATTATACAAAAAATATTTATTTTTCGTGTTTGAGTAGGCCAGTAGATATTTGAATTTGGTATGCAAACTTTTAAAAAAATTCTCACAGATATATCAATATTTAATTTTAAAATATCTTGAAAAATTGCCGAGATATGCACAAAAAACTAAGAGTTACGGAATATGATCGTGTAGGGTCACCTAACCACCTAGTCTAAAAATTTCGCAGAAAGTTTATATTATTATTAAGAACACTTTTTACCATTTTACCCTATAAGGCCCTTTATTTTCAACTTCTGAAATTTTGTGTTCACTTCTTGATTGATATTTTAGGATATCAGGAAGTGATTCAATATTTATATGAAATATGATAAAATTTCAAATATTATTCTTTTCAATGACATTATTTAAGTTAGATACATACCTGCATGGCATCTTCATCAGTTACATCATCGCCACAATATATTATTCTAATCCTTTCACTCCAATCTACACCAAATGCCGTTCTTAAAATATATATTGATGCTCTACCCTTGTTCCACTGAACGGGGGGGCGTGCTTCGATAGCACAATGAGCTTTACCCGCCTTAAAACCAGCTTGTTCAATTAGCTTCTTCGCTTTTGCTGCCAAATCATTTCTGATATTTATTGGCACTTCACGGAAATGGAACGTTAAAAGAGCACCTTTATTTTCGACCCATCCACCATCTTTACACACTTTTTCCTGAAGATTCTTCAGGAGATCTTCAACTTTTCCTTTAAATTCCGTTGGCATGGGGTGGACGAATTTGCTTCCGTCAGGATGGAGAATTTCCAATCCATGACTACCAGCATATGTAATTCCTTCAATTCCTACCTATAAAAGCAATAAACACAGTCAATATATGTATCTATATGAAATGTCTGCCGATTTTAAAATTTTACCATTTCTTTCACGTTATGTACATTTCTTCCTGAAACAATAGCTATATAACAATCGGGAAGATTGGAGAGCCTCTGAAGAATATTCTTTGTCTCTTGTGGAATTACGGCAAGATCTGGATGAGGGGCTATTGGTGCTAATGTACCATCATAGTCCAAAAGTAGGGCAAGTTTATGAGTATTTCCAATATACCTACAATATATTT
Source organism: Agrilus mali (assembly GCA_029378335.1). Lineage (NCBI taxonomy): Eukaryota > Metazoa > Arthropoda > Insecta > Coleoptera > Buprestidae > Agrilus > Agrilus mali. The sequence continues at coordinate 9,295,857 of CM055657.1, read as the reverse complement.
TTTGTTAGTATTTTTAATCGTTCAAGTAAAGTTACTTTAGCATAACACATATTTCAAATTGTAATACGTACTTAGAGAGATACTCGTCAAAATCATCTAGAGTGACTTGTGGCATTGTAATTGCTCCAACTTCGTCATGATCATCTTGAGTGGGAAGTGAGCCCATGGCTGACAGAAAAGATTTGGTCCAGTAATTGACATCGTTTAATTTCTCTCTTCGTCTCAAGTAGTTCATTCTCAAAATCCTTTCGTCCTCTGGCATAGTAAGAGCTCGATGAATTACTTCTGCAGCGGTATCTATTTCGTATGGATTGCAAATGAGAGCTTCATGCATAGTTTCACCTGCACCAGCGAATGGTGATACAATAAGAACACCTGGAGGTGTATTTATTTGACAAGCCACGAACTCTTTTGCTACTAAATTCATGCCATCTCTAAGAGGAGTTACTAAACCTACTGATGCTTCTCTATAAAACGCAGCCAACTCATCTTGGCTAACACATCCAAAAATATAACGAATGGGAGACCAATTTGGAGTCGTAAACTTTCCATTTATTCTACCAACCAGTTGATCAATTTCTTCCTTCAATTCCTGATACTCTTTGACATCAGTTCTCGAAGGCACAGCAATCTGTAGTAAAGATACTTTCTCTTTGTGTTCTGGATGCTTTTCTAAAAGCGTCTCAAAAGACCTTAATCTGTTCACCAGGCCTTTAGTGTAATCTAACCTATCTACACCAAGAATAATTTTTTGATTTGTTGATGACCAAATTTTCGGTGCAGTTTGGGCCAATTCAACAAACCGATCAAATGGAATACCAATTGGCAGAGGTCTAACTCTTACTGTTCGACCTCCATGTTCTACTAGTAAATTCTTTCGGTCAACACGACATCCCAAACTGCGTTGACAGCAGTCCACAAAATTAAGACAGTAATCTGTAATGTGGAACCCTACCATATCGCATCCTAACATACCCTGTAGGATTTCGTCCGCCCAAGGAAACAGCCTGAATATATCCCATGGAGGGAACGGAATGTGAAGGAAAAAACCTAATTTGCACGGAATTTCTTCATCTTCAGCAGCCTATAAAAATAGTTAAGATAACAAACACGGTTTGTTTTATGAAATGCTCACAAATCACTTAATTGGTACATACTTGTCTTATCCAGTTTGCAGCAAGCATAAGATGGTAATCGTGGATCCAAATGAGTGGAAGTTCATGCTCAGCTTCTCCAGATTTAATCAACCTTTTAAGGGCTTCGAAGGTACGGTCTGCAAATTCTTTGTTTACATCTGTGTATGCTTTGTACTTATCTCCTCGAAATTCAACTCTATCAGGCATTGAGTGAAAGAGCGGCCAAAATGTAGCATTACAGCAGCCATTATAGTAATCGTCAAATTTAACTGGATCAACCTGAACAGTTACCACCTGCAGACAATAAAGTGATATATAAGGAATGATACACAACCGACCAAATTTATAAAGTTCAAAGGGTTTTTTGCTGAATTTTCAAAGTTAAAAATTATTTAGATTTCATCTAGCCATACCCAAAACAAAAAGAAGTGAGAAATTTTTTATTTGACCAGGATATCTTAAAATGCTTTTTCCCTATCAAAGTGGCCGAAATCTTAAAAGAAAAAGCACAACCTTCAAGATATATTTGGCTTCTGCTGAAAACTTCAGGCGTCTGTCAGAGCCAATTATCTTAAAAACAACTTTGATATAAATATTGAGGATTGATAGTAGGTCATAATGATTTGCGTAATTTCTCAGAATTGTTTTCCAAAAGAATTCTCATAGCACATTAAGAATAAGAGAAAGGAGATTCCGATTTTCGTTTTTGACATGGGCCATCGAATTTAAGGTCTGATTATATTGAATTAAGTTATGTTTCCCCCGCCCTAGTATTTTTATCTTACAAATTTTCAATTACGCACACAACAAACCACGTGCTAACCAAGCATTTCTCAATAGGTGTATTAATAAACAAATCATATTACACCACAGCAGTTCATTTTAAAAATTAAATGTAAATGTTATTATCAATGTCCTATTACAGCTTTTTAAAAACAATGATAAATACAAATTTAGATTGCGATAGATGTTCGTATAAATACTAAATCAATAATATATTTACTACAAATACTGCTTGGTACTGAATTGAATGAGACTGAAAATATGAATAAGAAGAATTTGAGTTGATCCAATAACACAATTAACTAATTAATTTTGTGGTAATTGTTTTTAAACAAACACGTTAATATTTCAGATGCACAGATGGAAGAGGTTGCATTTATGTTGTTCAATTAATTATTTATAAAATCCAACATTCTTATGCTTTTCAAGTAAAATCTCAAGAAACATCTAACCTTTTCAGACTTCAGTCCAGCTGTTGGAGTCATATCATCCGGTTTCGATTCCGGTATAGGTTCATTAGGATTTTCCAGATGAATACCTGGCCATCCAACCCACAACCCATTGGTATTGATTACAACTGGTGCAACTGCGGTAACTAATCCACCAGCACTGAAAAGTGCGATATTATGGATAAATATAACACTGAATGAGCTCTCGTTACTTCTTACTATTTAAAATTTTTACAATGCTATTTGTATCCATTATAATTTAACCAGGATAGTCTGTTTTATTACTTATGTATACTGTTTACAGTATTTATTTCTTTATTTGTTTGTTTATTTACGATTGACTGGTAGATCCCAGTTATATTCTATTACATTTAAACATAGTCATATACAGTCATATTTACATGTAAGTTGTAGCTATCTAAGATGATTTTTTTAAATTCGATTTGGTCATAAAGACAGCGTCTAGTGGAAGTTGATTCCAGCTGCAGATCATAAGTGGAGTTTTTAAAAAAAAAAATCTATAGGATTCTAGAGAACGCGTCGGCAATCTTTTTTTTTCTGGTTGTGCGGAACATTGTATTGATATAAGCATATAAGGTATTATATTATTATAAGCAGCTTTTAGGAATTAGGACTTTTTTTATTTCTTCTGTTGTTCAAGTGTTATAAACTTCCAAATTGATGATATTTACGTAATCAAGCTTGAAAATTACACCCATGTTTATTTTTAGACTGTTCACCTCTTTTTTACTACTTGAAGGGGTTACTTTTGAAAAAGCACGAAACACCGAAACACGTGTTTATTTATTTGTTGTCATGAGTAATACTCCAAGTTTATATTCGATTTTTATTGTTTAGTTTCAGTTTTAGCTTTTTAGCTTTAGTTTCAATGAAAATAAGTATCTAGTCATACTTACAAAAAAAAATATTATTTAAAAAACTTATTTATATACAATATTTTTCACTGATGTATTGGTTTATTAATTAATGGCGTGATTTGTGTTGACCACTGTGTCTATCGAAGCACATACTATTTCTTCTCCCTCAAAAGATATTAGTAGTTTATCATTGATCTCTGGGGTAAGTATGGCACGTTCATACAATTATTTAATAGACTTATTTTGAATATGAGTAATGTCTGGACAAATTAATGTTGTCAGCCCCTCCACGAACCTTTAGAATAACACCTGTGTAGTTTTAGACTTTTTACCCCTTTTCACTCCCTGAATGGGTTGTTTTTGAAAAGGCACGATACACGTGATTATTTATTTTTTGACATGAGTAATTCTACGAATTTTCGAATCGAATAGATTTCTCGATATAAACATTGAATCCCCTTTTCACCTCTTTAAGGGTCGAATTTTCAAAAATACTTTCTTAACGGATGTCTTTGCCATAATAACTACCTGTAGGATACCAAATTTCAATTCAATCCGTTCAGTGGTTTGAACTATGCGTTGATTTATCAGTCTTCCTTTTATATACAATTTAAATATTAATTATTTCCATGGCAATGTAGGGAAGAGTAAAAAACTTTTTTTATTACAATGTCTTGAAGTAAATAAAGCAATCAATAGCTCCAAACATCTAATGAACGACCTACTCGAACTTATTGCTGTTACCGTTCCTCTTATTTTAGTTAATCGATAATCATATTAATTTTAAAATTTTAAATTTAGTAATTTTAGTACTCTTGAACACGACTTTGTAGATTGAAACAATTTTCGAATTGACAACAATAACTTGGTGAAGCTTTTCCAAATAGGGTGTCTAGATTGATTAATATAGGTTGTACGCCTGGTTTTAATAACATATTCAGGATCGGTTTCAATCAATTAACTTTAAAAATGAATGTAATCGATTAACGCATTTAAATAGAACAACGATGATTGGATGCATAAGTACCCTAACTTAGGTATCGTTAAAGAAACGAATAAATGAAAAAATAAATTAAATGTATAAATAAAAAAACATGGAAGTTTTTGTAAGTTTGCTATATAAATTTGTAAATTTCTATTTAAAAGATTGAAGAGTTAAACTTGCATAAACTTTTAGCAGTAGACATGTTTCCGCATCTCCCTGCAAATAAACGGTCATGCGGAAGAACCTTCCCGAAACATGACACAATAGCAAACAAGAGAACTATTATCATTTGTGATAAGCATAAACGCATTATTTACATTATTTGAATGCGCAAACAGCAACTTGCGACACATCAGTTACAAGTTTTACTGATAAATGCATTACATAAGCTCGTGCCACGCGACTGATCGCTGATCAGTTTGAAATTCAAACGAAACGTCCGCAGTATTTTTATGTGTGCGAGTTTATTTACAGCAAAGCGTTTGTCAGTCAACGATATGAAAATAGAAAAATGCAGTGTTCTGACCGTGACTTTTTGAAGGGAACAATATTCATTCACATAATTCATATTGTCCCAGAAATAAAATGAAAACATTACAACACCTGGATCGAAAGTGATACAAAATCATGAAAAATGTAAATGTATATGGAATATATTAGCAAATGAAAGGTAAGATCATTGCAGATATACCCAGATGTAGGGGTCACCAATCATAAAAATAGAAACAAGGTGAGGCAAAATTTTAATTAAAAGTAAGAAAGTGAACTAATGCCCAAAACATTGAATAATAATTATTTATTTATTATGACTCGTTTTTATGTTAATTAATAAATTGTACTGTTTATTATGCAATTGAAAAAGTTGAGAAAATTAAGGGAAACGTTACTGAGATTATGCAAAATAAAAAAGATTTTTTCACCTCTCAAAATTGCTGTTGCCACCTTTTTTGAGATATCTATATCATACATTAAGGGTGGAAGAAATACAATGTTTTAATTGAATTTGTCGTTGGAAATTTTTGAAACATCGTTTAAAATAAAATTAAACACATACGATGAAAACGCTTTCAAATATTTCAATTTATGTTTATTAGACACTCTACACGTGTTTCGACCGACTAGGTCTTTTTCAAGAGTAATACTTATTTATTTATAGTAAATTTATGTTTATTGGACACTACACGTGTTTCGACCGACTAGGTCTTTTTCAAGAGTAATACTTATTTATTTATAGTAAATTTAAAAAATAAATAAATATTACTCTTAAAAAAGACCTAGTCGGTCGAAACACGTGTAGTGTCCAATAAACATAAATTGAAACATTTAAAAGCTGTTACGATGGAACTTCGTTTATGGTTCGAATAAACTTGTCTGTCGCAGATCTTCCCTCGTATATTCGAACAACTCCGGAAGCAGAGCGTTTCCACAAAGTTAATAAGAAGCAGCACGAAGAACTCGCGAATCTCACTAATTCACTAAGCAAGTCTTTGGTAATTTCCTATCAACGGAACTTAACGCGATTCTAACAGTGATATACTTCAGTATAATCACCTCTTAATTAGAATGCAAAAACAATGAGATTAGGTTGAAATAAGAACTTTATTGTATTACTCGTTACAACTCTTCAATTAGCGATTTCAACTACATACTAACTAACTATGTTTTTAAAAATGGGTTGCTTTTATCCTTTTTGGCAAAAAGGGCGTTTTTACTAACATTCTGGAAAGTATGTAAAATATTATCGTCACTAACGATAATGGCTTTTTATGGTTAGAAAGGGAAATTTCTGTTAGCAAAAAAATGTCTGCTTACTTGCTAGAAGGTAAATATTCTAGTTGACAAGTCATAGGTGCACAACAGCGTTTTTACTAACATCCTGGAAAGTGCAAAATGTTATTGTCACTAAAGAAGGAAGTAAATATTTTAGTTGACAAGTCATACATAACAAAGCGTTTTCATCGTATGTGTTTAAATACAATATGTTCATTAATGCAAAACAGATTATCCACTTAAACATTGCTCAAAAATTGAAAATTGTATAAGAAATGGATGGTGGTCAGGCCTTCTAATTCAGTGTTCATTTCACACTATGGGGAATAGATTCGCTGAAAGGATTCAACCTTGTTTGTAAATTACTTTGATTAAAGTTTTTTTCAGATTCTAATAAAAATATATATATATATATATAATAAAGTGATGATAATTGGATCGTTATCAATAGAGTTTCGTAAACTCTAATAGTTATGATGATTGATTCTGCTTTGGAGTTTATCATATCATTTATGTTGTTTAGCCACTTTCACGGAGTACTATGCTAGAAACTAAAACTAATACATTTGTTTTTTATTTTTAATCTGACCAAGTTGCAGGGTAAAATCTACTTTATATGCGCTAATTTTAAAATAATTTAAGTGCAATAGAATTCAGATTCAATATCAAAATTACATCTTGATCAAGAACTGATTAGAAATTCGGCTCCTAGTACTGAATATCTGAAGCAGTATCTAAGGCGTTTTTCTGTTCTAATTTTGTGCGCTTACCTTTGATTAATAATGGTGATAGTGACAATACCTTGGGGAAACGATTATGGCATTTAGATTTAAAAATAATTAAGAAAATCATTTTTCCATTTTACATTTCCTTTTTTCCCAACTATGCAATAGATTTAAAAAGGATGGGGTTTGTTTTTGCACGAATGTAATAAGAAATTTAAATCTTTACAGCAGAGAAGAAAAGTTTAAGCTCCATAATGAATGGACCAGAAGTGTGAAAAGTATAATGGGCGGAGATGTTCCAATTATGTAGTTTTAACGAACCGGCCGATGACCGTGTTGATGTGTGCCAAAAATAATCAAACAAGGTTTGCTGTGAGTATTATCGAAATTTAGAAAACCAGATTCATTCATATTAAACTCAAGTTTATGTGACAACATCCTTTAGTTTTCTGGGTAAGCTAAAAAATTGCTTATTATCTACGATTTCACAGATCATTTTCAAACGATATCAATCCTTTGGTTTAATATTGTTGTCTAGGACATAGACTTGATACATCATAACAGTTAATGGTTCATGAATCACATGGTCAAGGGTGCACCGAGTTATATGAATTTGGACTAAGAAGATTGATTGCACTGCCATATTATGAAAATGTGTGAGTATTATCATTATTAAATCAATTACAAAACTGGGGAGACTTCCTCTTTCCTATTCTATGAAAATTTTTGTTTACCAAAAACAAGCATAATGTAATCTTGCAACTACAGTCAAACTTCAATAGCTTGAATGTTTATAAGTCGATGTTTTGATGTGGTAATTATGAGAAATACATGTAATTTTTATTTAATAACTCGAACTCTCTAACTTCTATTACTCGAATATGTTGATAACCCGAAAATAAATTTTGCCACCAACTTCGATAATTCGAATCTTCTGGGAGAATCTCTTAATAACGTACGATTTTAACGTATATTTTTAATAGCGGTAGTATGCAACAATGATGTAGTTTAGTTTCTACGATCATTTATCATCAAAACGTACCTTAAAAACTTTTTGACCAAAAATGATATATTATACTATAAAAAAGTGGAAAGTAGCTAGTGAAAAAGCTTCGAAAATTCGCAATAATTACACAGTCAAAAAGAAAACTGAGTGGTATTGAATAAAAATTTGTATGTAATGAAATAGTTGCTGTAAATATTTATTAAATTATTTTTTTTATATGAAATTGAAATTTTTTTCGTATTGGATAGGAATTGTTGTTTAATACACAAATCATAAAAGAAATTAAATTCGTTTACAGAAATATTGAATGAAAATAGTGGAACAGTTTCAAATTTTCTGTTAATTTATTTTTATTTCGTCTTTTAGGGCATCGTCAGAGTATGAACGTAATACTAACGTTTTTAGAATAAATTATGGCTTAACTGTTTCTCAATTTATCAATTTTAAGGTCGAAAAGGGGATTAGGGCCTAATTGCAATTAATTAATTTCGTAATTGATTATATATTTTTTTATCCACGAGTATTTTATCTAATCATGTCATTTAGTACTATAATAATTAATAGACATATTACTCATTGTGAAAAAATATTTTTTTTGCATGCATTTTTAACGACTAGATACCTACATTATGTGAAGCTAACTACAATAGTTGATTTCTAGTTTAGAGGATTCATGAAACAACGACACGTATTTAATTGTACATATGTATCTTCTTATCGTTTTGAATTTTAAACACACATAATTTTTTATTGATTCAAACAGTTAACGATTTTTCGTGTTTCTATAATTTGTATTTTATATTATAAATTACTGTTGGGAAAATATGGAATTCCATTATGTAATTCCATATCCTTCATTCAATATTAAATTTTTAAAAATGTTTCCCTTTACATTTTACGTCCAACGTTATCACCATGTATTATGTTAAAAATAAATAACTAAATAAATATGTAACTTACCTAGCTTTCCTTTCCAGTTTTCCATCTTCATTCCTTTTGAGTACAAACGGAAGTCGATTGGAGACAACGATCATACTCCCCGTGGACGTCACCACATCTATATGTAGTTTAGGAATCATTATAATTGAATATCAATCAATAATAATAAAATAATGCGACAATGTGTTAATAAATATGAAGAAAATTAGGTCAGTTGATTATAATTCACTACTCGTTATCATTAAAAGGATTAGATACTTTGATGGGACACTGAACATTAGCAAAACAAAACTAAAGATACTCTCGCAACCGAAGACGTTTTTAATCAAAAAAAAGGAACAAAGATCGAGATTGAACAGCAAGCACTGGTCAGGGTTATCTGCTCTTCTGGCCTCTAAATATTAAAAGTGTTGTTTTTGATTAATTTCTATTTGGACACAAACGTAATGCGTCAAATAGTCGGCACGAATGATAACCGAAAGCGGTTGGGTATCATTTTTTCCGACTTACATATCGTCAAACATAAAGCACCTCATATAACAAAACTATATCTGTTGAAAAATTGGATAAATTTTAACTACACCTCGGTTAAAATCACGTAGGCACTAAAAACTTTCGAAAACTACGAAAATAAGTATACTAAGCAAGGCAGACACGAGACACCCCTGCTCTTATGTGTTATTTATTCATATCATTTAATTCATAGCTGAGGTTCTCGGTACTGTTGGGCACTCCAAATTAGACTAAAATTTATATTAACTATTAAATAGTCGAGCTGTCTTTAATAAATAATTTTTAGTAAGATTTATTAAAATTTGAAGATATTTCAAAAAGTTATTTAAATTTTTGTTATTCACAGCAACGTAGGAAATTAAATAAACAAAATAAATATTTTTTTTGTTAGTACTCATTATGTTTCAGGAAAATCATTTAAATTATTTTTAAAAATGAATAATTGTCGGATGGCTTTGTGTGTGCCCTAACAAGTGCATTTTTTCAGATCAGACTGCAACTGCCTTTCTGCAACTTTCGTCAGTAAGATCTAATCAACGAAAAATTTCAAATCAATCAATAATATTCCAAAGGCATAGACTTCATTTATATTTTAAAAACGATTAAAATTATATTTTTCTGATGGTGTGAAAGGCAAAGTTTGGCAGAACAGCTGTTACAAAATATTTCTGATAATTTTCTGGTAAAAGTTTTAAAAAAATCCTGTAACACAATCTTTTTAAATATAAAAAAACTACAGCAAGCAGGCCCCTTTTTGAATTTTAAAATTATAAAGAGTTTTCAGTACCCTTCAAGAGATTTTTCAGTTGAAATTTTTGTTTCTATGTAGGTTTCACAACTTTAAAAAACAAAACCAATTTTAAGTAGGTACTGAGTAAAATATATCAAATATTTAACGTTTTGCAAAAATCTTAGAACAAAGTAAACCTACAGAAGAAATACGAATCAAGACAATGAATTAAGCAACAGTTACTTGTATGACCATATATTTATTAAATGACCGTATTAAATTTACTTATCATCAGATTAATGAAATAAAATAAGTTAACATACAGTTACAAATTAAATTGTTGTTACTTATAGATGTCAATGCTTTTATGGTTAATAAATGTTATTGTTTTCAATTAACTGCCTATCGGGGGAATTCAGGAGCCAAATTTCGTTAAAAACACATATTAAACGTCATCGAGACAAAACATTGGTGAATAAACTCATATCATTATATACACAATCTAATCTTAATGAATAATAATGACTTTTTTGTTCTTTAAACATTAGCTTCAGATTGTGGTATTTTAATGTCATATTCTTTACCATGTAAGTGATACTTATGTAGTAAAACCATTATAACAGAGCAAATAATCATTATGACAGAGGTATGCAATCAATTAGTAGAATTTCTATTACCTTTAATTACCTGCGAGTAACTTTATACTATAATGAAGCAATGTTTAAATTGCTATTTATCCATGAAAATCTTAAGAAACTTCACTTCCTTTTATTTAATGAAATTATTAGTACGAAAATTTTAGTTTCCCAATGATTAATAATAAACCAGAATGTTAAATGTCCAGCAATTAACATTTATATGAATAACAAAATCAAAAGTATACAGGGCACAATTTTATTAAAAAAGGGCACTAAAAAGCATGTGATCGCTATATTTCCTTAAAAAACTAATCTCCTAACTTTCACACAAGATAAATAAAACTTTGGTAGGTACAGTTACTAAAAACCGTTTTGACAACTTTGGGTAATGTAGATTGTAGATCACATAACTCAAAAGGCAGAATGGTTTTAATTGGACGAATCGTTCAAGTGGTCATTAAAAATTATAAAACCGGTGGAGTTTTCAGAATGGATTAATTATATGCGCTCCTTTTAGTTTCTAAGTATAACTCATGAACGAAAAAACATATAGGAATAAACCTAAGGTATTAAAAAAAATCAAAATTTATTTAGAAAAACAATATTCAAAGAAACAAATAAAAACTTGTAGAAAAAACCTATAGATATGTAATGAATTAAATTAACATTAAATTGTTGTTAGAAGTTAGAACATTCGATTTTAATCTAGTTTTTGTACTTAATACCTAGCACTCCCCTGCTTTCTGATCTTTAATTATCCTATAAAACCCTTTGTTACCGCTAGTTCCTAATTACAATGAATCGGTAGGCGTACATAAAAATATTTTACACGTAGACTGGTTTCAAGTATTTTCAAAAGTAAAAATGATGTTTCAGTCGTTACTTATCATTGTCACAATTTATTATAAATAGTTAAAGAAATATAAATATTGAATTAAATCGGCAGTACTATGTAATAATCCATCTTTTTGATAAAACTTCTTTGGTTTATTATCACTTTGATTATAAGTAATAATAAGGAAATAACCTTCTAATTTTATCTCAAAAGAATGCCATTCAGTATACGGAAGAAGATATAAAAATACCATTGTTGAGTTTGAATTTCAAATAAACAATTAGTGTTAATAAAAATAACATCTGTGCAATATATTTTTAATAAAAATTCTCGAATAATATATTTTATATATCGTTTTGAAATTTTAATCAGTTGGGTTTTAAGAAGTTACCTATCGTTTTATTTATTTTAAATGGAATCTCCATGTTTTTTACATTTTCGGATTCCTCATCAAAATTAAAGGTCATGTTGATAACACAACCCTTGATTCTCAATAGTTTCTGAGTTATTCCATTGTTTTTATTTTTTTTTTGTTTATTTGCAGTTTCTTCTTTTATCGCGATTAACTTCGAAACTAATTGATGATAATAATAAATTATTTTTGTATATCTTCGTAATGTATTAGTAAGGTGCCAAATCGTCCAAATACTTTAGAAATAAAATTACAGAAGGGGTTAAACGTGACCTGAATATCATAAATTAAAAAGTAAGTAGCACCCTATATTTTTCTATACACTATTACATCAATCACTTAATCCTCAGTAAAAAATATTAAGACACCATGCGACAATCGGGGCGTTTTTATTTAAAATAACAAAGTTGACCTTAACTTTCGGTATGACCGGAAGTGATAACAGATGGAAAATATATTAAAACGGTAGATCACTTCTTAAAACCGAATCGACCAAAATATGAAAACGATATTCCAATTCAGTCCAAAGATATGTCTATTGGATAGGCTGAAAACGATCACACTGTATATGTAGTCGTAGGTGGTGCAATGTCAATCAACAGGATGTAAATTAATGTGGATTAAGAGGCAGATGTCGAAGTAAAAAAAAAAAAAGATTAGACAGATCATAAAGTGGGAAGCACTCCTTCTACAAATTTTAATTCATCGATTAAATAAACGTTGGTTATCATTCAGTTTGATTAGGTACTTCACTTTTTTATACTAGCACCAAGTAATAATAAATTTTATTATATATCATAATATTTATTTGTCAATTAGTATTTAATTAAGGAAGTATTAGATTCTTTTCGTTCTGTTATTAGTTAGATCATTAAATTTAGGGAAAATATAGTGAAAATGTATATAAAAGTTGAAATGCTCTTACAGTATAATTGCAACTCAAGTTACCTGATCGATGCCGAGCCATTGTACTACTAATGTGAAATTAAAAGTTAATCCAAACAAAGTCTGTCTATTTTTACAATCTCTCCTTTGGCAGCGACTCATTTTTAATCACTAAATTTACTCTTAAGAGTACTTACATGCAACATCAGAATGATAAGTGCATGAACAACTACTCACATACCGAGGAAAGACAGTGATTTGGTAGTGATACATTCAGTCGTCATTAAAAGTGGTACAATTGTTTTCAAAAATAGATACAAACATCTACCTTTATTATTCCATCTCTGCCATTTTTGCCAAAATTTGTGTCTTTAATTACTCTACTATTCACCACGGGAATCATAACAAACCCTCAGTACACATGTATTTTTAGTTCTATCCCATAATTATTTCGGTAATCGTCTCGGGCATCATGTCGGGCAGTGCAGGAAATTCAACTTTCTGCCCTTGTGGTGTAGTTGACTATTTTCTTCGATAAATCAAAAATGCTTCGTACGATTTTAATAAAATTTGGTACATAGAAATATAATAGTCTTAACACTTTGGGGGGTGCAATTGTTGTGAAACATACTTAATGTAAAATTTTAAATAAAACAAACGGAATGTTTTCACCAATTTATTGAATACCTGACATGTTTCGGTCACACAACCATTATAGAAGGTAAGAGTAAATTCTATACTAAAAGCTTAAAACTAATACAGCCATATTTATATCTAACTTAAAATGAGTGGGAAGTCTAAAAAATTCAATTCTACTTGGTTGTTAACCAATTCCATTCTTTTCGCAAGGGCTTTTTTAATTTCAAGTGTTTCGAGAAGAGACAATTTTCTACTTTTGCTGACACCACTATGAAGAACGACAATATTATCCATATCTAAATGGTGATTTAAAGAAACACAATGTTCAGAAAAACCAGTTTTTATGTCTTTTTTATCAATGTTTCTTAAATGTTCTTTAATTCTTGTGTTGATGGCTCTGCCACTTTGCCCGATGTAACAGGCATTACAATTGTTGCAATTTATTTTGTACACGCCACTTTTTTCCAAAATATCTAACTTGGGTTTGAATTTTGACAAGATCGAGCTTAAATTGTAATTATTATTTTCAACTAAAGTTACGTTATATTTGTTAAAAACATTCTTAAATTTAAAGCTGAAATGATGTATGTATCTGATTGACGCAAACAATGGATTTTTTGTAGGTGGAGTTAAACTGTTATTATAAAGAAGTTGCAATGATGCAATCAGATACATAGATCATTTCAGCTTTAAATTTAAGAATGTTTTTAACAAATATAACGTAACTTTAGTTGAAAATAATAATTACAATTTATGCTCGATCTTGTCAAAATTCAAACCCAAGTTAGATATTTTGGAAAAAAGTGGCGTGTACAAAATAAATTGCAACAATTGTAATGCCTGTTACATCGGGCAAAGTGGCAGAGCCATCAACACAAGAATTAAAGAACATTTAAGAAACATTGATAAAAAAGACATAAAAACTGGTTTTTCTGAACATTGTGTTTCTTTAAATCACCATTTAGATATGGATAATATTGTCGTTCTTCATAGTGGTGTCAGCAAAAGTAGAAAATTGTCTCTTCTCGAAACACTTGAAATTAAAAAAGCCCTTGCGAAAAGAATGGAATTGGTTAACAACCAAGCAGAATTGAATTTTTTAGACTCCCCACTCATTTTAAGTTAGATATAAATATGGCTGTATTAGTTTTAAGCTTTTAGTGTAGAATTTACTCTTACCTTCTATAATGGTCGTGTGACCGAAACATGTCAGGTATTCAATAAATTGGTGAAAATATTCCATTTGTTTTATTTAAAATTATACAAATATAATAGTCTATAAGGATATTATTTTCTGAAGTATAAATCACTTTCCTTCCTAACTACGAAAACGGTATAAACCACCCTTACCCTTACATATAAACGTTCTAATTTTTTTTGGAGGATTCATTAATATGTGTAAAAAGCAGTTTTAAGAAGGGTACATGCCTTAACTTCATTTTCTGTCTCTTATTAAAAATCTATATCTACAAAAAAGAAATATGTTTTTTTGCATCAATGGTTTCCGACAAAAGTTCCTTATAGATAATTTGAGTTTTCTAAAATAACTCGAAGTTGCATAATGCTTTTTGAATAAAATTTGAAGTATTAACTTTTGACATGCCTATTAAAGTAATGAGGATAGCCTGGGGTGAAAACTAATCCTACCCCTACTAATTTGATTGCAATGTATTTGTAGGGTCTATTTATGTCTCCAATAAGCTTTTTATAGAAAAGTGTCTCGTATCTTAAAAGTATTTCATGTGTTCTATATCGGTACCCTACTGGACTGAAAAAAAAAATACCTATCCTTGGTACCTCCTTAATGCAATCCTGTTAATTTTGGTCCACTATGCATCTTCTTCTAACTGTTCACGGCTTTTGTTTCAAATTTGAAAATAATGTGAGTGGAACGAGAAACGAAAACTTTTAAACGTTATTTCGCATTGTAAAACAGTACAACACACTATTATGTTTGCGTTTCGATTAGCTTGAAAGTCAAAAATCAAAAGCTTGGCTATGAATGTATATATCTCTTATACAAATTTCTTAAATGGGTTTTTAATAATTTACTAAAATAATCGATAATATGCATAAAAAGTTTGAACGTCAAAATCCAGCAGATAATGCAAATGGTCAACTTTAACTTTTGCTTTTTAACACACTGGTTTTTATAACAACCATAAAGCGTTATTGTATAATATTTCGCATAAAAGAAAGTAATAATGAAGGTTTCCATAACGCGAAACAGAAAAACAGCGTTTAATGAAAAAGAAAGTGGAAAACTGATAATGGACCTTGCATAAATTTTCATAATACACATTTTCGTTGAAAAGTGTACTATTTTAAATGAAATACTATTAGGTACAATATTCAATGTCACCCCTAATAATATCAATATAAAGGGTGTTTCAGAAATAAGTGCGGAACTTGAAGGAGGTGATAAGGCATTATAAAAGAAGAAAAATTAAGTGAATGTTTGCAGCTCCGGAGATTTACCGCTATCAAGAAAAATGCATTTGAAAGTACAGGTAATGGT
The DNA here is from genome assembly GCA_029378335.1 of Agrilus mali. Classification (NCBI taxonomy): domain Eukaryota; kingdom Metazoa; phylum Arthropoda; class Insecta; order Coleoptera; family Buprestidae; genus Agrilus; species Agrilus mali. The sequence continues at coordinate 9,280,016 of CM055657.1, read as the reverse complement.
CAGCCCGGCCCTTGTAAATCACTTAGAGAAACACAACAACGGCAATGCTGCATTCAATCAGCTGTTAATTAACAGTATCAATCATTAGCAACAGGTCAGTGTATTACTGTAGAAGAATAAGTCGTTTTTATTACAATGGCGTTCCCTACGGCAGAAGTGTGTGACATGATACTTGTGTACATCAATACAATATCGATTATCGATGCGACGATCGAATTATGCAGCCACCATCATCCCCAACGAAGTGTTCTAAATCTGCGAATCATCTCAAATTCAGTATAGATATTGTTCCATATTACCATTGTTCAAGACGAAACATTTGTTTTCGCAAAAGACAAAGTAAAGAATCTAGTATGGAACGCTGGCTTCTCTCATGTGACAGTATGGCAAATTTTAAAGAAAAAGTTGTTGCATCTTTATCATTTGCAGCAAGTGCAGCCCTTGCAGGAAATCGATTTTTGGATTTTGTGACGGTGGTTTCGCAAATAAGAAAAGCTGCAGAACCTTTTGCCGTGTGTGTATGTGTGACCGGCTCCAAATTGTAACGCTGCTATTATCACCATTAGTCCAGTCAAAATAGATATTTGACTTAGAAAAAATTCGCATAGAGCTGAAAATTGGCAGAGACGTTAAATACATCACTATAAATAAAATGTCAAAAGTCCCCGTCGATCCTACTTCTGCAAAAAATTTTATCTAAGGTCAAAGTGCAAAATTAAATTTTTTTCCATTTTTCTCGAAAATGGTCAATTTTATCGTGAAAATAGATTCGACAAAAGTTGTAGATCATACAATTCTCTACAAAAATAGTCCATACACTTTTTCTTGTACGACTCACTATTCGTGAGATATCGCGGTTTTAACAATTACAAAATTCATATTTTACATAATATGCACACATTTCCGCACCACCTATGGGGTAATGTACTTGGCGCCTTTTTTTTTAACGTGGTTTCTCCAGTAGGTATACTCCACGATCTATTGTAATAAAGAAAGTTTGATCAGATCGTATCCTATTGATTGAAAGTATGGTAATATTGCTAATGATCAAAGTGGAATAGGTTGTTTTCTTCTAAATGTTATTATAATAGATAATTGTCTAATTCTACTTCATCTTCATTTTCTTCTTGCAGAATTTCGGTTCGCTGTTCTAAGAAATGGGATGCATCAATTGTCTCTTCATTAACATCATAAATATTTTCATCTGTTGTTTTTTATTGAATATTGGAGCAAATCTGACCCTGACAATTGATGCATACTGGCGAACAAAATAATCCCACTTTTTGACAACCACAATTCTTACTACAATCCGTCTTGCAGTTACAAAAAAAAAGCATTGAGAAATTTTTCTGGAGCAGGCGGGAGTAGAGTTTGAATTGGCTCCATATAATTATTTGTTTATTTTCAACCCCATTCTTCTGGATCCAGCTTATTGCCTTAGACTCACTTGCCACAAGGTTACCGACGAAGAGAATTAGGGGCTGACACTATAGTCTTTTATTTTAAAATACTCATTCAATTTATACAAGTTTTATTGTGTAAGTAACAATCCAATAGTTTCTTATTTTTATTTATATTGAACGTCCGATGACGTGTACAGGCTGCATTTAACTACATATTATGTACAATATGAATTTTGTAATTGTTAAAACCGCAGTATCTCAGGAGTGGTGAGTCGTACGAGAAAAGGTGTCTAGCTGGACCATTTTTGTAGAGAATTCTATGATCTACAACTTTTGTCTGATCTATTTTCACGATAAAATTGACCGTTTTTGAGAAAAATGGAAGAAAACTTAATTTTGCACTTTGACCTTGTATAATTTTTTTTGCAGAAGTAGGATCGAAGGGGATTTTTGACATTTTATTTATAATGATGTATTTAATGTCTCTGCCAATTTTCAGCTCTATGCGAATTTTTCCTAAGTTATGACGTTTTTTTTGTCTATTTTGACTGGACTACATGCGATTCCTAAATGCATGTAGTTGAGAACCTCTGAAGCTTCGCACTTATTTCAGAAACACCTCGTATAACTGTAGTGTAACAATTCTACATGGTTTGCGTTAACAATGTGGTATGTTACAGTTTTGACACAACATTTATTAAGATTCTTAAGCTCAATGGGAATAAAATAAAAAGAAAACGGTGATCCTCGAAATAATTTCATTTTTTTTGGTTTCAAACAAAATGGGACTACTTAAGTGTTCTGTTGAAAATACCAGACGTGGTTCGCAACTTCGATTTCATTGAAACTTATTAGCACGCCGTAGACAGTTTTACCAGAACATGAACCAATTTTTGAATTCAACGAATAACGATATGATTTGTGCACTGTTTGGAGAAGTATGTTTGATAAAGTTCTTTTATAATTAAGGATATCGACCTATCAAACTGTACCAATAGAACTGTCTACGGCGTGCTGATGAGATAAAATAAAAAAAATCGAAATTGCGATCCATGTCTAGCAGTTTCGACAGTGATACACAACTATATATACGCTCTAGTCAGAAATTCATGAATTTCACGTGGACTACTACGTGGGTTGACTGTAAAACCGATTCTTTAATCGTAAGAGAACCTTATCGCACATTAGGGAATTCACAATTTCAAATCTCAAAATTAGTAAAAAATTCTATAGAAGGCCTTTATTACAGAAGTAGACATTGCAAACGAAGTTGCACTTTAATATTTAGGAAACTTGATTTCATACTAAAAATTGGAAAGTATATGTCTATTATTATATTTTTTGTGACTGAATATACGTCTAAATATCTTCACTGGATCGTTTTAATGGACAAATATAAATAATGCTCGTTAGTTCAGTCAAAATTTGCAATCAACATCATTGACATTTGAACCAATTACCATAGGTATTTTTCATAACAAGGTATGGTTAAAAATAAATAATAAATAATTTGGCTTATAAATTTTTGTGTAGATTTGTTGCAATATAAACAATATGTTTCAAAGGTCAAATGTGGTTTCATGTTTACGTCTTAAGATACAAGAGGTCAAAGATCCAAAAAATCAGGTTTTGGTCTATATTTCTACTTCATTAGTGCAATTACAAAGAATGTAGGTCATGTACATATTCATAAAATAAACACAGTCGGAAATTTCAAGCACCCACTATCAACATTTTCGTTTTTTAGGAATCGTGAGAATAAGTAAGCAGCTTAGTAGTGCTGAGTAGAGGCAGATGATATGGACGAAATGGAGGCAGAAGAGAAGTAAAAAATTTTATCTGTGGAATAGTCTTACTACTCCAGTACTTGCCTAAATATGTAATCCAATCAAAATTAAGCTGATGACATTTCAAATACAAAGCCCTAAACTATATCAAGCTTTAACACCGTTTATGATTTCTACCATGGGTTAAAGTCGGTTAAAATATAGGACAATGTCTATAAGCTTTTGTGAAACTCGAAAATTTACAACCGACATTCTTTCTATGCTAGGTATACTAAGTATGTGTACTACAGAATACTTTCCTGAAAAAAGTTACACCAAATGAAATTACTGTAGAATATATATACCGTTTTGGATATAGGGTTTCACCAAGACAAGAATCATGATCTCGACGTTCAACTCTTGCTTTGACATTAAAATTAAAATTATGAACGTAATTTTTCTTGTCGTGTGTAATTTCTTGCATATAATTTCTTACTAATTTAGAACATAAAATTAATATTTTAAACCTTAATTGAAAGGATAGTTTAGATTAGTTATGAGACTTGACAAAATTTCTTGATCGCAAAAATTCTCGATTATAAATCTCGGTCTCGGTTTTTACATAGTTATTCTTGCCTTGATTTTGTCTTGAATCAATTCAGGATTGAGGAAAGAATTATTGAAAACAAAGTCTTATGAAACCGTAATTGATGTAAGTAGTTGATCGATTAAGTATGCGAAAGCGCACGAGGTAAATTTGCTATTATGTGAAACTATTAAATAATCTAATAACTATGAATTCACCTTTAATATAAAAGCATAAACAATACCACTGCGTAGTGCAGTTTTCTATCAAAACAATTGAATAGAAAAACGTCGGAATAACTGCATTCATATACTTAAAAAGACTAGGACCTTGTTATGTGTTAACATTAAGATACTACCTGTATTCAAAAAGAAGGTGAGTTTTTTGCATAAGTTCACTAAATTAAGTATCAATGGTTTTTACTTGCATTCGTCATAACAAATAAAAAGGTCCTTGCCTTATTATAGGATATACGCGTGCATTTTATCTATATCTTCTATCTTATATATAAATTGTGTAATAAACATGTAATAATAAACATATTATTTATTCATAAAATATATCAATATGCTACTTTAAATGAAGGTCAAATACAACTACGGATGATGCGTACCCCTGAACTTATTTTCCGTGATTAGAATTAACAATATGTAAATAAAGTATTTATAGATTATACTTTTCAAAATACTCTATTTCTTTACCATTTAAATATTTTTCAACTTTAATCCACTGCTTAATTTCAATTCGAAAGGAATTGCATTTTGACATTTAAAATTGCACAATGAAGTAGGCACAAGAATGGTATCCACTGTAACATTAGTTTAATTCAACAAAATTAGGTAGCTGAAAATGGAACTGAATCTTGAAAATATCAGCCAAATATTCATTTCTCTCCGTAAGATGGAAGTATCGAACAATTACCTAATGTGACGGTAAATTCTGAGATTCAGGGTTTGCCCAGTTCTCCAAATTCTTTCGTGTACATTCAAATGCTAAATTCTCATATTTTTCAGTTAAAATTCACGTCAGTCGAACAATCCGTAATGGATGGTATTCTCAAATTTTGTAGCAGAATTTGGCGTTTTAGCAATTTAATTATTACCACTTTACGCTATACGGTTTATTTTCAAAAGAGACATCATTAATTCAATACAAAAAGTATTCGTATATTTTGTTAACTAGATGAACTATCCTAACTAACTGATTATATACGTATAAAGAGCTTTATTCAACACTAAGTTATTCATACAGATCATAACCATTCTTACAAAACTATTGCGTAACCCACCCCTTTACGTACTAGCTCCTCTCATAGTTCTTACCCCCCTTTTCCTCCTTTCTCTTGTATTTTATTCTCCTTCTCTTTTCTCTTCTCTTTTTTCAAAATTTGTTTGAATAAGGTCAGACCATTGCCGTCTGCATTTATTGCCTTTCTTTACACATCGATTCCCTTTTTACCTGTTCCTTCCACATGATTATAATTTCACCTTTTGTCATTTTCTCTAATTTGATCTAATTGATTTGTTTTCTTTTGCAGTTTAAGTTTTTTACTATATTTATTTAAATTTTTATGTTTTGTTTTGAGAAAAGTATTTAGTAATTACGATGGTTAATGAAGTTTAAGGAGAGTGGAGGAACACTATGATTACTTAGATTAAATAAAATAAACTTAAATTAAATAAACTATGCGACCTGGTCTAATAAAATAAAATTTATTTTTATTCTCAAAGTACGCCTGTATTCTTAAGTAATGATATCAGTGCGACATCAATTTTTGTGGAGAAATACAAATTTTAAAAGAAATTTAATGAATGCCAGAAATAATGTTTATTCGAATCATGGACAGGAATTGTTGGTCGATACAAAACCACAAGAATGATAGCCAAGACTTTTTGTAAGATACACGCAGCGAAAGACAACTTCGCAAGTACTAATCTTTTTCTATACTTTTTCTGATGTATTCACGTAATATAATAGATAAACTACGTAAACTTCAATTTAGTAACAATTCGTTTGCATATGTTGTTATTAGTTAAGATAATCGTGAAATCACGCCTAAGACACGTTGTAAACGATAAAAAATAAAAATGCCATATAATGGACTACAAATGGTATAAAAAGTTCCATCACAGATAACGTATCTCTGGAAAACATGGTATTTTTTTTTTGGATTTATTTAAATAATTTCCTTAACAAATACAGCAAAATTAATAATATTAAGGAAAATTAAACATTTCAAATAAATCTGTATCCTTATAAAAAAAAATTGTAAGTAAACAAATTTATTATTCAATCAAAAACTGGGTGTATTTGATAAATTTATTTATAGGATTTTTGGAAGACACCGAGCGTTTGATTCGTTCAATTATTTTCTTATAATTCAACTTGTTTTCTTTTTTTTTTTTTTATTCTAAAAACGTGATTATCTTCAAATAATATACAAGTAACGAAGTAATTTAATAGATATGAGTGTCTATACAAGTTATGTGTGAGAAAAATGAACTTATAATTCCTACTATTTAATAAGAAACATAAATACCTGTGGTATATTCACCTATAAATTACTCATACACAAAATTCTGTGACAATAGGACAAATACTTAAGGGAAACTAATTTTCCTATCACTTTTTTAAAACGTATGAACAATTACTGGAATTTTTAGTAACTTTATTTAAACTTATTTATCATCTTGTAATCAGTAGAATTATCAGTTCATATCGTTTCTCTTTTCAAACAAATAATTACGTACATTTTACTTTTATGAAAATTATAGGTATTATATAAAATGTGCTGCTATCAAAGAGTTTTGCCGATTTCTTTAACTGACATAATTTGAAATATAATTAGAATTGTTACGATTTTAATTGAATTAAGTAATAGCGACTAATAATTGAGTAATTAATTAAGAGAATTTTGCTATCTCTAATGCACTTGATAATATTACATAAACGTTAGGTTATCTTTATAATATTCTTAGCAGAGATATTTACAAACACTCAACAAATCAAATCATACAGACAGCCGGATTCACACTTAATACTTTTCATTTACTCAAGAGATATGGGAATTAATTTTACGTACCGGTTGATTTACTATTGAGCTGTGCACCGTTAGTCGTCTTCTTAGCGCCGTTACCGTTGCCGTTCTTACGTATTTTATTGGAACTGTACAACTCAGGTACAAAAAGTTCCATCACAGATAACGTATCTCTGGAAAGCATGCTATTTTTCGTAGGGAGAACTGCAACGTTGGACGTCATTTGGGGATATTTTTTTTAAAAGTAACTTGCAAATTAACAAATCTGTCAGCTGACACTACAATCAAATCACGCCAAACGCGCCAAGACCACGAATTTTTAGAGACATCTGAACAATCAGATGAATGGTTGCACAAAAACATCTTTCTTGCAGTTGGTAAAAATACTATTTGCGACGTAGATAAGAACAGACGTCATTGGGCAGCGTTCATTTGGTACGCACGAATGAATGGCCGATTTCCACGTGGACAGTAGAAAAATACTAAGCAAAAAGGGTCACGGCATTGCTGCATAACAAAAACTCCGTTATCTGTGTAACTGTCCAATCAACATGCTTTAATACGTCAATAAATAATTCATGTGCCCTATGAAAAATCAGTGGCAGTATATACCTTTATGGTAAACTCCTTCACAACATTTGCATAATACCATTTATGTCATAAACAACAGCAAGAGATATCCCCAACTGTCTGTTTTGCTCAATAGGAAGAAAACACGTAATCTTTATGGCGTTCTAAGTGTAATATTTGTCAATTTAAAAAATGAGAAATAATAATTGATAGATAGTTTAATGAATAGGAGTGTTGTGGAGTAAGCAATATACGTAGAAAGATTGCTGTAATAAACTTTGTTACACTGAAGATGACCACATAGTGGTTGGAATGTATACATTTGTATCTAAATAAATGTTTTTGTGGCCGGATTAGTAACTGAATTTCTTCTTTTTCTACGTAAATTGATAGCCCTACTCATAACTGACCAAGGGTCGGAGACTAACAATTTTATCAATGCACGAAGAAAACAAGAAAAAGAACAAATCTTGCGTTGCAGTATTTTTTATTTTGTTTGTTAAATGCAATTTTTTACTTTTTTAATTGCAGTTCATATGTCACAAAATGTCGAATCATTGATCATTTCTGAGACTGATTTTATTATAGAAAAATCAAGGTCTAATGCACTACAATATAGTAGGTACTAAAAAGACATTTCGAGAACCTTCAGGAAAACCAATCTCCAAATTGATAAAAATTACTGAAAAATAAATAAAATACAGTAAAGTGCGTCTTTTTCCATTGTATATCACGTTTTTTTAAATTTGTAATTGTAATTATTGTTTCTGATATTTTTAATATAATTTAATTTTCGGTTTATTTTTTGATGTACTTAGTTGTGTTTGTTTCTAGAAGTTAAAGATTTTGATAATTTAGATACATATATATATATATATTTTTCTCAACTCAACATAGTTTCACCTAATTACCAGTGCCTCGTCAGCTTCAACTAAATTTTCCATAAAGGCCCACTGCATTTGTAAATGACTATTTTCTAAAAAACAAATCTGAACAAAAACATAAATGTGAAAAACGGTGTCAAGTTCGGTACAAATATGTAAACTTTCGGAGTTGCCGCCGTTGCCTATAATAAATTTGAGATCTTAACGGGTTCCAAATTACATACAAGGTGCAATCGAATTACAATCTTTGACTGAATTTATTTCATGTCAAGCTCTAATAATAAACAACATATAAAGTTGTGGGTGAGGAGATAAGAGCAAAAATTAGGGTATAAATGACGAACAGGGTTCCTTGGATCGGACCGAGTGGCATTGTCTAGTCGTCTAGACCATTGATTAGCATTTGAGAGGTCAACGGTTCGATTCCGAGGCCGGCTACTCTGGTTCAAGTTTTTCTGTGGTTTCCTTGGATCATTAAGGCAAATGCTGGGGTAGTAATATTCTACAGATAGTCTTTCACTTCTCTTCTGTCTTCATTTCGTCCCTTTCATCTTTCTTCTCCCAACCATCACCCACCCATTCCCACGATTCCTTAAGGAGGCTGAAGAGGGCCTTCCCCCCTAGCCCTCCGACTTTACACAAGAGTGTAGGTCAGGGAAGACAGCCCGCCCACCAATATTGGTGGGAATGACACACCCAAAACTTTTCTTGGATCAGCTAGGTTTATAAGTAAATGTTACAGGAATGATAGGTCACACACAGGTTTTATATTCCTGCAGCTTCATCTTATCAGTCTCACCTTTCTTTTCATAATCACTACATAGTATAAAACAAAGTCGCTTCCCGCTGTCTGTCTGTCCCTATGTATGCTTTATCTTTAAAACTACGCAACGGATTTTGATGCGATTTTTTATAATAGATAGAGTGATTCAAGAGGAAATATTATATGTATAATACATGCATAATATAGTAGCGAAACACTGATAATTTTAGAGGTGTCTAATGTGATGTAAATAAACACATTTTTTGCGTTTACATTGCAAATGCTGGCTGAACCCTGCGAGATCAAAATAATGTACTACAGTATTGTACACCTTAAAAAGGTCTACAAAAAACTCCCCAATGGTATATGTCTATCTTATTGGGATAACCCACAATAAGTCTAATAACAAAAAAACTGTGAACGTTGTAAGTATATAAAGACATTCTGTTGTATATTTAGTATCAGCATTACACCCGTGCGAAGTTGGGGCGGGTCCCTAGTCATTATATATAATCATTGTCAAGCCCCTAGGGGACGTTGAAATTTGGTAAAAATTCTCTAATGTTAGTCCAGGGACTATTGATAAAATAGAAAAAGGAAACACTTGGCATGTTTGTTTCACCAAGTGCCAAGCAAGTCGACTACATATTTCAAAAAAAGGGGGTTATTCATATAATAAGTTACCTTGTTTTGAAACCCTCCCTCTACTCTTGTCACTCTTGGTCATGCAGATTTTGTACTTCACCCTCTTTATTAATACTGTGAACTTTAATGTTTAAACGAACAATCTTCTTAATAATAAAAACCTAACGAGGTGCATTACACTTATAATTAAACATAAGTATTCATTTAGTGCCCAGAACGTTTATTAATTGACAGGGCAACACAAATTACACTATTGCGCATAACTAGACTGGAGCGGAAAATTTTTTGGAGCCTGATTATTTTATTTCATTTTCTTAATCAGTCTAACAGTTTTGCAATCTTGAAGAAATACTTATGTAGTAGATTGCTTGGCGTACTTATGTATATGTAATAAAAATTAAGTCAAATAAAACAGGTGCATTAAAACGTTTTGTAATGTCGTCAATTTTTAAGCCGATAGAGGTGGATCACTGAAATGATGTATGAAAACGAGGATTTTGTATAATAGGAATGACAATTATTTAGACCAATTGTAGGCAAAAGACACGCGAAATGAGCAAATTCCTAACAAAAGAAACGAACAGTATTAATAACCCCATGAGTAAATAAAAAAAAAAAAAAATAAATCACTACTTCATAAAATAGTAATGAATCACCATTGATTAACAAGATGAAGACGAAGTAACTTTTCATTAAAGCATTGTAATTTTAATTGAATAAATATTTTGTTAGTTGTGGAAACGTCCCAACAATGCCCCTTTTTAAAAATTATCTAAACAAATTATTTTTTGACTTACCTCGGAAATAACCTGTTCTATCTATATTTCGTTCAACAACAAGAGGTTAAATTTGTATTGAACTTTTATTCTGATCAAACAGGGTTGTTGTTCAAATAAAATAACGATACCGACCGATCAATAACTTTCTCAGTTATAAGTCCTTGAACTAATCAATTGCCTGGGAGATCTGTGAATTAAACCCATAATAAGGGAAGATACTTATTTATAAGTACCACGCAAAGTATTTGTATATGCAACATTGTCTGATTAATAACAAACTACTAATAAACCTATTGAATGCTTAACTGCGTGAAGATGACGAGACTTTTGACAGAATTTCTTGATCTCGAAAATTCTCGACACGATGTTTACATAGGTTTGTAGTAACCAGGGTCTAACGTCTCTAGTTTCGAATTTAATTATTTAGTACTTCTGTCAGTACTTCCCGATACTTTTTAATGCAGCTCTGTTTTAGTTCATATAACCGGAAATCCACGAAAAAGAGTATAGAACGACGCGATGTCGGGATTCGGCATGGAGTCGTTGTAATGCGTAGGTCGATAATAAAGTTGTGTTTAAAGACAAAAGAAAGTGTGGTTTTTAAGAGTTAAAACTATGTTACGCTATTATTTATTGTTAAAGCCTATTTGCAAATGAATAATTATTTTATTTGCATATATCTTAAATATTGGAATTGATGATTGTAACTAATTATAAAAATATTACCTATTTAACAATTTATAATCTGAAATATTTTTGGTTATCCTGAAAAATGTATAATAATTTGTTTCGTTGTATTTTATTTTATTAGCGGTAACTCTATTTAAGTGAAGGAACATAGCAACGAGAACTGTATATAAAACAATTGGTGAAATAAAGAAAATTGCTTCTTGTACACGTGTCAAGAAAAGAAATGTAAAAGCTTGTGAACGATTAGCATTTCTCACTGTAAAGTTGTGTTTGCATGTTTCCCTCATTTTCTTTATTTGTATTTTGTGAAATAGAACATTTATGATTAACCGTGGTTCTTCCCAAAAAGAAGTAATTATATTTGATTTAAATTTTGTTTTGTCTCCTGTTCTTTCGTTTCTCGTGTTTTATATACGTTCTTTTGTTGTGACACCAGGAAGTATTTTATACGTGTATTCCGACACGGTTTCGTTACGTCAGGATGAAATTAATTACTGATGGTTGAGGGAGTAAAATACATCAAGTTATTATGGATAACAGTGTGGTTACACTCTTTATTATGTACTCAAAAGTTACACTCTAGCCTTAAGGTCTAATCGATTCGGAATTATCTAGAGAACTGTCTTAACAATGTCTTTTCATTAATTAGGAAGAGTATCTGTGTTAATTCTACATTTGATACGGCCAATGAATTATAAGAGTGAAATATGTTTACAGTATTAAAGCAATAAGAATTAGAGGGTGGCAACATCCCTGTCTTGCTATGTCTTAACGTGTGGACGTAGGATGCTCCATTGGTAAGAACATGTTACGCCCTTTTGTATACTCAAAAGCAGATGCAAAAGTTTGTATTATAACAAATAAACGCGTTGCTGAACATTTGGTGCTAAAAGCCTAGTTTAGAATACTATACTAGATATTTGTGATTTTAAGATTTGGAAAAGTAAGCTAAAAGCGAATTTGAAATAATAAGCGATTCTGAAGTTAAAATCAACATAGCACAGACATTACAAAAAACAAGGAAACTAAGGGTTGTTACAAATACAAATAAAATAGGCAAAGATAACTGAGGGTTGTTGCAAATACAAATAGATACAAGTCCATATGGACCAAATGCAAACATCTGCACTTTTCGAGATCGTTCTAAACACACAATATGATAAATTTATAAAGTACAATACTTTACTTAATGATAATACTAATAGGCCAGGTAGGTATCTAACACTTTGTCGATTTACCAAGTTGTGGGCTTTGTTGAATCTACTAACATTTTTTTCCCGTGCACGATATTGAATCTGGAAGTATTCATAAAAACTGTTTGTGTCCCTTTCGGATTTTATTTGAAATACTATGTGTCGCCCCGGTCATATCCTTTTTCAACTAATTGTCGGGTAGTCTCTCATATGGGGCCTCGGCATCTTCTGGCAATGCTAGATAATTAACCCAAACGTTCTTCAGTTATAAATTATGTTTGAAAGGGTATGTCACTGAACATTACTTGCCGGTAATAATTATTGCTATTCTTATTTTATGGTACACATCTTAGATTTGCAGTTAAGAACGTGGGTTTCCCTGCCATGCTCATTCCCCACGCAAGCTCTAGGCTGAGCCAGGCTCTTTATTTGTTTTGTTTATTACGAAATTTACGGTAAATGTGTACGAAAGTACGTATATGTATAAGAGTACGCACCACTATTATTTAGTATATATCGCCATCTATGACTTCTTTTGAAGAACCAGATACAATTGCAACAGCACCTTACAGCACGAGCGAATGCAAACAAATGCATTATTGCATTACCGATTTAGTTTGACAGAAACGTAAATACGTTAGAAATTTCCGTTGCTGCTCAGACTAGTAATTCAGTGTCACTTTTTTGAGTTTGGAGAACCTTTGGACTTTACAAACACTAAATCTAAATTCTACATTAATGGTTGTAAGAAGTAAGTAAATTTTGTAAAGGAATTTTTATATTCGTATTGAAATATTTACACCAGATTTCTGGTCAATGCTGACTAGATGCCTGCAAATGTTGTTTATGTTAATGGCACGATAAACCTTTAGGTATGCGACCCTCCCTTTTCTTTTATAAACACAAGCACTTTGCAGACGAAAACTATCCTAATACAAATCAGTCTATTCATAGCAGCCGATAGAGTTTTAGTTTGTGTATCTGTCTATGTTTGTTCGAAAATATTGTTTTTGTTATTTTCAAAAGGCGAGTTATCTCACAGAGTGACCAATTTTACTTTATCAACTGACTGTAGGTTATTTACGTTGTTTATTTATGAATTTGCATTACAATATAATTCTTCGTTCTGAGCACTATGCGAGTTATCCCTTAGTGCTTTGTTTTTGAGTATGATGCGAGTTGACTCTTCATACTCTGCTAGTTATATATAGAGTGGGTACCTACTATGCGAGTTGACCCTTAGTACCTTAGTGAAAGTATACTGTCACACTGTTTACCATGGTAGATACTCTAGATTAGCTTGATTTATTTCCGAGGAGGCACCTATTTCGCGAGTTGACATACCTGTGATTCGAAAAATAATTGAAATGAAAAAACATCGATTATTACTTATGTAGCCATTTTTTTGTTTCATTCTTCTACGGGTTTAATTGTTTACTCATGTTGAACTTATACATTTTTTATACTTAAAATATTTATTTATCTGTAGATATTTACCAAAAGTTCAAATTTGCTAAAATTAAGGAACAGAGGTACCCTTCAGGTAGAAAGGCGACCGTGTTGGGTCTATCAATTGTCATAGTAGTACTCCAATATCTGCATTTTTGTATCTAATAAAGAAGCCTCTTTGCCGACACAGGTCATTGGAATGTTTATTGACGTACCTATTCATATTTTGACCATTTTTGAAATCACCGCTAACTCCTATAAGCACCCGTTAGATTGCATTCGTCAAGACGTTCGGTCATCATATCTCGTATTTTTTTTGCTCTTTTTCTCTGTTGTATTTGTTATCGTTGTTCATAGTATTTTACGTCGTTGTTGTTTTTTTTGTGTGATTGTTTTACATTTACGTTTTAAATAAACTGTTCCTACAGTTAATGTTTCTATTCATTTAATTGTCCGGTCACGAATAATATTGAATTTCGTCGTATTAATTTAAGACGAAAAGTGATAACTGCTCCCTAAGTTACGTTAGGCCAGCAGCACGTTATCCAGATCTCAACATTTTGGTCCGAGCCGGATATATCGATTACTGGTAACTATCCATCCATATCAAACCATCACATCATCGGACAATTCACGGATTCATCGTAGGAATATTCAACTTGATCGCAACGCCCGAGCCAACAGTAAGTCGTTAAAAATAACTTTTTCCTTTCTTTATCCTGTTTACACTGTTCTTTATTGATTCTATTCGTAATGTCTCAAAACGAAAGCATCATTAAAACCTTGGTTAGGAGGAGAGGTGTCGTTAAATCAAAACTAACAAATTTTACAATAAATTCGCTCTCTGAAGAACTTGATTTAGTACACTTAGGTAGTAGAAAAGATAAATTCGCGGAAGAATCATTACAATTTGAAACCATTCAAACTGAAATCGAACTTATTGTATCAGACAAAGCGTTTGAATACGAATTAAAAGAAAGAACCGAATTTGAAGAGGCTTGTTCGAGCATAATCGCAAAGGCTAGGAAATTACTACGCGAAAATAACACTTCATCAAATCATACGCATGCATCTAACTCGTCGATTCCGATTACAACAACACAATCGAGCACATCATCACACACATCTGGACTTAATGAAAACACTCAAGAATCGTCACTTAATCTCAATCACATAGCTCCTACGTCCGAAGTAGCACTAGGAAATTAAATTATTCCAATTGAAACACATGTAAAACTTCCTACAATGGACCTACCAAAGTTTAGCGGGTCCTATGAAGAAAGCGGTGCATGATAATCCCAGTTTTCGCGATGCTCAAAAATTCTTGTATCTTAGATCGTGTTAAACATTTAGGAATCTACTTGGATTTATATTTTTTTTATTGATACTTTTATTTACATGTGTTTATTTGAATTTGTTTTTACATTTGTGTTTTTAAATCATTGAGTGGCGGAGATCGTGGTTTTCTCTGTCAGGCTCTTTTTCTACGCTAGCCACAGCCTGAGTCTGACACTCTCATTTCCAAATTTACATTTGATTTTGATTTTGAATTAAAAGGTAGGAATGAATTCACTGTGTTTTATTTAACCATGTTTCTCTAATGTTAAACAGAGTACAATTTCTCATTTTTGGCAAGACGTGGTTTTCTAACACAACAGAGGGTATGTTTTTGACGATCACATTGGCCTAGGTAAGATACACTACAATATCATATTGTTTTTGTAACACGTAACGACACTATCTACCCATAAGGCATACCAGTCATCACCAATTTACATTTAAAAGGTTTCATATCAGAAGGTGAACCGTGGATTTGTAATTTTCTAACAAAACATATCTTGTTTAATTGGCTCTTATTACATTGTATTCTTAGTATTTCGAAGCTTCACCGATAACGCCCACCTATTATAAAACATTCCTCTATTTGAGGTTTTAATGTAACATAAATAACTCAGGTTATTAGAAGTAATTACCTACTACCATGAAATTTCATTGTGAGATCTATATCAAGTTAGCAAAAATACGAACGGGGAATAATAGACAGTAATAAATAGTATCAAACAATTATTACTACGAAGCGGATTATGTATTACATAGCATTACAAATGTAATATAAATGTAATAGTATCAGGTAACATCTTTCTCAAGTCCGGCAAAACTGCTGAATATCTAAATTACAATAATGCTACCTACTAGTGATAGGAATATTTTGTCACTTGAATGCATGTATTGGTTTTGAAAACGCCTCATTGTATTAAGTCAATTTTGTATTTTTTATTTTATGTTTAATTAAAGTTTTTGTTTGCTTTTTTAAAAACAGACTTTAATTATAAATAAAAATAACTAGCGTTCACAGGTAAATAAAACAACTATATAATTTTTTGTTTCAACTATAATTCAAAAAACTTACAATTGTTTCGACCGATAGGTCATTTTCAAATAGATGTGCTAAGATTATATTATTTACAGAGATATAAATAGTTAGTCGTACATCTGGTTGAGACTACCTGCTTAGGGAAAACCTTAAATTATTACAATTTGTTTACAGTGACGACAACAACAAGGGTGTATTATACGAGTGCAACTCAATTTGATTATTGAGTGTTTTCATTTTTTTTTTTCTTAAGCCTTTTTTAATTTCTAAGTTCTCATAAAGGTTTAATAATTTGCCTTTATTGAGAAAATGGAGAACATTGGTGTTCTCTTCATCTATTGTATGACTATGAGTAACACAATGTTCCGAGAAACCCGAAGTAGTGGTCTTGTTTTTTATTGAATAGTTGTGTTCTCGGATACGACTTTTTATAGCCCCCCTGCTGGCCTATATATGTGGCATTACAATTTTTGGAAAATAATTTATAAATTCCACTTTTAGACAATTTTTCTATTGTTTCCTTATTGTTGACTAATAAATTCCCTAAATTAACTTTGTTGACTTCTATAATGTTACAATTCCGGTTGGATTTCTTTATCTGCTTTATGATTTTAGAGCTACAATTTTAGTTATTAGGTTAATATTATATCCGTTGTTGTGAGCAACGTATTTAATAATGCTTAATTCTTTTTTGAAATTTTCTTCCTATAAAGGGATACTTAGTAATCTGTGGATAAAACAGGGAAAGGAGGCAAGTTTAATTTTTAAAGATTTATTTGACTTTGCGGGAATGACTGTGTGTGTCGTGGTTTGTTTTCTAAAAATTTTAAAGTTAAATTTACTATCTAATTTGGAGACTGATATATCTAGAAAGTTTAATACATTGTTTTCTTTAATTTCCATTGTAACTTTTATTTTTGAGTTTAAAGAATTAATATATGTTAATAATTCAGATTTTTCATTATTATTGAGACTAGAACGATTTTTGTAAATTAGCAAATAGTTTAATTAAATCTAATTTGTCTTATAGATCCAAGTATAGTGTAAATAATTCTAGTTTGTTAATCGTATCAAAGATATTTCTGTTTCGAGTAACACGATTTTAGTATCTTTTGATGTTTGTAATTTATTCACCCCATTCCCAGTAGAAGAATTAAAAGTTATTATCAAAAAGTTAATCGAAGATCGTTCTAGTCTCAATAATAATGAAGAATCTGAATTATTCCAAATCATAGAAATGTGACTTAAACAAAGTTATTTTTGCTTTAATAATAGGTTTTATATACAAAAAGAAGGATTACCCATGGGGTCTCTGCTATCCCCCCCATTTTATCTGAAATTTTCATGTCACACTTTGAGGAAATTCTATTTAATACCAACAATAAATTAACTCAATTCGTTCGTAAAAATATGGTGTCGGTACGTTGATGATGTGTTCTACGCATGGACAGGAACAAAACGCCAAGTTGGTTTATTTTTAACATATATTATTTCTTTAAACTCAAAAATAAAGTTTACAATGAAAATTGAAGAAAACAATGTATTTAACTTTCTATAGATATATCAGTCTCCAAATTAGATAGTAAATTTAACATTAAAATTTTTAGAAAAGAAACCACGACACACAGTCATTCCCGCAAAGTCAAATAAATCTTTAAAAATTAAACTTGCCTCCTTTCACTGTTTCATCCACAGATTACTAAGTATCCCTTTATCGGAATAAAATTTCAAAAAAGAATTGGACAATGTTAAATACATTGCTCACAACAACGGATATAATATTAACCTAATACCTAATATACTGAATAAGAAATTAAAAACAAGAGCCAGAAATTTGCTGTTCAAGAATTCGGATAATAAACAGGAATCTACTTTTTGTACCTTCAATTATATTAAAAATTGTAGTTCTAAAATCATAAAGCAGATAAAGAAATCCAACCCGAATTGTAACATTATAGAAGTCAACAAAGTTAATTTAGGGAATTTATTAGTCAACAATAAGGAAACAATAGAAAAATTGTCTGAAAGTGGAATTAATAAATTATTTTCCAAAAATTGTAATGCCACATACTTATATAGGCCAGTCGGGGAGGGCTATAAAAAGTCGTATCCGAGAACACAACTATTCAATAAAAAACAAGATCACTACTTCGGGTTTCTCGAAAAAAAAAAATGAAAACAGTCAATAATCAAATTGAGTTGCACTCGTATAATACACCCTTGTTGTCGTCACTGTAAGCAAATTGCAATAATTAAAGGCTTTCCTTAAGCAGGTAGTCTCAACCAGATGTACGAGTAACTATTGATATCTCTGTAAATAATATAATCTTAGCACATCTATTAGAATGTCTCTTTGATAATGACCTATCGGTCGAAACAATTATAGTTGAAACAAAAAGTGATATAATTGTTTTATTTGCCTATTAAACATGTTACATCATGAAAGCACCATAAAGAACCTGTCTTAAACTAGCGTTCAAGTCATCCTAGGTGTATTCATATGCAGGTAGTTTTCACTGTACTAGTGCCGCTTTATACTGACCACAAATCGTAGTACATTTATATTAGGGTTGTAAACGAATTAGAACGGCACAGCATTGTCAGATGCAGGGTTGTTTTGGTATTACTACGCTAATATTGTTTCGAAATACCTTTAATAGACAATATAAACGAAATTGTTAGGATAAATTATCGTTTAAAATTGGCAACAGAGTCTGCTACACAACTTGCAATTTTATTTACAAGCTGTTTTCACTCAGTAGTGTGGAAATTAATTGCAGAAGCTCCATAACACGTATCATATGTAATTTGAGCGAAGAGAGTTATTATAATTGCAAGAAGAAATCATAATAGTTCTTGTAACCGTAATTAATAAATTAATAAATATATTAGTTGCCTTCTACGTACTGCTACTGAATTTTTCACCCCTTCACGTTGGGCTCTCCGTAACGCTTGGTCAGTATATTTATTTATTACTGTCTATTATTTCGCGTTCGTATATAGTATAATTAATCCAACAAATTCTCTTGAAATTTAAGTTTCTTTTTGGTGAAGGTCGATTACATAAACGTAAAAATAGATTTTTAAAATAGAGTTCTATTAGTAGAATTTTTAACATTGGCAAGGTGTTCTGTTCAAGAACATTCTGAAAATGCATGTCATAAAACTATTTTAGTGCATACTTTTTCTTAATAGCGGTAACCGTGAAATTTTTTGGAAATATTCCCAAATCAGTTTCAAGTCATTCAAGAATCGCTGAATTGCAACAACGAACCAAATGTTTACTTTAAAAAGAAACAATACTGCAATATGCAATATGCTACGTAATTTTTATTACCCAAAGTTAACTGCTGAATACCAAATGATACCTTAAGCTCAAAATTGTAAGTATGATACGTATTACTAATACGTAAATCTAATTGTATGTTTCAAAATCTAAGGTTGCTTTTGGTCATAACTATTCAACCATTTTGGAATTAAATTTTACTTGAATTTCTAGAAAATCCTCTAATAAATAACAGTGTAAAGACATAGATAAATTACACCCAATCATGGAAATAAATATTTTATTATATTTTCATTTTTTTTATTAAAGGCAATAGATGTTATAGACCAGTGCTGAAGCCTTCAAAAACAGTAAAAAGTAAAAAAAAATATAGTAGGATAACACCCATTCGAAAAGGAAGAGAATATCACAGAAATGAAAGGAAAAATAATTTACGGGCGATCTGAGGTCGGGAGGGGGAAGGGGGTGAGCTTTTAAGGGTAAACAAACGGTGTTCCTTGATTTCCGGAAAAACTACAAGTCTTATGGAGAAAAGTTAAACGGCAAAGTTGTAGGTAATAAAAAGATCTACAACTTTTATATTTACACTTTTTTCACATAACCTCAAAATTTATGTGAAAAATTCAAAAAACCAACGTTTTAGTTTTTTATTTTTCTTTTACAAAAAATTTTTTTTTTCACGAAATTTGGTGAAAACTTACCTATTTATGTCCCAAACACGCTGTAATTTTTTTTGATATAAATTATTAATTTTTTCACCTTATTTTTACTTAATATCGGAAAAGCACCGTAATTTTCAATCGAAAATTCTCACGTCAAAATATCTGCTTTTTTAAAAACGTTGGTGGACTTTTTCTTCGTTGAAATCTCTACATTCTGATGGTGTGAAGAAAAATATACATTACTATGGTAAGTTTTCTCAGGAAATGCAAAAAACGAAAAAAACCAAATTAATGTTTTTAAAAATATTATACTGAATAACGTAATCTGTTTAAAGTATGTGTGTGAGTAATAAGGTGAAAAAATAAATATTTCATATCGAAAAAATTACAGCGTGTTTGGGGCATAAATAGGTAAGTTTTCACCAAATTTCGTGAAAAATATTTTTTTTTGTAAAAGAAAAATAAAAAACTAAAAAGTTGGTTATTTGAATTTTTCATATAAATGTTGAGGTTATGTGAAAAAAGTGTAAACACAAAAGTTGTAGATCTTTTTATTACCTACAACTTTGCCATTTGCCTTTTTTCCATAAGACTTGTAGTTTTTCCGTAAATCAAGGAAAACCGTTTTTTACCCTTCAAAACTTACCCTCTTCCCCTTCCCGACCTTAGATCGCCAGTAAATTATTTTTCATTTAATTTCTGTTATATTCTCTTCCTTTTCCAATGGGTTTCATCCTACTATAATTATTTTTGGTTTCAAAAATTATCGACCCTGGCCTATTAGTATAGGTAAACATTAAAAGAAAAACAAAGTACGAAACGCCGATACGGGTGACATCAGTTAAGTTAGAGAGTAATGAGTCAAATTATTTCCATGTTCATTTTAAACAAAAGTGAAGACTCCTTCTTTATGTATTGTGACGTGTTCGGTCACAGAAAACACAATTAACAAAACAAAACAACGAGTTTATTTAATTACTAAAATTAATTTGACTACACTACAGTTATGAACAAGTCCGCACAATTTATTTCACTAAATGTTTCTTTTTAATCGCCGTTCCGGTAGACACTATTTATCGCTCTCTATGAACACTATCGCCTCTATGGTTCGCCTGTATCGCCTATCGATCGCTTTGCATCAGCTGTTACTGTAAACTGTCAACTAACTCGGTGTGAGTGTCTCGTCCGCTTTTATAGTCTTCTCAGCCTTTTTCTAGGGTATTCTACAGCCGTCTAGTAATTCAATTGTTTTCCCATTGATCTTTGCTGGTGTTTTCTAGATGTATCAGGAAAGCCGAGAATATTCCTTATGTAATCAGGGAAGATGTTCATTAATTATGTTCACACCAACTTAATTGGCAAGTACTCGTAACACTGCCCCCTTCTTAGAATTGATCGTCCCGATCAATGTCTTGACCTTTGTAGGGCGCCAGGCGGTCCAAGTGTACAACTTTCATCTTGGCCTTTGGTCCTCTCTGAATACGGTAGACCACGTCATTCAGCCTTCTGACCACAGTGTAAGGTCCTTCCCAGGCTCGCTGTAGCTTCGGTGAGCGTCCTTTCCGACGGACAGGATTGTAAAGCCACACCTGGTCCCCTTCTCTGAATCCTGTGCTGTTGGCTCTCCGGTCGTACCTGGTCTTCATGCGGTCACTCCCTACTTGGATTTTGTTACGAACGGCTCTATGGATGGTATCGAGTCGTTCCTCTAGCTGCTGTGCGTAGTCGGTAGCCGAAGGTCGCCGATCTTCTGGGTGTCCAAACCGGATGTCTATCGGTAACTTTAGCTCTCTTCCAAATAAAATGCTAGCTGGTGTTCTGCCGGTGGTCTCATGAACCGCACTTCGATAGGCCAACAGGAACAAAGGTATGTGCTGGTCCCAGTCTGTCTGGTGATCGTTGACAACCATTTTCAAATTTGTTTCCAGCGTCGCGTTAAACCGTTCGACCATTCCGTCAGATTGTGGATGTAATGGAGTGGTCCTAGTTTTCTGTACTCCTAGCAGCTCACAGACTTCCCGGAATACTGCGGATTCAAAGTTCCGTCCCTGGTCAGAGTGGATCTCCATCGGAACTCCATACCGGCTGATCCATTGGTTGACCAACATTCCAGCGACCGTAGTAGCTTCTTGATTTGGGATTGCGTACACTTCGGGCCATTTGCTAAAATAGTCCATCACTACCAAGATGTACTTATTGCCAGCAGCTGTTGTTGGGAATGGTCCTGCTACGTCCAGAGCTATTCTCTCAAATGGGGCACCAACATTGTACTGTTTCATTCGCCCTCGGCTTCGAGTCTGAGGTCCCTTGGCTGACGCACACGTTGGGCACTTCCTACACCAATTTTCGACGTCTCTTCTACACTTTAGCCAATAGAATCGCTCTCGCACCTTCTCCAACGTCTTTGTTACTCCGAAGTGTCCTCCACCAACACCTCCATGGACTTCTGTCAGCACCTCTTTGACTCTGTTCTTCGGGAGAACTACTTGATGTCGAATTTTAGTTCCGTCAGGGCTTTCCCACACTCTTTTTAGTACCCCATTCTCAACGATGAGCGAATCCCATAAGGCCCAATAGCTCTTCGTGATGGTACTCGTACTGCTAACATCTGCCCAGGTAGGTCGTGCTGTTCCTGCCTTTTTCCACCGCAGTATCGGTTTAATGTCTTCGTCGTTATCTTGGTCTTTCGCCAGGTCTTCGTTCTGCCAGTGTTCTTCAGGTTCCACCATCGTCTGACAGATCCTTGCTAAGTTGACTGGTTCCTTCTTTTCGGCGGCCATGCAATGTTTGCAGTTCTTCGAGCATGGTCTTCGCGAGAGGGCATCAGCGTTACCATGTTGTTTTCCAGCACGATGCTCGATGCTGAAGTCGTATACTTGTAGCCGCTGTAGCCATCGAGCCAGTTGTCCTTCTGGGTTTTTAAATTGCAGCAGCCATTTCAGGGACGCATGGTCTGTCCTTAGCAGGAATTTTCGTCCGTAGAGATACTTATGGAAATGTTCGAGAGTTTTGACGACTGCCAGCAATTCTCTACGGGTCACGCAATAGTTTCGCTCCGGCTTTGACAGTGCCTTACTGAAGTAGCCAATGACTTTCTCTTTTCCTTCCTGCATCTGCGACAGTACACCACCAATTCCTACATTGCTGGCATCCGTATCGACAATGAAGTCTGTGTCGAACTGTGGGTACGTCAGTATTGGGGCTTGAGAAAGGGTAGACTTCAGTGTTTCAAAAGCTTGCTGACATCGTTCTGACCATTGGAAAGGGACACCATCCTCTGTTAACTTGTGGAGCGGTCGAGCTATATCTGCAAATCCCTTTACGAATCGTCGGTAATAGGAACACAGCCCCAAAAAGCTTCTCAAGTCGTGTTGGTTCTTCGGGACAGGCCAACTTCTCACAGCTTCAGTCTTGTCAGGATCAGTTCTTATTCCTTCTGAGGTGATAACGTGGCCAAGATATTTCACCTCCTTACAAAACAGATGGCATTTCTTGGGGCTGAGTTTCAACTTGGCTGCTGAAAGCTTCTTGATCACTTCTTCGACATTCTGGAGGTGGTCTTCGAATGTCTTTCCCAGTACTATCACGTCGTCTAGGTACACCAGACAAACCTTCCAATTCAGCCCTTGTAGCACATTTTCCATAAGTCGCTCGAAGGTGGCGGGAGCGTTACATAGTCCAAATGGCATAACGTTAAAGTGCCACAGCCCGTAACCAGTCGTGAATGCGGTCTTCTGCTTGTCTTGTGGATCCAGTTCCACTTGCCAGTATCCACTCTTCAAATCTAACGTTGAAAACCATTTGGCACCAACCAAGCTGTCAAGGGTGTCGTCGATTCTGGGTAAGGGATAGCTGTCCTTTAAAGTTACGTCGTTGAGCTTCCTGTAGTCAACGCAGAACCTGGTCGATCCATCCTTCTTCCTAACCAACACTATCGGCGAAGCCCAAGCACTTTGTGATGGTTCGATTACCCCCTGTTCTTCCATGTTCTTCACCAGGTTGTTGACTTCTTCTTGCTTAGCCCATGGAACTCTTCTAGATGGTTGTTTAATAGGACGAGCTGATCCCGTGTCTATACGGTGGTATGTCAGATTCGTTCTCCCAAAGTCGTTGTCAGAGAGGGCGAAGACGTTTCGATACTTGCTGAGTAGTTCTTCGAATTTTCTAATTTGGTCGCTGTTAAGGTTTGTGGCCGAACGCTGCACTAAGTCTCGAAGAACGGTTGGAAGTGGTTCGCTCTCTGCCATTGAGGGTTCAGCTTCAACTTCGCACTGGAGGATGGACACCACGGGTTCAAGGACTCCTACTTCCATTCCTTTACACACTTTTTGCTCGAAGTCCTTCAGATTGACCACTCTGACAGATGCGTTCGGCGTCCCAGTTCGAATTAGTGTTCGTCCTATCAGTATGGCTTTCTGTGTCAAATCCGGGTTTTTGGCTTCTACTATCCCCACCAAACCATCCGCACCTTCGCCGTCGATGTTTATTTTGAGAACTACCTCGGATCTAGCAGGTAGTAACCGGTCTTCTGCAACGATGACCTTTCGAAGACCGTACTCTTTGGTGGGGTTAGTCATCACCAACTCTTCCTTGCCGATGCGTAAAATGCCGGAGCCCAAATCCAGATTAATTTTGTTTCGTTCAAGAAGATCCAATCCAATGATCACGTCGTCGGCGACATCGGCTACCAGTGCCCTGTGTCGAAGGCATACTTCTCCCAATCTCAATTCGATATCGCATTCTCCTCTAATCGGCGCTGTTTCTCCGGTAACCGTGGTCAAACGTAGCTTCCTCTGCAGGGGACGGATTCTCCACTCGTTAACGATGTTCGGCCGGATTATGGTCTTAGAAGCTCCCGTATCGACCACCATTCTAACCTTCTTGTTGTTGATGTGACCTTCGACGAATAAGGACTTGCTTCCGTTTAGTTGGGAAACGACGATTTCGGCTGGGGCTTGGTGGGGAGAAGCCAACTTGCGCCCCTCAAAGTTGGCTGATCTTAGTTTCCCGACTGCTGTCGGTCCGCACGGCGTTCTTCGGCCGGGCAGTCTCGCCGTAAATGTCCGTGCCTTCCACATTCCCAGCACCTTGGTCTTCCTTTGTTTTGGCCACAGTCTCGGGAAAAGTGACCGACCTTCCCGCATTCCCAACATTTGGCCGATTCTCTCTTGTCGTTGATGGTAGTCTTCTTGACAGTTTCGACGCATTCTTTAATCAGCCTCGTAACTTCATTCTTGTATTCGTCGTCTTCAACAGCTGTTTGGCGTACACGCACGTGGCCCTTGGAAGCTTGTTTTGCAGCTTCGAATTCTAAGGCGTGCGCCAGTGCGTCACTCGCAGTCTTATGGCGGGCCAAACGGAGAACTTGCTGTAAGTCGGTGACCCTCACGCCATCGACGAATGTTTGGACTGCTAGCTGGTCTGCAAAGTCCTGCGGAGCGGTAGGATAGGCCAATCTAACTAGACGTTCCACATCGGCCTCGAACTCCTGTAGATTTTCTGATGTCCTCTGATTGCGACACTTTAGTTGGGTTTGGTACACTTGTTGTAAATGTTTGTCGCCATATCTCATTTCAAGTCGCTCTAGCAGCGCAGAGAAGTCCCGTTGTTGGCGCTCTGGAATACCTTGAAGGACATCCAATGCTTCTCCTCGCAGGGCTATGACCAGCGCCGTTGCTTTCTCAAAATCGTTCCAGTTGTTTGCTTCTGCCGCTGCCTCGAACTGTCGTTTGTACACAGACCAGCAAACTTTTCCGTCGAAAGTCGGTGGTTTAATTCTAATCGTCTTCGCAGTGTCTTCGGACTTTACTTCACTAGCCGGTCTAGTGTTATCGAACTTTTGTCGTATCTTCTCTACTTCCTTTTGTACTTCTTCTTTCAACTGATCTCTTAGTTTCTCTTGTCTCGTCTCCAATTCTTGTCGTACTTCCTTTAATTCTTCTTGCACTTCTACTCTGACTTCCTTCAATTCTTCTTTTAATCCTTCTTGCTCAATTTTTATTGTCCTTATATCTTCGATCAATTTCTCTTGAACCGCTTTAATTTCTTCTTTGCCTGCTTTAATTTCTTCCTTCATTTCTTCCTGGCCACATTCCATTCTTTCTTGTCCAGCTTCCATTTTATTCTTCATTTCTTCCTGGCCTGCCTTCATTTCTTCCTGGCTTGCCTTCATTTCTTCCTGGCCTGCCTTCATTTCTTCCTGGCCTGCCTTCATTGCCTTCATCATTTCCATTAAAGCCTTTATTTGTTCTTCCATTATCGCTGATTGTTTTCTTGTTACTGGCATAAGGCTTCAAAATTCTTCTTCACTTCGGATCTCTGCTACGATCTGTCGCACTAACTTTCTTCGGGAATCTTCAATTCCCTTACTATCCCACTCCTGACACCAAATGTGACGTGTTCGGTCACAGAAAACACAATTAACAAAACAAAACAACGAGTTTATTTAATTACTAAAATTAATTTGACTACACTACAGTTATGAACAAGTCCGCACAATTTATTTCACTAAATGTTTCTTTTTAATCGCCGTTCCGGTAGACACTATTTATCGCTCTCTATGAACACTATCGCCTCTATGGTTCGCCTGTATCGCCTATCGATCGCTTTGCATCAGCTGTTACTGTAAACTGTCAACTAACTCGGTGTGAGTGTCTCGTCCGCTTTTATAGTCTTCTCAGCCTTTTTCTAGGGTATTCTACAGCCGTCTAGTAATTCAATTGTTTTCCCATTGATCTTTGCTGGTGTTTTCTAGATGTATCAGGAAAGCCGAGAATATTCCTTATGTAATCAGGGAAGATGTTCATTAATTATGTTCACACCAACTTAATTGGCAAGTACTCGTAACAGTATTTATACCGAAATAAGGAGAAATTATTGAAAAAATAATACCTTAATTATGTGATGTTACCCATGGCTGAGCAAATTTTAGAATTTTTGAAGCTGGAGTATTTCATTATTTGTTCAGAAACACCTAGTGACCTGCATATTTCGTCTGTTTCTGTCTCGTGTTTCGGTTAGATACTACTTAAACTTAATGAGGTAATAGGTGTACAAAACCTTTCTAAGTACTACAGAACCTGTTCAAAAACTAAAGAATGACTAGCTGGTCACTACACTGTATTATTAAAAGTGTAACTCTATTAGATCTATGTAACTCTAGTAACTGTTAAAACTGCCAATATATAGATAGTACTAAACGAGCCTCAAATCACTGATTTGTGTAGATACTGTTTAATATTTAAGGTTGTATCCCGTCTTTTGTCAGTTTTCAAACATAAATTGTAATATTACCATTCGATTAATTCCATAATTATTTTATCTGTGGAAGACAGACATACTAAAAAACCGACAAAGGCATCATACGAGTAGTACTCCACTTTAAATAAATAAAATTAGTAGTTATCAGAAATTTTAAGACATTTTCACAATGTCAGTAAACTCCACTGTTATCATTATTGCAATGAAAGCCTGCGTCAAGTAATTATACGGATATACTGTTTTTTTACTCATTTAAGCTCAATATTCCGTCAAGCAAGAATTTATTAACAATAATGTAAATAATAATAACCCAACAATATTCTTAAGAATTAAAGCATAAAAATCAACAAAACATCAGTGGTATGCATAAATAAAAGTTATTACAAAGTCGCCAAGATTAGCTTTTTCTAAGACACATCGAATGTGAAGACAGTCACATTCAAAGAATACGTATGTACAACGCTCCGACATACATCACAAGACCAGGTCTAGGTTAACTTCCTCGTACAAAAAAAAACGCTTACAAAACGATATTATTCCGATTAAAGGAATAAAAGGTCGTCACAGCTGATATTAGGTGAATTAGAAGAAGGTACAAAGGGACAAATAATACATTTTCACATACAGTAACTACAATTTATTCTACATTTTTATTTACATATAAAACAGTTCCTGCTGGTACGGTAATATAAGGGAGACTACAGGAAAAAGCACAGTTACATTGGTGCTGACGCACATGCGCTCTTGATAGACGAATAGCGCGCAAACTGACATAGCCAGCGCGCGCTTTCAAAACTTCTACCTATGCTTCTAACTGCTTCTAGCCTCAAATTATATGGGATTCTGAGCGAGAGATTTATGAGATTTGTTTGGTGAAATGTATGTGCATTTGTGCAATATTCCAGGAAAAATTGAAAAGCAAGAATACTTTCCTACTAAAAAACGTTCAAGAGTACATTTAATTTTTTGTTATTCAAAGTAAAAGTCCCTTCTACTTCATTTTGTTTCCAGACTCAGGATTTGTGAGGTTTAATTTAATTATTGTTACAAGAGTAAAAATTTATCCATATAGGTAATGGTGAAGGTATATGTAGATAATGGTGATGGTGTAGTTATGTTTTTAAAATGCATATAATTTTAATAAAAAAATAAAGTCCGTCTAAATAGAAGCTAAAGTAATTATTTTTTAATAAAAACATAATTTCTAACAAAAACATCAGGTCTTGTCATCGGAAGCCTTTATAGAAAAGAATAATTGTTACAAAAGTTATACCTAGTTTTATACTAATTATTTGTATAGCCTACACTTTGTCTTTAATTATTTGTTTTGCGTTAATGTTATGTATTACAATAAAACTATAAAAACTGAGAAAAAAAACAAACGTTTTTGTTAGAAATTATGTTTTCATTAAAAAATAATTACTTTAGCTTCTATTTAGACGGACTTTTTATTTTTTTTTTAATAAAATTATATACATTTTAAAGACATACCTACACCATCACTGTTATCTACATATAGGTACCTTCACCATTACCTACATCAATAAATTGATAGTAGATAAAATTTTAATTGAAAATTATAATGCCAACACAATACCAATATGGATAAATTTTTATTCTTGTAACAATAATTAAATTAATTTTTACTTTGAATAACAAAAAATTCTTGCTTTTTCATTTTTACTGGAATATTGTACAAATGCACATGCATTTCACCAAACAAATCTCATAAATCGCTCGCTCAGAAACCTATATAATTTGAGGCTAGAAACAGTTAGAAGCATAGGTAGAAGTTTTGAAAGCGCGGGCGAGCTATGTCAGTTTGCGCGCTATTCGTCTGTCATGAGCGCATGTGCGTCAGCACCAGTGTAACTGTGCTTTTTCCTGTAGTCTATATAAGGGAAGGGGGTTTGAGAAAGGGTTAATTATTCTGTGCGGAACTCTTCATAATTCAATAATCACTTTTCACCAGAAGTTTTTTTTGTCTTACAATGATTCATAATTATTATTTAAACTTCGATGGGTGCACTTTTTGTGAAACATGTTCAATAACTTAAAATAAAGAAAAGAAGTTTCACTAGAAAATTTATTGCCTCGACAATATTGTTTCGAGCTGTGCGCTCATTTTCAAGAGTATGCTTATACTAAACTTAAATAAAATACAAACCATAATTTATAACCTACTTAAAATAAGGGGGGATGAAAAAGGATCTAATTCTAGCAAACTTAGTGAACAACCAGTTAGAATTAGAAACTTTTTCATCCCCCCTTATTTTAAGTAGATTATAAATTATGATTTGTATATTATTTAAGTTTAGTATAAGCATACTCTTGATAATGAGCGCTTAGCTCGAAACAATATTGTCGAGGCAATAAATTTTCTAGTGAAACATTACCAAGTCTTTTCTTTATTTTAGATAATTATTAATCTCATAACTTTTCCAAATAACAACAACAATAACAGTAACAAAAGATTAATCTATACATGCTCACAAAACCCCCAAACATATTAGGTCTAGAATAATCTCTTATAGACCGGACGAAAGAGTATATTTTAATTTATTCATAAATCGATAACTAATGAAAGTGACGACTCCGTACAATTTATACAAAAGAATGTCAATCGTTAATGAACAATAATCCATAATTACTTTTTAGAACCTAGTTACCTACCTACATAATCAGGTTAACCTTTAAGTTTCAACTTATAATTGTAATAAGGATATCGGATAAACTCAATTTACTCCAATTCTCACGAGCTTTTAGTCATTAGACAGGGTGTTTTACAATGTCATAAAAAATAACTGCCATTAAATAATATCGTGAAAGCGATAAATTTTGCTCTTAGTTTGGTAGGTAATAAATATATAGTTTATTATAGTTAAAGATTGGATATAGAAATTGGAAATGGTTCCATAAACCAAACGGTTCTGCAAGGACGAGGAGAGTGGGTATGATAAAAGGCTTATGCTGCACCATAAGAAGATGACTTATTTGGTACAATAGATAGTTGAGAAGAATAGTTAGCCTCGACATTTACTGTTTCAGATAATGTTAATAAAAGAGAAACAATGAATTTATAAAATTATGTTAAATTAAGAGAGAGGTCAAAAATATAGTTAAAGTACTTTTACACAACTATACCAGCGTAAGTACTGCCATCGTTTCTAATTTCACTTTTCAACAAATTTATACGTTTTCCTCACACTTTTATTAAACTTTTAACTTTTATTTTTTTCAAGTTAGATTGGAATATTATGGCCAAAATACGAGACTTTCAAAACCTTAACTTGTCGATTATATGAGGGTCTATTTTGGTTACTTTTTAAAATTATTTTAATATTATACGGGGTGTTCCAAATGTCCAAAAAGTATCACAGTAATTTTTTTTAGCGGAACCCCCTATATAATATTGCATTTTTAGATTCTACAATAAAATAAAGGGTCTGTTTTAATAAGGTTTATAATACCTAAAGCTTAAGGCTTTTTAAATAATTTGAATTTTATCAAAATCTAACCTAATTTTCATTATTTGAATTATTTAAAAAACCTTGTTTAGATATTATAAACCTTATCAAAACAGACACTTAATTTGATTGGATTCAATAATGCAATAGGTATTACAAAAATTCTATTTTTACCGGTCTCCTCTTTTATTACGCCTCTGTTCGTTGATTTCTTTTTGGTGGAACCGGCATCGGTAATAACTAAGAATAGCACCGGATAGTCTCGCGATAAATTAAACTATTGTTAAAAATTCACATAGAAACACAGTTTTGTTATAATATTCAGTATATCCACAAAAATACTAAAAAGTACGTGGTAGGTACATGAAAACAAATTCATTTCCATAAAAAGTGAATAGGCAAAACAGAAAACTTACGTCTAAAGTCACTCTCAGACGGAATTCGAGGATATCTTCTACCCAATCCCATTCTGTCGTTATTTTATTATAAAAACACTACAATTTAAATTATTTATTTGAAAAACAAGCAAGTAAAATATTTGTGAACAATACAAGCCGGTTATACCGTCACTATGACACACAATCTTATCGAAGATTCGAGACGTAAAACTACGCATGCCAAAAATCAGCTGTTAGAAAGGAACAGAATCATTACGAAGGCGGAACGTGTTACCTGTAGCAGGCGCAGTAGAACAGAAGTGAATCTTCCAGCTGACCCAAACTCTAGTTTTCCAGAGGCGGTTCAGAAAGTTGGTCAGTAGGGAGAATTGCTAAATTATATTCATATGAAATAAAAAGAAAACCTTTTGCTGTACAAGTCATAAATATATACAGATTTAATGATAAATTAGGTAAGCACAATTCTCTAAACGAAAGTTATGCAGGGGCAATAAAATAACCAATGTCAGAATGTTCTGTGCAAATAATTCTTGACGAAGAAAAAGTATCTGAATCTCCAAGAAATAAACCGACTAACTCATATATCAACGTATATTGGAAACTTGTGGGTCTACAGACTTGAAATTTTACATTAATGTTCCTTAAAAGGGATTCAAAGCTTGACATACCGATCAAGACATAGCCTAAATCGCCGAGATTGGAAAATTTTGCACAACAATTTCTTAACGGTGTCATCCCATATCAAATGAGTTTCCAAAATACTACCCCTAGAAACGTGAAGCGGAGGTTAAAAGTTTAATATAAACGAAAACTCCAAGCAACTGAGATCATTAAAAATTTTTACCAAAGTTTGAGATACAATGACAAAACTGAAAATAGAATGCGTTTTTAAAATTTGACGTATGAAAAGGCAAAATGATAAAATTACAAATTTGAAATACCAACACTCAATTGACACGACTAGATCTAAAAAGATGTAATTTTGTATAAAAAATCTTTACATATCGATTAGTAGTACTGTAAAAAATATTTACAAATTTCAACCCCAAAAGAGGCCAAAAATGCATTCAAAAATGTATATAACAGTAGTTAGGCTTTTATGGAAAAAAAATTGAAAAAGTTGGCCTGAAAATTGGGAAATCCGTGAAAAAGCTAAAATTACTTCTGTGTAGCTAAAATAAAACAGTTTTTCCTGCCCATATAATATATTTTTTTATTAATTTACTTTTTGGGGAAGACTTTGTAAAACACTAAAAAATATTTTTAAGTGGGAATACGAGTTACATCCAGCGTAGTGAGTTGGTTAATCTGATAAAAATAGAATATGTAAATAGGTAGTTTTGATTGAATTATTATTGCAGACCCCAAATTATATTGAACCTAGAAACATGAAAAAATTATTTTGAGACGTCACTATCGACTATAGAAAGTCTTTCCGATTCTCCATCCCTAAGAAGACGAGACGGGATAAAATAAACTTTGGAAACTACAATTCAAAACAATTTGTTTCTTAATAATAAGCAAACAGGATTTTTAATCTTTTCTAAACTATAGCCTTTAAAGGGTGTGGAGTAGTAAGGTTCGGTTAGGTTAGGTATCAAACCCGAATGTCCCTCACCTAAATTGTTAAAAAGGAATGCCATCTGCCAATCTAAAGTTCAAATCCCTAAAAGCGCGACTTGAAAGTTTAAAGGTATATGGAAATAGTGGGCATAGACTTGGTGGATGCAATGATGTTGGCACCAGTGCTGGTAGGTGAGCTACACTGTAGTGCAAAGTCGGAGGGTAGGGCGGAAGCAGTCTCGTAACTACCATAGGGCTCTGACTTACAAACTATAAATTGTGTTAGAAATATTCACTAACTTTTATTAAAAAAAAAAACTATATTTATTCTGTTATTTATTCCTAAACTCTGCGTGTAGAAGCAGGACGTGGCCTGCTATGCACAATAAAGAACTAATGACAAAGTAGCTTTGTAACTTTAAAGTATTTAATGTAACTACATATTTATATTTTCAGTTGTATTGATAAAATTTTGATTTGTCGTAACCCAGATTCGTCGTAAAACTAACCTATAGTCGGTCAAGAAAGTGGTGTTATTGGATTAAAATCTCTACTTAATTAGGATTCCGTACCCAAACGGTGCTCAACGGGACCCTATTAACGCGCCTCCGCTGTCTGTGTGTCTGTCACAGGACCGTATTTTTGAACGGTAACAGGTACATATTTTTTTTTATTTTCATAAACTAATTTAAATTTGTTCATTAAAATAAGTTACAATTTGTATTTGGTTCTTTATTTTATTATGGAGTCGACTGTATTACGACGAATCTGAGTTCTGACAAATCTGAAGTAGGTCGAATTCGCAACACGACGAATATGGAACAAACGGTTTTAAATAGTTTAGTTAGGGCCCTATTTTATTTTTTGCCCCAGGGCCTTTTGTTACCTAGGTACGCTACTGGGCGGAAGCCCTTCTTCAGCTTTCTTTAGAAA
Source organism: Agrilus mali (assembly GCA_029378335.1). Taxonomy (NCBI): domain Eukaryota; kingdom Metazoa; phylum Arthropoda; class Insecta; order Coleoptera; family Buprestidae; genus Agrilus; species Agrilus mali. The sequence goes on along the minus strand of CM055657.1, from coordinate 9,246,308 downwards.
TCGTGTGAATGAGTTGGTGGTGATTGTGGGAAGAAAAGTCAGATGGACGGAACGAAAACAGAAGAAAAGTGAAAAACTATCTGTGGAATGTTACTGGCACAGAATTTGCCTAAATGATTCAAGGAAACCAAAAACTTGGACCAAGGCCAAGGCAGTCGGCCCCGGAATCGAACCGGTAACCTCCCGAACGTTAAGCGACAATTCCGGTTTTAAATAAAGAATGGCCCCGTTCCCCCCACCCTTGGGTTGGTGTCAGGCGGCACCCAGGAACTCTGGACTCTAATAAAAAGGGGTGCCAAGACGACGTATATGTACCTACCGTTGTAGTAGCTGCTAACGTTCATTGATCATTCAATTATAAATAAAACCACTTTTTTTTGTATCACTTTATTAAAATTAATTTAATAATTATAAATAATTTCATTAAACAAAATGTATATCTCTGCAGTCAGAATTTGGTTAGCTTTTCGATTTTCTTAAACCATCCATGTACTTAAACTTAGTACCTATGTATTGTCGATTATAAAAACATGTAACAAACATTAAAAAAAGCTCTCTTATAAAAACATATATATTACATATAGGTATATACCCGCAGCTATAGACTTAGCAAGCTGTCTTTCCCTAGAGATGGGCATTGGTAATAAATGAGGCAGTTAGGTATTGTGTTACTATGGCTTTGTCATCATCTGTTACAGATTTGACTGAAAATAAACAAAGAAGTCAAAAAAGGCCAGGCTTAGCGTCACGCTGTGCAATTAAAGCTTTTGCATAATCTGAGTGGAGAAACAGTAAGTATCTAATAGCCAAAACTGTAGGAAATCCTTGAATACTTAAGACCACAATTTCCGTTGTTAAATTTTAGCGGATATCATATCGCGAAGGTGATCACAACGAACAAGCTAACGTAGTTTATTACCAAAAAAAAAACATATTAGTAATACACATTAGATACAAGGTATCCTTGTGAAATTCTCTTTATGACTTTAAAGTTACATATTTTAATTCTTACATTTCATGAAAATAGTAGGAAAAAGGGCAATTGTAAGAAAAAGAATTTAGATTTCTCAAAATATCATGGAACCTAAAGAATTGTAACTGTTAATCAATAAACCGCAATCATGCTAAATATGTAACCATTTTTTACAAAGGTATTTATGGTAATTATAGGTTACTCTCTATTTGTTATTTACGTCCCACGGTCTTCTTCATTGTTCTACCAAATTATACATAACTACAAATTAATAATTAATATAACACCAAACTTAAACCTTTTGAATAATGCCCCTCTTTCAGTAAGAACACCGAACGAGTTGTCTGTCCAACATATCCTGGCGTTATTTCGACGTCTCTTGAGCTTTGACCTTAGGATGCGCTGGGACTTCAGGATGAGCATAAGCTCCACCTTTTTGCCTGTTTGAAATATCAACCTCGCATCACTAACTGCAGCGATATACGTCCTCACAACGCATTAGTTTAACAACTATAGTCGTAAAGATTTAAAATTAAAATGATTCAGGATTTCATTTGATGAGTTTTTACGAAAAAAGAATGGTGCAATAAAAGATGTACACATTTACCATTTATTTTTATTAATTGAATTTGTTATTGTAATCCACTGGCTCGAAATACACCTCCTTCAATTAATTTTTCATTTAAATTCGGTATTAATAAGTGCAGAAATTAAACAAATTTTCAACGAATATATTAACATTTCACATAATAAACTGCAATCAGTACAATTTATACAAGTACCTCTCTTGAATAATATTTACATTATCCTGTAAAATGGATAGAATGACATATTGAACAGTTTATTATGGTAGATTGGCACTACATCATTATTGTGAAATTAAACAGAAAAGTCAATATTACTACAACATCCAGTTGAATTTTATCAGTTTAAGCGATAATATGTATAGGTAGATAATGATTTTATTTGAAGTAACAGGTGAATTAGCAATCAGGCTTTATTATGAAACATATCATTAGGTACTTTCTCAGACCAGTCGGTAATTTAATAGAAAACGTACTCAATAAAACTGCATAATTCGTGAAAATAAAACTAAGTTAGTTTTATTCTGCTTTTAGCAAATGACCTGTCTAAGATGCACAAATAATAGTAATATCATACAACAAATTAATAATTTTAGTTATGTAAATATGGTCAGCCTTTGTTGAAAACTTTTTAGAATGCTCTGATTAAGGCCTTTCGACTGGTAGCACTCCTTTCGAAGAAATATGCCAAAACAAAAGTGCTGTAGTAGGAGTCTCTTTTAACTTATCCTAACCTAACCTGACTTGTCTATTTAATACTGGTGGCTTTTACTTTAAAATCTGTTTTAATAAATAAAAAAGATAAACGTGCATTATTTATATTTACATAAAAGTTAACATCAAAACACTAATTTATCTCTTTTATTTAGTAATAGGTATGTGTATCTATGTACGCCTAACCCAGACCATGAAAAGTCTATCTTTGTTCATAAAAATCGTGTTGACCATTTAAAAAGGACGACTCACAGTTAGTTGTAATATCATTTGACATTTGACGCATTAACCCAACCAAACCTACTAAAAATGACATGCAAATTTTATTTTATAGTGTCATAATTCAAGTAAAGTTGTACACTTTTAATGTATATAGTGATGTTAGGTAATGGTTAAGATGAGTTATGTTGGGTTATTTTCGTATTAGTATTTATTTTCTCATTTTCATTCCCAGTGCCTCCCCTCTCCCGTACCCTCAAAAACTAATAAATTTAGTATTGTACGTGGTCCTTCCCAACTTCGCTTCGATCAAGCTTAATCTAGCCTAATCTAATCAAGTCAACCCCATTGTTAACTATTTCTAACTGACTTAAAGAGATTGGGAACAACAGTATGATTAAGAAGACTAGTTTAAGTACGTCTATATTGTGTTACAAGTCATGTTTGGTTAGGGTCAGATTAGGCTAGTTTCTTTAGTAGATAATATTAATTAGTTTACTTCAATGGAAGTAATGACTTGGGCCTCTGCTTTACGCATCTCCAAAAATTATATTAATGTTGTACACATTCCCTTTACCGCTACCCCTACTTAATTTAACCCAACCTTATCTAACTTAAAACAAGGTATCTAAGTGGAACCTAAACTTTTGTAACAGTATAGATAAGAAGGTTATGTTACGTCTAAATTGGGTTATTGGTGGGTAAATATGTTTCCAAAGTTTTATGTAAAGTTAGGGTTAAAAAAAATTAAGTTAGTTATAACCTAACCTAGCCTAACCGGGCCCATCTTGACTCAAATCTATTCGAAGATTCTACATAAAATAAGATGATTAATTTATTTTCGTGTTATATAAGAGCCTCAAAGTTACCCTACTAATGTTTTTGTCTCCACTTTTCTGCGCTTTCCCTCTCCAAAACCGCAAAAACTGTTTTAGTGTTGCGTAATCATTCCAAGATACTTCCCCCTTCAATCTTACTTTACCCAACCTGTGTAAGTCTAACCCCAACTTAACCTATTGTGACTAACCCTCAAGGCGCAAGGAATAACAGGTCCGCCAAGAAGGTTAGATTACGTTTAAGTTGGGTTAAATTAAATAGATAATATCTTAGGTTACGTTAATTTCTTAAGTATTTTTCACTTTTCTCGCTTCCATTCCCTGAACCACCAAGTACCTTACGATTATACAAGATTGTTCTCAACTTCCCTTTTCTGTCTCTTCCTCTGGTCTGTTTTAACCTAATAGGTATACCCTGCATAAGTCTAATAGGTATAATTTTAACCTTTTCTAGCCATTTTCAACACGAGAGACAAAATTTCGATTAAAAAGCTTAGGTAACGTCTAGATTGATTAGGAGAGGTTGAGTGATACTACTACATTTTGTTTACATTTTGTTTGATAAAAGTTAGATTAGATAGCATCATATTATAATTTTCATTTCACCTTTGAAAACATTTTTAACGTTAGTAAACAGATTTTGTCTTCAAAAAAGGCATTCAATTTTTTTATTTAACATCTCAGTGGTACAAGATATTATCATAAAGTAATATAGAATGTGCTGCTTTGGGATAAAACAACACACTTAACACAGTTTTGTAATTCTACAAGATATCTTAATCTGTATTATATGTAGATACAATTAGTGTTGGGTACCTCACCACTCATATTTTGATTAGAAACACATATTTGAATACAAATTAGGTACACATTTTCTACATAAAGAGTCTGAATCAGGTTATGGCACAATATAATACCTTGGAATGTTTTGCAAATCGTTAGTGCTTATTATACAAATGGATTTTTACAATCGAAAATATGCCTTTTATAACTCGGTAAACTTATACCTACATAAATTGAATAGACGAAGCTTTTAGCTCTTGTAACTCCATATTAAGAGTATTAACAATAAAACACACAGTTTTTGGTTACAAAATATTTTATTTAGATCACAATGACCATTTCATTATTATCATTATACTTCGCCTGAAGAATACTTTGTAAGTTGAAATGGTCATTGTGATCTAAATAAAATATTTTGTAACCAAAAACTGTGTGTTTTATTGTTAATACTGTTATACTTAAATATTTATAGAATTATAGAATATGAAAACATAATATTTATGTCACTTTAACCAACCACAGGTATCGACGTACATAATATGTCACGTTCGCTTTAATTTAATTTTCGTTAATAAATTTCATTTATCATTCATAACCCTTATTAACACATGAACACTAAACTCTTTATAACAACATACACAGAATACTTTTAGCGCCGATTTTATTACGAAATTAAAAATAAATTTTCAAGTCATTACTTTAAGTAGTTGTGTTTTATGAGGCTAATGCTAATAACCGAAAATTAAACGCACTGTGCCTTTATACTATTTAATACCTCTCATGGCTTTTGCTCATATGCAAAAAGTATTGTTATAATACGACTCATTATTAAGTATGTAATTTATCATTGTGAAATTGATTTCTGGCTTGGCTCTTGGTGGAACATAGGTATTTAATATTAAAAAAAGCAACACTTGGTATTTTTTGTCCTACAATTTTTTTTGTGGGACAAAAAATACCAAGTGTTGTTTTTTCTCTCAATACTCTCATTGTGGTCACAAAGTGTTAAGAACTAAGAATAAAACGAATTCTAAAATTTCATAACGTTGTTCCACCACACATTTTCACGTGAAGTAATGATGTAAGGGGTCGTTCTTTCATTAACTACATCACAACATTTTTGACACTTTTGGAACCCCCGCCCCTGCTTGTCATGCGGATTATATACCCTCATCCTTTTATCACCTCAGTTTTACATTTATAATATCGCTTTGTTAGTCATTTATTATTTTTTTAATCCAATATTATTTTTTAAAGAATCTTATACAAATGATTAGAGTTTATTTTATACATGAAAAGTGGGTTTTAGAATTAAATAGTGACTCTGTAGAGAACACTTTAGTGTATCAAATAAAGGTACGTTATCCTGAAACCTTCTTCTATACTGCTACACTTTGTCACATTACCTTAAACCACCCTCCCTATTGAAGCGTCACGTATTATATGATCGGCCCATAGTTTATTATTATTGAATAATCTTTTATGAATGTTTAAAATTCGTTTCATTCTGAATCATGATAGAAATTAATTTCAACAATTATTAATACGCAAATGTTGTGTGTGTCTCCATTTCAAACAATTATTTCCGAAATTTTCAAATGTGTTTTTAATTACCATATAATGATAGTAATTTACCATTTTACATTTGACAGATTATCACAGTTTTTCTTATTTTTTGGCACACCTGTCCTTTTCGTTGTATTTTTACACAATAGTACTTATACTACATAATAAAACCAGCTTTTTGGAGGCAATGTTCTATTTTTTTATTAAAGTACTTGTTTTGACAATTTAGTATTTCAATGTGGAGCGTACTTTGAAAGCTTCATAAGATGTGGTTGCGCACGCATTCATTGCAATATTACCAGTTGATTTGTATTCTCTCCAGAATGAGTACCTAATTCTATTGGGTGAATGTTTAAAGATTTATGAATACTTGCTCGAATGGGAAGAAAACCTAGTGAGGGTGAGAATTAGGATGGTTTGGGATAGATTAAAAAAAAAATCATGTAACAATTTAGGACTGACACATGGAGATGCAAGGGGTGGAATTGAAAATTGGAAATAGTATAAACTATGATTGTTAATTGTATAATATACGAGACTAGGGACGAGAGGAAGCGAGAAAGAGGCCAACGCGTGCTAAAGATAACCTTGTAGTACACAAAAGAAAGTATTTTTGGATTTAATTAGAGGGGTCCTGCTTCAGAGGGTGGAGATGAAAGAAGACACGGTACACTTTGTTTTTATTATCCTTTCATAATCATAAGTAAACTAGTAAATATGAATTCTTTGGTTAAAGTGATATAAAGTCATGAATGGAAACTTGAGCTGATATAACCTCACTGAAATTTAAGCGAAGAATGCTTTTATATAAATAAAAAAGAGAGTTACAGTAAGAAAAGACAAAACGAACAAAATAAGTGTTGTTATCATCATGTCTTTCTTCATCTCATCTTCTAAGCCCACATTACCTTTCCATCCTATCTAAAACCTTTTGTTTGTACTCTACAAGGTTACTCTTAACCCCCTTCGATCCTCTTACATCCACATAAGTAATTACCCTCTGCACCTCCACATGTCTGTTCCCAACCGAAAATACTTGGGTGGTATAAAGTCATCCACACCCAACCCCGTAACCATTTTCTCCCTTATCCAAGCGAGGACTCATAAATCTGGCCACTTATTTTTAATTTTAGTTCAAGTCATGATTTGAGATATTAGTACAAAGGGCACAGCTTTTTCTTAATACCTTACCAAACCGTATAAAGTGTATTTAAAAGAAATTAAGTAGATTAAATCAAAAGTATCGTTTTTGACCAATGTAATCTTTGCTTATAATTATTGTTTATTGCAAAATGGCAAAGGATTTTTATTAAATAAGCTCCTTAGCTCTTCAGAATAACAATTAACTTACTATGTCTAGCTGGTACATTGTTAAAGCTCTTGCAAAGTGGAAGACTAAAGATAATTAATAATCTGTTACAAGATTCGATTTTATAACTTTTTAATAGGTACGGCAAAAATTAATTTTACGGAGTAAGTAATAAAACACATCATTCTATTATTACGGCCGCCATAAAAATTACAGATGCAAACGGAGGTATAATTTTAAGATGGTTTTATTTCTCACAAATGTCGTCCTTATTAGGGATAGGCTATCAAAATGTTTTCATTTTTATGAATTACGTCGCTTTTACAATTATTATGTAGTACAAGTTGTACATTATTTCTGACAATAGGTTTGTAGCTTAAAAAGCTTAAATTGACGTTTTTATTACTAATTTATTAAGTATGTACATATACACGCGCCTCAGTCGGTTATTAATCCGAAATTTGTTCTTTCTACTAAATTTATTAGTTATCATTTAAACATATTATTGATCTAGGAACCAGCCAAATGATAAAACAAATGTCATTAAGAGTAATTGTGAACAAAGGACCGTTGCTGCTGATTTCCCATTCCGCTTCATTGTCTTAAAATTGGTTATGTTAGAAAAAACGCTCAATCCGGCCTTGTTTATTGTTGCTACCCTTATTTCATATTCGGTGTCATCAGTCAGGTTATAAAGGGGATATCTTCCATCTGAAAAAGAAAAGAAATAATTGTTAGACTCAAGTTGAATGGATAGAGAGAGATAGAAGAAAGAAGCGCTTAAATGTTAAGATCTGCGGACTCTCTCACTTGAGGGCGAGAGAGGACGGATGAAGAATGGAGAATAGTTTTGTAGAACACCATTGGAGTACCTAGTTTTAGTTGGGTGTTCTGAGTTTGGAGCTCAAAAGTAAATATGGTAAGGCAAGTGATGAAAATTTTAACCGAAGATGTGATTAGAAGCATAAGGTTAGTGTAGAACATGACAATACTCATTTCGTTAGTGTTTTCGTAGTCATGACTTTCTTTGTATCCACAATTTGCGCCTTCATCTACTTAAAAGGCGTTTTTTTAGTATTGTGCAAAGCGATCTTTACACATCCGTCAACCTCCCTAACTTCTCTAATTAACGGTCATATTATAGATATACATAATTTATTATTCCTTTTATAATTTTAAGCCTCATCCTCTACGGGTCATTAAAAACACTTGCTCATGCCTCCTTCCCTCTGTATGATGTGTAGGTGTAGATTTTTACCATAATAGTTATTGATCCTCGTCAATAATATGAATAACAAATATTTAAATAACACTCTTTAAAAAACAGTCCCTTAAAAAACATGAATAAAATTGAACGGCCATTGTAATGATCCATTATTCACTAATCTAGCCCTGAATATGGCAATTTAACAGTTCAGAGCGTGGAAATATTTCGATTTAATGTAATAATCTTTTCATATTTTATCTATTATGCCATGTAGTAAAAGAAGATTAATTTGGAGTAACTGCGTCAGTAGAATTTGCACTGGGTCAACAACAAAATACACTCGGTTCTAAAAAAAGTGACGAATTAATTTATTCAGAAAGGAGTGGATCTAAAAAAGGATTTTTTTCAGAAATTACGGAACAATATAGCTCCATAAATTAAAAGTAAATGTTAATTGATTCCATAAGTATATTCTTCACTTAACAGTTAGACGTTGCCTTTCTAATCAGATGGCATCGCCTGTTATTGAATATATCTATATACTTAAAATACTGAATTGAGGAAGTTTTTAATTGTTGTAACTCCATATCCACAATATAAATAAAACACAACAGTTTCAGTTACAAATTATATTTATTGACCACAATAATCATTTCGCCACCTGAAGAAGCCACCCTCAAAAATAAAAATAATGTTTTAGTGAATAGTCAAGTAGAATTATGTTCAAACCCCACCCCTTTACTGCTTTCTAATTTATGACGTCACCATAGCTCTAGACATATATACAAGGGATGTTACTCTTCTGTATCTTTAGTATTTTTATATACCTATTACTCTTTGATAATGACCTTTCGGTTGAAACAATTGTTAGAGTTTATAATGTTGACTTTATAATCCAAAACCGGTAAAATTAAACTGAATCGACCTAAGATGGCAAAACATCGAATAGATGTCTGGGCTTGAACCTCATTGCAACCTCAGTGAAGAACTTTACGCCTCCACTACGTTTCCCCCTAAGTACACTAACCACAGTAGATGCCGACACGATCAGTGAAAATTTAATGACTCCATAGGTGTTTTCACTGAAGGATAAATATTACAAGCATACGGTCATCAACCAGAGATACGAAAGCCACAAAAATATTTTCATTAAGTATTCTTATGAATTAATAACAATGTAATCAAAGGAAACAAAATAAATCTGAAATAGAAAACGTAAGGATGCCCGAAATCAGTTATGAAAACAATAACCCTCGGTGCTCTATGTCAAAGTCATACTCTTGCAGCTTCTCTATCCATCTGGCTACTTGGCCCTCGGGATTCTTGAAATTCAGCAGCCATTTCAACGCGGCATAGTCGGTTCGTAGCAAAAACTTTCTTCCGTAGAGGTTTTTGTAGAAATGCTCCACACTTTTTACTACGGCTAACAATTCGCGTCTGGTTACGCATTAATTCCGTTCAGGTTGGAATAGAGTTCTGCTGCAGTAGCCGATCACTTTTTCTTCGCCATTCCGTATTTGTGACAGAACCGCACCAATTCCAATATTGCTAGCGTCGGTGTCCAGGATAAACTTCCCAGTTGGTAGGGCATAGCTCAGCACAGGTGTAAAAGAGAGGGTTTTCTTTAACTGTTCAAAGGCAGCTTGGCAGTCTTGCTCCCAACAAAATGGTCTACTCTCATCTGTGAGAGGTGTCAGGGGCTAAGCAATTTGAGCAAATCCAGGAACAAACCGTCTATAGTAGGTGCAGAGTCCAAGGAAGCTTCTGACTTGGTGGACGTCAACAGGTACAGGCCATTCTTGCACAACCTTAATTTTTTGTGGGTCGACTGAAACGCCACCTCCGGATACTACATGCCCCAGGTAGTTGACGGTCTCTTGCAATAGCTGACATTTCTTGGTGCTTAGTTTTAGGTGGACATCACGAAGTTTTCGGAATACTTCCTCCAAATTTTTAAGATGGTCGTTGAAGTTCTTTCTCACCACGATGATGTCGTCGAGATATACCAGGCAAGTCTTCCCAATTAAGCCAACCAAGACTGTTTCCATCAGTCGCTCAAAGGTGGCTGGTGCGTTGCACAACCCGAACGGCATCACCTTGAACTGCCACAGCCCCGTTCCAATGGAAAACGCTGTCTTATCTTTGGCATCCAGGTCCAAAGTCACTTGCCAGTATCCGCTCTTGAGGTCTAAGGTGGAAAATATCGTCGACCCTGACAGTATATCCAGGGTGTCGTCGATTCGTGGTAAGGGGTAGCTGTTTTTTTTCGTCACATTATTTAATTGGCGGTAATCCACACAGAAGCGTGTCGAGCCATCCTTTTCATTGACGAATACCACCGGCGACGTCCAGAGGCTAGTAGATGGTTCTATTACCCCGTACCTTTGTATTTCACTTATGGTGTTCTCAGCCTCTTCTCTCTTGGCCAGTGGTAGTCTCCTTGGTCGTTGACGGATGGGTTGTGCCTCGCCAGTATTTATTTTGTGCTGGACCACGTTGGTTCGCCCCTTCTTGCCGCCGTCTACTTCAAAGACGTCATGGTATTCTTTTAGTAACCCTTTTATTTGACGTCGTTGGTTAGGATTAAATTTGCCACCTGCTTCCTGGCACAAATTCGACAAGGCTTCTGGTAGGCGTTGCGTGTCTTCCATTGGTGTTTCTAGCCTTCTGACTTGGGATGTTACGGTGTCCTGAGTAGTTAGCCTGAACTCTTCTCCATTTAAGGTCACGACTTTTCTCTGGAAACTCAGGCAAAGGTCGTATTTCCGAAGCACGTCCAAGACCAGAATGACGTTGTCTTCTATTTCGGCCACAAGCACGCAGTGTCGGAAGGAGGTCTTTCCTATGAGGATCTTGACGTAGCTTTCACCATGGACATTTACCATTTCACCGGTGGCCGTGCGTAGCTCCCATTGGGTCGGTTGAAGCTTGCTTGCTGTCATCACATTGGCTCGTATAATCGTCCTGCTTGCTCCGGCATCCAATATAAACGAACACCGTTTACCATTTATACGCCCCGTAAGAAAAAGGCTATCAGCTCAAACGCCGCGCCAATGCTCACTAATTCCGCTACGCGGGGCTTATCTTCTTGAGAAACAGATCTCTCATTCTTGCAGCTGCTTCTCACGTGGCCCAACTTCCCACAGTTCCAGAACCTGACTTTACTAGGCTTCCTTTCTATTGTGGTCATTATTCGGCGGATTATTTCTTCTAATTTATCCAGTCTATCGTCCCGACCGGCTGACTCGCTGACATTGTCGTTGCGACGTCTGGTTGACGACGTCGTATTCCAGTGCACGGGCGAATGAGTCTACCAAAGTCCTCGGCCGGTCCAGTCGGAGTCGCTGTTGTATTTCGTCGTCCTTTAATCCGTCAATAATCGCGTCGACGGCCAATCTTTCCAGGGTATTGTCGGCCGTACCCGGATAGGCGAGCCGGACTAACCGTGCGATATCCGCCTCGTACTCCTGAAGACTTTCTCCTGTCTTCTGTCGTCGGCTCTTTAACTGCACATGGAACACAGCCGTCAGATGTTCTTGGCCGTATCGCATCTCTAATCTTGTTACTAGCCGATGGTAGTCTAGTAATTCTTCCTGTGGCAACATGTTCAAAATTTCGCCAGCACCACGACGCAGAGCAAGGGCAAGTGAGGAAGCTTTTTCTTCTGGCGTCCATTTGTAAGCTTTTGCAGCCACCTCGAATTGTGTCAAAAACGTGGTCCATGAGGTTTTTCCGTCAAACGTTGGTAGCTTCTTATGCACTTTGGATGAGATGATCTGTCCTTCTTTCACGTCGGGGATTTCTTTGCCGTCAATCACGCTATGCCTCTTTTCCGTAAGTTGGTGACTGGTCTCTCGTTTTTCCGAATTCAGAACCCTTTCTTCCAGCTGAGCCAATCTTTCGTCGAAAGTCCCCAGCTTTTTGTTTATTTCTTCTTATTCATCTTCGAATTTTCCCAGTTTTTCTTCCAAATTTCCTTCGAATTTTTTTAATTTTTCTTCTAGGACTTATCAGTTTTCATTTAATTTTTCTTCCAGAACTTCTGAATTTTCCTTTAATTTACCTTTAAGGTTTTCATTTAATTTTTCTTCCAGATTCTTTGAATTTTCATATAGTTTTTGTTCTAGATACTTCAAATTTTCATTTACTTTCTTTTCCAATTTCTTTTCAAATTCGTCCTCAAATTCATATGTGCTGGGGTCGAAGCCTTCTTGTCTCAAAGCCTCCTCGAGCCGCTTCTGAAGGATGTTCTTAGTACCAGACGTATCGATTCGCAGACGCCACACCTGACACCAATTGTAACGAATTTTCTAGTCAAAGAAATTTATTAAAATAATTATTAATTTAACACTATTTATGTAACACTTAAACACTTACTTAGAACTACTATTTATATGACAACAATTCTCTTATTTATATAACCACTTATGTATTTTATCACTTTGTCTATTGTTTATCGTTTTGGTTCGCGCACTGATTCTTTCTCCCAACTACTGTCCTCTGGCCCAAAGACGATCACTATATATACACATTTCGAACTTTCTAGATAATCTTTGGAAGAAATCCTAAATATTTCCGGATGACGAATAATAATTGGAAAATCCTCGATCATTCCAGAATTGATCGTGTTACTTGTCGCTGGATAAAGATTTGTAGCTTGAAAGTGCCGTACGCTGTGGCTGTGTCGTAAGCATGTTAGCGATAAGAAGTACATGCAGACAAGTTGTTATCGCACACACGTACGGTGTCACTGGTCGCTACATTTTGTTTACAATGCGTTGTGGATATGACAATTTACCCACAATACAAGTAAAATATTTTTCTTGGAACAGTCAGTAATAGTAATTGACCAGAACGCGTAGTGGCTAGGTTGTACTCCTAATACACAAAATGTTGTCTTGCTTCGTGGAGAAGTTGTTCGGTATTTATTTACTTTAGCGGTGCCAACTAAATTTTCTTAAAACTCGAGTATGTTGTATGTACTCCTTGATGTGCTGAACATAAACCTATTTATTTGTTGGGCGCGGAAACCATCCCTTCACATAGATTTTACCCTTCCAAGTTTGGAAGGCTTAAACTAACTTCGAAAAACGGCTTTTTTCTCGGATTGACGTTTCCCCTTTTTGATGTGGGTTAGGTTACGGTGTATAAAGGTTGACTATTTCCTCCCTCTGCAATGTGGACAAAATATTCGGGCAGTGGGCGATTTCGGCTATTGCGGGTAATATATATAGCAAATGTCTTCACAGAAAGCGGTTCACCAAAAAAAAAATGTAAAATGGAATTAATATAACCTCATAAAGACCGATTTTTTCCAGATCCGGAGTCCGGAGCTTGCAAATAAATTGAAGTAATAAAATTAACAACCACGAGAAACGAGTACAATTAAGTTGATAAAGGGTGATACAGTATACGACTGTTATTTTATTTGCCTTAACACTAATAGCAGCTAACCCTTTGTACATGGGTAGATTAATATTAGCTTTTTGCGTAATTTCAAACAGGTGTAGGTATATAATTAAAGTCGCTTAGACATTTAGCTAGCAGTGGAAAGCCTTTGCATACCTTAAGGTCAATACTCGGGACTCATATATTATAAGATATAGAAAAAGTAATTCTTTGAACGTTTGACAATCAACATTACCAAATAATACCTACGTTGGGCTTTGAAACTAAATAACAATTTCGAAAAAAGCGCAACCACGGTCTCTAATCATACTGTATCTTACATAGATATTACTTACTTTATAGGTGTTTATGCACCAACGGTAAGTTTATTTAAAAATACAACATAAAATTGAAATGTAAACAAGGTGTTACATCCACATTTGCTAAACGCATACAATTCATACCAGAGAAAATGTTTCAGCAAGGTGAAGAATATTGTAAAATGTAATGTAAAAAATATAAAAGCCAAATAAAAAATGGTGCATTTGAAAGACTATTCTTGTTTGATTAATTATTTATTGTAAAGAAAATTTGTAAAAGTTGAAATTGAGGTTTCGCTGATCACTTGGTGAAACATGATGAATAATTAATAAAATAAAACACACGGTATATTTCACAAATATATTAGAGTATCTCTGACATATGTTTCGGTTTTAAGACCATTTTCAAAGAGCTATGGATGACTGAGGTACATTATTTCCTTACAAACTACTTATACCTAGAATACAATTGATTTTAATAACGGGTAAACCCCAAAATACGTCTGGTCATTGGTAATAGGTAGACTGTTTGCGATGGCATGGTTTGTTTCGACTATTTCTAAGAAATTCTGTCGTCTCCCTTTACTTTCTGTATGTAATATTGTTATGTTTTTATTATCTATTTCATGATTTTGCGAAATACAATGGTCGGCTATACCTGTACATTTGTTGCCATTTTTTATGGATTTCACGTGTTCATCTAAACGTTTTTTGTTTTCTGTCCGATGTAAAACGCTTCACAGTTCTTACAGTTTACTTGATAAAGCCCGATTTTATTTAATTCATTAATTTTTGGTTTATTATTTACTAAAAATTTTCCTTGATTGTTTTTATTAACCGAAAAGTGTTAAAACTACCTACCAATAGTATGCTTGTTTCATTTGATGTTGTTAATTTATTTCCGTCAATCCCAACAAAGGAACTACTCAATATAATTGAAACACATTGTCAGGATCTCAATCTTGGGCAATATCAACAAGCCGAAATAATACTGGCCTTATCAACTTGTATAAAGCAAAGTTATTTTAATATTAATGAAAAAATATACCTACAATCTGACGGATTGCCAATGGGGTCCCCCCTGTCACCACTGCTCAGTGAAATATTTTTATCACACTTAGAAAATAAAATTTTTACTTCAAAAAATTCATTATACAAGAATATTTTACATTGGGCAAGATATGTGGATGTAATCTTTTGTATCTGGATTGGAACAGAAAACGATATATTTTCTTTTTTAAATTTTATCAACTCATTTTATCCTAGCATCAAATTCACTCTAGAAATAGAAAAATCAAACTCCTTGAACTTTTTAGACATAAACATTACTAGAGTACAAAATTCATTACATTTTAACATTTTTAGAAAACCTACATTTACCGACACCTTAATACATGCCGAAGCGAATCAGTCATACAATATTAAATTAAGCTCATTCAATTGCTTTGTTCATCGCTTGCTAACTTTACCTTTAAATAAATTTAATTATCAAAAGGAAGTTTCTATCCTAAAGAGCCTTGCCAAAAATAACGGTTATGAAGAAAATTTAATAGATAAACTTATCAGTCAGAAACAAAAAAAGTTAAATCTCCAACAGCTATAATCAGTTCCAAATACAAAAAATATCCAACCTTGTAAGACATTCTGCTATAAATAAAAGCGGTGTTTATCAAGTAAACTGTAAGAACTGTGAAGCGTTTTACATCGGACAGAAAACAATAAACGTTTAGATGAACACGTGAAATCCATAAAAAATGGCAACAAATGTACAGGTATAGCCGACCATTGTATTTCGCAAAATCATGAAATAGATAATCAAAACATAATACATACAGAAAGTAAAGGGAGACGACTGAATTTCTTAGAAATAGTCGAAATAAACCATGCCATCGCAAACGGTCTACCTATTACCAATGACCAGACCGATTTTGGGGTTTCCCCGTTATTAAAATCAATTGTATTCTAGGTATAAGTAGTTTGTAAGGAAATAATGTACCTCAGTTATCCATAGCTCTTTGAAAATGGTCTTAAAACCGAAACATATGTCAGAGATACTCTAATATATTTGTGAAATATACCGTGTGTTTTATTTTATTAATTAAATTAGTAAAAACAGTAGTAAACACGAGTTGTTGCTATCAAGAGTACCTGCCGACTGACTGACTTACATAGCGTTAAAATGCACAAAGAAATATTACATATAACAATCAGGCTACTGTGGTAGGTAGACAAAACAAGAAACTGATATAATAACAAAAATAACATGAGAAGAATCAAATGAATAATCTATAACACATACATGTAATCTGACAAAGAGCGCATAAAAAATACAATACTTCGACAACTTTGTTGTTTAAAAAATAATGCAGTAATGACACAGGCACGTCAATAATCCTAATAAGGCCTAAGAAATTCAAAGACAATGACAAAAATTTCAACATTTCACTTTCCTTACCTACATAGATTTAAAATATAAATAAAAAAGAAATGTATGTTTTAAATTTACAATTGTCAATAAAAACATAATTTTAATAAAAATGTCATGTCCGAATTCTCCCAGTCCGTCCCAGTTAAAATTGTGGCCCGGAAAAGTGGCCAAGTGTGCGCCGGAGAATCAGTGGCCGGCGTCAGCGACAAGTAGTAGGCCAGGCGCCCACTCGGCCACCGGTGGTCGCCACTAGACGCGACCACACGCTGCGGACGGTGTTTTGCATGCAATGCAGTCGCCCGTTCGAGCCACGCGCTGCGAGAGAAGCTCGTTCTCGCTACTTGTCGCTGACGCCGGCCACTGATTCTCCGGCGCACATTTGGCCACTTTTCCGGACCACTATTTTAACTGGGAGAATTCGGACATGACGTTTTCATTAAAATTATGTTTTTTTTGTCAATTGTAAATTTAAAACATACATTCCTTTTTTATTTATATTTTAAATGTATGTAGGTACTTAGAAGGAAAGTGAAATGTTGAAATTTTTGTCATTGTCTTTGAGTTTCTTTATTAGACAGTCAATATTGTGAATCACTTGATTGCATGAATTGTGGATATGTACCAAAATATTGGTTAATTAATATAAATTCACGTCTCCTGCGTCGTCTTCGTATTACAAGGAGCGTAGCAAGTGCTTCCATGTTGAACTTTTATAATGCAACTAAATTTTTTTAACGCCGGACCTGATTAATAAATTAGGAGAAAAGTAGCTACCACTGGCGTTTTACAATAGCGTCTGGTGGCGATCACCGGTGGCGACGGCTAGTGGTCGATGTCAGCCACCGGTGGTCGCGTCTAGTGGCGACCACCGGTGGCCGAGTGTGCGGGCGGCCGTAGCGAGAACGAGCTTCTCTCGCAGCGCGTGGCTCGAACGGGCGACTGCTGTCGCCGAGTGTGCGACGACGCCATTTGAATTGCATGCAAAACACCGTCCGCAGCGTGTGGTCGCGTCTAGTCGGTGTTTTGCATGCAATTCAAATGGCGTCGTCGCACACTCGGCGACAGCAGTCGCCCGTTCGAGCCACGCGCTGCGAGAGAAGCTCGTTCTCGCTACTTGTCGCTGACGCCGGCTACTGATTCTCCGGCGCACACTTGGCCACTTTTCCGGACCACTATTTTAACTGGGACGGACCGGGAGAATTCGGACATGACGTTTTTATTAAAATTATGTTTTTTTTGTCAATTGTAAATTTAAAACATACATTCCTTTTTTATTTATATTTTAAATGTATGTAGGTACTTAGAAGGAAAGTGAAATGTTGAAATTTTTGTCATTGTCTTTGAATTTCTTTAGACAGTCAATATTGTGAATCACTTGATTGCATGAATTGTGGATATGTACCAAAATATTGGTTAATTAATATAAATTCACGTCTCCTGCGTCGTCTTCGTATTACAAGGAGCGTAGCAAGTGCTTCCATGTTGAACTTTTATAATGCAACTAAATTTTTTTAACGCCGGACCTGATTAATAAATTAGGAGAAAAGTAGCGACCACTGGCGTTTTACAACAGCGTCTGGTGGCGACCACCGGTGGCGACGGCTAGTGGTCGATGTCAGCCACCGGTGGTCGCGTCTAGTGGCGACCACCGGTGGCCGAGTGTGCGGGCGGCCTAAAACTTAATAATATGAACTGGATTTGTTAAATGCAGGCAGTTTTAATTGTTAAAGTACATGTGGTAGTCCTTCGAGGTTACTATTGACCGAGGTGAATGCCACTCATGAAATCTATAAAACATCTATCATAAAATCCATTTATAGCCTTTTGAAATCAACACAATATCCTAGAAATCTGCTTGCAATTCAAGAACATATTTAAGGTTCGATGTAATGCTTATTAAATTATGTGAAATAACACATGAAATCTTATGACGTCTATTATTTATAATACATAGATCCCGTATAAAGGTCTAATGAAACCCAAATTAATAGATAAATTAAGGAATAGGGGAAATTTGGAATGCCACGTGTTCATTTGTAAAAATATTATTCAAAACATTACTCGATTGCTGAACATGACGAGGACGCGCAATAGTTGGTGATCAATTTTATCATATGAAATTGAATTTTACCTAAGTTTAAATTGATTTAGTTTCATTAAACGTTGATTTTCTATTGCAGTTCATTTTGATTTCTCTGATATCATGCGATTTTATCAAATGTTGACGATGTCACGTGAATTTCATGCAGGTTTCAGCGGATCCCATGCTAATTTTGTGTTACTTTCTCAGTGTATTTTACACAAACTTCAAAATAATAACGAAACAATTTAATTGTATGTAAACATGTATTTACTGAACTTTCTATTTAACATAGATAATCGTAGGAGCATTATCGTTAAACAAAAACCAAATATATAATCATCATTCGCGTGGTTTAATTAGTGGCATATCCTTAGCAAATTACACAGATGTAGTTTAAGCATACAAAAAATTAAACAGTAAGTAAACCGCCATCTACACAACAAAACTTAACATCATTAGGAGCATACACAGACAATGACAATGCTTAACAGAGTCCTGTTAAGGACATCTATATCGTACTATCTATGTTGCAGTTTGGAGGATAGATGTCCTTAACAGGACCTTTCGAAATTGAAAGCATATTTTGTACAGATGGCAGCATGTTTCCTTCTTTATTTTATTTAGAACGGTCCTGGTAAATATTTAGAAACCATAAATCATACATACCTGCATACTTGAATAAAATGATATAAAAGTGGTAAACTTAAATTCGATCAGGTTTACATTTCGAAAATCAACAAAATATGAGGTTACATAATCTTTGCGAGGCAGCCGTCAAAACATCACGAAGTTGTTCTTTCTATGTTTAATTTGTGAACTAGTTACGAACAACTTTAACGTTACGCATTCCTCGAAAAGTTTTGAAAGTGGTATTGAAGTTACTGTGTACCACTCAAAACTTTCTATCAATGGAAACTAACGGAGTTCTGATGTTTACTTTGATAGCGTTTTACGTATTCAAAGAAAATACTGATAAAAGTACCATACAACTACTAAATGACCTTAGGGAAAAAAAGTAGAAAATATCATACAAAACTTTTGAACTTGAAGACGTATAGATGTAAAGTTTCAACTGAATATTTTGAAATAATACAGTTCTTTTAACATCAGACTAAGTAACACTACTTTGCTTTTTATCAGTTTATTTTACAAAATACTGTAAGGACAACCAAGTTATGAATACACTTGTATAGCTCTATTAAAAATTTTCTTCATGATATTGATTCAACAAAAAGGTCATTACCAATGAATATACAGAAATATTACTTTAAAGAATTAACGCTCGTGGACAAAAAGTTAATTTTTTAGCTTGTATTGCAAGAAATAGTGTTGTCGTCTAAACTATGGTCGTATGAGTTAAAAAGACCATTTTCAGCTAATCTCTTGTTTTGTTCACCAAATCACAATGAGTAGGGTAAGGAAGAAGTTTAGGTTAGGTTAGGTCTGAGTTAGGCATTATAATAAAAAAGCATTTGCGGGTAGCGGCCTCTCCCTATCTAACGTAGACCTTACTTGACCTGACCCAAGGTACGATATTTTGTGTATATTCAGTGTATTTCACTCACAATGTATTTAGGTCACAGGGATAATAAAAAATACGAAAATATAGAGTAATCTGATTATTTTAGTTATATTATTGTTTGTTGCTATTTTCAGTTTCATTTCTCTTGTTAAAAATTGAATAAAAATTTATATTTCCTTAATTTACATTTTTCATTATGAACGCCCTGCATTAAATAGGCTGACGAAACAAAATAAAACTAAAATACTGTAGCGACCAGTGATACCGTACGTGTGTGTGATAATAATTGTTCATGTACTTCCAATCGCTAACATGTTTACGGCGTAGTCACCGCGTGCGGCTCTTTTATCATACGCGACTTACAAGCTATAAATCTTTCTCCGACGACAAGTAACAAGATCAATTCTGTGAATTACCGACGACTTTCTAATTATTACTCATCATTCGAGAACCATCAGGATTTCCTTTTCGAATCATTTGGAAAGTTCGAAAGGTTCATTTTAAGGGATCATCTTTGGGTCGGAGGACAGTAGTTGTGGTAAAGCATCAGTGCGCGGAACAAACCGATAAATAATAGACAAAAGTGAATTGTTCTAATATAAATAGTGGTTCTAAGTTAGTGTTTAAGTGTTATATAAATAGTGTTAAATAAATTATTATTTAAATAAGTAAGTTCTGACTAGAAAATTCATTACAATACTTTATCATGTTAATACCTAAAATAATGGTAATTTTTCGAAATTCGCACATAAATTATAAACACCCTGTATAAAATGTAACTTGAAAAGTGGTATTAAGTTTTGAAGCATAGCTAAATCAATTGGACAACTAATTTTTTTTTTTAAATGCCTAACTAATACGAATTTGTCATTTTTGGGGTTACATTTCCTTTCGTAGCAGGCTATGCAAATGACCTATTAAAAATATGTACATCACTGAATACAGCCCTTTAAGTGCAGTATTAAAAAATTAAATCGGATGTACCGTTGAAAATACGGATTTTTCTAGTATCAATGTGAAACACACCGTGCAACACGTTTGAAAAGGCATAATACAAAATAAAAAAGAAAAAAAGACCCACTTGGTAAACATTCAAAAAATATTTATATATTCGTCTTAGTAAGACATGTAACGTTTTTTTTTATGAATACTCCCGTTACGAAAATGTAACTTCTTTCTATTAAGTTTGTGTTTGTCTTGGTTCAGTTGTATTGATTTCTTCTTAATGTTGATCGACTTTCCGTCTTATCATCAAAGCTAACAACCTTTGCGCAGGACTACGCGATCGATGGAAGGATCGATTAATTTTTCCGGTCGGTGCACGGGGCTTTTTCCTCGACCCTTGGTGCTGCCTAGACGTGTCAACTATTTTAAATTCTCTTATTAATACATATTTATTTTTAGGTAAAATGACATATTGTTTTTTATTCCTATCATTTTATCAGCCCATCCACTTAAAGTAGTTTCCAGAAGGACTAAGAAGCTGGGATTAAGGGTTGGGGTGAAGACTGCTAAAGGTATCAAGTTAACCAAGCTAAGGGACTTACCGAACAGAACAACCTCTTTTGAGCCGATTAATTCTTGTAGGCGGCCCTGATAACCAATATTAAGGTTGGTCCCTACTGTTTGTACGAAAATACTACAATTGTCTGGCCTTTATTGATCAAGGAAAAGTCCCCTTGAGACCCTGAAACCAGCTTAGGTTCCAACATTGGCGCAGGGTATGTAATTTTTTTTGGGGCTGATGTATGTAATTTTTTTTTTATTTTTTGTAACGTTTTTTTTCTATGAAAAATCCCGTTACTGAAGTTTTATTTATTTCGATTCAGTTTGTGTTTGTCTTGGTTCAGTTTTGTTGATTATTTCTTAATGTTGATCGACCTTCCGTCTTATCATCAAGGCTAACAACCTTCGCGCAGGACTAGGCGATCGATGGAGGGATCGATGAAATTTTCCGGTCGGTGCTCGAGGTCTTTTTCCTCAATCCTTGACACTGACGTGACGTGTGTGTGTGTGTTTTTCTGTTGGTGTTCTGTGCTTGGTTTTGCGTGAGAGTTTTTTTGTGATCCACTTACCTTTGCATTTTAATAGTTCATGTAAAATTCATTCATATTAATTATTTCTTTTAAAATCTTTTCTTTGCTATTCACTCAGTATTTATTTTTGATGTAACTTTGATTAATTTTTACAAAATTTTCCTTATTACCACGTGGTCTCTTTTTTAAATATCTAACAGTATATTTGTAATCTTTTGGGCCTTTGTGGCCAATTTTTAAATTTTTTCATTTAATTAATTTTTCTCACTTTTTAATTTATATATTTTTAATAGTCAAAATTTTTTATGGTATCTGGGGTGTATCTTGAGTGCATGTTGGTTTAACGACGGACACCCCTACTCCTCCCTTTTTATCCGTTTTTTTTTTTAAGCATCTTCAATGCGAACAACTTTTCAACATTTGATTAATATTTTTTAGTTTTAGGAAATTTTTTTTACCACTTATTTGTGCCCTTATTTGTCAGCCCATTGAAATTTTCTTAGAATAGGTTCCGGTTGGCTTAGGGGGCTGGGATTAAAGGGTAGGGGTGAAGACATCCTGAAAACTATTTTACAAAGGCAAATAGACAAAGCTCTGGTTTCCAACTAATCTCAATAACCTGTTAGAGGCCGATAAATTCCTGCAGGCGGCCCCCTGAAGATTAAAAGGTTGGTCCATGAAGCTATTTCGCTGATATCCTCTTGCCTCACAACACAGCACGAGAAGTCCCCGATTATACCCTGAAACCAGCTTCCAGTCCCTACATTGGAGCAGGGAACCTTTCTTTTTGGTGGGCTACATATGTTATTGTAAGTTTTGTTGTTTTTTGTTGTGTGTAATTTTTTGTTAATATACTCTTCAAGTTTTATTTGTTTTTTTTTAAGAGAGCTTCGAGCTCTCTAAAGCTTCAGGATTCTGCAGGAACCACCGATGCACTACCCGGTGCCCAAGAAAGTTGTCGTTTCATTTATTCTTTTCTTTGTTTGACAAAGTGGCGCCCGAGCACGTTTTCTTTTTAATATTTCATGATAATTATTTTTTTTTTAAACAAACTATTAATAATTTCAAAACCCAAGTAATAGTTTTGTTAAATTTTATAATTTACTCTTCAAGTTATTTTTTGTTTTTTTTTTATGAGAGCTCTGTACGCATCAGGGTTTTTAGGAACCACCACTGGTCTACCCGGAGCATAATAAATTTTCTTTGTTTTTACAAAGTGGCGCCCGAGAAATTTCACTTTCTTAAATTCAACTTATTTGTTTTTTTTTTTAACTTACTATTATTTTAACCAATAAAAAATAGTTTTGTTAAAGACTGTACCTATTCTTAGAAAATAGTGGTCGAAACAATTGTCAGTTTGATAATAAATATTTTGTGAAAGTTTACCGAGTTTTTTTTTATTTTCTATTTTATAGACTGCATAATGTCTACCAGACGATTAAAAATAGGACAGTTTCAATTCAACAGGCTATGAGTCCACAGGCATTTGAATACTGCCCCACATCAAGTGTCTTTACAGTTTCAGTACAACTGCAGTGATCAAACGTAATATTGATTTATTTCAAGCAATAATCATTAACGATGGGTGTTTCTATAAAATGAGGAAATCGTGGTATGTAATAGGGATTGAACAATTGATATAACAACTGATTGACACAACAAAGCTATTTGTCACTCCTTTCCATGTTGAATTTCTATTATGTGGAGAGATGTATGCCAATTTTGGTTCTTAAGGCAATAAAAAAAAGGATAGAATTTCTTCTAACTGAATATTTTATTATTGTCATTAATAAAAAAGTAAAAAGAAGTTTATTTTAAATCTTACCTGGTGTAAATTGTTCAAAATCTACAAAATCCCATGGAACCTCTTCTTCTCCTTCACCACGATCATCTTGTTCATCGTCGGCGTCTTTTTCAAGGACTGGTCGATACTCTATTCGGTAACCCACCGGGTTCATGTTAGGAGGGATATCAACCCTGTCAGTAACGTTTGGACCCCGAATTCCCAAAACTATCACATCACCATTTTCAGCGATGCCCTCTATACTGTCTGGAGGAGGTGGCTGCACCCCTTCTTTTAGTATGAAATGCTTTGTGAGCACCCCAAGACTATTGCGGGTTTTGCAAGTAAAGTTTCCGAAAAATTCTTCGTTCTCTATATTTACCTACAAAAATAAAAAATTGATATCACTAATATTTTAAGATGAAGTATCCAATTGGTTGATTTTATTTACATATACAGTTCAATAGATAATAGTAGAAGGAAAGTAGAAAAAAAGTAGAAGGAAAAGTAGAATAACTGTAATAAAATAACTCAAGGTAGAAGACCGTCTTTTGGATTTTTGCCTGTATAGAGGTCACTTTATCAGTATAGGATAATGACTCGTTGTTGTTCGTTTTTCTGTAACTGTTTTTGCATATAAATTTTCAATAAACTCTTTCTACGTTCAATTTTTTCAACTCAACTTCAATTGTTCATTGGAATTCATACAGGGCCATTATTTTTCCAAAATCAACAAAACACGAAATCACCACATTGTTGCACGGCGAATATAAACCGTTGCCAACTTCCAAAGTTCCGTTTAGGGGTAACTAAAAAACACTACGTAGGTCATTATAAAAGAATGAGTTTTCTAGTTAATTAGTTAGTCAGCAATAAGAAGTAAAAAGTCAACGAACGAGGCAAAGGGTTTACGGTGCTGTATTGAGTTACCGCTATCACTCACCCTAATATATCAATATCCGTGCTATTTTCAACGCCCTCGATTGATAAACTATTATGTTGTAAATCTTGATTAAATGAATGTTTTAAACCCCCCATATAAAATTCGTTTTGAATATGACAATAGTATCAAGTTACCACGAAGAGGAATAAGTGCTCCTTAAGTTACATTAAGCCAGAATAAGCTCAACAAGAAACGCTTGTCTTAAATGTATTACCTACACGAATTTATCAAACACTGCTAAAGGTATCATATGAGTACAGGACCGGAATCCATAAAAATTTAATTCCCAATAAAATATCGGAATTTTGTCGTTCTTGTAAATTATTTTTTTCGAAGTTCATAGTATAAAATTAGAAATCAGATTAAAGAGTCGAGGAGAGTACAAAAACGACAAAATGCAAACATTTTATTGGGAATTACACCTTAATTGTATTAATATTGTGGGCGAAGATTATATCTTAAAGTCTGAACAACTATTGAGGGAAGAAGTGGCCGTACCTTGATAGCAACTTTCAGAAAATTAGTCATCCCGGAATACGAATTGAGGAGCTGTGGTCAAAATGAATGAATTAATTTTGGATATTCTGTCGGGAATTGCAATGGCAATTTCCAGTTGGGATTGCGTTGATGACGTGGTCGAAAGTTATACCTCAAAATCTCAGCCACGATGGATAGATGAACTGACTGAGCATTGATATCCAACTTTTTTTGGAAAATTAATCTCCCGTACATGATCCACAGATGAAACTCAAAGGAAATCTAAATATGCGAAAATTAGGGGATAAAATTTAAAAGAGGAAAATTTGAGAAAAGTTACCAGAAGGCATTCGTGAAAGGCAACTATCTTTTAAATACATTTTATTATCCTTAATTGCAATGTATCTACACCTGGTGCTAGTATTTAGAGTAGATACTAATTACCACCGTTTATATCCATTATATTTCATAAAAACAAAACTGAATAACATCGTATAATGTAAACAATTCTCAGAGGGTCTGTTTAGAATTCGGAAACAAAACAGTAACGGTGGCCTTCTATTATGTCTATTATTAAAGCTCAATCACGTTTCGTATAAAATCTACATACATTTTGTTCAATGAATAATTCATCGACTATGTTACTACAGACGCTATCGTGTGACGCAGGTAAAGCGAGAAGAACGTTTCATAACAAATATAGCAGGTGCACGATCTCCGACACTTCTACTGATCGCTATCATTCAATTCGCCCTTACAATTTGCTCAGAGGGCTGATTCTATCAAAACGAAACGAAGAGCCCTACAAAATATATCAACTGAATAGGAAAAACAAGCATAATTGATGCAAGAACATTGTTGTATTAATACTAATGGAGTAAAAGGGTGTTGAAACTTGTATGAAATTATTCCAGAGCCAAGTATTTTTTGCATATTATTGCTTATTTGTTATTTTCCAAATACGTACAGCAAGAAGGCAACTGTATTTTCAACTAAATTACTAGAATATTAATAAAGTAAAGTTACTTCCAGTGAAGCACCTGGTATATGTTAAAAATTTTATGAATCTGTTTTTTGCTTGTTATCTTATCAAACGCTTTCTATTTGCTTTTACTACAGATCCCGCGCTGACCTAATCTTGGTATCTACAATTATTTTCAACCATCTCTCATCTGACTGTTTTTAATGTCGAATATGAAATGATATCTCATTTCCACTAACTTTTATATTAATACAACTTAACATTTAACTCTTTTAGGATAATTATGGAAGAGATGTCAGCTTAGGTGAGTTGCCAATTTATGATTACCGACAATAGGGTGGTTCGCTTAATTTCGTTATTTATCTGCTACTAGTGTTTGGTGTATAAGGATGTGAATAATACTTTATCCTGTTTTTAGTTTGTTTTAAGAAATCATCCAAAGAAACAGAAAATCTAAAGCTAAGCTTTAAAATTCTATACGGCCTAGTCATTCGCAAATAATAGTACAGTAGATTCAATATGGAAAATTTTGCCAATAGCACGAAACCTTTTTTAATGGTTTGGGAATATGATCCTAGTAGTGGGAAAATAGTTTTGTTCAGCCTAAGCGTGTGCTTCAATTATCATTAAACAAACAGTAAAAATTATTACCCTGCTCAAACTAGATGATCGCAAAAATTATAGTGCGAAAATGCGCAAACATTGTAATTTGCGATTTTATTGTTTAGGGATATGTAACTTTTTTATTTTATAATAAAAATATTTAAAACTTTCAGGTTTAGTAGTGGTTTAAATGTTGAGTCATGCTAAAGGGGTTGGCTGTAAGGTTCAAAATGATCACGAATCAATAAATAAATTAGAAATTTATTCGACTGTCCTAATCGTAAAAATACTAATATTCGAAAAAATCAAAAAGCATGTTGTAGAGAGTACAAATCAGTTCAACTTCATATAAGAAAAAAAAATATTTTAATTTCACCCCTTTTTTTTACAAAATGGATTTTTCAGCATAGACAAATCCAAAGAACTAAGTAAAGTAAAAGTACTGTAACTAGTTAAAATCATTTATTTGAGTATCATTTATTTGACAATCTGCATATTTACAATAACAATTTGTACATTAGAACACTCAATAACTACTTCTTTATCTGACAAACAATGATTCACTTTATTTATATCACTCTGTAAATGGCTTTTAAATGTTTATGTTTCGCGTTCAAAAATCAACTATCAACTTTGCTCTCGACCTAGAGGCGGCTGTTTATATTCATCATTTGAACATACTAGAAAAACACTGGAAGGATTCTTGAATTTCCAGGAGAAATTATTCATCTACGAAAGAACGCCTATGTATAAAAAACCGTGCCCCTGTCACCCTGAAACCTGAATCAGAGGATGTCCCCGTGTATACATGCGCCAGAGCGAACCGATCCCTCACGCCCTTGCATACGTTCGCTACAATATCATACGATCTCCGTATTGATCGTACAAATCCATGAAATGTCTCAATCTTCCTATTTTTTTCAGAAAAGATCGAAAAAGTTCCATAACAGTTTTCTTCAAATCTTTACATTGTCTTTTGTCATCATTTTTCTTTGCCTAAACTTTTCACATCCCTGAAAGTACATTTGACAATTTTTGAGACATAGCAGTGGGTAAGGTCCTTTTGTTCTTTTGGTCGTATAAATAGAAATGGCCATTCTCTTTTTACTTTAGAAAAACAGTAGCACCTTCAAAAGTATGTATTTTAAAGAATTCAATAGTGGAGATTTTCAGCTTTACAACAAATTTAAGAATATCAATTCAGAAATGTAATTACACTAAGAAACCTTTATTAAACTTCTATATTCCAATCGATTGATCCACTTTTACGAAAAGCTTGATGGTGCAAATATTTGATAAGTTGAAATAAAAAAGGCTTGAATATTTACATTCTATTATAATATGTATTTAAATAATTTGCATTCCACTTTTTGGTTTTGTTTGTTTAGTTTTAGCTAGCGTTTTTAATTTTGCAGCTTTAATAAAATTTAGCTAGAAGCAATAAAATTCCTTGGTCCAAAAATAAAAAAAAAAGGTCAGTGTGGACATCATCCCAATGTAGAATATATTATGTGCTTTGGGTTTCGGTACTTCACTGCATAATAAAAATGACAAAACGACGTCCAGTCATGTTGAAAATTCGCAGTCTCGGAGATTTTCATCCATAAATTAAGCGGTTGGCATATTCAATTTTATATATTTTGGCCACGGCGCAACGGTTGGTTGAACGACAATTGTAACGAAAGGAAACCACTAGGAATAGGATTGAATTATACACATATACACCTCATGCTGAGATTTCTTATTAAATTCATTTTGAGAAATATGGTTTTCTAAAGTGCGTATTTGTGATAATAGAACCGTTCGATTTTGATGGATAACACCGTTATACCTAGGTTATACCTATATAATAATTTATTCTTTAGTAAACTTCTAACACACTTTTTCAATATTTATGACAAAAGGAAAATAATGAAGCACTTAACAAGATAGATGTGTTATAAATGTGCAGAAAATAAAAATAACTTTACAAACAGGCAAATTTTGCAGTTAATCTGTATGGATGGATCTTATGGATGTGCCACTGCTTGTTCAATTATTCAAGAAAACTTTTAGTTTGGTGTATCCTATGACACAAATATCTCCTTTTTATTTATGTTTTAGTGTTTGCTACATTCAATGTAAATTATTTAGTAGACATACAGAAATATACAAATTCAAAATAAGATTTCTTTCAAGCTTTTGTTCAATGTAGTAATGTCAATGTCCTCACATTCTTTTCAAGTCGTGTGTTCTTCCATTTTCTACATCCTTGAAAAGTCCTTGAGACATTTTGCTTACCAACCGTATCATGCTCTATTTTGATATTTCCTAACAAATTGGCGTTTGAAAAGCAAATGATGTTTTCTAGAAAATAAGGTGTAATCAATGTTTCTATAAACAACTGAACTCTGCTTTTTTTATAGTTAAATAATCTAATTACAAGATACTTTTATTTCGTATGATAATTATTAATAAGTTATAAGCGCCACAATCACAATTTAATTATCTTCGATTTTTATGTTGTACTTAAGTAAGTAGAATTATGTATAGAAGAGTGTTGATCTGTAATGGAATTAAATTCCGATTTTCCTCTTACTTCAGAATCTTTAATCTTCTTAAAAGCTTTTGCTTTGTCCAAATTTATCCAAACATGATGTATTTACATTTAGGTAAACAGCTACTGTGTTATCGTAGCAGAGGTCAAATTTTAGGGATAATAGATTATCTAGCCGCCATTATACAAATGGCACTAAGGATTTAATTACATAAACACGATCATATAATCTTCCTTAAACCGTATGGCTCTTTTATAACTCCAAAAATGTTAGTGTTATTAAAAACAGGAGCAGTATATTTTTTAGGCTGTACTTGAAAGAACGTTTATCTGTAAATGTTATGTTTCACACTATATTTTTTAACGGATATAATTAAATACACAATACTTTTCACAATTTTTTTATTATTCTCACAACTATAGTTTCGCTACACTGTAGCCTTTTCAAGTGATTTAGGTGTACAGTGTAGCGAAACTATAGTTGTGAGAATAATAAAAGAATTGTGAAAAGTATTGTGTATTTTATTATATCCGTTAATATGTGCAACTTTCACCAAGTAACAGCCAATTTAGTTAGTCAACTATATTTTTGTTAAAAATAGAAAAGTATAATGTATTATTCTATTAAGTGTGTTAAAGAACATAAAGATGTCGAGACAGAACTTCTTGATCTCTAAAATTTTCGACGTCGTTCTCTTGATCTTGTCACCATTTTTACATTGGTATCTGATGTCTCGAATTATGTAAATCGAGATCAAGATAAGAATTCTTAAAAAAAAAGAAGAGCTTTGATTATACTAGGTACCATTACCGCGCACGGGTAGTATATTAATTACAATACAGCTTAGCGTCTTGCTCTAAATCAATGAAATACACACATTAAAACCTTAATATAAGTATATGAACACCATCCCATCCTTCTTTCAGAGGTGTCACTATCCTTTTTTATAATAAGATGTGTGGTTTAGCGATATGGAAAGTAAGTGTTCTGTTCCAAGTTCCTCTGTGTCTCCATGAATCGTTTAGAAATATGTTTTTCTCATGAGTTTATTTCATCCAAATCCAAATATTTCTCTTCATATTGACCTACCTATCTGTCCCCACTATTCTTCAAAAAAGGCTTAAGAGGACCTAGCGCTTTGCCTGCTGAGACAATCAGCTCTTTACAGTAAAACAATCGGTTATCTGATTTTTTAGTAAACTTCTAACACCTTTTTCAATATTTATGACAAAAGGAAGATAATGAAGCACTTAACAAGATAGATACTGTGTTATAAATAAGCAGAAAATAAAAATTACTTTACAAACAGGCAAATTTTGCAGTTACTCTGTATGGATGGATCTTATGGATGTAGCCAATCAGCTCTTTACAGTAAAACAATCGGTTAGCGAAATATTTTACCTATTATCGATATTTGCGCAAAAGTGCACACTGAGTCTAATAAATTTCGCATTCGTTGCTGGAAAAGATTGGTTCAGAAGCAAACTATTGCTCACTGAACTGTCCCAAATAACTATAAATAACTAACTAGGTTTACTTTGCAAGCACAACGAAATGTTGGTAACTCATATGAATTGAATGAATGAACACTTGTTGCAAATTTTCACAAAGCACCCCCGAAATCAGATTATTAGTATTTGTCTACATATTCTATCTTGGGTTTGTTATTGTGTTCTTGAGATTCAATAGATGTTCAAAATTGTTAATCTGAAAACGTTTTGTTCGAAATTTTTATTTCAGTATGAACAAAGAACCACGTTATTCGACCAAATTCCTATGTTATCACATCTCACGTACCGTGTACATTGTTGGATTGAGCGTATGGTTTTGGGGTGGAATAAAGAAGGGGAGTTGATTTATGGCATCATCAACGACGTATGCGTGTAGTGTTTAATGTTCTGTTCAGTAAAAAGGCATTCGCGAAAAACACGAATGTGGGAACTAAATGGATAATTTGAAATTGTTACGCTACGCATCTCTTTGAATAATGGTCCAGTAACAAAGGGTATTTTAGAAGCTTTTGTGAAGTGCAGCCCATTTATTACTTTCTTTACGTTCCAAGTATTATGTCTGTCGAATTGAAAACGGTCCAGATACCGCGCTCAAGTTTCCGTGATCCATGAAGGGTCTCGGAATACCAAAAGGGCGCAATGCAAACGTCAGAAATAATAATCCCTGACCCAAAGTTGTTTTTCAGAAACAAAACATTGAAGCATTTAAAATTTGATTCGAATTTTAAACAGTAACAAAATATTTTTTAATAGAAAACTAATACTAGAGTCATATCCGCTTTTTTTATAAAATTAGTAATAAAATGAATCACATGGCCAGCGCTGGATTTACACTAGGGGCACTGGGGGCTACTGCCCAGGGCGAAAAATTCGGGACTTGAGATTTTTTTTGTGCTATCAAAAATGCTTAGAAAAGTGTGCATTTACAAATAAATACATCATACAATAAATAACAAAATATATTTATAAAAAAAATCGGGATTGCTTTAAAACAATTAGATTGCTATGTTATGAAACTTTAATTGATCTATTTAAAAATCAAACAGTGGGGCGCGTTTGCCTTTGTATTTGCAGCTCAGTTTATGAGTCACTGTAACATGATTTTTTTAATACGAAATAGAATGTTTCCTGTGTAATAATCCTAATCATGGTAAAAGTATTTTCAACAATAAATCAATTATTTTATTTATTTAAAAACACCCATCCCTCAAATTTTTTGTTATTTTCGTGCTTAAAAATCCCAAAATTGTTTCAAGCAATTTTTTCTCAATATTTGGGCAAAAATATTTTTTAACCAACCGGTTAACTTCACTAGGAATTGGAATGGAAGAAAAACATTTTTTGGTGTAGTTTTTTTGAAAAAAAGCGGTTTTTATAGCGGAAAGTATAAATGTATTCTGAACCCTCATTGATTTTGTATAAAATATGGGTAATGGGGCGGCAGTTACGGTGCCCAGAGCGGCACTAAAGGGAAATCCGGCCTTGTATATAGCTCGTGACAGTTAGCTCCTTTATCTGGAGGGGAGTAAGTGAAAACCGATCGTATTATTAGGATATTTTAGTAGGAATTGTAAATTTACCACTTATTTCTTTGAAGGAATGTCTTAGAAACTTACTACTCTGTTCAGAAAATACAAATCACGGATTTTAATGATATAAGAGATATTGAAGAAAGTGTGTTGAAAGATTTGAAATAAAACTTCCAGGAAGATTTATAGCATACAAGTCACAGGTGATCATTGTATTCAAATAGGACTTATTTATTCTTATAAGCATCAGTTAAACAGTTTATTAAGTGAAGAATGAGGAATTGCAACAACTCTGAACCATTTGCCACTACCAACCAAAATTGTACCGTTCATCAACTTGAGAACAAATAATTGAAAAGTTCAATCATAATAAGCATAGTAATTAAACACTTCTTGCCATCAATTATCATAAATACAACCGTCACACTAAAAGAAGAAGCCAGCTGCACTTCCAATTCGAAGAATCAGAGCTATCAGTGCGACTATCGTTGGGTTCCGAGAATATTATCAGGAACTATATTCGTCGCCTTAAAAAGAACAATTAAGAACCAAAAACGACAAGTTCCATAAGGCATCCAGGATGGTTCTCCCAGAAAAAAAAACGCGACTCAATACTTTCAAAAAAAATTTAAATGTTTCTGTACATATGCAGATAGCAAAATGGAAGATCAGTTAATTAGCAAATATTACTAAATTATTATCATTAAATTAAAAAATTTGCCTAATCAAACATTAGCATGAAGATTTGATTATGATCTCATGAGTCTGAATTCTGTAACATGTGATATCAACAAATAACTCCTTTTGATATTTTGAAATCAGAATTTTCCCCTTTAAATATTTAACTGTCTTTTTATATCCCAAATAAATAGTACCTACTCATGATTTTATACAAATGGGATTATGTTATGTAATGTAATTAATAATAGTGTAACCAAGCAAAATTCAATTTTTAATGAGAAAACAAGAAAAGCTAAAATCTTTTAGACTTAACTTTTCCAAATACCCTTACTGGAGGCGCCGGACGTAACTCCACCATATAATAAATAAACTAAGTAGTTTTTAAAATTACAAATAATTTTGTAATAGAATAGTTAACAGTGACTTAATAACTCGTTTCAATAATACATGCACGCCAATGTTATATTTAGGATCTAGGGTATTAGTATGAGTCAAAATTGGTTACCCGGGTTACTTACTACCTTAATCTCCTTTTTTTATTTTCTTTTCGATTGATTTATTTTACCTTCTGAATTTATATTGACACAGCTGTGATCATTTCGATTGAAATTACAATAAAACCGTCTTATATGGTACATCCTTATAAGTTTCAACCAACAAAATCTAAACCAAATACATTTAATTTTGTTTTAACGAACTTTTACTGTAACGTACCGACTTTTAAGATTTCGTTTATTGTCAATTATTGCATTATACTGATTAAATTTATAATTGTTTAATGTAAATTAGTTACGTGTATATTATACTACAATTAATGGCAACTTTTATCTATTCGTGACACTACTTTTAAGCAATTTATTAGTGTGTAGATTTAAAATGAAATGAAAACCCTGAAATAATGTAGAAATACCAGCATAGCAGGATATGTGTTGAATTCATTAGTTTCCGGGAGTTAATTGAATCCGGAGTTTTTTAATTAAAAAGTGGATTTCGTTGTTATATTGCGACATATCTACCCATGAATAAGCTTGAGAGAAACAATTGTACCGAACCGTATGTAACTCATGAATTTCAAGTACACATTAAGTAGGTACCTACTTGTTTGTTAAAAAATATTTTTGGCAATTAAATTGTTAGTTCAATTTTTTGAAATGAAGAAAACTTGGCGTAGTTATAATACTCTTGGTAAGTTATCCAACGAAATTGCATCGCAAATCTATTGAAATGTTGGCAACGTTTTGTAAAATGCTGCAGCTTACGTCTTCCAGATCACGTAAGAACTAATACTGAATTTAGTTTTTTTATGACACATGATGTTTTTCCATTATTTACATGCTATTACATTTTATCTTTGGCTTTTCGATATAACTATAGGTGATTAGTTTTTAAACCTTTATAGTAAAATTACACTTTCTTACCGTCAATGTAGACATGTTTAACATCGATGGATCCTTATTTAGACGTTCCCTGTTTTTATGCCATTCGAAGGTAGGTGGAGGCACTCCATCAACATCGCAAATGAGATCCACAGATCCCCCAATGAAGCCAAAAACTAGTTCTCTATGCATCCAATTTTCAGGATTACGAGGAGATGGCTTATCTGTCGACAATAAATCAGAATTACTAACACTAAAAATGCACTTTGAGGACACAGCTATATATATATTATATTGCCCCTATTATTTATTTCACTACAACCATTACAAATAATTATTATAAGTGTATTACTATATCAACAGTTTCATGAGAAACTGCAATAACTTAAATTGAAATAACTTTAAACAAGGACTGAGAAGAAATTTTCCAATTGTTGAACAAAGCGATCAAAATGTCGATACATTAGATACAAAATAATGAAGAATTTGCAAGATAAACGTTAAAAAATTAATTGTGTGTTGAATAAAGCATTAAATAATGCTATTTTAAAAGATTTTTGACTCTGTAACTACACCTCTCTCCCCTCTAACGTACTCTCCGTACCTAACCTAGCCTTCAAACAATATAAACCACTTAAGTTCCCATCCTACACAAACTGTCACGCAAAACAATTGAACGAAATATGTTAACATATTTTTTCAATTTTGCCACCTCGCATCTTTGCCGCTCGCGCCTTTATATTGGAAAAATGGCTCCTAAAAGCAGCTTTTTGATAATATCTTCTTTTATACTAATTCTACGATTAAAATAGTTATGTACAAAATGAAACTAGAGAAAATTTACTACAATTTCTGTAATAACTTTTTTTTTGTCAAATTAATAGTTTTGGCATACGAGCGCCGCAAAGTGTAGTACAACACGCGTTTTGGCTTAAAAACTCATTTCCACACCACCTTGAGGTAGAGCAAGCGGCGCATTTTTTTTTTTACCGTGGTTTTCTCAGTAGGCCTAATCCAAATGATTTTACTGTCCTAAAATTTAGCGAATTTTTCTGAGCTTCGTTGTTCGCGATGGGCCAGGTGTTGCGAGTTCATTGACTGCCATTCGTACTCATCGAAATGTCACAAACCGAAATTTCTTTTATATCATCCGCGATTAAATAATCAGTTTAATCGCAATCTTCTTTGTCTTTGATTTCATCATATGTTTCTTCAAAAATAGTCTCTGTTTCTTCCTCTTCGTCGGTATATTGTGAAGGAACTTGCGAGTTAGTGCAGGTACCACTACAATTCGTGCATATAATGGAGCACTTTCACCCAATATTTTTACATCCACAGGCTTTCTGGCATCCTTTTTTGCATTTGCAAGAAAATATTTATTATTACTTAGTATACCATTAAGATTTCATTAAATTTTATAACTCACAACTCATATTTATAATCAATTTCAATTAAATGTCTCGGGTTGGTGTAGATGTATAATGTTTTGCAGCCCTCGTACGTCAAAACCATTAATTTTACTAAAAAAAAGTCATTACATAAATGTAGCAAATTTTCTCTAGTTTTAATTTATATATAACTGTTTTTATCGTAGAATGAGTAGAAATAGAGATACATATTATCAAAACACTTATTTTAGGCGCCATTTTTCCAATAGCGTGGCGCAAGCGGCAAAGATACGAGGTGGCAAAGTTGAAATTTGAAAAGAGCACATCGAAATATATAAAATCGCCAATTTTCAAAACTCCCGGAAAACTTTTCAGGTAACCCCTTTTTTCTACCAAATGACTGTATTATTGGGCGAATTTTTTATTCTAAATGTCAAAAAGAGTTGTTCAGCATGAATGTTACAAAACCAAAATTATAGAGACAAGCACAAACTGTCATGCTGACAATTATTTTAATGAGTGTATAGCATTTGCGCACCTTTGGACTCTATGCATAGCTGTCAAAATGGCACCATAAAAAATACAAAAACGTGCGATATAAGTTGGCAACATTTAATTTTTTTTTATCATGTGCGACATTTTTCATTACTTCTATTCGCTGTCGTATGTACCACTACGTATTACGGTAGGTCATAATGAAAAAGACATCTTTTTTTGTTGTATCTAAGTAGAAATGATGTGAGACAAGTTAGGCATAGTTCCAACCAGTAACACATATTTTCTGTTAATTAGACATATCAAATGTGATGCTGTTTACAACAAAATTGACGAAAAGTTTATTTCAAAGCGTTCAACTAGGATACATTCATTATGCAAATTCAGTTATTTACAAGTTAAAATTCATTCCAGAAATTTGCAATTTAATGAATAAAATTAACCCTTCCTGAAACTTGCTAAGCAGATTTCTATAACTTAACTGGAATTTAAATTTGATTATGTTGTGATTTATATGATGCTTTTGAAGTGTCCCAACCTAATATTATAATTAAAAATACTATTCACTTCATAAAGTTAAATTTACGACAACTTCTTTACCCTGTTCTGTTACTGTTTTGGAAAGACGTCAACTGCCATGCAATTACGAAAAGGCTTAAATTGTTGTAAATGTAATGTACGTTAAAAGATATATAAATAAATAATGCTTTAAAAAGGGCCAGTTTATGAATTACAGAAAGGTGTAGATTTGTCCCAACTTTAACCAAAAGACAGAAAAAAGAACTTTAACCTGTTTTATGTGTAATTCTAAAAAGCTGAGACAGTAACAGATTGCCATTATATTAAATATTTATATTGAAAAAGCAATCTGGGAACAGACTGCGTAGACGATGTAGCCCTTCCACTCATTTTTTTCTTATGCAGGGGAAAGGGTGGTACTTCTACATGGATTGACAATAGAAAGTTAATAAAAGGTGGACATTTCGAATATGTAACGACCAACTTGAAACTTCTGCCTTAGTGTTCTTTCAGAAAAGTTATTCTTAGAAAATGTCAATTAACTACAAAGAAGTCGTCAGGAAGTTGCCTAAAATGATGAAGAACTTGACTCTTAAATTAGTTAAAAGATAAAATTTTCTAGTCTACTAGAGACTGCAACAGAGAATAACTAAGTGAACAGCTTTATGAGCTAAACATAAAGAAAGATTTGGGGAATAAGAATGTCACAGGAAAAACTAGACTGAAAAGAAAACAAACCGTTGCCATATTTTTAATACCTATCTAATTACAATTTTATTTCCACTGTGATTTTATCATAAAATTTATGGATGACAACTATATGATATAAAATTAATTTGGCTCCTTCAAAAGAGAAAGAT
This sequence comes from Agrilus mali, assembly GCA_029378335.1. Taxonomy (NCBI): domain Eukaryota; kingdom Metazoa; phylum Arthropoda; class Insecta; order Coleoptera; family Buprestidae; genus Agrilus; species Agrilus mali. Next base: position 9,208,656 of record CM055657.1, on the reverse strand, counting down.
ACAAAAGAAGCCAAATTTTACAGAGCGAATATATTATAAAGTTTTCAGCTACCTAAACGGAGCATGGGAAAAGAAACAATAAGGAGAGTAACATAAAGAAAACGTCTGAAATGTGAAGTTATCCTACAACCACAAAAAATATTTAAAGGAGATATTTTTGTTTTTCTGGGAGCCTGAGCAATTTAAAATATAGATATAACAAAAATAATAATATTCAATATTTTAATTAATTCAATAAAAATAAAAATGGATTTTGTAAGGACACAAATTTACAGTTTGATATCAAAAGAGGGGTTCTAAAACCATAACGTAAGGTGACGAAAATTATAATAACTATATTCATTTATGAAGAAAACATATAAAGATAGCACAATGCCTCTTTGAACAACTAGGTATAGCCTGAAAAGTAGGTACCTAAAATGTTCCATTTACAGCATATGCATGAAGTTTGTATAGAATACATGAAGTGCCAAATAAACTTCTCAAATAATTACACCAAATAGCGTATAGAATTTCTTCCTTACAAAAGTCGTGAGTATACGAAATTAATCGTAAAGTCTGTAATAAGAAACTAGACGCTCTATTCAAAAAGCATTTGGCCTATACGAAAAAAAAAAAAAGGAATGTTGATTTATGTTTTTGAATTTTATTTTCACTTTCAAGTGATTTTTTCGTTTTTTATTGGTGCAGTCTGCACTGCCTTTGAATAGTTTACTGATTTTGATTTTCGATGGTTGTTACCTTTTATTTGAGCTAGTTGCTCTATGAGTGCGATGTTTATGCGATGTGATTTGGTATTGCATTTTGGCTTGCAGATAGCTGCAGTTTTCGATTATTGAGTAATCAGTTGTGCTTTTGGTTAGGTGTAGTTTATATTCATGCACTTGTTTTGGTGCAGTTTAGGTTTTTGCATTTGGTTTTCGGGCAGTTGGTTTGTTGTTGCACACTTTTGGTGCAGTTTAGATGCATTTTCCCCATGCAGGGTAATTTATTTATGCAGTTTTGATACAGTTGTGCATTTTTGGGTGCAGTTTTCTGTGCGTATTGGTTTTGCATATGATGCGGTGCAATATTTGATTGCAGTTAGGTTTTTTTTGGCAGTGAGTGCTAGTTTCAGGATGAGGAATGTATCTGCGTTTTCAGGTTCGAGTTCTGATATAGTGTTTTGGGCTTTAGGCCTATTGTTAGTGTTTGTGTTTTGCATTTTAGATGCAGTTTTGGGCTTTGGGCCTGTCTTTGGCGTCTATGAGTTTTGCATTTGAGATGCAGTTTTGGGCTTTAGGCCTTTTGTTGGTGCGTTTGCGTTTTGCATTTTAGATGCAGTTTTGGGCTTTGGGCCTGTCTTTGGCGTTTTTGAGTTTTGCATTTTTGATGCAGTGTTGGGCTGTAGGCCTATTTTTAATTTAATTAATTTTAAATTTAGATGCGGTGTAGATTGCGATTTTTTTATGGTGAGAGAGCGAAGTTTTGAGAGTGCTGTTTGCACATGAGATTTGCCTATGTGATTTTCGTTGTGTGATTTATGGTGATTAATCTCTTGAATTCGTTTGACAGGGTAGGTTACCCAATTTGCCAAGTGGCAAAAATTATTCCGTGCATTGGCTATGATTATTCCATTACGTCTGCTATAGGCGCTTGCATAGTAAGTGCAGAATATTGAATGCCGTTCTTTTTAATTTATTTTCGTTTTCCTTGGGCGCTTGATTATAAGTGCTATGCATTTTAAATGAAGTTTTAGGTTTCGTTTTCCAATGCAGTAGCATTGTCTGGTCGAATTGACCAATCATTTTCGTTTAGGTAGGCAATTAGCCTCCATTTTTTTTATATTTAGTAATTGTCTGTTTGAGTTTAAGTTCCTCGATTTTTTAGGATTAGAGTCGTATTAGATTTTTGGTTCCCTTTCTTAGCTCTCGTACCGTTATTATGTTTTCCGTTTTTGATTTCTGGTAGGCTGGCTGTCAGTCCTCTTTTTCCTGGTGATAGGGGTTTGTAACTTTTTTTTTCTACGAAAAATCCCGTTACTAAAGTTTTACTTATTGCTATTCAGTTTGTCTTTGTCTTGGTTCAGTTTTGTTGATTATTTCTTAAGTTTGATCGACCTTCCGTCTAATGATCAAGGCTAGCAACCTTCGCGCAGGACTACGCGATCGATGGAAGGATCGTTGAAAAGTTTTGCGGTCGGTGCTCGTGGTCTTCTTCCTCGATCCTTGGCACCGACGAGACGTGACGTGTGTGTGTTTTTTTTGTTGGTGTTTTTGTGCTGGTGAAAACTTCTTTCCTTGTTAATATTTCAAGTAAAATTATCCAAATCAAGTATTTCATTTATTTTCATTTAATTTATAATTTTCTCAAGGCACTCTTTTGTATTAGTAATTTTTCTTAATTAATTTTAACTATTTTGTCAAAATTTTTTTTAGTTGCCACGAGGCATTTCGTAAATCTAACGTTATCTTTTACATCCTTTGGGCCTTTGTGGCGGTTTTGTTATTTATTGATTTATAAGCTTTTCACATCTTTTTATTATTTCAATTTTTATATAATTATTTCTTCTGGTGTCTGGTGAGTGAATTGGTGAATCTTTTGTGTTCTGACCTCGACGTTGACTCACCTGTACCTATCCTTATCTTCCCCTGTTTTTTTTAGGCATCTGCAATGCATTTAAAATTTCAATTGTCAGCCCACCCACAGTTAGTAGGATCCTGAAGGACAGCGTAGCTGGGAGTACGGGTCAGGGGTGAAGACAACTTCAGGACTTATTTATCCAGGCTAAGGGACCCCATACTAACCGAACAAGTTATATTGGCCCATAAAATCCTGCAGGCGGCTATATCTATGTCCTCAAAACTTGGTCCCTCGAAGCTCGAATAGCTTGGCTGGCTTTCTGGTCATTTAAGAAGTCCCCAAAGAGACCCTGAAACCAGCTACCATCCCATCACTGGCGCAGGTTTTTTTTTGTGGGCTGGAATTATTTGTAAGTGCTTGTTTAGCATATTGTATTTGTTTAATATACTCTTCAAAATTTTTGTGTTTTTTTATGAGAGTTTCGAGCTCTCCCGGCATCAGGGTTCAGCAGGAACCACGACTGCTCTGCCCGGAGCATACTATTTGTTTTCTTTGTTTAACAAAGTGGCGCCCGAGCATTTTAATTTCTCTAAATTTTGGTAAATTCATTATTTTAATAACTATTTATTATTAATTTCAAAACTAAGTAATAGTTTTGTTAAAATGTTTAGCATATACTTAACGAAAGTCAATTAGGAAACCATAAATAAACTTCATCTGGGCAGTTTGACAGATGTTCGATGTTCAAAATGCTCCCATGAACTGTTTGACAGTGAGCTGATGAACATAAAAATTATCGGTTGCTCTTGTTATCATTTCTGGACGTATTAAGTATGCGTTGTCTTAGTTCATGTAAAGTTCATCATGAGATTCGGTAACGTAAACTTGACTAAAACCCCATACAAAAAATTTGGTGGAACTATGTCGTGGGATTTCACTAGCCACTAATTCGCATACTTACCACAAAAAATGATAACAAGTGCAAACGATAATTTTCTTTTTCGTCTAACCCCCTGTATGGTCAAGCAGTTCATGGGAAACAGCGAACGTCTTCTGCAATCCCGAAAATAAAAATTGTAACGGTCTCTTTTGCTCGATAAAAGTCATCATTCTTCTATGGTCTTGTGAGATTGACCTGGTATTGGTGACGTTCAGAGTTCAAAATGGGGTTATTCAAGGGCACTTTCAGTAGCCTTTCCCAGTTTTTTTTTCTGAAAAAATACATCTAGTTTAAAAAAATAACCTTGATTCCAAAATGTATTTTCCAAAAATACGTATACTTCTGGCCAATTGCTCTGCTGTTCCGGTACCTTTTCCACACCCTGTATGTAAGTGGTACTGTAGATGGATATTATCCTTTAGGTGTATAAGTTGTACTATTTGGTAAAAGCCTTCCTGACACATTTTAAATATTTTGTTTTAAGAATGTCGCAAGAGAAGGAAATATTTTCAAGAATTCGCTCTTGTCATCAAAAAATAATTAAAAACCGTAAACTGTCTTGTCGTCGTATTATTCCTTTATAACGCGATTTTGATAATACATTGTGGTATCCAATGTTCATCTTTAATAATTCAAATATTTTACGCACGCTTCTTTAAAAAAAAAAAATTTTTTTTTTTATAGTTTTTCGACCATGGTATTACAAAATTATTTGTTAAATTTCATGATAACTTTCTGAGTATTTACTTGCATTTTACGTGAGTAAAATAAGCTAAACAACCACATGTTTTTTTTTGTCTGCTTAATTTCTGGTTGTGTTCTGGAATTTCTCACACATGGGGTGTAATAACCATAAATACTCTTGAGTTGGCGTGAGAACCAATCCATTTTAGGTAAATTTTTTTGTTACTTGGCTCGTAGATCGATTTTCCTGTGGGAATTTTTCTGATGTGTGCCATGGTTAGATTTGTTTTGGTGACGCGTTATAGGAGTCTTTAAAAGGGCTGCGAAGTAATTTTTAAGCATTCAGATTTTGAAATCCGGGTGTAAAATTTGTCTTGCGATTCTATTTTGTATTTTGTGTCGTTTGTGTAACTGTTTTTGTTTATAAATTTTTGTGTTTTAAATTGGATATACATTTCCTATCAGGTAGGATAATTATTTTAAATAATGATTTTATTTTTACCATTTTCAAATTTTAATTGTTTCAAATTTAATTTCACTTTTTATTATTTTCTTTTATAACTATAGAAATTCTGTTCAATCATTTATACATTTTTTAAAATAATTTCAATTCAGATAAATCTCTCTAAATTAAATAAACTACAATTTTTAAATAAATTTCAAATCAAGTAAATCTCATTAAATTAAGTAATTTCCCTTTTTAAAATATTTTCAATTCAGGTAAATCTCACTAAATTAAATAATTTACATTTTTAAAATAATTTCAATTCAGGTAAATCATACTAAATTAAATAATTTACATTTTTTTTTAATTTCAATTCAGGTAAATCTTACTAATTTATATTTTTTTAAATTATTTCACTTAAAAAGTTTTGCAGGCTTAACATTAATATTTCATTTTTCAAATTATAATTTGTGTATATTTTCGAATGGGGTAAAACATTTTGTGGTTCAATCTAAGTATGAAATGCCTTGTTGTAAGTTCTAATATTTTCTCCCGTGCGGACGTTGATGGGGAGTATTAACAGTGGCTTGGTTAATTTGGTATTTTATCGATGATGTCTTTGTCCAACAATAGGATTCTAGATTAGATAAAAATTATCAACTAACACAAGTTGAGTATCCCGATACGTTCCAACGATCATCGTTATCTGGATTGCTTCCTTAGGGACTCCAGACTCCTAAATTAACTAACAAATATGTTTTTGGTTTTAAAATGTGCTGCTGCTTGTAGGGATTGAATTTCAAATTGTGTTAAAATTAATCAAACATTCGTAAATTATAATAAAATTTGGGTGTTTTACATTTTGTGAATTTTTCATAAGTTTTTACAAATTTTCTTACACAAATTATTTTTCATTTTTGTTGAGCCTGAGAACTACAAAATTTGAATTTATCTTTTCCAAGTTGTTTTTGATTTCATTTTATTTGAGAACTTTTAATAATATTTACAACAATTTCTTATTGATTATTTTACATACTTTTTATTTGGTTTTTGTCTTATTGTGTTTTTACCCTTTTATGTGTTTTTGTGTGCCCTGATTTATATGTGTTTTATTGAATTTTATTATTGATTGATGATTTTTATGTGCCTTTTATTTTGTGTTGGTTTTACCCTGCAATTACATGTTTTATCTGATTTTATTTTTGCACTGGATATTTTGATTTTTATGTGTTCTACTTGAATTTATTTTTTTTTGCATTGGATATTTTTTTATTTACATGTGTTACACTGGAACTTATTTTTACCTGGATATTTTGATTTACAATTTTACTTGGATTTGACATTTTGATTTACTTGTGTTTTACTTGAATTGATTTTTACATTGATATTTTGATTTACCATTTTATTTGAATTTAATATTTTGATTTACCTGTTTTACTTGAATTGATTTTTTTTTTATATTTGATATTTTGATTTACATGTGTTTCACTGGAACTTATTTTTTTATATTTGATATTTTGATTTATTTGTGTTTTATCTGAATTTGTTTTTACATTGGATATTTGATTTATATGTGATTTACTTGGATTTGATATTTTGATTTTTATGTTTATTTGAATTTGTTTTTAAATCTTTGAGTGGCTGAGATCGTGGTTTTCCCCTGTCAGGCTCTTTTTCCACGCTAGCCACAGGCTGAGTCTGACACTCTCATTTCCAAATTTACTCTTTGATTTTGAATTAAAAAGTAGGAATGAATTCACTGTGTTTTATTTAACCTTGTTTCTCTAATGGTAAACCTGTACCAGAGTACAATTTGTCATTTTTGGCAAGACCTGGCTTTTCAACACAACGAAGGGTAAGAAGTTTTTGACGATCACGTTGGCCTAGGTAAGTTACACTACAACATATATCTAATATTTCAGTCTTACTTAAACACAGCTTGATTTCGATTTCGTAATTTCAAGTATCATAATTACAAATACATAGTTAAATCCTTGCACATTTTAAAACTTTCTTCTAAGGGTTAGTGTTGTCCCACTTAAAAAAGCTATTTTGTGGCAAAAACTTATTGTAGATTCTTTCCAAAAAAATGCTTGTAACTGAAAATTCCATTTACTGCTATATTATCGATCAACTTTAAATAATTTGAACTTTCTGTAGTCTAAATTATATCAACATTTAATTTTCAAAATAAAATATTTACTAAGTATTAAAGCAATTCGCTTAATAAACTATCAGGAATACAAATGGTTTTTAAAGTGATCATGATTCGAGAGACAAGATATACTCAAAATATTGAGTAACTTCAACTTGGTGTTGTATATTATGTCAAATGAACATCTAAAAATCGCCTTGATTTTCATGACCAAATGGGACAAAACAAGATCTATAAATTCTTCAGTTAACTATAGTCATAGTTAATTTTAAAAGCTTTACAGGATACTATAGTAGCATATGCTCTAATTGTCAAAAGTTTTACAAATAAAGCTAAGTAATTATGAAAGATATTGATTGCATAAATGAGCTTATATTTTGAGTTTTATTAAACAATTCCGTCATAAATTATTTCAATGTGAAAGCGGGAAACTCGTATATAACGTTGCATATATGTTCTTGATTATTGATGTCATCAGATAAATGTACAACAGTAAATATCTACATCGCCGACCTACGATAATAAATAATGCGATTTAGGAACATTAAAAGTGGTAAATTTTGACGATACTTCACGCACTAATATTAAAGCAAAACAACAGGAAATTATTTGTAGGAAAATATAACTATATTTGCAAACTTGTTAAATTAATGTGTATCGAAATGTTAAATACGGTTATATAGTTAATTATATACGAAGAACGTAATATTTTGGTTATTTGGTTAGTGATTATTGCACACATTTGCTGTATTTTTGCAAATATTTATTGAAAATTATTTGTATTATTGAAAATTATTTGTAGAGTATGCCTAGTGGATTAATTAATACATTTCAAATTGTAAAAGTGTTGAATAGCTAAGAGTAAGAGTGTACAATATATTTCAATCTAAAATTCAACTAATGGTAGAAACATGAAGGTTATGGCTCTCTTTAACACATTACTTTTGGAAAAATATGAACTGAGAGAGTTTTTGTGACAACACTTGAATTGTCTACTTAAAATGTTCTCCCTTTCCTCATAGTGAAAAATAAGGAATATAAATTTTTAGAGCAAAATATATTTCAGGGGATAACGTTGGGTGTATTAAACGAAAATTTTGTATTTGGATTTGATATAATTAATTTAAACGATTCCTACTGAATAGGCTCTCACGAAACTCGGTTTTTGAGAATTCTTGTCACGATTCAAGACAAGAGCACAAATGTAGAAAAGAGGACAAAATCAGGGGAATCACGTCGAAAATTTTCAAGATTAAGTATTATTGGCTCTTCATCCTTATATCACACTTAATAGGGAACTAAGTATTAAACAAGGATCATTGGAGATAATAAGTTTTTTTATAATTAATGCCTAAAACAATTATTAAACTTCTACTTCCACTCCACTCCAGGTATAATTCACGTTACCTGGTAAATCAATAAATGTTTTCGGCTGTAAATGGATGCACCTCCGCAGGAGGCGTAAGACAAGAAAAGTTATTTTCTGTAATTTGGTTTTCAAGTCAGGACAAGAATTGGAAGTCAAGATCAAGTCTCTTGTCTTGGTGAAACCCAATAGATAATTAAATTATAAAAATAGCAGTATTTATCTACTTTAGTAAACAGCAGGGAATTTGTAAACATTAGGATGAGTGAAAAAAGTCGCCCGTTTTTACTATCCTAACTATCTTGATTTTTATCGTATTCTTTCTGTGGTTGAAAATAGGAAAATGTTTACTTACATTGAACTATTAAAGCTATCTTTATTATCGCCACGCTTCCTGTAGAGGGAAGGGTTGCTTGGCATGTATAATTCCCAGTATCCTCCCTAGTGGCGTTATTTATAACGAACCCATCGCCCAACTTCTGGTGTTTGGAAGCTGTAACAAAATATATTAACAGTATGATTCTATGGGACACTTTACTTAAAAATAAACAAATAAAACATTTAAACCCGAAATTTCACAATAGACCTAATACACCTTTCGAAACCCAAGTTGTCAAGCTCAGTTGGGAATCAAATGAATCTATATTTTTAAGCCTTTAATGGAATTAAGATTCCTCTTTAAGAATTTTTGAATGAAATCATGCCATTTGAAGAGGTGTCCGCAGAAGCGATGGAATTTGGGAGTTTCATCAGTACGCCACGCCGTGATCGTTGATTAAAAGCTGACGTGTTGATTAGATGTATACCTGCTTATCTTGTAGAGTGTTATGTCCTGGAATGAGTCAATATCCTTAATCGAAAAGGACTTTGTCAAGCACTACCGAACTCCCAATTACTTCTAAGCTGCTATAAACGGCGTTCACCACACCATTAGTCGTTAGTCAATTAGATTTAAAGTTTAAATTATTCGACCTTATTAAACTTCTGCATATCAGCCTCCAACCATAAATTCAAAATAAATATTAATTAGTTAGATTTGTAAACTACTGTCGAAATTACTCCAAATGATTGCTATTTGCTTACGTGTGAAATTGTTCTATACACGACATCTGTTTCCTTGAATTTTGATTATTTACGACTTGTCTTCTCGCAAACAGTTTCACGTTGTACTATTAGCTGATGACAACAAACATTCTCCAGACAGTGTAAAGTTTAATCTTCAATTAAGTTGCCTTGTTTACGTAACTACTCCCGAATTCAATGATAGTTTCAAAATTAATTAATGTAAAGGTAAATACTTCTCTAAATACCTATGCACAAAGTATTACTGAAACAATGCAAGGATATTGGGAAAATATTATCTAAAATGTGTCAGTTCTAATACCATTTTTGCCATTCATTCCTAAGTTTCACACTATTTTAAAAATAAAATAGAAGAGAAATATTGTTTTCAAAAAGTTCTTTAAAGACGGTGTTGGAAACAGTTCTTGGTTTCCGGTTTTTAGAGTTAACGAAGCAGGATTGTCATTAACCTGCTGCTCGGTGATGTCGACGTTCAACGTTCGAACACGTTAGTTCCCATCAGCACGCCGTCACCGTAGACGACTCTATTACAAAATTTCCCAAAAATAAATATCTTATTATTATTATATAAAATTTATTGCTGTTTTCCATTAGAAGAGCAGTGTAAAAATTTACTTTCTGACAAAAGGTTATCCAAAAAGAACTTAAAAGGGAATAAAGTATTAAAATATAAAACCTAAATTCTTTAAACTTCTTATTTCGTAGATTAGTAAATATATTTGTTACGCTAAACAACGCATGGAACTAGCAATGAAATCCTCACTGGAGTGGACCGACTAAAAATCGATTTCGGTATACGCGAATAGAGCGATTTAAATAAATAGAGATAAAACAACAAGATTCTGAAAGAGTAGGTAGGTTTTATGCTACTCCTTGAGAAAGAAAGAATAAGGAACAGTTTACGGGTAAAGATACCTATTTCTTAAAATATCTTGCATAATGGGAACAAAATAAGTTAACATCAAACCAACTAAATAACATCAGTATTTAGTAAAGTGAAAAGATCATGAATTATAGCTGAAAATAAATGTAATCTCCATATACAGGAATGTTACTTCGAGTGCGTCGGTTTCAACTATGCGTGCATATGCTAAGGAACAAGACCAAGCCTTATAGATTGATGGATGAAGATAAAAAGAAATGTATTACTGAGACAGTGTATGTAAATAATAATAAATTATTAACGTTCATGGCAAAAATATTAAATGGCAACTCTAAGGAAGTAACGGCATGTAAAGAATCCCATTGAAACAAAAAGGTACTCCAAAGAAGATTAAAATACCATCGCAGAGCAAGACAAAATGTCTCTTGTTATTAAAGTTCAATGAAAAATGGAATACTCCTATTGTCGTACAATTACTATACGTATGATCTTCAAATCATGTTGATTTATGTATCTATTTTATTCTTGCATTGATCTCGACTTTGATTATCTCATGTAGATACTTTAAGCATCAATAAGTTAAATGCATATAAATTAATATACTGTAGTAACCGGGACCCCTGGTTCCCTCTTTCGAAAGAAAGTACATGTACGGTTTCACGCCGCGGGCGTAAAATTAAAGAAATCCATCCCGAGGGTGAGGAAAGGGGGGGGGGGGAACGGCGTTGCTGGAGCGGAGGTTTAGGATTTTAGCAAGAGCAATTATTCGACAATTAACCATCAGTGATAGTGGTTGATATTGTGCAGAAAAGAAAGAGAAAAAAAAAAGAAACCCAGTGCAGAGAATTCCACGAGGAACCACAGATTGTACTGATTTTTACTATTATAATATTTTTGATTCTCTTGTCTTCATATTAATGTTTTTTTTTTGTGTAAATTTGATAAAAGTATTGTGCCATAATTGCAGTATTGTGTAATCTTAATCAATCTTTCTTAGCTTTGGTTTTGTATTTCCGAATACAGTTCAATCATTTTTGTAATTAAGATGAAAATTATTTATTGTTCAGGTTAGTTTTTTTGTATTTGTACGTTATCGTTTGGGACATGAGAGTGTTGGGATTTCCCGGTAGTCATACCGTTATCAGAGCGTGTCGGGCTTGGTGACGCCACATACGTGTGATGTACAGGGTGAATTGTTAACATCCGCACAAATACGAATGGTAGTATGAATCAGCCTTGTTGTGTTAACTAACATTTTTCCCCTTGGGAGCATTGATCTGGGAGTATTCACAGAACGCGTCGGATTTGTTTTACCGTTTGTTTTTGTATTTTTATGTCCTCACATTTTTGTCTATACTATGTTTGGAGTGTTTTGGGATTTGAGGACATTTCTTGGCTGATATTACCCAAGTTTTTATACATTGATTGTTGTGTTTTTGTTTCGGTTTTGTTTAAGTACGTTCCCATGTAAATTTACTGTGAGGCCTATATCATGCTCCATTTATGGAAAAATTAATGCAAAGCAAATGCTAAAGACAAAAGAAGAGGGACACCTCCAAAACTCCTCTGTATTAACATATCTTCAGTTTTGAATGATGTTTTGGTAAGGGTGGTGATGTTAACGACTCATTTTGTTTTGATCTTGTGTAATGTTTCATTTTATATTTTGAATTGGTGTGAATTAATCATTCAACTTTTCGTGTCCCAAACTCTGGACTGCGATGGGGTTTTCTCTGTCAGGTTCTATTTCCCCTTGAGTCCAAGATTGAGCCTGGCACTTTAGTTTTTGTTTTTCTTGCTTGAAATGAAATATTGTTTTGTTGTTTTCTTTTGTGACTTAATTGAACGTTTAATCTTGTTCATGTGCATAAAGTACTCTGATACTTAAATTTGTTGATGTTTTGTTCAATACTGAATTTTGGTCTAAATTGTTTGTGTTTTTGAATAAAAGTTAGGGACCTTTTATAAGTATAGTTGTGTTTTATTTTGATGATTAACTCTGGTTAAGACACTAAGATGCTTTCCAAGAAATGTTGAATTCTGGTATTTTAAATTATTCTACGATACAACGTTGGGGGGTCCATCCTTTTCGATCACGCCTCGTACACCGACTTGGTCGACCCGGGTACGTTACACTACAATACGAATCAGAAATCATTTTAAAACTTTAAAGAAGTCACTGTGTGGTATAACAATTATTGTAACTGAAAATACTGTTTGCTGTTTTGTTTTTAATCTAAATTATTTATAATTTCTATAATCAAAAATAAAAAATTATTAAGCAGAAGTAGCTAACTACAGACAAGTTTCTCGACATGTTATATTTTTAAGCATCAACTTGATTTTCAAACGGATGAATGTGTGTGCCTATATTTCACTTTGCAGCCAAAACTACACATCATAAACGAAAAGTGTTTGTGGGTGGTAGTAGCCCCAAGCTTCCTATCGTTTACAATGTAGGTTGTATGTAGATATTCACAAGGGAATCGAAAATATGGGAGTTGACTGATAAGACAAATTTACCTTTGTCTAACACATTGTTTTCCCTACAAATGCTTTGAGCGGATTGTAGTAAATCAAAGAGTGATAATATTATATTAAAATTTTCTCAAATGTTTTAAAATTTGCTGCAATGTTTCAGAATTTCCCAGGATTCAAAATAAAATCAAAATGACCAATAAACTAAATAAACATTTTATAACATCCCATGATGGAATGTTTTGAATCATTATAGGATGTTCTGAAATGATCCCGATTTTTGATTGAAAATTTTTAAGTATGATCTGGAATGTTCTCGATTTTCGGAAATGATTTGGAGTGATTAAAAATGTTCCAGAATCTTGGATATCTTTCGAGATTGATCTAGGACGTTCAATCAAGATTTTCCGGGATTGTTCTAGAATATTGCAGAATATTTTATAGTGTCCCAAAACGTCTGAAAATATTCTAAAACGTTCCAAAATATTGGAGAATGAACAAGAACATTTCTGAATTCTATTTAATGTTAATAACATATATATATATATTTCTTTTTTTAGAAAAAATAATTCAAAGCCCGGGAAACGCCGGGAATTACAGCTAGGGATTAATATAAAAGATGCCATATATATATATATAAAACACATAACGAAGGCTGGTTGCTTTACCAAAAGGAATTACGCGAGAATAATTTACAAGACCTAATACAGCACATCGCCTACGCCTGAAAAGAGCAACTATTGACTAAATGTACTAAGTATCCAAAGGTGCCAATAATACTCATAAATAGTACAGGAAACCAGTTTTTTAAGACATTTGGGTTTAAATATCCCTTCACGTCGATCAATTTGATAATTTATATGTGAACTGTATTCTCTAGTATTTTAAAGCAATATAAGGCAAAGGGCAGTTCGATAAATTGTAAACTTATTAAAGGCAATAACTGGAGATGGTCGTGACTACAATACATTCTTTTCAGTTGCACGTGTCTCAAATCTTAATCAAACCTAAAGACAGCGCGTAATTTAATTTTTTGCTAGATGACAGAAACAGGAGAATCCGCCATTTCCATTCTTAATTTCCGCTGTTGACCGACTACATCGTTACAGAATGCAATCATCCAAACCCTCGTCTACTTTTCTTCATCGCTCTTTATGATTAATGCATGCCGTTTATTATGATTAAAACGGTCTGCCAGATTCACTTTCTCTCCATAAGAGATAAAAAGTGGCTGGAAGCGAAAAGCACATTTTCAATAGCTGTTCCATTAGTTTAACATGATGGTATCATTTTAAAACTATAAATCAGAACGTAATACGTAGAATCAAGTATAAAAGCTGATAAAACAATATTACTGCATTTATTTTAACGCATGTACTTGTACTATAAATTACCGTAAAAAGCTATAGTTTATTAATTCACTGGCCAATAAAATATCCACTTTTGTAAGCCCATGAAATAAGTTGAACTAATTTTAAGGGAGCTTTAAAAAACATTCACGGTGATATTAATTTCATGTCTTAGTTAGCTCGGTTTTTTTTATGGATATTAATAAAAAGACTTACCACCCACTTAAATTAACATCAACAAATTTTAACAATTTTAAAAGTGTACAGTTGAACTATTTTTTCTTTTATAATTGAAATCTTCAGCTTCTCTTCTTAACGTTCAATAATAATCTGCTAGCATAACAGGACTCCACTTTCCTTGGTATCGCCGTTCCATGCCCGCTATTTCCTGGTGGAAACGCTCACCATGCTCGTCGCTAACGTCTCCCATATTTTGAGGTAAAAAATCTAAATGTGAATCCAAAATGTGTATTTAGAGGGACATTTTACAGCCAATAGCGTGCAAGGCTTTAATAATATATTTTTCAAGTTTTTTATAGTTTTGAGCAACAGTATTTGATGTAACCCTGTTGCATACCCAAAAGTATAGCAACAACATTAAAATTTGCACAGATCTTCCTAGAATATTTGTCATACCTTATCTTTTCAAGTACAAGTCTCAGATTTTCTTAGGTTTCTTTCAAGGAAACTGCATGAGCCACAGGAATGGAAGGATATTTATTGCCAATGTGTAACAAAACTGTTTTCAGACTACTTTTAGATGAATCTATGAATAATCTTCAAGCTTGTGGATCATGGTTAATACCGAAAGCTTGATATAGTGCATCGATATTGTTACAATAAACCAAATGGTCATCAATACTAAAAAACTGCACAAGATCACTGTGGCGGTTTCGAAAGACGGTAATCTTTGTGCCTTTTGCTAAGAGATTCCATTGCTTAAGACGCGAGCCAAGAAGTTCTGATTGTGCTTTTTGCTAAGAGATTCCATTGCTTAAGACGCGAGCCAAGAAGTTCTGATTGTGCTTTCGATAGACCTATGGCTCTAACCAAGTCATTTGATTCAGGTTGAGTAATTAGATGAGGTTCAGATGAGTCGGGAAGAACGAAATCCTGATCTGGGGGTCATCGTTTTCCGTATCATCTTCAGTCATTACTTCCAACGGTGCTGTAGGAATGGGATGGTGTTCATCGTGTGGCCGAGGTCTTAAAGCTGACGTTGTTTCAATGTAATGATATTGTCTTTTTTTACGAGCATTGAGACCTGCAGTTTTATTCACGCAAAAATAACAATCTTCAAGATGGTCTTTTTGTTCATTCCACTGCATTGGTGTTACAAAAGATAAACTTGATCGACGGCCGGACAGCCAATCCCTCAAATTCTTAGCACAACTTGAGCATATCACGTGTGGAACCCACGATTTATCCTGATTTTACACTGCGTCGCCAAAGTATAGTTCGTATGCCCAACAAATTCGCGGAGTTAATTTTTCATTCTTCTCTTTCGTAGTAAAATTACCGCACACGTAACAAAAATTATCTGGATTGCTTAAACAACTATGAGGCATTATTTTGATGAACTATATACATACAAATAGATATTTATTAATCAGAACAAACATACAAAACACATAGGGTCGAAGTATGGGGGTGAAAAGAGAAAAAACAGGTGGAGATATTGTATAGGAAATACATAAAGTGGACTTTAAATTTAGATAGGTGTACGCCTGATTATATAATTAGAAGAGATACAAAATGTGGGAAGATGGTTGAAGAAACAAGAAAAAGAACTGTAATGTACGAAGAGAAGTTAGGAAAGCTGGAAGAGGGTTATATAAGAAAAGAAGTTTGGAGGAAAAGAATATTTCACATAGGGAGAGAAATAAAATACGATAAAGAAAGGAGGGAGACTTTAAAGGAATTGAGTCTGAGTCAGGAGCAAATGAAAGATTGGGCTGATATGGGACTAAACGTTGGAATGATGGTGAGAGAAAGATGCAGAGATAAAATAAGGGGGGAGGATCTTAGAAGTATTCATAATTCGGAGTACGCCAGAGGTTTGAACATAATTTTATGGGATGAGTGGCAGAGCGACTGGGTTCCTGAATATTTGGTAAACAGAAAGGAGATAAGTCTTTATGCAAGATTTAGAATGGGTAATGAGTGTAATGAATGTAAGTATTGGTTGAAAGAGGAGGATAGGTTGCGCAGAATATGTGGGAGGGAAAGGGAAGCTGTATCACATGTTTTGGGTGAATGTAATATGAATAAAACAGTAGATGAATGTAAGGAAATGCTAAAAGGAGGTATTATTAAAAATAATAGACTAAAAGAGATGAAAAATATGAGAAACAAATAATAACAAGAAAACGAGCGAAACTCTGATAAGGGAGTTTCTATGGGAAGAATGGCAAGGGGATAGGGTGCCGGGATATTTAAGAGAAGGGAAAGGTATAGAGATAATAGTTAGAATCAGAGAATGAGAATAAGTTTTGGATGGAAGAAAGTAAGAGATTGTGTAGAGTATGTATCGATGGAGAGGAAGGAAGAGGGAAAAAGGAAATGGAAAACAAATTGTAGTGAAAAGAGATAAGGAATGAGAGGAAGGATAAAATAAATAAAGAAGGAGGAAGGCAACAAAAATAGTAAAATACGAATTTAAAGGGGGTGGGATAGACAGGATAGGAAGTAGTACCTATATATAGTTTTAAGTAAGATTTAGACTAAAATAAGTTTTTTTGTTTTCTTTGTGGATCTGTATACATAACTTTTTTGTTTTAATAAATCATTTTTATTTATACAAAACACAATTAAAACAGATAAACTTCACCTAATATGCTCTTCAAATCAATTGTTAGCTACAAATATAACAATAGGAAGTCCATTGAACAAACGAGAATACAGTTCTGGTCGCGCGTGGAGAATACAAGTTTTGACATGCACGCCACGAGTATTCACAGAAAATCGAGCTAAGCCAACTACGAAACTTATATGGTTGATGAGTAGTTACTACGTACTACATAATGTTACAACTAATTATCATTGGGCAAAAACTTTGTTGACCAGTGATTTATTTGAATGTTCTTAGTCAAATTTGCTTTAGATTTAGGTATAATACAAAGAGAAAGCTGATTGGTTTGTGTTACTTTTGTGTTTGCCTCAAAAATATTCCACTTAAATCTTAAATGAAGCAGTATAATTACTTGATTCAGCCGATTTGTAGCATTGTAGAGAATAATATTTTAAAAAGGATGAGATTGCTAACTATTACACGAAATTTAATGTTTGGCAAACTTCCAACTGCACGTAAACATAGATACAGCGGGTTGTGAGGTTTTTTGATCCGCAATTCTGTTCCATTATTACACTCGGTCAATATCGTCTAAATTGTTGAGTTAATCTGAACGTACTGGAACGTTATCAAATAAAATTAAAGAAATACACAAAGAAAAACTAAAAATCCTGCATTTATATCATCATATAAAAATGAATAAACTGGCGAATTGATATATCATTGTACAGGCTATATCCCTGTATTAAATAGTGATGTGCCGGATCGCTAAAATTGTATATCCGCGGATACGGATCTGAAAACGGATATTTGGTCTCAAGATCCGCGAATACGGATACGGATACGGATCTTTACTTTCTTAGAGTATGCGACGGTAAATATTGTAGGTACATCGACCTTTTGAAAGAGACAAACTGTTATGAAACTTTTTAAGAGCTAACTTTTATAATATTGTCTCTTTGCAAAGATCCATGTGCAATATTTACCGCCGCGTATAGTTTAGTGTGACACTGGGCAGCACAGATAACGTTTGTGTTTGGTATATCAGTTAAGAAAAATGTCTTCAAAACACCATCAAATCCAATAATGCAATATTAATGTCACAATAATTTTAAAACTAAAATAATCTGGTCGCGTCTAATCAATTTAAGACGACCGTCTTCTTCAGCCGTCGTGTGCGTTCTGTCCTTCGTGAACCATGTGGCAGGCGGCATCCCTCTTAATATTTATTTTTTGCTTAATTTATTGCCGCTTTTGTCGGCAATAACCCGCCACGCACTCATCTATACACACAGTACTGCCTAAATCTATATTGATCGGCACAATATATATATTTCATCTACAAATTTAAAATTAATAAGGTAAAAAATCCGTAAAAGATCCGCCAAAAACTAACGGATACGGATACGGATACGGACCTCTCTTCTCCCTCGGATATCCGCGGATACGGATACGGATACGGATATCCGGCACATCACTACTATTAACCTGAAAGTTTGCATACTTAGCATACGTTCCTTATGAACGTAGGCGAGCACTAAGAAAAAATTTTCTAAATTTCAATCCCTCAAGAGGTTAAAAGGGGGCTTAATGTTTAATGTTCCAATCAAGGCATACCCTAAACAGCGAAGTCAGAAAGCTTGAAATTTTGCACAAAGATTTTTTATACAGCATTACCTTCCCCAACAAAGTAAGTTTTCATTTCACCCATTCTAAAGATATGAATCGGGTGTTAAAAGTTTAATTTCAACGCACGTTCCAAACAGCTAAGACTAAAACCTTAAAGTTTTTCACAGAGGTTTCTTATACGATAATGGAATTGACACAGAGTGCGCATTTATAAATTCAACCCTTGAAGAGATGAAACGGCGTTTCTAAATTTGGAATATTACAATATTAGCTCTAGAAACACGGAATTTTGTAGGAATGTGCCTTAGATATCGATTGGTTACACTTTTAAAGATATTTGCAAATTTCCACAGTAAAGGTAGGTACCTATAAGAAATTAGTTCAAAAATTGTCTCTTCCTAACTCTCAACACATTTTTTGTCCCAGCCAATTTTTGGGGAAGGAAAAATGAGACGCATTAAAAATTGAAAAATACCGGATAAACTGAAATTCCTTTTTAAAGCTAATGAAAAACACTTTTCCAGAGAAATACATTTTCGTTTCTTATTTATTAATTTCTTTTATGGGAATAGCCTTCCAGAACATACAAAAAATATCTACGGAGGCAGGAGGTGGTTGCTTCAGTTACATCTAGCGAAGTGGGTTACTTACGGCTAGTACTTTATAAATTAAAATAAGAACTAGGAAATTATACGTGAAGTCGTACCTCTTCTTAATAGACTACATATTAATAATGCAAATTTTCTATAATATTTGTTTCAAAATTGAAAAGAGTGTTAAACTAACCACTTTTATTTTGATATTTCCTGGTAGCAGTAACCTGATTAAAGAATTTAATTGATTTGTGACATTGCATAAATCGAACAAAATCAATAAATTTAGATAAAAATATCGATAGATATTTAAACATACCTAGATGTATTCCAACAACGATGCAAAAGATTTCTATGTTAGAAGCAACTTCAACATATTTTCGTACTTTCCTGTGATATTTAAAATAATTTGCACGGGAATTTGCCAGTGTCAGGAAATTTCTCGTATCTTTCTTTAAACAAAATTCAGTGCACTTATTTGAGCAATGTTTTCGCCGTCATTCCTTATATTTAACAATTGTGCCTGAGTGATTGATGTTCTGTCTTACGGTTCGTATATTTATTTTTCTGATTTAAGAAGCGATTGCGTGGGCTAGTTTGTAAACCAGAATATTCGGAACTAAAAGGAAAAAATCCGAATCAGAAAATTATTTTTAATAATTTGAAATACAAGCGTTCATGAATTTTTCAATTCAAATTACTAATGACAATAAACTAAAAAATATTTTTCGATAAAAATACATTCAATAAGAATAGCACGCAAGCTTTAGACCAAAGGCTTGTGAACGTCCTGAACCAGCTACTGCAAAAATGTCAAACGGATTAAAGCATCTGAAGGCCGGACGCCCTTAGCTCTTAGTGAAATATTTTAAATATAAATAAAAATAAAAATAAAAACTCTTGGATATGTTTCACATTTTATTTAACTTATACTCTATGTACATTTCGCCTGATCAAGGCATCATCAGAAGTAACAATATTACTGAAATTGTAATTGAATATAGTAATATTGTTACTCCTGATGATGCCTTGATCGGGCGAAGTGTACATAGAGTATAAGTAGAATAAACTGAAACATCTTTAAGAGTTTTTATTTTTATTTTAATTTAAGTATAACAATTTTTTTTTAAATTTTCTTACTGTCAAACTCAATAGGTAAATTATTATTAAACATTTTAAGATACCTGGACATTTAAAATGATGGGACTGTATACATATATTAAGTGCGACGTATCGACATTATTTTATGATTGAATATTTATCTTTTACGTCTTTACGTGTTTATCTACATTCAGATCCCATATAAACAAATTCATTAGTATAAGAAACACAAAAAGAATGCTTTATTGCTCGACAATATCGTTTCGACCTCTAAAAGATCATTTTCAAAAATACAAATCGTAACTAAGGCTAAGATAACGAACATGAGCTTTTATACACTTAAACTATAGGGTGAGAGTTACAGGAATAATTAAAATTCTGTGATAATTAGCGGTGTGTTATACATATTTATCTCTTTTTGATTTCATATTTACTATTTCTTTTCCATTTTGAATGGCATTTTGTAGTTCATACCTACTAAAAACATACGAAAATAAAGTAGGTATGTATACTTACGGTCATATGGACTCCAGTTCATTATGGGTGTTTCGTCTGCTTTGGCTTCACATCTGATGAAAACCCTTTGGTATTCTTTGGCAATAACTTTTGTCGGTGTATCGACAAAGGTAACTGGGTCTGCAACAAAATGAATGGTATATTAGGCATACTTAGTTATATTCCTTTTTACCAAATTAATTATTACGAAATCATAAAGATTTTACGGCTGCTTAAGATTGTAGATTTTTATTGGGAATATTTATAGTATCGATCTCATCAGTTTTCTATATTTTATTTTGTATCGTGTGAAGATTGTCTCCCCTATGGTCTTTGATTTGGCAGATTAAGTAATTCTTTGCTTTTTAAAACTCAGAAGTCACGATTTTTGATGTGGTGTTACTTTTCCTTTAGTGAAATGGTAGTTTAACCTCGTCAATTGCATACTTATCTTTCTATGAAATTAAGACTAATCTTAATCTTAATTTTAAATGATCTCAGATAATGTGAAATTACCAAGCGAAGAATTATTATTACTTAAAACTAAAACCAGGGGCGTTGGATAGTTTAGTAAATTTTCATTAGATTTAAAAGAAAATTAGCCTTCTCTTTCAAGAAATTTTAGTTATTATATTCAACATTTTAATCTATTTTTAGGGTTACAAGGCTATATAGGGCATATTTGTTTGTATAGTACTGATCACAGCAAATTATATTTTTTTTACATTTTTCTTAATACCGCCCTCTTTTTTCAGCATTCAAAAGTACTTAAAAAAAACTTAAGAGTCTAAATATGCGGTAATTTTGTTTAGTTTGCATATTCAATTAAATGGATACAACAAAGTAGTGCTTTAAATTGCACCTAATTATTATTGAGTAAGTTTGACATATCCAGTGATCGGTTTATAACCACACCTAGAAAATTATTTAAGTTTCAGACTCTTCCTTTTTTTGTCGACCGCTCCAAGTACCTACAGAGAAGCTGTTTAGTATGAATTTTAGCGAACAATTTTGTTATTACTAACATAACTTCTTGAAATTATCAGGTACTGCTTATACTTCTTGTAAATTGATTTGTTGCATTCTTCTTTAGACGCCCTCTTCCAGTTGAGACCAAGTCGAAAAAAAAATTAATTTTCTGTTACATTCACAGCTGTAGTGTCTTTCTACCAATTTTTACCATTTGGATTGTCATTTAGTCATCTGGGACAGTGACCTGAATGCGCATGATAAGGATTTCACAAGTCTTGATTTTCAAAAATTCTATTCTCGAACAAAGGCAGTAACAAGACAAGAATACAAGAGACAAGATTTAGAGGGTTTTTGAAAATTTTATTATTTTGGCTTCAACTTTGTGATAATACATGCTACAAATAATTAAATAAATTAAAATAAAACTACTTATCGCTAAATTTGGATCAAAAGAATCACGTAGAGAATTTTAGACAGGTATAGAAATTTTGTCAGAAATCTCATCATCTTTATGCAGTTTAATAAATAATTACTTTACATAATACGTTTGGTATCTAAACAAACAATTTTATTTCTAATGAAAACCTAGTGTTGTGTTAAGTATCCTTTGAGTTAAAGCCTCAAATACACATTTTTTCGATTTAGTTTAAAAATTCGCAGTGGTGTAATACGCGTAAACCGACACAACATTTTAGACTAAATAATAATATTGTTTATCTATAAGTGTTATGCATCTCTTTAGGTTTTTGTAATTAACGAAATTGTTAAAACATCAACGTTTACTGTATCCCTTTAAAGCCTATCATAAGTCTCTCAGTGAGTAACATCGAAACTCTTCAATCAGGACAAGAAATAATGTCGAAGAAAAGAATCCTCTTTAAATATTGACTTTCAAGAGAAAAGTTAAGCGTCAAGATTAAGATTCTTGTCTTAGTGAAACTCTGTGTAACATACTAACTTGCCACTCATTCGAAAAGTCGAGTTGTATTGTTTTTAGTTTACAAATCATGTTTCTTTAAAAAGCAATTATGTTTAAATTAAGCGCCGAAAACCCGTCACTGTTTCTATAAGTAACAAAACGTACGTATTTTTGAAAACTAAAATATGTCAGAAGTTTTGGTTTCATTTGAACGACGGCTCAACTTTCTTTTACAATGGCCAAATTTATTTTTAGAACATTACCAAAACTTTACTTCACTAAATCCAAACAGTTCAACATGTGAGGATTGTTTTCGTTCCATATTCCAAACTTGTGTCGTATGCATTGTGTAAGTTCATGTTAATGTACTTCCGTACAATTCAAATTGTAAAGTTCAATAAATTGTTTCGAATCTCACCAACGGCAAACTGTCGAGGTACACTTAAGAGAGTCAACCACGTTAGCCCAACTGAATATCCATCCTCTAATTAACTACATAGAAAATCGAACCACGAACGACGCAAAATTTAACTCAGTTATTACTTAGTTTGTATTCATGGGACGCAAAGTTACCAGTTCTCTATTAATGTTTATAGACTTCCAGTAATTAATGTTCTAACATACCATTCAAGCGAACTACAGTTTACCAGATAAACAGAAAGCATTTGAGAAGTTGTTTTAATTTTGAATGCTAATTTCTATAAATGAATTTATTTAACGATTCAGAAATTTGATTTTCAGATGCTTAATTATTTTTTGACTTAGCATTCCTTCAAATGGGAGTATTAATAACAATCAAGTAAGCAGATAATCACTCAAACCACTATCTTCATAGACAAATGGACGATAAGCTAAGCAGAGGACGTTAAGGTAGTGAAACGGGTAACTGTTTTCAAAGTTTTGTGTGATTTATGAATCCATTACAATTTTGTACTCATGTACTACATTATTACGCATCAACATCTACGTATTTCTTAGTTATGTACTATATTAGTTACTGCCAGAGGTTCCTTTAATTCCATAAATTAAATATTAAATTCACTTTTGACAGTCGCTCAAGAGGCAACGAAGTATTAGTGCAGTCACTCATTCTGACGAATATGAATATGAAAATTACAGTCTACTACTCTTCACTTAGGTACAAAGGATGTTCTTCATCTAGACGTGCAGTCTACATTAGTGAAATTAGTTATAGTAGAAGAAAGTGCACGTCTTTGAAAGCATAAACGATGGCTGATGTTGATTGCTCCACTTCATTCCCTTCCAAGCCACTTCACTACCTTCTTATTTCTAATCAGTCAACTTCTCCACCCATTTGCTTTATTAATGCACGTCTTGGATGAAGTCCAATCTATACAGTTAATTATATAGAATTTTCCGAGGCTGAAATACTATATGGCCTCATGCTTTTATGATTAATTATCAACCATGTAAGAGGCAACCAGAGTGGAAGTGAAGAACCGTGTTATCAAAGCAAAAAAAGGTAAAATGCTTTACAAAAAGCTGTCTCGTATGTAACAATAGTTAAATTAGGTTAACATAAACCTGAAAATGTTATATATATATAGTAATCAATAGGTCGAAAACGATGTTCATAATAATAAAGTATATTTTGAGTGTAAAACTCATGAGTAGGATTTTTTAAAGTCACATTTTAATGCCACCCGCTATTGTAATGTTGTCAGTGATAAGATAATATACCGAATTACAATTTTCCGTTTAGAGCTACATTTTATAGTCTAGTTTTAAAAGCACGTTCAAATGACTACTATAAAAAGTTTTAAAACATTTTATTAGTAGGCAACATAATATGTATTTGAATTGCAAACTTACTGTCAAGAATAAGCCGAAATGTTTTGCTATCCTTGTCCGTTCTACATGTGTAATTTCCTCCGTCACCTTTGGTGAGAGGAAGGAATATCAGTGAAGTCCCTAATGCCTGGGAAATTTGCACACTTGGTTTAGTACTGGCGGTATAAACACCCTTAGGCCCCGACCATGTAATTTCTCTTCCATCAGTATCGTTACACATAACTACTAAATTTTGCTCAGGCGATTTCCTTATCATCGTGTGGGAAATTTGAAGATCTGCCAGTGCGTCTGTAAATATAAAATAAAAACATATCACCAAATTGTTCGTTATACATATATTTATTACTTAAATTATTTAAAGTTAAAGAAACCATTCCTAAAAAGGTGAGCGCTTTTCTAAATAGAAAAATTTACCTTATCAAAATCACAAAAGGTATTATTTGGTAAATAACTATTAATAACTAAGATATCATACACGTTTTGAAAGATAAAAATAATTTGTGGGTGTTAAAATGGACAAAATAAACTTGTTTGAATTTTTATCCACAAATATATGATTACACAAAAATATTTTCCTTGCAACATTTACAGTTACCTACATTAAGGTGCTAGTCCTTGTTAATTTCTACTTATTTATAAATAAGCAATGTATTTAACAACCAATGTAGATATGGCTAATGTGTAAGAATTTCTAAGTTTTAGTGGCTAGTTAGTTAGAATCCCACCAAAAACATTTTCATGTAAAAATGTTGCCAAGACGAGTCTACATAGTTTACCCTGTGAAAAAGTTATCAGAGCTCGTATACAGCCAAGATCTAAAGACCAAGAGCCAAGATTCTTGATCTATGCGCCCTTACTTTACCAAGCCTAACTTCACATATTCTACATTTTAGTCAAAACGTGTGGCTTGGCCGTTTTATTTCACACACGATGAACGAATGTCTATCAAATCTTCGTAATGGTAGCAAAACGGCCAAGCCACACGTTTTGACTAAAATGTAGAGTATATGAAGTTAGGCTTGGTACAGTAAGGGCGCATAGATCATACTGACGTGACGTCGGCTGATGTCTGATGTTTAAACTTTCACCCCATTTTTAAGTTAGGGGATGATTTTCAAAAAAATATGACGTTCATATTTTTTTATTTGTTATAAAGTATTTTATTATTTTTTTCATATATCTAGCTTTCAATAGTTATTAGTGCATGATTACGTAGTTAGTGCAAGTCTCATACAAACTTCCACCTCCTATTCCGAGGGGATAGGTTAGGTTATGTTTGGTTTTTTATTTTTTTTTTGTTCTCTTTGTAGTAATATTAGCCTACATGCCAAATTTCAGCGTTCTAGGACTTCAGGAAGTACCTTAAGAATTTTGATGATCAGTGAGTGAATCAGTGACGAAATCGGGGGTTTTTAGGCATTAATAATATCTAAAGTATAATAGCTACGACATTCAAACTTTGTATGTTTAATGATTATACTAGTGCCATTATATCTTGAAATTTTTAACTATTTAGCATCATCCAAACCAAAGTTATGAGAGTTCAAAAAAACGACAAAACGTTTCGAGAAAAGGTAGGTAGTGGCCTTGCGCTCTGCTTGGCTCGTCTTGGGATTTGATAGTACAAGAATTAAGTTTAATGTAATTTACTGTACAAAGTTGTGCACAATATGTGTTGTTAAAAAATGAGAAGGAATGTTGTGTAAGGCCAGGCGTACACCAATCGAGCGAAAACGTGCCGGGCAGAAACGTTTTTGACTAAAACGGCTTTGTTCTGAATAATTGCATATATTCTTATAGGCTAGACGCACACCGTTGCAACATTGCGTTCTAGTCACTACGAAACGGGACGACACACGTTGCGACAACCGAACGTGTTTCGACGAATTCTGGTTTCATAGCGAAGCAGATAGAGCAGATGTATGTTACATTAATTCCAAAAGGTAATCAAAAGTCAGTGAAGACATTCGGGTAAAGTTATAAAACTTCTTTTTGTCTGCCCTTAATTCAAGAATATACTTCTTCAGTGTTTTATCTTTGTCCCTCTTTTTATTTATAGAATGGATCCATTTCCTTCTATTGTTAGTCCCGAATCCCATCTGCAAAAGCAACCACTCCCAAAGCACAGCAACAATTTATTCACTATCCTCCATAATACCACTCTTAAAATATTATAACATTATAACCTCAAACACAATTGAACAATGACGTAACAGTTTGCATCAAAGAAAGAAGAAAGAAACGTTTTGTTTTTCAATGCGACAATAATGATTCGTAAACGGACACAATGTTCCTGTTCGAGACAGAAACGTTTGTGATTGATACAGTTTCGCTCGATTGGCGTACGGCTGGCCTAACAGTGTGTAAATTAACACTAGAATGGCATGCAAGTGCCTTTCCTCTTTTGCATGAGCGATTCAAAAGTAAAATCGATGTTTGGTGCCGTTTTTTCGACATAATGAGTTTATGCTAATTGGGTAAACATTGAATGGTAAATTTTGCACAGAATGTTTAAAGGTGATCACTAATACTTCAACGATTCTCCATTACAGTAATGCAACCTGTCTCATCTAGCTAATAGTGAGAAAGTGAAGAAAATTTCTTGCGAAATTCTAATCACTTTCCTGAACATGTTATTATTACTGCCAGCCAAAGACAAGCTACAACGTATACAAACAGGTAATATTTTGAAAATTATTAATTCATTGTAAGGGGCTGAATGAGTCAAGAATTTATTAAATTTTCTTGTCCTGACGATATCATGGACAAGATACTCATATGAGATATTAAAAAAAAATACCACCGTTTATCAGGGATTTGCTAAGAGCTTTTATTTAAATACTAGCTTTTTGCCCGCGGCTTCGCGAGATAAAGAGTAAGGGTATAATAATAGAAATGAGTCAATATAGTAGCAGAGTAAGAATTAACATCAGCGAGTAAGATCGGAATTCCTTCGGCCGCACCGACGGTGACGACAATATCTAATTCAATTGAATATAGTTTCAACTGTTTCTAATTTTTCTATATTTATTGTTATTTTCTTCTGTCGTTACATGCAGTATAAAACTATTCACATTTTTGAGGTTATCCGTAATTTTTGTGGTTAGCTGTTAGATCTTCTAATACAGTGGGCCGGTATTACAGTATTCAGGGTTGAAACTTCATTACTATGATGCTAGATGGCGTTGAAGTAGCTAAATTTGACGATATTTTGACAAACAATTTTCTTGTTTCGTAAAAAAATTTTTATTTTTTTTTTAATAAAAAGTATCCTATGTTACTTCTACTACCTTCAAGAGTGTATGTGCAAAGTTTCATGATGATCGGTTAAGTAGTTTTTGCGTGAAAGCGCAACAAACAAACTTACATTCGCATTTATAATGTTAGTATGATCTATTGGTGCATTGAACAACTTATTTTTAAGAACTGAAATAGGATATAATTTGGAAGAAATCCGAAATTATTAAAAACAATTTACTGAGGCTTCAACTTTAATTAAAGCAGAATTTTCAGTCCCAAAATTTTGTTATAAAAACTTCCCAATAATTATTTCGTCGCTTAATTGGTTCTTCAGTAGGAATAATAATTATAAGGATTTCTTTTAAATTTACTATCATATACATATAAAATCGAGATCAAATCTTCTTAAGGTAGGATTGAAATTAATTAAGACAATTTCTATTGCCCTATGTTTAGATAAGAAACTGAAAATGACAAGTGGTATCAAAGTAAATAACTCGCGAATGCAGTCACCATTTGCATTGGATTATAAATTACAGTCTAACTATGTTCGAAGTACTAAAAGGGTTCGGGAGTTTATGATGGCACTTGCTCAACTTGCACACACTACTGCCACCAGAAAACTTTATATTGCACTTCTACAAATTAGCAACTCCTCTCACCAAGCCACAACTTCACTGCTGTTAGTTCAAGTGTTGAATATCATCTTACAGCAGATCGGTTTCACGAAATGGTAATATTAACTTCGCGTAAACAATTATATCACTTAATATTCGCGTTAAAGAAGCCTGCCTTCATATATTTTACGAGACACCTATTTGTTGATTTTCTACCTACAGAAATTAAATAAACTAAATCTATGACAGATTTTTCATGAAAGGAAAAGTCTCATAGAAATTTAAATTGTCAAAAGATATGACCCTTTAAATTCAATGTTTTCAGATTCTCAAATTCATAGGTCTGACGTTTTCAAACTTCACACTACAGAACGGAAATCTCCAAAACAACTATCCAGACAGCTTTAAACAATACTTATTATGTCTGTTTAATTTTGGACGAAATAAAATAGCGGTTTAAACTGAAATATTCAATAAATTAATTCAAATATTCTCGAAACCATCACGTTTCACAATATGTTTGTATCGATAAAGATAATGAGGAGGAGGGGGCGCCGGGTTGCTTATAGTACGAACCCCAAAAATTTGTTAAGGGTTGTAAAATAATTAAATGCAAGACTGTTCAACGAATCTGATTTCCTAAAGCTCCATTCGATCATATTGGAGGGTTTGCATTGAATCATCATGAACTTTTCTAGAAAAAAGGGATGGAAGGAGATATAGGAAAGGAAAAGGAAAGGAAAAGTTAAAGGGTACAAAAAATATGTATACAAAACACAGAAATTATGAAGAAAGTAAAAAGCATTATGAGAAAAGTAGAACGTGGGCAAATGGGTGAATGGGAGAAGTGACGGCAAATGTAGGGAGATAGTGAAAATAAGATGTACAGATTTAACTGGATGATGTAAGAGAAATACAGAATTCAAGATACATTGCAGGGTGGAAAGCAATACTTTGGAATTTGTGTCAAATCATTTAAGACAAAAGAAGAAATTATGTAATAGTAAGTATGTAATGGCTAATGTATACGTCGGAGTGAAATGAAAATTGAGTTAGGTAGGCTTTCATGGCCGGAGACAATATAGGAGGTTTGATCTTTCCGGGTTCGTTGGCTATGGTTTAGATTGATAGGTTTTACCAGACGTTTCGTCATCAGCTGCGGATGACATCTTCAGTGGCTTGCTGTCTGCGCGGTCGTAGTACTCTAGTCGTTGTTGCAATGGGTTGTGATTGCCTGCTTGATCGAAGTACTCTAGGCGGCTTCACATCGGCAAGTGAAATGAAAATGACGATTTTAGAAAATCCTTAAGATAAATAATCAATTCACGGATGATATGAAAATAACAATTCTGTGGAGTTGGTCTATGACCGAAGTGAACTTACTATGATTACAATTAACTATTATATTTCAAAACATTGCAACCTAAACACTCCATAGCCTACCCTTTTACCTGCCCTTCAACAGTTGCATAACAATTAAAGGTAAAAGTAGACGACGTTTTTTGTATTTGGACTGGCACTTTCAGACAACTTGACAGTTTCTTAAAACAATTGAATTCTTTAAATAATAATATTTAGTTCACGAAGGAAACAAAAGTTAATGGTTCGCTAAACTTTTTAGATTTTAAAGTCTTTCGGGTTAAGGAATAAATTAATTTCAAAATCTACAGAAAACCAACAACTAAAAATTAAATTATCAGTTTTCCACAGTCACATTCATAGACTGGTAAATATACCAATATCAACAGAAAATTTTAATTCAGAATTAGAAACCATAAAACAAATTGCTGTAGCAAATGGGTTCAAAACAAATTTCATTGACAATATAGTAAATAGAAAACTTAAAAACCAAGCTAGAACTTTGTTAACTTCTGGTTTCAAAAACACAATCGAAATGCCCATTTTTTGTGCAATTAATTATGTACTTATATAATTTAAGTAGTAGGATTAAACGTAGATTACATAAACTAAACTTAAACACAATTGAAGTTAACAAAAACAATACAGGCTCTTTCTTAGTTAACAATAAACAATATTCAGTGAAAACCGATAAAAGTGGCATATATCAATTCAAATATAAAAACTGTGATGCTACACTGTTAAAAATTTTCGTAAAATTACAATTCTTTTACAAAACAAAAGATAAGTAAAATTACAAATCAGTGTATGGCAATACAAAATTAAAAAACAATTTAAATATTCTTCTAAGATACATGAAGAAATCTACTAATACCAGTTGTAATTTTACAATTTTTATGTATAAATTCTACAGACATTGTGATTTTACTGAACTGTTTATCAGCTTGCAATAGAAAGCATTTCGAATTTACAAACATTGTTTGTAATTTGATTTATTACAATTTTAAGAAAAATTACAAAAAAAATGTAATTGAAATTACAGTGGTCAATAAAAGTTTCAAAATCTTTTTCTTATTTTTACAGTTTTGATTATAGGATTCCATAGTGTATTGCAATTTTACTAAAAATAAATCTGCTGTAATAGCAGAAGTAAATCATCAAAAATTTTTTTTACACATTCTGGAAATGTGATGAATTTGTGAGACACAAAATAAAAATAATCTATAAAAAGAAAAAAATAATAGCAATTCAAAATTAATACATCCATTGAACCACTTTTTCTGTAAGTATCTATTCACATCATAAACGAAGTTATTAGAAACGCTCGTGTTGTTATTTCTTGTCTTTTTTGCATAAAAACATTAGTTTGATCAGTGGCCGCCAGATGGCGCAGTCGTCCATGTTTGCAGGACATTTGTATTCCAATATTTATGAAGCCGAAGATATCAACCCCGGGTAGTTATTAAATAAAAGCAATTCAACAGTGAGTGTTGATATATCATATCATGCTTAACTTTTTAAGAATATCTTTCTATACTTTCTTAACATAACTATTAGTGTATCAATTACAATGTTATTTCTTAATAGTCCAAACTTTTTTCTTTGATTTTGTCACTCGCGCTTTCTCGTCTTCTAAACATACTGAAATTACGAAGTATTTTTAGTATGACTATAATAACATTACAATATTTGTATTTTTATAGATTATTGGTAACTGTAGTAAAATTGCTACGAATATTTTGTAGTATTCCTAAACTTAGTTGAAATGAATTGTGTAGTATAATTACAATAAAGTATACTGAAATTACCAAACATTTTCAATATAATTTGTCTAACAAAATTACAATATTTGTATTGTAATATTACTAAACAGATTATAGGTAACTTTTTAGTAAAATTACTACAAACGTTTTGTAATTTTCCCAAATTTAATTGGAATTAATTGTGTAGTAAATTTACAAAACTGGATTTTACTATATCGTGATGCGTTAAAACTTCCAACAATTGTTTTGAAAAATTACCATAGATTTTTCTAACAGTGTATTTATATCGGTAAATGCGCTATATATAATATATAAAAAATCGAATTAATGAACACATCCACAGGTTTCTCAGAACATTGTATAAATAATGATCACGATCTAGATGTGAACAATGTAAAAGTGCTGCATACAAAAAATAAAAATTATATTTTACAGTTGTTAGAAAATTAAGAAATAAAAAAGGCAGTACATAACAATAACTTACTAGTCAATAATCAAATGGAACTTTGCTCAAATAACACACCTTTATTATTGTCAAACTTGTAGATATCATTAGGTTTTCCCCATGACGTCAACGACTACTAGGTATTTAAGGGTTGAAACTTGTTTTTAATTTCAGTATTTGTAACTACTCTTCGTTAATGACCGCCAGGAGTGATAATAAATAAATAGTTGAAACTTTCAAATACAATTTTATATACAAATTAAATAAATTGAAATTCTGGAAAATGAGAGAGTCAGTTTTGGTGTATATTTAAAAAATCACTTAACCGAAGAATTGGTATAATTTACTCTTTCTGTCAGAAATTCACACAAACTAACAAACAACGCATTCTCTATTGTAAACCGTTCGAATTGTGAAACTTCGTAATTTACTTATCTATTTCGCTCCATTTCACATAAACCATTTCCTTTCTGTTCAGTCTATTTACTGCATCGTATATTTATCAGATATCTTTTATTGTTCATCCATCCTACAAACATTTTTAATTCCACGAAACTTTTTTCTAAGTTACTACTCAACTTCGTTATAGAAGTTGAAATACGAGATGAGTGTATTTTATCGTATTTATATTAAACAAATTAAAAGAAAATGATGAATGTTCCAACATTTAACTTCGGTCTGCTACTTTACTTTTACAGCGTAATATTTTTCTCGTATTCTTGTTTATAAAGCCCTACATCCATATATAACTTTCTAGTTATTAATTTATACTGTAATAAGTTTCCTGGATATGTAATAGAGAAAATCTACCGTTTTGATATATAATTCGCTTTCCAGCGGATCTCATATATCTGTTAGGACTATTTTCTGTCTAAACAAAATGAAATAAGCGAACATTTACTTTGAAAATATCCTTGCCAATTTTATCTTTCACTAAACACACAATTCACTTACTAATATGTGACCCTAGTACAACATAAACGTAGAAGTTTATTGTTTTCTTCTTAGAACTTTAATTTCATTCTTCTCCAGGTATAAGAATCCTGTAAAATCGTAATGTAACTGAAATTTTTAATAATTTTTTTTTAATAATTATTAATATTCTCTTAAAAATAACAAAAATACAGAAGAGATCGCAAGTTTCTTGATTGATCTTGCTGCAATTCACAATTGCAAAACTGTTGGATAGGTTGTGCCGATCGTATATACATTATAAATTATTATTATGTAATAGTAATATTTGGATGATAATCAATTAAAAAGAAAAAAGAAACGAAAAGGGATGCCGCTGACCACATGGGTCAACCTACAGGGACAGAACGAAGACGACGACCGAGGAAGACGGTCGTTCACAAATAAGCAAATACGAATAGATTTTGTTTATTTAATAAGTTATTGTTACTGTTGTTATTCTCGGTTATTAGAGTTGTAATAAAAGTCTTTAAACCAGTCAGCGAATACAAATTAAAATATATATAAATAAAATAACCCAGCCTGTTTCATGAGATTTTTAATACTAAGTATGTATTCTTTTGATTTGTTTAAAATATTTATTAAAGAATTTTTGAGTTAGTTTTCAGTACTTCAAATCCATCGCATAATTGATGAAAATTGAATTTTTTAGATTTCTGTACCTACATAAATAGTTATAGATGAAATGACTGACGGCATTAATTAAATTGGACCCTCTATTTTTAGCTTATAGAAGTCCGTCAAACGTGAGACAAAGGTCTATAAATTGTGTTTATTTTAGAAAAGACAGTATCTTGAAACAATATCGACTTTGATAAAGAAACATTCAAAGAGGAGCCCGTCGTACGTTTCAGACTTAGAACCTGTAAGTGTTACTGAAGCGAGCAGTGTCAACAGCGGAACGACTCCAATAACTAAACGACTCCTTTGAAGTAAAAGTTGATGTTCAAGTGCTTAAACCTTTGAACGAATTTATTGATCGGATGGAGGTAGAAGATGCCCGTGACATTTCTAGAAAAAACGACACAATTCTGCTGAACCAATCTTCAAAAAACCTATGCAATAAAGCTCAATCAGGAAATAACCAGTAATATTGACCCTTTGCAGAAAAAAAAATAGTAGGTACCAGAATTTTTTTGTACATACAACACAAAAATATATAATCGTTTGTTGCTTGGTAATTTGAACTTCAGTATTTATGACACGGGAAACGCATTGAAAATTTCCAACAGCACAGCAATTCAACATTTAGAACCGAAACAGAAATTTGTATTTATTTTTAATAAAACATTAATGAAATTTTGAAACTATCCTAGGTGCAGTTGTAACTAAGCATTTTAAATAATTTGTTCAAACAAAGAGAAGTTTCAACAGATAGATTTATTAAAAAGTCTACAATTGTTTCGGCCAACGGGCCATTTTCAAAGAGTATAAATTTATAATGTAACGAATTTTCTAGTCAAACTATTTATTTAAACAATTATTTATTTAACACTATTTATAACACTTAAACACTAACTTAGAACTACCATTTATATCACAACAATTCACTTATTTATATTACAATTTATTTATATCACTTTGTCTATTATCGGTTTTAATTCGCGCACTGATGCTTTCTTTCAACTAACTGTTTTTCGAGACAGGAACTCGAAGAAATCCTGTGTACTCCCGAATGATGAGTAATAATTAGAAAGTCCTCGATTATTCAGGAATTTAACTTGTTACTTGTCGCCGGAGCGTGATTTACATCTTGTAAGTTGATAACACGAAAAGTACCGTGTGCGGTGTAAGCATGTTAGTGATAACAGGTACATGCCACAAATTGTTATCGCACACACGTACTGTGTCACTGGTCGCTACACTACCCCCTCCTTAAGGGTGATTCGTCCCGGATCACATTCTGCCGTTCCTTCAGAGGATCATGCCGGTACTTGCAGGTGGATCCGCTTCGGCATCCGGTTGTCAAGTGGAAATGGCAGCCAACGGTCTTCCATGGTGACGGTGCTCGTCGTGGATTTCCGGCGCACACCAAGATTTCTTTACCAGTGTATCGGAACAAAACCTCCAGCATGTTTCTGACCACCCTCCAATCCAGCCCATCGAGTCCACATCCGATCCTCGGTATTGCTAGCTTCAGGATGTTAGCGTGCAGCAATTGCTCTCTTAGTTCTATAAAGGAGTCCCATAAGGAGTGGTAGGTAGGTTTCTCCGACGACTTGCTTTTGGTGACTAGATAGAAGATGGATTGGGTCCCATCGAGTAACTGCAATACTTTTCTTCCATCTTTGGCCTGGTCGAGTAACATCGGTAGTCGCCCAAACTTTTTCCGAAAGACCGTGGCAATCCCACGGCTCATGTCCAAATCCCTTGCCACACAATGAGCCAGCGAGTATTCTTTCGGGACGGCGAATAAGTCCTGCTGAACTTCGGTGGTGACTCCAAATCGGGCTTTACGGTGTAAGCTCTGTTCGGCCATAAATTCTTCGTACTGGGGCTCTGGCGATCGAGCCTGCACAACTCTAACTCGAGCTTCCTCGTGGTTGTCCCCAGCATATGGAGCCAGTCGGTTGAAGTGGACTACTCTTGGTTTTCCATTGGGAGTACGTCTTATTCGGTAGATTACGTCATTGATTCGTTTGATAACCTTGTACGGGCCTTCCCAATCTTGTTGCAGCTTCGGCGAAAGACCCCTTTGACGCTTCGGATTATAAAGCCACACCAAATCTTCTTCATGGAATCCTCCATCAGTGGCCTTAATGTCATATGCGTCCTTCATCCGGTCACTGGCTATCTGCATATGGGAACGTATCTCGTCATGTTTGTCGTCCAATCGTCTTCGAAGTTCACTGACGTAATCTTCTCCAGCCACGTCTTCGCCAGGTTTGCACCCGAACTTTAAGTCGCATGGTAGTCGCAACTCTCGGCCCAACAGTACCCTTGCTGGTGTTTGTCCAGTGGTTTCATGTATGGAAGATCGGTATGCCAAAAGGAACAATGGCAGATAACGATCCCAGTCTCGCTGATGTTTGGAGACCATTTTGGACAGGTACTTGTTAATGGTCCTGTTCATTTGTTCTACCATGCCGTCTGATTGGGGATGTAGGGCTGTGGTTTGAGTCTTATGAATGCCCAAAATCTTACAAATATCTTGGAATATGGCTGACTCGAAATTTCGTCCTTGGTCGGAATGCAGCTCCAGTGGTACTGCGAATCGGCTAATCAACTCTTTCACGAGCGTTTCCGCCACTGTAGTTGCCGTCTGGTTTGGAAGAGCGTACGCTTCAACCCATTTCGTAAAGTAGCCCATTGCCACTACGATGTACTTATTCCCATCTTCAGATTCTGGGAATGGTCCGGCAACGTCTATGGCAATTCTCTCAAATGGGCTGCCAACGTTATACTGCCGCATCGGAGCACGCTGTCGCTTCTGAGGTCCCTTACTGGCGGCGCACGTCGTGCACTTTCTGCACCAATCTTCCACGTCCTTCTTGCAGTTGACCCAGTAAAATCGTTCTCGTACTTTGCCAAGGGTCTTCTTTACACCAAAATGTCCTCCTGAAGGGTCGTCATGGAGGCACTGCAGGACTTCCTTTACCAAGCTTCTCGGTATCACTAGCTGACGTCTGCTTTCGGTGCCATCTTGGTTCTCAACGACGCGCTTCAGGAGATCATCTTCTTCATCAATGGAATCCCGTTGGGCCCACAACGATTTCACTTCTGTTGACTTGGCAGCCACTTCCTGCCAGGTTGGTCTTCTGCCTTCTTTCTTCCAGTCCAGGAACATTTTTAGGAGCACGTCGGAATGTTGTTCTGCCTTAATGTTGTCGGGCTGCCACTGCTCGTCCTGGATAGTTATACTCCTGACCTCTTCGTGTTCCTCGACGCGTTGACAGTGTTTACAATTATCCGGGCAAGGTCCTCTGGATAAGGCGTCGGCGTTTCTATGGCTACTTCCCGCTCGGTGTTCTATTTCAAAGTCGTACTCTTGCTGCTTCTCTATCCATCTGGCTACTTGGCCCTCGGGATTTTTGAAATTCAGGAGCCATTTCAAAGCGGCATGGTCAGTTCGTAGCAAGAACTTTCTGCCGTAGAGGTATTTGTAGAAATGCTCCACGCTTTTTACTACAGCTAACAATTCGCGCCTGGTTACGCAGTAATTCCGTTCTGGTTTGGATAGAGTTCTGCTAAAGTAGCCAATCACTTTTTCTTCACCATTCTGTATTTGTGACAGTACCGCGCCAATTCCAATGTTACTAGCGTCGGTGTCCAGGACAAACTTTCCAGTTGGTAGGGGATAGCTCAATACAGGTGTAGACGAGAGGGTTTTCTTTAGTTCTTCAAAGGCAGCTTGGCAGTCTTGCTCTCAACAAAATGGTCTATTCTCTTCTG
Source organism: Agrilus mali (assembly GCA_029378335.1). Lineage (NCBI taxonomy): Eukaryota > Metazoa > Arthropoda > Insecta > Coleoptera > Buprestidae > Agrilus > Agrilus mali. The sequence goes on along the minus strand of CM055657.1, from coordinate 9,171,611 downwards.
TGAGTCGTGTCAAAGGCTTAGCGATTTTTGCAAATCCAGGAACAAAACGTCTGTAGTAGGTGCAGAGTCCAAGGAAGCTTCTGACTTGATGGACGTCAGCAGGTACAGGCCACTCTTGCACGGCCCTGATTTTCTGTGGGTCGACTGAAACGCCGTCTCCGGATACTACATGCCCCAGGTAGTTGACGGTCTCTTGGAATAGATGGCATTTCTTGGGGCTCAATTTTAGGTGGACATCACGAAGTCTTCGTAAAACTTCCTCCAAGTTTTTCAGATGGTCGTTGAAGTCCTTCCCGACTAGGATGATGTCGTCGAGGTATACCAGACAAGCCTTTCCAATTAAGTCAACCAAGACTGTTTCCATCAGTCGCTCAAATGTGGCTGGTGCGTTGCACAACCCGAACGGCATCACCTTGAACTGCCACAGCCCCGTTCCAATGGAAAACGCTGTCTTATCTTTGGCATCCAGGTCCAAAGTCACTTGCCAGTATCCGCTCTTGAGGTCTAAGGTGGAAAATATCGTCGACCCTGACAGTGTATCCAGGGTGTCATCGATTCGTGGTAATGGGTAGCTGTCTTTCTTCGTCACATTGTTTAATTGGCGGTAGTCCACACAGAAGCGTGTCGAGCCATCCTTTTTCTTGACGAGGACTACCGGCGATGTCCAAGGGCTAGTAGAAGGTTCTTTTACTCCATCCCTTCGCATTTCACTTATGATGTTTTCAGCCTCTTCTCTCTTGGCCAGTGGTAGTCTCCTGGGTCGCTGACGGATGGGTTGGGCCTCGCCAGTATCTATTTTGTGCAGGACGGCGTTGGTTCGTCCCTTCCTGCCACCTTCTACTTCAAAGTTGGTATTCTTTTAGTAATCCTTTTATTTGATGTCGTTGGTTAGGATTACATTTGCCGCCTGCTTCCTGGCACAATTTCGATAAGGCTTCTGATAGGGGTTGCTTGTCTTCCATTGGTGTTTCTAGCCTTCTGACTTGGGATGTTACAGTGTCCTGAGTGGTAAGCCTAAACTCTTCTCCGTTTAAGTTTACGACTTTTCGTTGGAAACTCAGACAAAAGTCATATTTCCGGAGCACGTCCAAGCCCAGAATGACGTTGTCTTCAATTTCGGCCACAAGCACGCAGTGTCGGAAGGAGGTCTTTCCTATGCGGATCTTGACGTAGCTTTCATCATGGACATTTACCATTTCCCCGGTGGCCGTGCGTAGCTTCCATTGGGTCGGTTGAAGCTTGCTTGTTGTCATCACGTTGGCTCGTATAATCGTCCTGCTTGCTCCGGTATCCAATAGAAACGAACACCGTTTCCCGTTTATTCGTCCCGTAAGAAAAAGGCTATCAGCTCTATCTTTCATGGTTTTTGTCAGTGGGACTAAACTTGGGGCTTCTTTCTCCGGGATCGACGTTTGCTTCGCCGGCGCCGCGCCAATCCTGACTAATTCCGGTACGCGGGGCTTCTCTTTTTGAGAAGCAGATCTCTCACTCTTGTAGCTGCTTCTCGCGTGGCCTAGCTTACCACAGTTCCAGCACCTGATTTGTCTGGGCTTCCTTTCTACTTTGGTAGTTACTCGGCGGATCATCTCTTCCAGTCTATCCAGTCTATCGTCCCGACTGGCTGACTCTTCTTTTAATTCTCGCACTCGACATTGTCGTTGCGACGCCTGTTTGACGACGTCGTATTCCAGTGCGCGGGCCAATGTGTCAACCAAAGTCCTCGGCCGGTCCAGTCGGAGTCGCTGTTGTGTTTCGTCGTCTTTTAGTCCGTCAATAAACGCGTCGACGGCCAATCTTTCCAGGGTATCGTCGGCCGTACCCGGATAGGCGAGCCGAACTAACCGTGCGATATCCGCCTCGTATTCCTGAAGACTTTCTTCTGTCTTCTGTCGTCGGTTCTTTAACTGCACATGGTACACAGCCGTCAGATGTGCTTGGCCGTATCGCATCTCTAATCTTTTTACTAGCCGATGGTAGTCTAGTAATTCTTCCGGTGGTAACGTGTTCAAAATTTCGCCAGCACCATCTCGTAGAGCAAGGGCAAGTGAAGAAGCTCTCTCTTCTAACGTCCATTTGTAGGCTTTTGCAGCTACCTCGAATTGCGTCAAAAACGTTGTCCATGATGTTTTATCGTCAAACGTAGGTAGCTTCATGTGCACTTTGGATGAAATGACCTGTTCTCCTTTCACGACGGGGATTTCCTTGCTGTCTACTACGCTATGCCTTTTTTCTGTGAGTTGGTAACTGGTTTCTCGTTTTTCCGAATTCAGAACCATTTCTTCCAGCTGGGCTAATCTTTCGTCGAAAGTCCCCAGCGTTTTGTTTATTTCTTGTCTTGTTTCTTCTTTGAATTTGCCCAGTTTTTCTTCCAAATTTCCTTCGAATTTCTCTAATTTTTCTTCCAGGACTTTTGAATTTTCCTTTAATTCTTCCAGATTTTCATTTAATTTATCTTCAAGGTTTTTTGAATTTTTATTTAATTTTTCTTCCAGATTCCTTGAATTTTCATTAAATTTCTTTTCCAGTTCGTCCTCGAATTCGTATGTGCTGGGATCGAAGCCTTCTCGTAGCAAAGCCTCCTCGAGCCGTTTCTGTAGGATGTTCTTCGTACCAGACGTATCTTCGTCTCGCTCTTCCAGTTCGCTTTTCAATTCGGCGACTTTCAACTCGAACAATTTTTTCGGCATTTGTATTTATTTTGTATTTTTATTACACTAGAAAATTCTCCGGAGGTCGATTCGCAGACCCCACACCTGACACCAATGTAACGAATTTTCTAGTCAAACTATTTATTTAAACAATTATTTATTTAACACTATTTATAACACTTAAACACTAACTTAGAACTACCATTTATATCACAACAATTCACTTATTTATATTACAATTTATTTATATCACTTTGTCTATTATCGGTTTTAATTCGCGCACTGATGCTTTCTTTCAACTAACTGTTTTTCGGTCCAAAGATGATCACTATATATACACCTTTCGAGCTTTCTAGACAGGAACTCGAAGAAATCCTGTGTACTCCCGAATGATGAATAATAATTAGAAAGTCCTCGATTATTCCAGAATTGAACTTGTTACTTGTCGCCGGAGAATGATTTACATCTTGTAAGTTGATAACACGAAAAGTACCGTGTGCGGTGTAAGCATGTTAGTGATAACAGGTACATGCCACAAATTGTTATCGCACACACGTACTGTGTCACTGGTCGCTACAATAACTAAAATCATCCCTATATATAAATCGAACAGTATACCTTTAATTTTACTGATAAATTTGTACTGTTTGAAAATTGTAGACTTTGTAACAAATCTATGTTGAAACTTTTCTTTGTTTGAATAAAGATTAAATTTTTGAATGCAGCTCATCATCAATTAAAAACCGTACGTCACTGGTGAGCAGTGGCATTTTAATTGCATTGTTCAGTGTGGGTTTTAACTATTTCTTTTTCTTTTTTTTGGTTACTTTTGTGCCACATTAAAATGCACATAGTGAACATTTACTTTAACAATTTTTAATTATTACTAAAACATTCCACGAAATGCACTACACATAATCTAACCAGTACTTGCATTACTAACATTGAATAAACGAGGGAAAATATGTTACAGTTTTATGAAAATCATTAATCATGCAAATGGAATAGTTATCAGGAAAAGGCTAGGCAGTAACTATGGTCTATAGGACTGTACTAATCCTCACGAAATGTAGGAATATCACATTTGCATTTATATACAAATAAGGTTTTATAAATAAACCTTTAACAATATTACTACAACTTCAAGGATCTTTAGTTTTTTTAATAAAAAATTGTGTACAGGTATATACCAAAATAAAACCATTATTAGACTCGTATTGCGAATAAAACAAACTCTTTAATTATATTAAGAATTAAAATTTTATATGCATTTGTACTGTAATGAACACTGAACTTTTAATTAACGATATTAGATAAATTCCAGGAATTTCAATGTATTGAAGCAGCAGGATAATATTTTGTCAGTCTCAATAAACAATGAGTTAAATTTTCAACGAAATATTAAATTATTATATGTATGAAAAACAATTGTCAGAAATTGTAATAAAATTATTGTGAATTTCTAATTTGTTCTGTATTTAATAGGTTTAATTAGGTATCTAGAAATTCAACCATTTTTATCTACTATGTAGTCGAAGATCCTTTAATTGGAACACTATTAATACCTTCACATTAGATACTTGAACCTGAAAGCTAACTTAACCCAACATATTGTGACGGACGTGGCGCTTTGAATGACGTTAACATGCGCCGACTGCGAAAGTTAAATGAAACTTACTTCATAGACTTACTTCTGACGCGCTCCAGAAGGTTCAAGAGTTGCTGGACGTTTTGAGAGTCACCTAGAAACGTCCATAATACTATATAAGGAACAGCGTTGGACAGTTTGACAGTTTTTGATAGAAGAGAGTGACAGCTATAAGTGAGAAGAGAAGAAAACGTGGTTAAAAGGCGAAATAGTTATTGAGTTGTTGTTGTTATAGAGTTAATTAATAAAAGTGTTGAGAGAAAAATACGTGATATTGTAAATTGCGTAACAATATCTATCGTTGGGTTAGATTACAATAGAAGTTACCACAAGAGGTGATTCAGCAGTGAGTTAAGGTACTAAGTACGATTGATAACTCTGATAGTGTTTATAAATTCTCTGCTTTTTCTATATTTCCTCTGTTAAATGTACCTAAGGCAGTCAAACATTTTACTGAAATGGGTATCTCAATAGGCGACAACCAAGTCTACGGACGAGCAAATCAGCTAAGATACTGATTTTTAATATTATAACTTCGGAACTATTAACTTAAGAGGGGTAACATTATATATAACAGTGCATAGAATTGTACGTAGAATGGAAAATTGCAAGAATCCTTATATGTATAGGGTGTTACATTTAAAATAAGCACATTTTTTCACGTATTGTTTTAATTTGACGTTCAATCGTTTTATGATAGAGTACCCTTATTCCTCTCTAAAATCTCTACAACTTTTGAACATATTTTAAGATAAACAAAGGTGTTTACCCCTCGTTGGACAACCCTGTACATACTTAGTCACGTACAACAAACAAACTCGCGTAACAAATTATATAAAAATATTAACAAACTAAGATTGCAACGTTATTATTAAATGCAACCCATTGTAATTATTGCAATAATGGTTTGTCCATCCTTCTAAGTGTTTATTTACACTTAGCTTTGACCTTGTAAAATGCCTTGCGACCGTCGATCTTGCCGACCGATAGATCTGTGGCTTGACGCTCATTTTTCGTGAGATGGGTCCTACATACACGAGGCAAGCAGTATTTTCAATATCAAAAAATTAATTATTCTTAAATTAATTCATATTTTATTTTTTTATTTATGCTAAAGGAAAATGGTTAAAAGGCAATTACAATTAATTTTGAGTCATATTTAAACCACGCTTATTCCTACGATAAAACCTTAAATAATATATTGACATCACAATTACTTAGAAAAAGAAATAATAACGTTAAGTATGTTTTTAAGCAGAAGTCTAATATCTGTTATCGCAATGTTATCTCTTAAAAATAAAAAACTAAGCAATATCTATCTAAAGTAATCCCGAATGAACCTTTTTCACTACATTTCCTCAAGAACAAGAACAAAGAAACAAAAATGTAAGAGTATAGCCAGAAAAGGAGACAAAAGACTTCGACTCAGAGGAATAACATTAATCCTCTTCCTCTTAAATCCGTCGTACCATACGAAGTAGGATTTCACTTGACAATTGCTATCAATCTGAAAATAAAATACTTGCAAACTATAGATAAAGGTAACGTAATGGAAAACAGGAAATATATGCACTCATTATTAACAGATAATGAATTTATTTTGTCGAATGGTCCAAATTATTAGAAGCCAGACATCCCGATGAAACTACAGGTGAAAAAGTAATGTTGCAAATAACGATGAAATTTCTAGTATCAATACCTATTAAGATTCTTTTAAACAATGTAGTGTAACTTACCCATTAAAATTGATCGTCATAGAATACCTACGTTGTGATAAAAAAAATTCGTTTTCCAAAAATGGAACGCTCTACCATGGTACAGGTTTAATTATTTAGGAACAAGGCTTTAAAATAAAAAGGCAATGTTTGTTCGAAAAACCCTAAGTTTATTTGTAAATGCATGATTGAGAAAATTTTGTATTGTACTCACCTTTGAGTAAACACAGTTAAATAAATGTAAAATAGAAAATATGTTTGAGTGAGTGCATGAACAACACAAAAAAACAAAATAAGCAACAATTACAAATGTCAAACAAAAATATGAGTAGTGCCAGGCTCAGCCTGAAGCTCACGTGGAAAAAGAGCGATGGCAGAGAAAACCACGATCATTGCTCCTCAAAATGAAAAGCAAAAATGCAAGTAATAAAATTCACATGAAACACAAAAATCAAATAAAGTTTCAAATCACAGGAAAAACAAGTCAAATAAATGTAAATGGTAAATGCAAACAATTCAAATAAATGGAAACGTCAAAAAGAAATAATTCAAATCAAATAGTAAATGTTAAAAATAATTCAAATAAAAATCATGGCACAAATAAGAAAGTCAAAAACAAGTACAAAATTAAACAAATGTAAATTAAAAACATGGGTAAAATAGGTGATGGCAAAATCATAAAACATTTCAAATAAAATTGCACAGAACAAACAACCACAAAACAGACAAATAAAATAAAATAATAGCACTTCAAAATAATCTTGCAAAAGAAAATATTCGTAAACAATTTATACGCAAAAGCACCACAAATTGTAATTCAACCCTCTCAAACAAAAGAACATTTTAAACAGTACATATTTTGTTAGTTAGTTTATAAGTATAAGTCTGGAGTCCTGGTATGGATGCAATCCAGATAACGTTGAAAATAAAAATGTGATTTGGGCATACGCAAAACAAAAAAAAATAAATAAAGTCTGGAGTCCTGGTATGGATGCAATCCAGATAACGTTGAGAATAAAAATATATATGTGTGTGTAAAATACATGTTGCGTAAATACTCCCAAAATCACCACGGGAGAAAATATTAGTACATACATAAAAATCTCTTTCAAAAATTGGTTGAAATATAAAATGTGTTCAATACAAAAGAAAATACGCCAATTGCACAATGTTGTTTAGGGTTGCCTGAGATTGCACAATGTTATTTATAGTATAACGTAATAGTATAATGTTGTTTAGTTTTGCACAAAATTGCGTAATATTAATCAAAGCGTCTGAAAAGCACTTCCAATACAACAAAATTATTCTTTCAGAAATTAATTCACATTTGTTTAAAATAAAAACAATTATAAAAAAAATCATAAAAAAAAATATATAAAAATAATTGTAAAATCGATTGATTAAAATAAAGGATATTAAAAATCATTTACAAAAATTAGAAAAAGAATTATAAAATTGATTTGATAAAAATCACACAAGAACAAATAAAATCAAAATGAATTATTTCTTTTCGTCTTTTTGAAAATAATAAATTACATTTTAAAATTAAAATTATAAAACCAAATAGACAAATAAAGATTTTCATTACCTGTTGATTGTTGTAAAATCAAGACACAAAAAAAAAATAATTTAAAATATTGCACAATATTATAATGAAATTTAAACTAGTTTTTTTTTTTGGGGAAGTTTTTACTTATGAAGTCACTGAACTACTGTTCTTCTTTCTTCTTTTCTCACACTTTTATACTTTTGAATCACACGTAAAAGGGGAAAACCGAAAGAAACGCTGGAACACCGCGATGTGGTGACCGGGCACAATTACTTTTTGTATTCTTTTTAAATTTTACTTAGCTTCGACTGCTCTCCGCGAGATGGGAGTCCGGGAGGAAAATTTAAAGTTTGGGTGCGGATACTACAGAACGCCCCTTTAAAGGATGTTTTGGAAATGCAGAGGATCTGTCAGTGAGAAAACAGCCTTTAACTTTAGGTTTCGCGCACAAACTTCACGCTACATCGATCAGTAATGGCGGTACGTTGAGCATAACACGGTTGTGAGGTTATTAGTATTATAATTAGTATTAGTTTAGTATTTAGTTGTGATTAGGGGTACGAGTAAAATAAAGTTTCAAATTAGTAATGTTATAGTTTCCCTTTCTTTCGTTGTTTGTGGGGTTAGACAGAGTGTACACATTTGGGTAGGGAAGACCTGTTATTCGATAAGGGCCTGAATACAAAGGACAGAACTTATAAATTAATTTCTTGGATGCATCAGACACAGGATTTTCTCGCAAAAGTACAAGATCACCGATTAACAAACTATCAAATTTTCGTACACTAGATTGAGCAACTCGTGAATTCAATTTGTGGAGCACCTTCTCTTGTATTTCCTGGACAGTTTCTACGCAACGTGAAGGGAGATAAGGGGTGATGAAATTGTCTATGGGAGCAGGCGGATTTTTACCAAAAAGAATTTCCTGTGGTGAGTAACCAGTACTCAAATGGGGTGTGCAGTTAAAAAGAGTTTCAATATTTTTTAGATGAGATACCCAACCTTTATGTGAAAGTTTACAATAGGTACGGAAGAGTCGACCTAGCTCTTCTTAATAATTAATTTAATAAACACTAGAAAATTAAATTTGAATTAAATATTACTTTAAATATACAAAGAGTTATAGAGTTGACAATGCATTTCAGTTTTATATCTCAGCATTATTTATTTCTCTTGTTCCATACATTTACTGCGTCATTATTATTATTATTTAGGAGTTGGATTAAGACTTTGCCAAATGTTTATTTTTCACAATTATAGTTTAATTTTTTCAAGTGAGTATATAGTACTTCATAAGATGACAAAATGTTCAGCTTATATTTATCATATCTTTACGGGGGTGAAGGTTTTTGTTTAAACATATTTAAAAGTGTGTTGCTTAAAAACAAAGTTATATAGGCCGACTAACCTTCCTTTATCTGACAATAACTACAAAAAATAATTAGGCCTCATAAAACATATAACACAGTAATTGATACAAGGTAGATTTAATAGATAAATTTATTAATGAAAAGCAAATTAAACAAATCAGCATTTAATCTAGTTTACCCTACGTTTAAAATTAAAAACAACAATTATTTTAGTATAACATACATAGGAAAATTATGAACTAGAGCAGGGATCTCCAAACTAAGGCCCGCGGGCCAAATCCGGCCCGCCAGTGCCATCAATCCGGCCTGCGACAGTTTTAGACTAGTCATCAATCCGGCTCGCGACAGCCAATGTGTTATTGTTGTCACTATTGCTGTGATATAATAAGTTGAAGAAGAAAATAGAATAATAATTACTCAGTTTTTTTTACTTTTAAGGTAAAGCTTAACGATAGAAATCATGACGCAGAAAACTTAACCTAAACATCTAAGCTTAAGCATATTAATAACTAACTAAGAAATAATTGAAATGAACCCCACTAATCACTGCAAAACAAAAAAACTAATGAGATTTATCTAATTGTGATTTTACACCGAAAATAGTTTGTATTTGTGGAACAATTTTACTTGTACCAATTATTGCTTTCCAATGCCAGTAAAACTCAACGACAGACCCTTTAGCACAGGGGTTAGAAACTAAGTGATCCACTTTTAGAGTTCCGCAAACTGACACATGAGGATTTTATTAATCAACATACTCATTACAATTATTAATTTTGAAATAAATATGCACTTCTGACCCGAAGAGCCAGGGCCGGTCTTAGCATTCTTAGCGCTCTTCGGCAAATATAAAGTGGAGCCCTTCTAATGGTAACATTCTTTAAGTATTCAAAATATGGTTGATATTATTGTAACGAATTTTCTAGTCAAAGTATTTATTTAAACAATAATTTATTTAACACTATTTATAACACTTAACCACTAACTTAGAACTACCATTTATACCACAACAATTCACTTATTTATATAACAATTTATTTATATCACTTTGTCTATTATCGGTTTTTTAATTCGCGCACTGAAGCTTTCTTCAACTAACTGTTTTTCGGTCTAAAGATGATCACTTTATATACACCTTTCGAACTTTCTGGGCAATTCGAAAAGGAAATCCTGACGATTCTCGAATAATGAGTAATAATTAGAAAGTCCTCGATTATTCCAGAATTGAACTTGTTACTTGTCGCCGGAGAATGATTCACATCTTGTAAGTTGATAACACGGAAAGTACCGTGTGCGGTGTTTACGCCATAAGCATGTTAGTGATAACAAGTACATGCTACAAATTGTTATCGCGCACACGTACTGTGTCACTGGTCGCTACATTATTATATTGTTTCTTCATAACCATAATAATTTTATTATTATAAAGTATTTCGTAGGTAATAATCTTTATGTAAAATAGTATCAATGAATGACAAATTTTATTAATATATCCCCAGATTTCCGAAAGAAAGACATAAACGCTTATATATGGTTATGATAATAATATTAATATCCTAAATATTCATTTAGTTGATTATTTATACATAATTCATTCTTTACGTTTTTTTTTTTAAACTCGTTAATAACATCAGTTATGTCAAGTTCTGATGCTATTTCATGTCCAATAGATGAAGTTCTTAAGCTTCTGAGTCTATATATTGTAACGAATTTTTTAGTCAAAGATATTTATTTAAATAATTATTTATTTAGCACTATTTATATAACACTTAAACACTAACTTAGAATTACTATTTATATATGAACAATTCACTTATTTATATAACAATTTATTTATTATTTGTCTATTATTTATCGGTTTGTTTCGCGCACTGATGCTTTATTACAACTACTACTCTCTGGCCCAAAGACGATCACTTTATATACACCTTTCGAACTTTCTGGATGATTCGAAAAGGAAATCCTGATTATTCCTGAATGATGAATAATAACTAGAATGTCGTCGATGATTCCAGAATTGATCTTGTTACTTGTCGCTGGAGCTTGTAAGTTTACTTTGATAAAAGTCCCGTGCGCGGTGACTACGCCGTAAGCATGTTAGCGATAAGAAGTACATGTACACAAATTGTTATCGCACACACGTTCGCTGTCACTGGGCGCTACAATATATATATATATTTATAAGCTTCAGTTTTGAGAAACTCCTTTTTCCTCCCGTTTTTTAAAGACAACGCTTATAAAAGTGTAAAATTGCTCCATGCATGGATATTTACAGTATATTTCTTTCATTTTAACGTTTTACCGTTTGTCAAGTTCCTTTTGTATCTAAACTTTAAAACCTGAAAGTAAAACCAAATATCCCACTCTCATCTGGGTATCGCAAAAATATCTACCTATTATAAAATAAAGTTCGATCCTCACTTTTTACTGACTGATGGAACGGACAGATGCAATACAGATGTTCATTTAAAATTTTTTTAGCAGACAGCGTAGTGGCGCCCTTCGCAGGTAACGAACTTTGCCTCCTCCCCCCTAAAGCCGGCTCTGCGAAGACCCTTCTTAATATTTACATTTCGACTAACTGTAATCCTTAACTAAAAAAGGGTTTTGAAGGTTTCTTCCGTGAGCACTTTGTGATTCGTAAAAGGGATAGATTTATCGAAATTTATTAATCTTGTAGGTACATTTTCTTCTGATCCAAAATTAGTTCGTTAGATGATCACTTATTTTCGTTAAAAAAGTAGTTGAAAGAGGTTTCAATATTTCCACGATAACTTTTAGCATCCTTTTAAGAAATCTGGGTTAGCAAAGTTTTTGATGTAGAAAATACGTAATTACTGATGGAAAGAACACTAAGGTAAGAAATAGCTCTCAAGCCAACGCTTCATGTGATGAATACTGTCTGTAGGTGTAAGGACATTCGGGTTCATTATCATACTTAGTAAATGGGAACGTCAGGAAGTATCTCCAGAAGATATTTTGCGAGAAAGTTAAATTTCTTTAATAGCTTCTACGTAGAACTAATTAAATTCTGCCGTAAAAAAGATGAAAATACATAAAAAATGTTCGGAGAGGAAAGGTTCAATTAAAATTTTGTCGTGCACCGGCATAAGTTCCTAATCAAATATCAAATGCGCTCCTCCCACGTTCCTGCTGATTATCGGAGTAAATGATTCGGAAAATTGTTTTTCAACTTATTCGTCCTCGCTTTTCATTTCAGTGTGATACACAAAGAAAGTTAAATTTAATTTTAGCTACAATATAGTCAACTCCATAAAATATGGTACAAAGTTTTATGTAAATCAGTGAAATTTCGAAAACGTATTTATATCTGTCAATGTGTTATATATATCGATTTAGTCTTTTTAAGATCAATATAATTTTTAAATATAAACAGGTATCTACAAATATTACTACTTAAGATGCTTTTGTTTCAAGGAAGGCTTCCGGTGTACGTACCTATTCTCATTAGATGCAGTTGATTAAAAACGGCTTTGTTCAGTCTTTAGATTAGACTAAGGCGCAACATTTGAAAGTAGTGCTTCACCAAGACAAAAACTAGATATCGATGTCCAAATTTTGAGCACTAATAAGTAATATACTATAAAGAATCTCTCATTTCTCTACCACTTTCATTTTGTCCAACCTCATTTCTACCGTTCTTAAGGAGGTTGAAAATGATCTTCACCTTTCAACTTGGCTGCAGAATGAAGATCCATAGTACTGAGTTGAATTTTTCTCACATTATTGTCACACAGTGCTCAAAATTTTACAAAAATTACATTTCTTTTTATATTTCCTTTATTTCGAGAGAAGTTTGTTGAAACTTTAGATACATGAGACTGGGTCACAAAATTGTATTTGTTATTGTTATGCGATGCAAACTGCCATCCGGAACTTCGACATAGTTGCACGGTATATGTAGGCCGTGACCAACTTCCAAAGTTCCGGTTGGGGGTAACTAAAAGAGCACTATGTGGATCATTATAAAAGGACAAGTGAGTAAGAAATAAGGCGGTAAAAACGAAGATCGAGCCAGCGAGTGAGAAGAGTTAGGGTGGTATAGCGGGTGACCGCTATCACTCACCCTAATGCCCTATTAAGAGTCGCTGCCATTATCAACGCCCCTAGTTGGTAGTTAATTAGGCAAGTAATTTTAATATATATCTGTAATTAATTTTTATGTGTTATCTATTTGATAACATTTTTACTTCATTAAATCTTTAAAATTAACCATTAATCTGAATTGTAATTCTATTATGACTTTTTGCCGTGAAAGATTACGTTCTTATTTTTAGCATTCATTTTTCGAAGTCATATGGAAAAATTTAGTTTAATTTTAGTTTAGTCTTGCTGAAACTCAATTTTAGGTGAAGCTAATAGGGTAAAACATTCTTAAAATTTGAAATCACAAAAGTATGCACTGAAACAAAGCCTTTCACAGTTTTTTATTTTGGAAAACGCCCGTAGAGTTTATTTGAATTTGTTTGCTCATTTACAAATAAATTTTAAAAATGGGGCATATGGTGATTTTAGTTGTCGAAAGCCAAAAGATATTAATGCAAGGGATTTGATTCAATAATTTCATATTGTTATTATGCAGGAACGTGAGAGAATGTTTGTAGAACGGTTGACATGTGTAAAATGCCGAATGAATAAATCGGTCATATTTTACATGAAAAATTAGATAGGAAAAATGTTTTAAAATCAAATAGGTACGCCGTTTGCTCACATTCAATTAAAAACGTAAATGAGTTACGCTACCTATCCAGAATTCACATAGGTATTTTAAATGTTTTGCTCTTGCTTCCTGCTGACTTTTTGATGGTTTTGAGAAGGAAAGAAAGGAGATTTTTGATCAATATTTATAATTAAATAGAATTAGAAAGCAGAGATACTTCATAAATGTTTCTAAAACACATTTCTTGTTGTATGAATATCACAAAAGCAAATCGCAAATACCATATTATGAATATTAATATTTTAAATTTTGACCCCACTACCCCATTATCTTACAATTAAAGCAACCCATGGGTGAAAGTTATTTATAATTGCTAAATGTTAGGTAGGTACCCATCGTTATAGGAAAAGCCTTTCAAAATTGGGTTTCTTCTAATTCTGCTGATTTTTGAAAAACATTTTCTAGGAACTAAAAGAATCGGTGATAGTTTTTCTATTTTTACCTTACTGGTACTATTCTTGCCCTACTTAAGTCTGTAAGAAATAAATGAAACAACAAGTTTATTTTTAATAAAATGTATCCCCTCTCCTCCTATGAATTGAAAATTTAAAAATTCGACATATCCCCTATAAAGGGTTCTCCCCTTCCCATGTCCTCTATCATACTGTTCCTGATGAAAAAGTGAAAGTCAATGTAAAATGTAAATAGTTTAATAAAACTTTATAAAGATACAAGTACAGGTGCAAAAATTATCGATAAATGCAATGGTCGATGAAAAACTAATTTCTCTTACTTTTCCTAGTCGCGTGAAACGAGAGCCAAGGGAGAAAATGCTATTTGGGTAGACATTTTGGCCACAATAAATTATCACAAAAGCTATATTCTTTATTCTTTTTATAAAGTAAGCACTGCTGAAAAAATGTTTGATTTGTAACACCAAATAGAATTTAAACACAAACGAATATACTTTTTTTCACTTGTTCTTCTTGTAAAGACTGATTATTTCTTAGTATAAAAGTGGTTCAAACAAAGTGCCTTTTCTCTTAGAAGAAAATTTAACAGAGAACCATCCTAAGGAACTTTATAGACTTTAAATTAGTTAGTTGACTAACATTTCCAATCAAACTCGAAACTTAAATGATCTATGTAACGGAATAAATTACTTCTACAACATAAACATCCGTCGTGTCGTAGGAATCATTAGAACTAATCGCTCTTATTTTCGTTTTTCACTGAATGAAATGCTTAAGAAGGAACAAGCGCAGCTTCGGTAGTGGAAGAAAAGACTCCAATTGTATCATTTTATTCAAAATTCTAACTGAATTTTCTGGATCTATTCAAATAATAATGAAATTTTCGAAAATATTCTAAATGCTCCAAACTTGATGACTGAATTTCGCTCCGTTAATTTAATTTCTTTGGTAGATTAGGCTGGTTTGCGCCTGGCCGTTTTGCGCTCTATTGTAATGTAAGTTTTAAATTCACATTATAACGTTCAGATAAATAATAATAAACATAAACAAACTTTATGTATATGGGTATAACAAGACTTTGTTCGTCTTGTCTTTACATACCGTAACCTTGTGGTCCTAAAAAAATGAAATAAAATCACTTTTTCATTTTTTCATTAATTAGTCAAGAGAAATAGAAAAAAAAAAATCGAACAAAATACATATCTGTTTCAAATCTGTGCTGGTTTTGAAGAAAATTGAACTATTTATAAATAAATAGATTTGTTTTAAGGTGATGTAACTCATTAGGTAGAATGTTTACTTATTAGAGGTACACTACGGGCAAGCTACTGAATATCAATAATAATATCAAAACATTAGAATTATTTTACAAAAGAGCACAAATTTGTCGATCGTAGGTATAAGGTAGGTTTAAATTTCAAAAACAGAATTCGCAGAGCGCAAACTGGCCGATTTCAAACGGTGGGGCGCAAGCCAACCGACACCCTTTAGAATTGTTTTTTTTTTTTTACAAAAATATGTTTGATTTACTTCTTTAACGAAAGTAAGTATCTTATAAGTACCAAAAACATTTGAGCGTTAAATAAACTAACCTAGATATTAATGGTTGATTGTATTTTGAAATTTAATTTATTTTAATGAAAATTTATAAACAAGAGGATTTGGAAGAAAGTCACCCCTATTGTCATACACAATTTTATAAACGGACGAGTGTTTCGCCAACTTTTAATGTAAGTATTACAAAAGAACAGATAATACTGTTGATAATTGTTTCCAACAAAGAAGGTCAAACAAATAAATAATAA
Organism: Agrilus mali; assembly: GCA_029378335.1. Classification (NCBI taxonomy): domain Eukaryota; kingdom Metazoa; phylum Arthropoda; class Insecta; order Coleoptera; family Buprestidae; genus Agrilus; species Agrilus mali. Next base: position 9,155,722 of record CM055657.1, on the reverse strand, counting down.
ATAATGTTTGTCACCTCCTAAAACAAAATTTCATGATATGCGTATAAAAAGAATCATCTGAGCAGAAAAAAAATCACTACTTTCACATTCTTCGTGAATACGTTGTTTTTATCGCACAATATTATTGATTTACTGTAATGTGTACATTCACGTTGGTTCAAATTTTCTACCTCTAATTTGATTTGTGGAAAAAGTACATTTAAGTTTAGTGCCGCTATACAACTGAAAGTTGCCGCTATAAATAACGTTAAGGCTCATGTTTTTGCGTACCTTCCACCAAATATAAAACTGCTGTGGTGCGGTTGGTAAAACTAGTAGGGACACCATACCTATAGTTTTCGATAAAATGAAAAAAATGTCTAGTGTAGAAAATGGAATCAATTTAGTAGGTGATATATTCTATAAAATTTAAGATTACGTGTGTATGGAATAATCAATGACCGTCCTTTACTGGTTTTAATGAATAAAAAAAGGATAAAACATATATCTATATGTGTGTTGGTAATATTATTTATCAAAAGAACTTATATTTTGTGCTAATTGAAATAAAAATTAATTTAATTCCAAAGTTGTTGAATTATGGATACAATTTAGAATTATTATCTAATGCAATCTTGTTTCTGTTTTTTTTTTATTATAGGATATACGTAGTTATTACTGCCTACCCATAATGCCACATGTGATGAATTTTACTTATATCAAATAAATAAAATTGATATTGATGTTAGTTTTCATTCCTATCTAAATGAATAAATTTATAAAAATGAAGCAGTCCATCTGTTCCAATTTTATGTTAAAATGATTTTCATGTTATCCCATATTTCGAGGCAATAACAACACGATGCTGAAAATTTGAATTTAAAAATTTCCATGCCATACGTTTGTTGGCATTATAAAGAATAAAGTAAGTTGAACAATGAACTCTCATGAAATCAGATTCAGGTACAAAACACTAGAACAAAGGCGATGAACAATGGCCGGTTCATAATTTTAAAAGCGTAGATATGCGATTTCTATTCCAATAAGCAAGCACAAATGACAACAATATAAAATTGACATTTCGCAAAATGTAGGCATTTCAGAATAATTAAAAATGGCTCTTAGTAATACCACAAAACTGTTCCTTCCGGCAAAAATATTCGGAATTTTTAAAATCAGTAGAACTAACCAATTATCAAAGCTGGCTTTATGTGTATATTAAAACTTCCACTTTCTTGTTGTCGAATTGGAAAACATTTATGCGTAATATCATGCAGACATCTAAATCCATTGACTGTAAGCCTGTTACATTCAATACCTAGGGCATAGTCCTGAATAGCCTTTTAGGATCGAATGGTATTTAGAAGACTCCCATTATATGATCAGAAAGTTTTTTAAAAAGAATAAATCTATTTCATAGTTAAGACTACAGAAATAATTCTAGAAAAAAACCACAATTGTAACAATCCCTTTTCCTCTTTGAAAATAAATTAATTATCAGCTTGAAAACCAAAAACGAATGAATTCTGGCGAAGACCTCGAAATAATGCGTTTTTTGGAACATATGATTCACCAAGGACTCTGAGAATATGCAGCAATTTATAATTAGCGAAGGGGTGATCAACACCACTTGCTTAGTTTACCACTCTTTTAGACATAATTATCAAATAAAAATCGAAAATTTAAACTTGTAAAACGAAGTTTTGCTTAATGTGAAATGGATTTCTTTCAAGGCAATGAAAAAAATATTACAACGAAATTAAACACAAAGTTTAGGTTACAAAATATTTTATTAAATGTCACATTGATAATTTCGCCACACTGTGGCTTTTTCAAGTGGAAGAAATTTACTTAGGTAATTAGTAAATTTTTATAATGCTAGTAAACTGACGATAATAATACTTACTGAGTTTAGATAACTTTCATTGTTTAATTATGTTGTGATGTTCCTCTCAATAACCATTCTCCCCGTGGGTGTTCAGTGTGTTACAAATGTGAAAATAGGGATTTATGATATATGGACTGGATGTAACATTTAAAGGGATTATATTCTCGTTAAAAACTTAAATGCTTGAAATGGATTCAGAAAATGTTAAAAGTTGTTTTTAAACAATGAGCATTCTAGCGGTGCATTTGTAGTTTTTTTTTAATTATGTTCGAGTATGTCTACCTAAACCATCTTCTGAATTCTTAGGACTGATTGAAAAAGTTCTACATTAATTGCTGGGAACCCTTCGTTTCCAAATTGATTCTCTTATGTGAATAGGGTAGATGACTGATATTGAATATTATATATTTATTTAGATAATATGGTAATATACGTAATACGATAACAGAATTCGAAATCAAATTTCATATTGGTCAAAAAAAAAAATTTATAACACGATTAACTGTATCTAAGTTTACTTGATGGAAATTCATGATTCACTTAATAACAAATAAAACACAAATTTAAATTTCCACAATATATTAACAAGTACTTAACAATTGTTTCACCTGACTAAGGCTTCATCAGAAGTATAACAATAAACTTAACACTAAAGTTCGGGTGTATTTATACTAAGGTTAAGGGAGGGGGGTTTATTTTTAAGGAACAAATTAAGTAATCCATTCCATCTATTCCACCTTTAGAAGTACTCAAAATAGTTAAGAATATTTTAATAGATAAATGTATCAATCCGGTTATATGTAATGAAATTTTAGAATTACTGTCTGTATGCATAAACCAAAATTATTTCCAGTTCAACAACCATATTTACGAATGCAAGGAAGGTCTAATTATGGGTAACCCGTTAAGCCCATTATTAGCTGAATTATTTATGTATCATCTTGAAAATAAACTCATTAGTAAATTCCAATTATTTAGTAAATGCTTATATTATTATCGGTACGTAGATGACATTCTCGTTTGCTTTACAGGTACAGATAGGCAATTACAAAATTTCTTAAAACAACTGAATGATATATATAAGAACATTAAATTCACTATAGAAATTGAAAAAGAACAACAAATTAATTTTCTAGATCTTACCATTAGACGTGAACTTAATAGACATAAATTTAGTATCTATCATAAAACAACTCACACTGATATTTTAATTAACAATCATTCTTGTCATCCATACAAACACAAATTATCAGCATTTTACAGTATGTTGCATAGGTTAATAAATGTACCAATGAATATTTCTGATTTTAATAAAGAATTAAATATAGTAAAATTTTAAGCAAATAGTAATAATTATGACATTAAGATTGTTGATAATATTTTACAGAAATTACTGTTTAAACAATTAATTAATAATGTTTATCCGCTAGTAAAAGATAAAACTAACCATAAGTATAAGACAATACCATTTCTAAGCCCGTCTATTTGCCTAGATAAACTTTTTCGGAATAATAATTTAAAAATTGCATTCTACACGAATAATACGTTAAGCAAACACATTAAAAATAACAAAGATGCGACAAAAAAAGACCAACGTTCAGGTGTTTACAAATTAAATTGTAATTCATGCAATAAGTTTTATATTGGACAGACTGGTCGTACTTTTAGAAAACGTATTACAGAACATAAAAAATCATTTAGTCATAAAAAAATGGATTCAAATTATGCTAAACATTTAATTGAAGGACATGAGTTTAACGAAGAATTTGAAATTTTACAAGTAGAAAATAAAAGTTATAAATTGTCCCTTTTGGAAACTATTGAAATCAATAAGTACCAAAACACACAACAACTTTTAAATGATCAACTAGACATAAATAATTCACCATTACTTAATTTTTTCCTTAAAAATAAACCCCCCCTCCCTTAACCTTAGTATAAATACACCCGAACTTTAGTGTTAAGTTTATTGTTATACTTCTGATGAAGCCTTAGTAAGGTGAAACAATTGTTAAGTACTTGTTAATATATTGTGGAAATTTAAAATTATTTGTTATTAAGTGAATTTATAACACATTAAAGTTTTTTTTCTATCTCTTTCTTGCGAAACGAAGTTTTGCGTGTAATTTATACGGCGGTACGAGACTGTGACGTCAAAAATCAGTATTTCCCTCTCTGTCTAATTGGGATTTTTAAACGTTCATATCATTTTTATTTTTTAAAATATTAAAAAACTATTTGTACGAGGCTATTTGTAGGATAAAAAGGCTTCAATTTAAATAATAAAAAAAATTAGTCATCTACCCAATTTTACTTCTCATCATTATCATAATTGCAATTACAATGCACACCACAAACGAAACAGTAAAAGTTTGAAGACAAGGAAACTGAAATGATACCTATAGACAAAATGGTAAAGGTATGGCTGTGGCACTTTCAGAAACCAGTGAAATGACATTGTTATAAGCGATAAACTCTCTTTAAAGATTATGTTTAAATCTAGTTCCTCCCTCCTCAAACTTCTTCACCCGCAGTTATACATTGCATGTCTTCTATAACTTTGATTTTCGGGTTGGTCGTCAACATTTGGTCGGCATGTGAGATTGCCATTTTTAGGAATTCCTTTTTGTTGTGTGGTTCAGGTCATGAACCTTCTTTGTCCTTCTTTGAGTTTTATTAGGACAACATTCAATTTTTAGTGATAACTCTTTGTATTATTAAGTTTATTAGGTCCTTTTAAACTTTAAATTTTTAAATTACATTGTAAATCTTTTGGAGCAGCAGATGTCGTCTTGTATTTTCATGTTATCTCGCAATCAATACGTATTTTGCACGCTCGTAAACACTAAGAACTGATCAGTTGTTTGTACCAGCTATTTGGCGCTCGCTAATGAGAATTAGCAAGTTCTAAATCACCAGCTGGTAGTAGTTCCGATTAATATTTGTTTACGAATTTAATTCATTATTTGCAATGAGATTAATAAGAATTCTGGTTCTTTCTAATCTATAATTAGAACGTAATGTTTTACTTAGACACTATTTTCCGATTCATTAACTTCTTCTAAGAATTAAACAACTTTTTTTAGTTTTTCTATTACAAAGCAATGTACATAGAAGAACAAACGAACCCCCTTATCTAACTAAGTAATGTTTATAAATTTAATACATTCAGTTGTTTGTTAAAGAAGGGACGAAAGATTGATTTCTCTCAAGGATAACAAAACTTTCCGGTAAATTGATCAGCCGGACGTATTTTCCGTCTTTCATTCAATCGAAGTTCCTGAAAAGTTTTCCTTTCAACGAAAACTCAACCCAGTTTTTATATTTGGCATTTTCTTGCCTGTGTAAATCCTTCAAAGCGATTTCGTGTTAATGATTGATGGCCTGGTGTAGCCCTCAGAGCGACGCGGGGTATTTCTTATTTGTTATCGTCTTGAGCTTTTTTATCAATTCGATCTTGTTTCCATTGTGCCAAAGTCGGCTCGGAAATGGCTTTGTATTTATCATTTTCTTAAGCCCAATGCGTTCCACTAGATTTCGAGGAGTTATCTACTTTCTAATTTCCGCCTCACTGTTTTTTGGACGCTGGCTAATGATAAAGATGCTACTTCAAGACTAAAGCGATTTTGATCATTACTTTTCCACATCGTACAAGTTTACAGTTACAATGTGACCTAAAACGACGAACTTTATTGCCCCATTATATCTGCCTTGTAACATGCAACTGAAATTTTTCAGTACATTATTACATCTTACTAAAAAAAAAACTTTATGCATTCATCAATTACTAACTATTTTATTTATAGATACAACACAAGCTTAGCGCTATCGGGCTTGGAACTTCTGGAATACTCTGGTGGCGACAGCGACGGGCTGCATTTCAATTTCCCCTAGTGTTTTCTTATGTCATGCGGAAATTCTACTACAAATTAAAACAGACAAAAATAATAATATAATATATAATTATAATAATAATAATTTTTTCTTCGGTGATAACACCAATGGAGTTGTTTCGCCAACTACTGTTGTTGGTACGTAGCAAGTAGTGATGTGCCGGATATCCGTATCCGTATCCGCGGATATCCGAGGGAGAAGAGAGGTCCGTTTCCGTATCCGTATCCGTTAGTTTTTGGCGAATCTTTTACGGATTTTTTACCTTATTAATTTTAAATTTGTAGATGAAATATATATATTGTGCCGATCAATATAGATTTAGGCAGTACTGTGTGTATAGATGAGTGCGTGGCGGGTTATTGCCGACAAAAGCGGCAATAAATAAAGCAAAAAATAAATATTAAGAGGGATGCCGCCTGCCACATGGTTCACCAAGGACAGAACGCACACGACGGCTGAAGAAGACGGTCGTCTTAAATTGATTAGACGCGACCAGATTATTTTAGTTTTAAAATTATTGTGACATTAATATTGCATTATTGAATTTGATGGTGTTTTGTAGACATTTTTCTTAACTGATATACCAAACACAAACGTTATCTGTGCTGCCCAGTGTCACACTAAACTATACGCGGCGGTAAATATTGCACATGGATCTTTGCAAAGAGACAATCTATTATAAAAGTTAGCTCTTAAAAAGTTTCATAACAGTTTGTCTCTTTCAAAAGGTCGATGTACCTACAATATTTACCGTCACGTACTCTAAGAAAATAAAGATCCGTATCCGTATTCGTATTCGCGGATCTTGAGACCAAATATCCGTATTCAGATCCGTATCCGCGGATATACAATTTTAGCGATCCGGCACATCACTAGTAGCAAGAGCGCTGAGTCCATCGCTGCGGCTGTGCTGTATTCTGACAATGTGGCCGTGAAAGCCTAAGCTATTTCTTCAAGCTACATGATCTAATAAAATGTAAAAATAGAAAATAGAGGAAATATATGAGGTATTGATAGCCGAAACACTACAGGTGACAATTTAAAAGAGACATAATCATTCAAAAATCGTGAAACACTTATTAAACATAAAATTAATTTTCATGGAAACCTTTGAGTTCCCCCAAATGCTGCTGAAAGATTGATATAATCTTAGGTTTAAAAATGTTTATTTACACAAAATACGAATATTTACAAATTAAAACTAACACTAAATCGAAATTTAAAACACGAACGAAACTTAGACTAACATAGAAATATAACAAATCAATATTTCAGTTCCTGAAGAAGGTAACCTTGGTACCGAAAAGTGCTTCGGACAACTAAAGTGTCGTGTTTTGGCGTTGGGGTTTGAGCTATTTTGTTCGTTCTAGTTACAACAACCGCCAAAGTTTTTCCAGTCTTCAATTTTTAATATTTATATATGGTACAAAGGAAAGAAGAGCGACGAGTTCTGGAACAGGGAAAAAAAACAACAATACGCAAACTGGGGGCGACGGCAAAGCGAAAATGTATAACGGTGACTAGATGGCTAGAGCTCCTTTTTCCTTGCCACTGGTGGGTGGAATGTCGGAGATGGTGGATGAAGGAGAAATCGGACTATTTATACCCATCCGCGAGGTGCGTCAAGGTGGTGAAAAAGGTGGGGCGGAAGAGAAGGGTAAAAATTGGCGAGAAAAACAAAATTGATTGTAAATCAATTTCGCGGTGAAAAAAATAAAAAACCGACAGCGGAAAAAGATAGGTCATGCATGAAAACATAGGGTTAAAAAAAAAGAGGCGTGATTCTACGTTAAAAAATAAAAGAATTAAAAAAACAAATATTGATGAAAAAAGAAAAATAAACAGAGATAATTATAAAAAATTAGAGGAGGAACTAAGAGGGAAACTACAACCGAATAAGAAATGGGAAACAGGAGAAAAAACAGAGAAAAAAGTAAATTCAGAGTACATAATATTTAAAATAGAAGAAATAATTTGGTGTCTACGTGCAAGTTCGGTTGAAGCAAGGGGTGGTTCAGGTAAGCGGCAAAGTCGTTAACGTCAGCTACATCACAGGTAAAATCAGCGGTAGCCTTTCTGGGAATAAATTTTGTTATTGAATATTATAGTTACAACAAGATTACCCTTTATTTTCAAAACAACGCCTAGTACGTTATTTAAAAAGAAGACGTACGCATAACGTATTCATTATTTAACTTAAAATAGTGCCCCCCCCCACTCACTGTGTAAACTATAAACTAATGTGGCAATATAATCTATTAAATTCAAATTTTTACAAGTTACTACCCCACATGATTTATCATTAGCTGGTGTAGCACGACAGAAGTGACAAAATTAAATTTAGGATGATTTGCCACCTGCCTCGTTTTATTTTGTTGTCTGGCATGTTAAAAGAATGGTTGAGTTGGTCAGTTGCTTGTCGAAAGTTGGAAAGTGTCTACACTATGACCATGGAAACAAATAAATTATAAAACACATCCTATAAACACCAACCTGACAACAAAGTTTTGTACAACAATTTAACTTGGTAATCCTCTTTCTCTCGATTTATGTGCTATAATACGTTGTTAACATATTTTCCGTTCTCATGAAACATTATAAACTCGCAAGCTAACATATCCTGTTACCCATCAGATGATGTAACGAATTTTCTAGTTAAAATTATTTATTTAAACGCTATATATTTAACAGTAACGATTTGTACGCTTTAACACTCATAACTACTTATTTATTTGTTAAACAATGATTCACTTGTATCACTTTTGTATATTGATTTGAATGTTTATGTATCGCATCTGAAAGTCAACTAACTCCTCTGCTCTCGAACCAGCAAGAAAGCATTAACAGCAGATTAATAAAAGAAACGTTTTCTTTTTTATGTAATCGTCTTCTGGATTAATTCTAGGAGCGAATAAACTGGAGAGCTCCTTTTTGGTTACACTTAATTACTTTACACTTATTTTTTCTTACACTATTTTTATTATAGAACTTGAAATAGTAGTTTATTGTTGAAAATTTAGAATATCATAAGATTTAGAAAATAGTTGATTGTCTTATTGTCTTCTTGACTGATTGAACTGGTTGACTGACTGACTCCTGACCATCGGTCAAGGGATTATATTAGATCGTATTGTGATGTGTTGATAAAAGTCCAGTTTGCACTTCTGTCTATCGGACTTCTATTATTAATTTACTGTTCTCAAGTGAAATTGGTTATCTATTATTTACTGTTTCCAAGAGAAATTGGTTATTATCAGATAAAAATACAAATATTAAAATGAAAAACAATTATGAAATTATCATCAACAATTTGTCTTTTGTCTACTAAGATGATTAATGACTAACATCCTTTTAAATATTTACTAATTAATTACAAGATATTATCAATTTTAATATACAGAGTGAGAAAACTATATATGTGAAAAATAGATAGGTACATTACACTTAACCCTACGTTATTTTTGTGTACGACATTGTAAATATCATGTTACACTCCTCCTAAATCAAATAGTGTCTACTGTATTCGACGATAAAAAGCCTTTCTTAATATTTGTACCTACCCCATTGTAAAAATGATTTACTACTTTTTCGTCGTCACTGAGAAAAATGCCTATATACAAGTGTGTAAATTCAAAAAATGCAATTTATGGCTTCAGTTATTCAATTATATTATTTTTTGTGTCGCAATGCTTTCAATTTGTAAATATCTGCAACTGGACAAGTTTAACTTATCTTCAAACGCCAGTCACGTAAACACTAATTTACATAAAGTTTGTATAGCCATGATGTTTCACAGGAAATCACTAACACTTCGTACAAACTGCAGCTATTTAAACGTACTTAAATTAAATCACCATTATCTCAAATTGGCAACAGCAGCTAAGCAATAAAAACTTTGGCTCATTTACAAGAGAACTTTGAACTAAACTATGTTAGCACCTCTTGAGCAAACTTTACGAAGGAGGTCATACATTTAACCCCATAGAATACTCTCTCTTCTGTTTGCTATTCGCACTATGTCTGCTCTCATTCGTTTAACCTTCGATTGATTCTTGTTCCCGATAGGTACCGAAGGGAGCATGTCATATAACCGCAACAACATCAAATTTTATCGGTGACGTCGAACATGAGCTTGACACAGAAAGCATTTTAGAAAACCTTGTAACCAACTACTTTCTTCCCGTATTAGTCTAATCTCATGAATAGAAAGAAAAATTAAAAATTTAGGAATGTAAAACACTTACATTTGTGACAAGTTGTAAGGATTACTAATGGACTGGAAAAACTACTTCATTAAAAATGTCCTTTAAGCAAAAAAATAATATTAGGAGTGTTTTGAACTCTTTATTTATACATTGGAAGAAAATCGTAATTCGCAATTTTTTGTTTCGTTGGTGTGTGCGAAGGTGTTTAAAATTCTAAATCTATAATACATACCACATGGTCAGTGGGTCAATCTGAAAACTTCTCTCACTATCCGTGTTAGGAAAACATGGAGCTGAGCAAAGCTCTCATTAAAATGATCTAAGGATTACGAATTACCAATTGCATTAAAAAATAGTTAGATTCGAAGCCCTAAACACTTGCGCAAATTATGACTTAAGGACGTTCCTAAAGAGCAGTTGTGCTCAAATTGTTAAATTCCCCTAGTAAATACCCTGGGCTACAATAAAAATGTTGAGATACAGCACCGCCCCTGCTCAAGGTTAGAACTTTCAAAAATTTATTCCATTGCGTAGTTGATTCAGGGGGGGGGGGGGGGGGTCTGGCAGCATTGTATTTTTACTGTGCTTGAGATACGTGTTGTTTATGTAGAGAAAAAAATGTGTTACTAGTGTTTTATGTTAATTAAAAGTTTATGATGTTAATATGCTACTTATTTATATTAAATACGAATAAATATTTTACTTGTTATAAAAATTAACTCATTTTTAATATTTTTTATAAAAAAACCAATACCGCTTGTCATAGTGATTTTTACAGAAAGATATTCGTTTTACCTTTAATTAATTGTTCTCAGTTTTTTAAAACAATTGTAAGAAAATTACTATTGTTATTTAATAAAACATTCGCTTTAACATCGATCGAGATAGGGTTCCCATGTTAAATATGCAAATTTTAATAGTCAATATTTAGAAATTTACTACCGCAAGAACAATTGAAAAAATTCCTACGTATAAAGGACACTTATATGTATATGTATTTTAAGTTTCAAAAGAATCGTAAGAAAATTTATTTTTTTGGGAACGTCCTTAGAGCTAACCAAAAGGGCCTCAGTTAACTCGAAAATCTTAAAAGCAATTTATTAATGCATTCGAGCACTTGGAATAGAGTTTCAAAGAACATAAAAGAGTTTCAATCTCAATAAAATGACTTTAAGCATTGTAAATGGGCTTTAAGTACTTTAAAAATATTCCAAGTCCCTTTTTAAGTTACAAATTCCATTACCAAGCTAATTTAATTATGTATATTTCCGTGAGCAACACAGGTATGGATAATGTAAAGAATGTTTGTTACCCAGGAATGTTATTTATTCATGTCTTAATTTAAACACAGTTCGTAATGATAGAATTGTTTGCGTATAAATTCACGTTTTGACAATAGCATAACAGCTGAAATAATGTTGTTAATATAAAATAAAATAAAATATTTTCGTAAAAAAGCCAATTGTTTATTGTTCAAGTTTGGGTATAAGTCATTGGAGTTTTGCTTTTTGGTGTCGTATTTGAGGCGTTAGTGATGGGTACATGAATTTTCAAGAAAAGCCATTCTCTTCTCTCGTAAAATTCGGAAGCATAATATGAGACAAATCTTCGGGTAGAAGAGAAGACATAAATTAAAAATTAATAACTACAACACTGCCATACTTCATCTTCGCGTTGAGAGTATTTCGTTTGCAAGTACCCGAAGAAATAATATATTGAGGCTCCACATCGTGTTAAAGTTTACGACAGAAATAAGGAATGCAGCCGACCTGCATAATTCGGAGCGTTTCGTGCATCTTGAATAACCAACTTTAGGAATAAATTTCAGGAGAATGGGTCCGGTCAAATGCGGCGGAATGTAAAAATCTCGGCTGAACTTGCATCGCAATGCAGAAGGCATTGCGTTGCGTTGTGGGAATAGGTTGGTCGAGTCAGGTTGGTTTAATTAAAGCGAATTGCGAAATTTAATTTCTAGCGAAAATACGGCACGCCCAGTTTAACTACATCAAATTGAATTTACGCAGTTTGTTACAACTCCAGTAGCAGTCTTCGAAACTTGAATTTCCAAGCGAGGAGTTTCGCGGGTCATTTCTAAAACAATTAAGCACTTTGCCAAAGAGAAAATATTATAGATGCACGAAATATTCAATCTCATTCAGACGGAAAATTGAATTAATTAATTCACAAAATAGTTGAAAACTTTGCTGTAAATGAATTACTAATAGTAAAACATGTCCATATAAGTAGCTTATTGGATGTAGGAAGAATTCATATAGGGTCCCTGGGAACCGAATAATTTCTAGAGTAATTTAAATAATTTTGATAAAAATTAAAAATACTTGTGTTTTTGGCAAAAATTACGTACGCGTAATTAACCAGATATTATCCGTATTTTTAGGACCAAAAACCCCTTGTATGAATCTCTATACTTTTAATACATATAATTATAAGGAACTCGTACTGGAGGTAAGTAATGAAAATGAATATCAAACGAGGATTAACAGGATTTCTAGAAAGAGCCTTGGATAGCACTTGAAGAGGTCTTAGACGATGGTTAACGAATTCTAACAAATGATGTAAAATTAATGTAGTTAGATCTAATTATAGGGTTCTCAAGTGGAAATAGTGTAAATCTCGAAATATAAATATGTTTGTTTTTAAGTATTTGCAATAGGTTTATAACGGATCTATAATTATAATCTAGGAAGTGTTCTGGAAGGTGGTCAATGAACTTTCATTAAGAACGCAAAAAATCAACGTTTGGAAAAGTACCAGATAAACCAATGCCTAGAGTTTTACACGGTGGTTAACGAATTTTAATTGCCTAAATTGATATGAGTTGTCGCTGTTTAAAGTAATTTATTAATGTGAAAAAATATTTGCAAAATTTTATAGTATTTTTACGTAATTCTTATATAATAATTTTTTCAACACTTTTTATTAATTAACTCCTTCACAAAATAACAACAATTTAATAACTATTTCGCTTCTTAATTGCTTTTCCTTCACTTCTCACTTATAGGTAGGTATCTTTCGCTCTTCTATCTTTTATCAACAACTGTCAAACTGTCCAACGCTGTTCCTTATATAGAGTTGTGGACATTGCTAGGTGATTCTCAAAAATTCCAGCAACTGTTTCTCGAACCTTCTGGAACGCGGCATAGGTAAAATTTCACTTAATTTTCGCAGTCGGCGCGTGTCAATTTCATCCAAACCCCCCCCCCCTGTCACAGTATATATAGGTTTTTCTTCCTGGCTTTATTACTCCCATATTATTTGGGGTCAGCCTTTCTAGCTTTCTAGTACATTTGCACCATAAAGCTCTGTTCTGAGTCGTCATTATCAATATTTGCCGTTTTCATATTTTTCTTACTAGTTGTTCCAGGTTGTCGCTGGTCTTCCTCGGCCTCTTCTTTCTTTCTCTATACCCAACATCCTTCTAGTCATGTGACCCTCTTCTCTTCTTATACTGTGGCTGTATCATCGCAGACGATTCTCAGCTAATTTATCTTTAATATCTGTTACTTTGAATGTCCCCCGTATATAAGTATTTCTAGCGAGTTCTAACACGCTATTAGCCCAGCGGAGCATTTTCATATCTGTGGTGTGTAGTTTTTGCTCGTTTGCCTTCCTTATTGGCCAGCATTCCCACCCAAATAGTTATGTTGGTCTCACAGTTTGCTTATACATCTTATTTTTTGTTTTGTTTTCCTGGGCATTCAGGGCTCATCCAAGACACCTAACAGATTTCGCCATGCAGATGAGATTCTGCGCTGGATATTTTTTTCGGCGCTATCATCGAACCCAGGTATTTAAAGCTGTCTACACTATTGAAAGGCGTCCCGATTATATGTGGTACTATATTTGTTCTTGTTCTTGTCCCTGATAAGAAACACAGCATGAACTCAGTTTTCAGTCGAGTAACCTTTAGACCTTGGCGTTCTAAGGCATCTATCCAGTTGCCTAGGTCGTTCTGCACGTTTCCTACTGTTTCGGTAATAAAAGCCGTATCCTCTGCATACAAGTGACAATGTTAAACAATAGTGGGCTAAGCGCCGAACCCTGATGCACACCAACTTTGACCTCGAATTCTTCGATCTGTCCGGCGGGGCTGATGACGTGTGTTGCGATGTCTTTGTATGGTATAAAATTGCTAGTTTTCCACATGTCTGGTATATGTCTGCTAGTTAATATTTCTTTAAATAACATAGCAAGCCACGTTACACTGATATTTCTGAGTGTTTTTCCAAATTTCTACAAGTATTTCGTAAGGTCCCGTCCCTTTTTTGTATTTCATTTTGGATATAGCCCATTTAGTAATCTTCTGTACCTACGAGTTCTTTTTTAGAAAAATGCTGAAACACGGTAGCTGATGTAAATTGTTGTTCGTCTTCTGTAGTATTTTCAACCTACCCCCCGCACCCCCTTAATCAGTAGCTGACCCAACTTTTTTTTTTTTAATGGAAATTTAGTTCATATGGGGTTTCTATGAGAAAGTATTTCAGAACCCTATTCGATAATGCAAAGAAAGTATGGGTATGCTCATTTTGTTACAGTCAAACCAGTCCACATAGGTATTATTTAAATTAAATTTGTGTGTATATTATAATGTTGTATTCATTTTGAATGCACAGTCTTAAAAATACACAAAACAACGTAAACTAACGAAGGATTCGCACTTGTACTTTGCCCAACTGACTTTGGCATGATAACCATCGTATTAGCCCAGTCCGCACATGATTACACATTTGAGCGTAGATTTTTTACCAAGCAAAATAGGATGTTTGCACTCCATTCCATGGCTTTCATGCTCTGTGGTTTGGAAATATGTCAATCATATGTTAAATAAATTTTAGGTTGTATCGGCTGTGCTTGACAGGTGTTAAACTTCACACTTGACATTTGACATGACGAAATATAAAATTAACGAGAAGGACTAAGACCAAACAACAACAGAGATATCCATGATAGCAGCTATCTATTAATCACATTTGGTGACATGGCTAGACTAAAGAAAACCGTAGAAACGAGTGCAAACATTGGTAAATAAAAACTATAATGTATAAAGTAAAAATTCATATAGTAATTGATAAACTTTGTCATTTTGAAAAAAGGTATAATTTCGATAATTAACAGAGTACCTACATATATTAACATTCGACCATTTGAGATTTGTATTCATCAATTTCTTTTTTAATAAAATTATTATTTTAATGAAAATGTAGTAAGTTACGATTATTAGTGATTTGGTGATTAATTTTCAGGGTCACAGTCTATAAAATCAAAGTCATCACCATCACTATCGTCACTTTCGCTGTCGTTATTCATTATTACCAATTGTTCAGTGAACACATATGTAGCGAATTAGTTACTTAACAAAAATCCTGCTCTATTTTTAATGTGTGCTCATAACAGGTTTTTCCATTCGTTTGAAGTAATTTCTCTTCGTCAACTAAACCTTTCACTTTTTCTACGTTAATATTTTTTGCAGCCACCCGTCTTTCTACTATTCCCCATATTAACTTAATAGGATTAAAGTCGGGATGATATTGTGGTAATCTGGAGATTTTCGTTTTAAACCACTATTCTCACTTTCTTGTAAGCCTTTCTTCACCATTTTTTGCTCTTTCACTAGTCTTTGTACAGATCTTATGGAAACTCCAGTTGCCTCATTAACTTTTACTTAAATTTTCATTAAATTTCTTCGAACATTTGAGTCTCCCGGGTCTGATTTTGCAATTTTTTATTATTGTCCAAATTACTCATACCGATTCACTTATAGGTAATGTCATTGTTGTTATAATAGTAGAAAACTAACTTATCGGTTTAAAAATTACATTGTTATTTACAAAACTGATACTGATAGGATATTAAGCTGGTGGTAAGTTAATTACCAAACCAGTTCCATTAGTTATAAGTGACCGCAACTAATATTTTAATCCTAAATCTATTGCACTTACAATTAATGACCTAAACAACATAATTATTGAACATATCTTCCTAGCAGGGCAATTACAAATGATGTTAACATTCATTTGAAATTTCAGATGTTTATAGTTGTTACCGTATTAAATATTATATTTTTTTTTGTAAAATGACAAATTTACATTTATTATTGTCTTGGTTTTTACTTTTTTTTATAAATTTTATTTATTAATATTTACAATAAACACCGGGCGCTACTGTACCGAAACTGCAAATTCATTCACTTTATTGGCTGAAAAGAGGATGCCTGTCGTTAGTACATCCATACATACAGTCCATCTATACATAAGTTTCGAAAGTACATGGCATTATCAGACTTTGGACAAATTGAAATAGAAACTATCCAATGCGAAAATTGAGTTACGTAGACAAGACAGTTCCTAAATAATTTAGTAGATTGTTTGTTCTTTTATGAATACCTGCTGAATTAGTGTTTCTAAAATTTGTCATTTATGGACTTAGCAGAAGACAAAACAATTTTTTCAATAATTCACAGTTGTTCCTCTTTATAATTTAGAGCAATTCCACAATTAAAAGCAAAATAGGGCGATGAATCTTTATTTCAAAAAACCACTGCCAACGTTTATACAATATTTACAATGACTTTAAACTTAATAGCATAAAACTTAAAGACCAAAAACTTTTCATTTATATACATTTTATCTACAGGGATGGCCATAGTCAAGTACCTGATTTTAACTAGCGGCCGTGTACAATGTAAGGAAATTAAAAGCAAAAAAGTATGGGTAGGACATTTATTTGTATTTAAAGTTTAAGCCTAAACTCAATTAAAGATGATGTCAGTCAAATGACCGCCTCTAACTGCAATGCACATCTAAGCTCTTTTTACGGCATGTTCCATAACTCCAGTCAAAACATTTGGTGTTAGATCCTCTATTTCTTGACAGATATTATGTTTCAGCTGCTGCAGCGCCTGAAAGTTATTTGAGTATACCTTTCCTTTGAGATAGACCCATAAGAAGAAACCAGGATCCGAAAGATCTGGCGATCTCGAAGGCCACACTAAGTCGCATGACCATTGTCTCTCTGGATGTGTGCGCAGTCACACCGTCCTGTTGCAACCACATATCCTCCAGTCCTTTGACTTCCAACTGAGGTGACCAAAAGTTATTCAGCATTGCTCTATAGCGCTCTCCGTTGACCGTAACAGCAGTGCCTTCATCGTCCTCAAAGAAATATGGACCAATTACACCTTGGGCAAAGATGCCGCGCCATACAGTGACTCGTGAAGGGTTTAGTGGTCTTTCCTGAAGAATACGAGGGTTTTCTGTACCCCAGTAGCGGTAACTCTGCTTATTTATAAATCCACTTAAGTGAAAATGAGCTTCGTCGGTCATAATCAGTTATTCGCTCTTCAAAATTTGCCTCAGGGACGTCCGAGACATGCCCAATTGGCGCGTCTTTCTGTTGACGTTTTTAGATCTTCTGCAATGCACTCTTTTACACGCCAGATATTTTCAATTGAGCGTCCTGTTCGTGGTCGTCCAATATGTCTTGCATCAGCCGTTGTTCCACTACGCCGAAATTGTTGAAATAAACGGCGTATTGTCTTTCCAGTTGCAGGACGGTGAGGATGATTTCGGCGAAATTTTCGCTGTGTTTAAATAACTGATTCATTGTTTTAAATAAATAAAATTACTATTTCTGCACGCTTCTCTAGTGTGTATCGATTCATAATAAAACTTGAATATGTGTAGGTATCTGTATATTAGTTAAATAGTATCTTATTATCCTGAGTAGGTATTCATTAGTTTTGACCCTGTTGTTTTTATTTGTACGTTAAGTTTGTACTTAAAATTTACTTTTTTAATTTGGTGTGTCCAAAGTGTTGGAAACATAGTTTGTAATTATCTATTATTTTATTTATACATTGTATTATTGTGTTATTGCTGTGTTTTTTCGACTAACTTTTTGACTGATGTTTGCCTTCATCTGTGTATATGTACGTTTGACTGTTAAAAACTAGGTAAACTGTTTGTTCAAGTTGTTCAAGATGTAAAAAAAGTTTATAGTATTTTTTTGTTCACCATGTAACCTTAATAAAGCCTATTCTCCTGAGGTAAAACGTCGGCAGTAATTTTTTGACAACAAAAACTCGTTCTATGTTGTTTGTGATTTCCAGAACTTCTCGAAATATATTTATCCACTTACAAAACGGGAACCAAATCCAGTGCTTCACCAGCATTTTTACACGTTACTACGATAAAAGAACTTGGTATATTTGAAAATGCACCGTGTGGCGGCCGTGATGAAGGGGGACCCTGTAGATGGAGTAGGTACCTGTACATATGCTTTGTACAAGGTGTCCCTTTTTGTTATAAATTTTTTCGTTAAGGAGCTTATCCGTATTTCAAAATTTCACCAGCATTATATTAGGGTTTGTAGAGATGTAGCTTTTCCCAATATTCATCAAATTTCCGAGAATTAGCTCCATTTTTTTTTGTCTTTCGAATATATCATAGTTATCCTCACTTCAGAACTTCATTAGAGTCCATTGTAACCGCTCGTCCCCGGGTCGGGTTAGATCTGGTAAAAAATGGTGTCGGGACAGGTTAATATAAATAAAACAAACAATAAACCTACAAAAGTTATTTATTATTCACAAGAGATAAATTGGCAGTAATTGTGATCGTCAATAGTGGTAGGACCTTTAAAATTACGTTGTGTGGTAGTAGTAACATAAATCAGATTCTTTTATGAGTTCCGTACAAGCTATATTTGATAACAAGAAAACACAAGAGTTTGAACAATAATTTTATTATAAAACCCAACCAGGCCATTATAACTCAATAGCGTATTTTACAAATCTTATATGACCAATAACTTGGTAACAGTTACGGTAGACGAGCACTTATTGTATACAATAAGAATTTCGGGGAGTAACACGTATGACGTTGCTAAAACCAAATACCAAAATATATAGGGTGTTGCTACAAAGTTCTGTCAGTTAGAACCCTGCGACAACTAATAGTGTAGGCGGCCCTTTCACATGTTCATCTTGACCCGGGAGGAAAGAAGTCGTGTCAGACGGGACTATAACTGTGAATATAGCCACACCTGCTGTAAGCCATGAACTACCGGGGGACTTAGGTAGTGCATGTCAAAAGTACTTGTTGTCTGAAGTTCTCATGTTCACGGTAATATAGTATTGTGACGGATGTGTCATTCTGACATTGACAAGCGCCGACTGCGAGAATTGAATGGAGGTAACCTATGACGCGTTTCAGAAAGTCTGAGAGTTGCTGGACGTTTCGAGAATTACCTAAAAACGTCCATAATACTATATAAGGAACAGCGTTGGACAGTTTGACAGTTTTTGATAGAAGAGAGTCACAGATATAAGCGAGAAGAGAAGGAAAAGTGATTAAAAAGCGAAATAATTATTGAGTTGTTGTTGTTATTGAAATAGTTATGGTATCGTTGCTGTTATAGAGTTATTTTAATAAAAAGTGTTCAGAGAAAAATACGTGATATTGTAAATTACGTAACAGTATGTTTGTTTGGTTGGTATATGAGACATGCCACTTAAGGATTGATCGCCTCTACCAGTAAGTTTGGGACATGCCACTTAAGGTCATCGCCCCTATTTTAAGGTTGGTCGGGACATGCCACTTAAGGTCATCGCCCTTATTTTATGATAGTTCAGAACATCAAAGTACGGCACCTACAAACACTTCCTCCTCTCGAACCAAGGGTTCTTCAATAGAAAGTTTCACCTTATAATTTAGACAAAACTTTAAATAAACAATGCAGTAATCACACTTGTTACCAGAACAAAACCTGAGATACACCCAAGTATAAGAGGTGCTGGTCAGACCTATCTAGTACCATTACATTGAATTTTATGAGTTAAATATTAAATTAAGTCGAGTGGCATATATAAAGTTGACGAAGAAAGTCGTTAAATTCGTGCTCCGGGTTGTTTTAACATTTTGGTGGGAAAAACAAGGCCAATTATAATGTGTTTTTTACCATGTATTCGTCCCAAAATTACACTTTAATTGTGCAAGTTTCAACGGTATAAGTGCACGCGTCTAGGAGCTACAAATTTCAAAAGTTTAAATTTCTTTCACATACAGTTCAATAGAAACTTTTTATATAGTTTTTTCGGAGTTTTTATACCGTGAGATTAGCTCTTTTTATTTCCTTTTTTAAACATAGACTTAAAACCAGTACCTTGCCGCATATAACATCTACTATATATATGCCAAGCAGTACAAATCAGATCAAGTAAAGTTTAAAAATACAAGGATGAAAGATGGCCAATAGAAATAGAAGCAATTCTGTAGGAAGTGAGATAACGAATTGGATCAACAGAAAAGATAATGGAGAGGAAAGCAAGAAAAGAAAAGCAGCGACAATCGAAACAGAAGAAAAAGGAATAAAAAAGAAAAACAGGAAACAAAATAGCAGTGGGTCGGCGAGCAGTGACGAAGATAAAATGGACGACATTATGAAGTTCCTAGAGGAGAGGAGAATAGAAAATTCGCTAAGATGGAAGGAAAACGTAGAAAATCAAGAAAAAAAAGATAAAGAAGAGGAAAAAAGATGGAGAAATTTAAACCAAAAGTTCAAAGAAATACAGGAAGAAAATAAAGTAATTAAACAAAGAATAACAGAATTAGAAAAAAAAACTAAGGAGAAACTAGAAGAAATAAACTTAGAAATGGATATATTAAAAGAAAGAGTGCATGGAAAAAGGGGAGAGAACGGAAAACAGGAAAAGTATGAGAACAGAATAAAGGAGGTGGAAAAAGAGATGGAAAGAATAAATAGAGAGGAAAGGAAAACAAACATCATCATAAAAGGGCTAGAACTTGGTGAAGGAGAATGGAAAAAGGAGATAGAAGAATACATAAGAGAGAAATTAGGAGTCCAGGCAACAATACTATAAGTATGGAAAATAAAGAACGCGATGTTTGGAGCAAAAGTAGCAAATTTTGGAGAAAAGATGAATATATTAAGGAACAGTAGGAATCTTAAGGGCACAAATGTGTTCATAAATTGGGATCTTACAAAGGAAGAGAGAAGGATTAGAGAAAAAATAGAAGAAAGAATAAGGGAAGAAAGAAGAAAGAAACCAGATATTAAAATCAAAGCGGGATATAAGAAGGTATTTATAGAAGATCAAGTATGGGTATGGAACGAAGGAACCGAAAAATTGGAAGAAAGGGAAGATAAGAAGAAAGGAATGGGGTTTCGACAGGAGATAAGAAGAACTGGAGGACAAAGTATGGACCTAAATTAAAAAGTGGAACGAAGAAGATGTCGACAATTGCATGGAACGTGGCGGGATTAAAGAACAAGGAAAGATGGTTTTGGATTCATCGCCACTAATTTATGTTTGTTTGGGACCTGCCATTTAGTTATGGCCTCTAAATAATGTTGGTCGGTATATGTCACTTAAGTACGTCATCCGTAAAACATATATAGTTACGAATAAAAAATTGTAGAGACTCACTCATCATGTGGACTAATAGTTCTTCGTTGGGACTTTACAGTAAGTCGTCTGTATCACCGTGCTCGTTTTAATAGATATTGGTCCTACCAGGAAGGAACCAGACCATATTTGGGACGTTAGACTGCACCCTACAACAGTCTATTATTTCCATAGCTGAAAGAGTCTTATTAGTACGGTGAAGCTATCACAGACCGAAGTGTAGAGCAGGTAATATATTTGACCCTCGTCTCGCCACAGCCAACCAAGTTCCTTCAGAGAGCAACAATAACAACCCTCTATGAGAGTCTCCCTCTTCCTTGCCAGGGTAGGAGGAACGTCGGAGACCTCCCTTCTGTGGAGATCGTCGTTCCTTTTATACAAACATTCCTACTCCTTTTTTTGCGTAATACAGTGGCTATCCAAACTCTCCTGTCCTTTTCTTTTGCGTAAGTTCGTGGCTAACGAAGTCCCCTTTCTTCCTGTAACCCGCCGTTTGTCTACGAACCGAGTGGAGTTAGTTGGTCGTGGGAATATTTCCTGTCCTACTTCTTTCATCTGGTTAAAAATGAACGTCTCTCTTTCTTACAAATTTTTGAGCGGGCGATTCCTGCGTTCGACAATCTACCCCTTACCTTGTAACGTTTTTTTTCTACGAAAAATCCCGTTACTAAAGTTTTACTTATTTCTATTCAGTTTGTCTTTGTCTTGGTTTAGTTTTATTGATTATTTCATAATTTTAATCGACCTTCCGTCTTATCATCAAGGCTAGCAACCTTCGCGCAGGACTACGTGATCGATGGAAGGATCGTTGAAAAATTTTCCGGTCGGTGCTCGTGGTCTTCTTCCTCGATCCTTGGCACCGACGAGACGTGACGTGTGTGTGTTTTTTTTTGTTGGTGTTTTTGTGCTGGTGTAAACTTCTTTCCTTGTTAATATTTCAAGTAAAATTATCCAAATCAAGTATTTCATTTATTTTCAGTTAATGTATAATTTTCTCAAGACACTCTTTTGTATTAGTAATTTTTCTTAATTAATTTTAACTATTTTGTCAAAATTTTTTTTAAATGCCACGAGGCATTTCGTAAATCTAACGTTATCTTTTGCATCCTTTGGGCCTTTGTGGCGGTTTTGTTATTTATTGATTTATTTGCTTTTCACATCTTTTTTTATTTAAATTTTTATATAATTATTTCTTCTGGTGTCTGGTGAGTGAATTGGTGAATCTTTTGTGTTCTGACCTCGACGTTGACTCACCTGCACCTATCCTTTTCTTCCCCTGCTTTTTTTTTAGCATCTTCAATGCATCTAAAATTTCAATTTTTTTATTAATATTTTAAATTTTTTTTAGAAAATTTTTTCTTTCAGTTTCCGCTTTATGTCAGCCCACCCACAGTTAGTAGGATCCTGAAGGACAGCGTGGCTGGGAGAACGGGTCAGGGGTGAAGAGAACTTCAGGACTTATTTATCCCTCGAAGCTCGAATAGCTTGGCTGGCTTCCTGGTCATTTAAGAAGTCCCCAACGAGACCCTGAAACCAGCTACCATCCCATCACTGGTGCAGGGTATTTTTTTTGTGGGCTGGAATTATTTGTAAGTGCTTGTTTAGCATATTGTATTTGTTTAATATACTCTTCAAGGTCTGTGTGTTTTTTTTTATGAGAGCTTTGAGCTCTCCCAGCATCAGGGTTCAGCAGGAACCACGACTGCTCTGCCCGGAGCATACTATTTTCTTTCTTTGTTTAACAAAGTGGCGCCCGAGCATTTTAATTTCTCTAAATTTTGGTAAATTCATTATTTTAATAACTATTTATTATTAATTTCAAAACTAAGTAATAGTTTTGTTAAAACCTACTGCACCCTGAAAAATCCTGTCTGCTGGCTTAAACAGTAGTGTTACATATCGAGGGGTCCCGGCGTAACGCGGTTAGACAAACGACCGTCTGGAATGCGTGAGCTGACCAGTTAGGCAGGATTATAGGTTGTACAGTATTATGAAATATATTATGTTCGTCTTTTAGAAAACCAAAGCTTTACTTGAATTAAGTAAATTTTTAATAGAGAAGAAAAATGAAAAAATGTACATCATTATCAATAAGATTGCATTCAAATAAAAATAAATATTAAGAAAAATTTCAAAATTTGTAGCACCCGTGTACGGGTGGTTACACCATATATCATTAAATGTATAAATAAAATAATGTGTTAAAATATTGGATTATTATAAATAATATAGGTACCTTAAGAAATAAAAAAATTGTTTTTCTTTGTAATATTTGGATATCTTAATCATAATTTATGTGTAGGTATACACGTTGTATTAAAGGGTAATAAAACATAAAATAATAAAACTTAGTCATTGATAAATCATATGTGACGCACCTGAGGAACGGTTGCGGCTTTAGTACCTAAAGGTGATAATTTCACTCTGACTTTTGAGGTGCTAAAGTTTCAATGTATAGCCATTTTTATGCCTTTATTAAACGAATCATCTGAGATTATAAACGTCACTGAATGACAGTAAAAACCGAACGCAAAATGAACCGTGGTTACTGATTGTCTTGGTATTTAGGAGAACGGAATTGTTCAATGAATGTTGGCGTTAACAAAACATGTCGATTTGTCGTTGACACGGCAGGTACAGACATTCCCAACAGAAGAAACAGATAACGGAATGAACTGTTTTTAGATCGCATATTTTCTCAAAGCGTGTTCTGCTGTCAAAAAAAGCGTCAGTTTGATGTATTCCTGGAAGCCTTTCTTATTTTTGTTACTTGATAAAAGCATTCTAGCCACGTTTTCCGAGCTGCTGATTGTACCTGTCAACGATTGACAGTTATTTCTTCAGCTTTAATAGATCAACTTATTGACAATTGCACATTGTACAAAACACTGTATTTGGGGGAATTGTAGATTTGTATGAGTGATTGTTATCGGTGAAATAAATACAAAGTGCTGTTTTGTTGAGATCGATAATGATTGCGGCCCTGCAGGACTATGTTTACTTATTTTTATTTACAGCAAATTACCAAAAAGAAGTCGAAATAGGAAAACCTATAATAATAGATAAAAATAAAATTGAACATCAACTCCAAGGCAATAGAGAAGGTTGAAATTGTTAATTTTCGTTTTATTTTAGCTTAATTAGCCAAAAAAAGTTGTCAAATCGTGGCGCCCCAGAAATCGTACTCTTGCCTTAAAATAAATTATAAAGAAAACCTAGCTACCGTTATCATATATATTTAATTTTATATTAAACAAAATTGTAATAGAACTCACGGTAAAAGAAAAGAGGTATTACAATTCCTTTTTAATTGATCAGCAAGCTTTGAGATCAATACCAAATGCTGTTATTTAAAAAAAAATCTCGCTAAAGGCACCTTTCTTTTCCTTTATTCTTTATTTATTTATTGACCGACTAATTGCTTATGATACCACGATTAATTGCGTAGCTAGGTTTTCTATAGCAACCGTTTTTAGACAGCCTTATGCCTTTTTACAACAACATGAAGAAAGCAACTCTGAAAAACAATCCAAAAAAGCTACTCGTTTCAAATGAAACTAGAGTTGCGTATTTGCGCGTCCATTTTGGCCACTTACTTAGGAAAATAGTTTCAGCTATAACATCGCCCGATTAAGACGTAGTGGTAAGGTGCATTATTCTTACGACGGAGAGTGTAACTTTTTTTTTTTCTATGAAAAATTCCGTTACTAAAATTTAACTTATTTCCATTCAGTTTGTGTTTGTCTAAGTCAAGTTGTATTGATTTCGTCCTAATTTTAATCGACCTTCTGTCTTAACACCAAAGATAACAACCTTTGCGCAGGACTACGCGATCGATGGAGGGATCGATGTATTTTTCCGGTCGGTGCTCGAGGCTTCTTCCTCTATATCCTTGGTACCGAAAAGACGTGTTTGTGTGATTTCTTCTGTTAGTGTCTTGTGCTTGATGTTCGTGTAAAAATTTTTGTATGTGAGCCAGTTACCTTCAATTTCTACTTATGATTCAAAATTAATCTTGCAGTCTAAGTACCTTTAACATTGCCCTTGGGATACCTACGGTTTGCTAAGTATTCTTCTAAACGTTTTTATTTTTTTTTTTCACGAGGCAAGTACACACCTCTTGATTCTAGTTTTATCTTGACGATCATTAACATTTTTCTTGATTTGCGTTAAGGCTATTGTTTTTGATAATAAATTCTTTTAAACTTTTTTAAAAATCACTTTTCTTTTTAATTATAATTTTCATATGGTGTCTGACAAGAATAATACTTCGACCTTGACTACTGACACCCCTCATCTTTCCTATTTACTCCCTTTTTAAGGCATCTTTAATGCCACCAAATGTAAAAATTTTTTAATTTATATAAATTCATTTGTAGGAAAGTTACTTGTTACGTGTTCTTATTCCTGTCAATTTGTCAGCCCATCCAGTTTTCACTAGTTTCCAGAAAGACTGAGAGGCTAGGATTAAGGGTCGGGGTGAAGATTACATGAGGTATTAATTCAACCAGGCTAAAGGAGTCTTACCTATCAGAACAACCTCACATGAGCCGATGAAAACCTGCAGACGGCTCTTGTAACTACTAATAACTAATACTAAAGTTGGTCCCTACAGTTCTGACAAAAATTGTCTGGCTTCTATTGATTTTGGAAAAGTCCCTTTGAGACCCTGAAACCAGCTTCAGTTCCAACCTTGGCGCAGGTTATAATTTTTTCGGTAGGCTGGTATTGTGTATGTAAGTTGTTTTTTTGTATTTATTGCAATATACTCTTCGGAGCAAAGTAACTTTTTCTTTGTTTGACAAAGTGGCACCCGAGCATTTTCTACATTTTTTTAACTTAATTTTTTTTTTATTAACTTATTTTTATTGTTTTACCCAAGAATAAGTCATAACGTTAAAAGAGAAAACCAGAAACGTTTTTAGATCCATTCCGGTTTCAAGAAAAATAATAAAAAGAGGTTTTCTATAATTAGAAGCTTTAGAAAACGCTTCAAAATTCCAACAGGTCTATAGGATGAGTAGGGAGACTTTCGAAAACTTGGTGAGATTAGTTAAAAAGACAAATATGATTTTTATCAAGGCTATAATTTTTTCAATTTATTCAAACCATAAGAAAAGCACTAGCGCATGCAACCAGTTGAGTTTAATCGCAATAGCTCTAATGGACGGACGCTTATTTTATTCTATACAGGGTATTCTGAAAATGATGTAGTAAAGTGGTATCAGCGGAAAGTGCAGACCGAGACTAACAAAAAATTACAATAATGTTTTTTTAATCCGAGGTTAATTAAAGAAGTTATCGACGATTAAAGTTTAATTAACTTCACCAATCGCAGCGTGCGCGGACAGTCCGTGGCGAGCAGCGGAAGGGTGTAGGAGAGAACTTGGTCGCGAAGCTGTCCGCGCGCACTGCGATTGGTCAAGTTCATTAATAATTAAAGTAAGTAATTTTTTTATCGTCTCAGTCTGCTCTTTGCGGTGATATTACTTTCCTACATCATTTTCAGGTTACCCTGTATATAATTGATTGATTCTACTTTTACTTGGTGGAAATTCATTGTAAAATATATAAATAAGACACATGTAATTTCCACTGAATTTTGTTATATACTTTACATATGTTTCGCTACTTTGTACCTTCTTCTGTTTACAATATACTTAAGTTATTGATTCCTCTACATCTGTATTTATAGGTTTGTTTACATCAATTTGTAAATTTAGTAGAGGGGAGTTGTTAAGCTCTACTTGTTCATTAAGTAGTATGTTTTTATTTTTGTATTTATTTATTTCCATTGACTCTAGTAAATTTAATTTGAGACTTTTACTTTCTGTGTGTATAATTCAAAAATCTGTGTTTAAAACATGTTTTTCTTCTATTAAATGAGTTGCATAATTCGAATCATATTTTAGATTTTTAAATGAATTTAAGTATATTGTAAACATCTGAAGAAGTTATAAGGTAGCGAAACATATGTTAAGTACATAATAAAATTCAGTGGAAATTACAAGAGTGTCTTATTTATATATTTTACACCCTGTATACTAGAAATTTTCATTATGGTTGCATGGTTTTGATTGATTAAATGGACGAGTCGTCTTAGAGTGAATGGTTGCAAACAGAGACAGTGCAAAGACAGTCAAAATGTCTCTAGCACATACGGCCGTAAAACCTACAGTATCAGAATTATGTACATGGTTATTAGGGAAATTTAATCAAGACAGCGAAATCATATCCTTAATACTATTTACGGATGAAGTTGGATTTAGTAGAGATGGGCCCATAAATTCAGATAATTTACATACGTATGCAGACGAAAACCCTCACGTTATGGTAGAAACCCATCATCAAGTACAATTTCAGATTAATTTGTGGGCGGGAACAATTGGAAAATATTTAATAGGACCTGTTTAGTTACCAGCAAGACCAGGACAGGGAACATCAGCTCACTTCGAGCATGTCACCCCTTCTGCAGTCCCAAGGTTTTGGGCATGTTCCTGGGTCTAATTGGATAAAAAAAAAACAAAAGTTCAGGAAGAGGAAGTCAAGAAATATTTTTACTAATTTACCTATACCACGCCGTATTTTTTAAGAAAACCACGAATGTGATACGTATACTATATTTGTTCTCGAAGAACAATTACCTACCTAATTTACTAGAAAATGTACCATTGCAAACACGTATGAATATGTTGTTTATGCACAATGGTGTTCCACCTCATTTTGGTTTAGTAGTTAGAGAGCAATTAAATAGAGTTTATCCAGACCTGTGGATAGGCCGATTAGAACTTGTCCTACCCGAGTAGATCACCAGATCTAAATCCTATGTTTTTGTTCTTTTGGATTGAACTGAAACGACGTGTTTACCATACATCTGTGGACACCAAGGATGAACTTCGACAAAGAATTTTTCATCATAGCCAGGAAATAAGAAATAACATTCCAATGTTTTGGAGGGTGAAACATATATCAGTTCAATTCAATCTGTGATCAATGGTTTTTGTAATTTATTATCGTGTTTGTTATATGCCTTTTAAAAAGACTTAATAAATGCTATTCTTTTCGCAATTTATGATTATTTTTATTAATCGTTGAGCTATTGAAACCTTTGTTTGTGCTGGCTAATTCATTAAATGCATATCAAGATTCTCAACATATGTATACCTAGGTAGGTTAATGAGACGTCGAGTAGGTACAAATACAAAATGCATCGACACATTTGTAAGCAAATATCTTGAAAACTATTAACTTAAGGCACTTTCAACAATTATACCTTTTTTGTTCAGAAAGGACAGGAGATAAACATTTTTTGATCAATAATAACATACAGGATGTCACAATTTTCTTTTGGCTGATAAAGTACTAAAATAATGGCGTATATGCTGCCCTGTAGAAATTTGACTAAAATCAGTAGCAAATTATTATTCCTCGTACTAAAAGAATCCCCACATACCGAGATTTAGGCCAAAAGCTACGAAACTTCTCCAGCAATAAGGAAAATTATGAAAAAAGTTAAAACATGTGCAGCTCAGTACACGTGAAAGAAGTGCAACTTCTTTGGCGATCTCTATACCTTTATAACAAATAAGTAATGTTTGGTGAAAGGAAGGAGTACGAGAATTTTTAGGATTGATGATTTAAAAATGAACACATACGTACATCAATTTTTTTTCGCTTCCGTTTATTTTTCCATCGTAAACTATCAATAACTACAAGGAATTAAAATTAATATATAATAATACTCACTCTTAAATAAATATTAATTGTTGTTAAATAAACATTTACTGTAATACACTTACTGAAATATAACTGCTATGAGATGCCGGTCACTAACAGCTGACTGTAATAGCGATAGCCGCATAGGCGCCTTTCGTGAGACGAACGTTACCAAACGTGTCGTTTCGTGGCCTTGAGATTTTACACTAAGCGAGCCCAAAGAAGTTTCACTTCAAAAAAAGTTAAAACATTAACACCCTATATCTTTTTTCCTATCAATACTTTGACTAATACCAGTTTGGCTCAATAGACATATTTTGAGCGGTAGTATCACCAGTTTCGAGATTTCCCAACCTTTCAAAGACCTGTATTGTAAGCATTACAATTCGGACAACGAAGTAAAGACAGCTATCACTTCTTGATTCAAATGGTCAGGAGAATTTTTCAGTAACGAAATTCGAAAACATCGGTTGAAATTTTTTAGTGTAAGCGGTTACTAACGTTGAAAATTAAATACACGATTTTTAAAGCATTAAAATTACTTATACTTCAATACACATTTTTTCAATCTTCCTAATATTTGTTTTTGTTCTATTATATGTGCATTAATTTTCGGCCTATTCTTTAATTTTGAGAATTGTAAGCTCTTTATTACAATTTCCTCTGTAATATAGAAAAAGTAACCATTTGTTTATGGGCGTGAAAAAGTAATCATTTTATTGTTCACGACAACTATTTCAATGTACAAAGGTTTCTTCAGGTTTAAAAAAAATAATTATCTGATTAAATAATCAGTTGCTTGACCCCGTAACGTGAGGTTGTGTGTAGAGGTGCTAGATGTTTAAATAGTTAAATTAGTGGGTTCAATTGATCTGATAATCATTTTGATAAGAGTTTTTGATAGTCTGGAAAGAGTAAAAGTGCAAGGTTAGTTTATTTGAGTTGTCTTTCATTGGTTAGTTAATCTTTTTATGGTTTTTGACTGTTGCTAAGGCGAAAAGTAGTTCTGAGAAGAGCCAGCCTTTCGAGAGGTCGACTCGAGGTCTGGTTCTTATCGCAGATAACTTTTTGCGCCATTTCTTGTGGTTCTACCTTAACAGTAGAAATCTGATGGATAGAGATAGTATAAGTGGTGAAGAAAAGAGTGGAACATTAAAATACTGGATAGTAAATAAGAAGAAGGAAGAAGAAACAAAGAAAAGAAAGGCCAACGACGTGGAGCAGCAAGAAGGTAGACTAAAAAAGAAAAATTTGGAAAATTGCAATAAGGAAGGCAAAATGATTGAGTCTGTTATGAATGTTTTGGAAGAAATGAAATGTGATTTCAAGAAAAAATGGGAAGAAAGCTTTGAAAAACAGGAAAGAAGGGATGAAGAAGAAAAAGTGAGATGGGAATTCTTGAATAAAAAACTTTTCGAAATACAGGAAGAAAATAAGGGGTTAAAGGATAAAATGAAAAAGTTAGAGAAAGAAGTGAGAGGAAAATTTCAGGAATTTGATAGACATTTAGAGAAGGGATGCGTACACAAAGAAGAAATAATAAATGTAGAAAAGATGATTAAATTGGAGGAAAGCATGGAATTAATGCAAAAGGAAATAAAAAGGATCAGTAGTATCATAACTCAAGAGCAATGCAATGGGGACAACTACAGTGAAGTTGAAAAAAGTAATAAAGAATTGAAATGGATAATTGAAGATAAGCAAAGAGAAAGAAAAAAGAAAAATATAGTGGTAACGGGAATGAAAGTAGAGGATAAGAAAGCATTAGAAATATGGTTTTTGGAAAATGTAGGGGTTAAAGTTGTAATCAAGAAATGGTGGTTGATAAGAGGAAATGATAATATGTTAGGTGTGCAACTGGAAAACGACGAACAGAAGGAGCTGATAATAAAAAATAAGAGCAAGCTAAAGTATAAGCAAGAGAAGGTATATATAAATAATGATTGTACATGGATTGAAAGAAGAAATAAAAAAGAAGTTTTGAAAAAGATGAAGGAACTCGAGGCAAAAAATATTATTTGTAAATTGGGATTTAATAAAGTGGTAACTAAAGATGCCATTTACTTTTGGAATGAGCGTGGAGAAAGGTGGTTTCGAAAAGAAAATATGGAAGGAAGGGTTTAAGTATGGAGCATTTGGTAAGAATGACAATGGAAGCGACAGGGCAAATGAGTACAAAAACACAAAGATATTGACATGGAACGTGGCAGGTATAAAAAATTAAGAAAAATGGTTTTGGAATTGTTTAGAAGAGTATGATTTAATTTTATTATGTGAAACGTGGCTAGAGAGTAAGGATTTAATTTCTCTTAAGAATAATTTAAGTTCTAGGTTTAATTGGAATATGTACAATGCAGAAAAATGTAGCAATAAGGGTAGGGCAAAGGGAGGGATGATTGTGGGAATCGACAAAAAGATTGAGGCAAAAGTAGAGGAAATAAGTAAAGGTGTAATATTCATAGAAGTCAAAAAAAAAGAAATAAGGTGGATAGTAATATTTGTTTATCTAAATGAAGGGAAGGAAGAGAAGTTTAAACAAATAGAAAGGCAGTGTGAGGTTTATAAAGACGATAACATACTAGTAATTGGGGACTTTAATATTAGAGTGGGTAGGGAGAGAGGAGCTTCTGTTGTGGATGGTAGGGAGAGGAGAAATTCGAAAGATGAATATATAAGTAGAGAAGGAAAGATGTTTTTACAATGGTGTAGAAATAATGGAATGTGTATTTTAAATGGGGATAGTAATGGGGATGAGGAAGGGGAATACACCTTTATTGGTTGTAACGTTTTTTTCTATGAAAAATCCCGTTACTAAAGTTTTATTTAATTCGATTCAGTTTGTCTTTGTCTTGGTTCAGTTTTGTTGATTATTTCTTAATGTTGATCGACCTTCCGTCTTATCATCAAGGCTAACAACCTTCGCGCAGGATTAGGCGATCGATGGAGGGATCGATGAAATTTTCCGGTCGGTGCTCGAGGTCTTTTTCCTTGATCCTCGACACTGACGTGACGTGTATGTGTGTTTTTCTGTTGGTGTTCTGTGCTTGGTTTTGCGTGAGAGTTTTTTTGTGATCCACTTACCTTTGCTTTTTAATAGTTCATGTAAAATTCATTCAAATTAATTATTTCTTTAAAAATCTTTTTTGCTATTCACTCAATATTTATTTTTGATGTAACTTTGATTAATTTTTTACGAAATTTTCCTTATTACCACGTGGTCTCTTTTTTAAATATCTAACTGTATATTTGTAATCCTTTGGGCCTTTGTGGCCAATTTTTAAATTTTTT
The DNA here is from genome assembly GCA_029378335.1 of Agrilus mali. Classification (NCBI taxonomy): domain Eukaryota; kingdom Metazoa; phylum Arthropoda; class Insecta; order Coleoptera; family Buprestidae; genus Agrilus; species Agrilus mali. The sequence goes on along the minus strand of CM055657.1, from coordinate 9,123,306 downwards.
CATTTAATTAATTTTTCTCACCTTTTAATTTATATATTTTTAATAGTCAAAATTTTTTATGGTATCTGGGGTGTATCTTGAGTGCATGTTGGTTTAACGACAGACACCCCTACTCCTCCCTTTTTATCCGTTTTTTTAAGCATCTTCAATGCGAACAACTTTTTAACATTTGATTAATATTTTTTAGTTTTAGGAAATTTTTCAGCACTTTTATTTGTGCCCTTATTTGTCAGCCCATTGAGATTTTCTTAGAATAGGTTCCGGTTGGATTAGGGGGCTGGGATTAAAGGGTAGGGGTGAAGACATCCTGAAAACTATTTTACAAAGGCAAATAGACAAAGCTCTGGTTTCCAACTAATCTCAATAACCTGTTAGAGGCCGATAAATTCCTGCAGGCGGCCCCCTGAAGATTAAAAGGTTGGTCCATGAAGCTATTTCGCTGATATCCTCTTGCCTCACAACACAGCACGAGAAGTCCCCGACTATACCCTGAAACCAGCTTCCAGTCCCTACATTGGAGCAGGGAACCTTTCTTTTTGGTGGGCTACATATGTTATTGTGAGTTTTGTTGTTTTTTTGTGTGTAATTTTTTGTTAATATACTCTTCAAGTTTTTTTGTTTTTTTAAGAGAGCTTCGAGCTCTCTAAAGCTACAGGATTCTGCAGGAACCACCGACGCACTACCCGGTGCTCAATAAAGTTGTCGTTTCATTCATTCTTTTCTTTTTTTGACAAAGTGGCGCCCGAGCACGTTTCTTTTTTTAATATTTCATGATAATTAAATTTTTTAAAAACAAACTATTAATCATTTCAAAACCCAAGTAATAGAAATGTTAAATTGGCGCGGCACGAGCAGGGACCTGAAGAATCCTGATTGCAATTTTTTTTCTTGTATTTATTGTAACTGGTAAACAAAAATTTCTTTTGTGATTAAATTTATATTTTGTACATTATTTTTGCATTTACTGCATTTAACCCTCTGTAATTTATCTCTGAGATCTGTTTTGTAAAAGTTTGAAAAACATTGTCTGTTTACTTGTTTAAGATCTTTCAAATTTGTTTGTACAGTTTCAAACTTGTCTAAAATTTTAGGTACTTGTTTTGCATTATGGATGTATTCTCTATTAATCCTCTGGTGATTGACTTATCCTTCCTGATGATGACGTATTTGACGAAATTACAGTGAGTGACTTGGAAAACTTGGATGTTTATCGTGAGTTTGACGAATTTCTACAGTATGTAAGTGATTACAGATACCATACGAAATCATACATTAATTGAGTTAACTTTTGCTAAATTTATTTGTCTTTGAAATTGAGTACAATTGCTTGGAAAAGAGAGCCAAGAGGTTTTTTTCATGTATAATCAAACCAAGTAAAATTGGCAAGTTATTTCGTAATTTGAGTATTTTACATGCTGAGTTGCATTTCAAAAAGATTATGTTAACTATTGATTGTAATTCAAATGCTCACTACCTTTTTTGTCTATTAGTATTTTAATTAGTCGACTAACTGATACGTCATCACTTATACTTCCTGTTAATTCTTCTTTATTGGTTAAGGTCGTGTCTACTCCACGTTTAATTTCTGCTTCAGGTTCCAGGAGTGATGTTCCTGTATTAGGGAAAAATGTTGGTTTAGGAAACTTAGGATTTTCAAATTTTCTGGACAATTTTTTGGTACATTCATTTTCGTTCAGATAACGAGACTTGTTCGGTTAAATCTGCTGATCCAGACGTCGCTGTAGTTCACGATCCAATAAATCTCTTTTCTTTTGGAGCAGCTCCTCTTCGTGTTTGTTTTCATACATTAGTTATGTCAGTGCCAAGGACTGTTGTTCTATCTCTTTCTTCTTCGTTCCTCACACCTTGAGTGAGGGGTGCTATCAGCTCTCACTACATGTATGATGTTGGTCAGGAGTCTCTCTGTTCCCTTTTTAGACTCTTGTTTGCTTCATGGATGTGAGTAAATTCCAACCCTTTGTCTCCAACATGATTCCAGTCATTTTTACCTTTTCTCGTGCTTTCCTTTGGTAGTGCATCTGTGAGTGCATGGGACAACCCCATCGCGAGTTTTTTTAGGGGCATGAATCGGCCAAAGGTTTTGGGTTCGTAGCGTATGCGTGCCTTAGGGGTAATCGGGCTCACAACCAGAGTGAATGAGGTTCTGTCTCCCCTTCGAAGAGAGTTTCCCTTGTGTGTGCGTATCTTACTTCCTTTCGTACTCATTATCATATTTTTCGATTTATAATTTGCCTATAACAATTCCTGGCTTCATTTACCAAGTTCACCTCTGGAATTTACTACGTTTCACTTTCGTTTTTCGCCTCCTTAATCCTAGTACTTTCAGGTCATTTTACTTCGGGCTGGAACCCCAACTGTACACTTTTTTACTGTTATTTGGCATTTCGTAGGAAATGGATATCAGTTTTTCAGGTCTTTCTTTCTTTCTTGCTTAGGTTCCCGAGGGGTCTAACCGTCCCTTTTCAGTCATGTAATACCTGACTGCATACTGGAATAAAAGAAAAATTTTTCTGAATTTATTTTGGCCGTTCCCTTCTGTTGTTGTTTTTTTTTTTTTTTGTTCCCTATGTAGCTCTACAAATGTCCTCTTTTGGCTCATGAAAGCCACTTCTATTTTATGTATGGCTTTTAGCCAATTAATTTTTTATTTTTTTCGTTTTTAAAGAATACTATGATTTCTATTTTTGATTAAGTTTCGTTTTATTCCCGAGGAGGAAAGTTTTTAGTTTACGTTTTCGACTTAAGTCGGGATAGTTCTTCCGTTATGTTTCATTCTAGCTTAGAATGCATTTTTTACAGCTAGGAATGTTGATTTATGTTTTTGAATTTTATTTTCACTTTCAAGTGATTTTTTTGTTTTTTGTTGGTGCTCGATGCACATGCCTTTGAGTTTAGTTTACTGATTTTGATTTTTGATGGTTGTTCTTTTATTTGAGCTAGTTGCTCTATGAGTGCGATGTTTATGCGATGTGATTTGGTATAGCATTTTAGTTTGCAGATAGCTGCAGTTTTCGATTATTGAGTAATCGCTTGTGCTTTTGGTTAGGTGCAGATTATATTGATGCACTTGTTTTGGTGCAGTTTAGGTTTTTGCATTTGGTTTTCGTGCAGGTGAATTGTTGTTGCACATTTTTGGTGCAGCTTGAATGCATTTTCCCTATGCAGGGTGATTTCTTATGCAGTTTTGATGCAGTTGTGCATTTTTGATGCATTTTTCTGTGCATTTTGGTTTTGCATATGATGCGTTGCAATGTTTGACTGCAGTTAGGTTTTTGCTCAATAGTGAGTGCTATGGTTTCCGGATGCGGAATGTATCTGCGTTTTCAGGTTTGAGTCCTGATATAGTGTTTTGGGCTTTAGGCCTTTTGTTGATGGCTTTGCGTTTTGCATTTTAGATGCAGTTTTGGGCTTTAGGCCTATTCTTGGCGTCTTTGAGTGTTGCATGTTAGATGCAGTTTTAGGCTTTAGGCCTTTTGTTGGTGCGTTTGCGTTTTGCATTTGAAATGCAGTTTTGGGCTTTAGGCCTTTTGTTAGTGTTTGAGTTTTGCATTTTAGATGCAGTTTTGGGCTTTGGGCCTGTCTTTGGCGTTTATGATTTTTGCATTTTAGATGCAGTTTAGGGCATTAGGCCTATTCTTAGTGTGAGTTTTGCATTTTAGATGCAGTGTTGGGCTGTGGACCTATTTCTGATGTTTCAGAATTTTGCATTTTAGATGCAGCGTTGGGCTGTAGGCCTATTTCTGGTATTTCAGAGTTTTGCATTTTAGATGTAGTGTAGATTGCGAATTCTTCTATGGTGAGAGAGCGAAGTGTTGAGAGTGCTGTTTGCACATGAGATTTGCCTATGTGATTTTCGTAGTGTGATTTAGAGGAGATTAATCTCTTGAGTTTGTTTGCCAGGGTATGGTACCCAATTTGCCGAGTGCAAAAATTATTTCGTGCGTTGGCTATAATTATCCTTTACGTCTGCTATAGGCGCTTACACAGTAAGTGCAGAATATTGAATGCCGTTCTTTTTAATTCATTTTCGTTTGCCTTGGGCGCTTGATTATAAGTGCTATGCATTTTAAATGAAGTTTTAGTTTTCGTTTTCCAATGCAGTAGCATTGTCTGGTCGAATTGACCAATAATTTTCGTTTAGTTAGGCAATTAGCCTCCATTTCTTATATTTAGTAATTGTCTGTTTGAATTTAAGTTCCTCGATTTTTTTTAGGATTAGATTCGTATTAGATTTTTGGTTCCCTTTCTTAGCTCTCGTACCGTTATTATGTTTTTCGTTTTCAATTTTGTGGTAGGCTGGCTGTCAGTCCTCTTTTTCCTGGTAATAGGGGTTTGTAACGTTTTTTTCTATGAAAAATCCCGTTACTAAAGTTTTATTTAATTCGATTCAGTTTGTCTTTGTCTTGGTTCAGTTTTGTTGATTATTTCTTAATGTTGATCGACCTTCCGTCTTATCATCAAGGCTAACAACCTTCGCGCAGGATTAGGCGATCGATGGAGGGATCGATGAAATTTTCCGGTCGGTGCTCGAGGTCTTTTTCCTTGATCCTCGACACTGACGTGACGTGTATGTGTGTTTTTCTGTTGGTGTTCTGTGCTTGGTTTTGCGTGAGAGTTTTTTTGTGATCCACTTACCTTTGCTTTTTAATAGTTCATGTAAAATTCATTCAAATTAATTATTTCTTTAAAAATCTTTTTTGCTATTCACTCAATATTTATTTTTGATGTAACTTTGATTAATTTTTTACGAAATTTTCCTTATTACCACGTGGTCTCTTTTTTAAATATCTAACTGTATATTTGTAATCCTTTGGGCCTTTGTGGCCAATTTTTAAATTTTTTCATTTAATTAATTTTTCTCACCTTTTAATTTATATATTTTTAATAGTCAAAATTTTTTATGGTATCTGGGGTGTATCTTGAGTGCATGTTGGTTTAACGACAGACACCCCTACTCCTCCCTTTTTATCCGTTTTTTTAAGCATCTTCAATGCGAACAACTTTTTAACATTTGATTAATATTTTTTAGTTTTAGGAAATTTTTCAGCACTTTTATTTGTGCCCTTATTTGTCAGCCCATTGAGATTTTCTTAGAATAGGTTCCGGTTGGATTAGGGGGCTGGGATTAAAGGGTAGGGGTGAAGACATCCTGAAAACTATTTTACAAAGGCAAATAGACAAAGCTCTGGTTTCCAACTAATCTCAATAACCTGTTAGAGGCCGATAAATTCCTGCAGGCGGCCCCCTGAAGATTAAAAGGTTGGTCCATGAAGCTATTTCGCTGATATCCTCTTGCCTCACAACACAGCACGAGAAGTCCCCGACTATACCCTGAAACCAGCTTCCAGTCCCTACATTGGAGCAGGGAACCTTTCTTTTTGGTGGGCTACATATGTTATTGTGAGTTTTGTTGTTTTTTTGTGTGTAATTTTTTGTTAATATACTCTTCAAGTTTTTTTGTTTTTTTAAGAGAGCTTCGAGCTCTCTAAAGCTACAGGATTCTGCAGGAACCACCGACGCACTACCCGGTGCTCAATAAAGTTGTCGTTTCATTCATTCTTTTCTTTGTTTGACAAAGTGGCGCCCGAGCACGTTTCTTTTTTTAATATTTCATGATAATTAAATTTTTTAAAAACAAACTATTAATCATTTCAAAACCCAAGTAATAGTTTTGTTAAATGGTAAAGAAAATCTGTAATTGATTATGCACTTGTAAATGGGAGGGCTTGGAACGGAATTGAAAGTTTCAGAGTTGGAGAACTTATTGGGTCTGATCATTTACCGCTGGAGGTGGAATTTAAAGGAAAGGAGAGGTACTTAAAACCTAAGGTGGAGTGTAAGGAAATATGTGACTGGTCTCGTGAGGCCATAGATGTTTATAGAAGTAAAATTAAAGAAAAGGTTGAAGGAGTGAATTGTTGGAAAGATATGAAAGAAATGATAACTTGTAGCATGGTAAAAAAAAATCAAGATAAGAAGAACCAGTGAAAAATGGTGGAATAAAGCTTGTTGGATTAAAAAGAAGGAATACATGGCAGCTTTGAGTAGATGGAGGAGGGACGAATGTGAAGAACATTTTTTTAAAAGAAAAAGGTACGAGTATAGAGAACAAATAAAAAAATGTAAGGAAGAATATAGTGAGGAAATAATAAGAATGTTCAGAATGGCAAATGGAACAGATGAATATTGGAAAATTGTTAATACATACAGGGGAAATAAAAGATCAGAAATAAGTAATAAGATAAGTGAGGAAGAATGGTATAACCACTTCATTAAAAGTTTAGAAGGAAGTGAGGAAAAGATTGATCTGGAATACACACATTTAGTCAGAAACAATGATGATATGGGAAAGGATAATTATTTGAAAATGGATGAGGTTTGAAGGGGATAAATTCACTGTCAAGGAAAAGAGCATCTGGAAGGGATGGGATACCAGGGGAGGCGTGGATAGAAGTAGGGGATATTATATTAGATAAACTAAGTAGTATTCTGAATGAATTTTGGAGGAAGAATCAGATACCATACGAATGGAAATGTGGAGCAATTGTGCCTGTATATAAAAGAGGTGGAAAAGATAGTGTCGAAAACTACAGAGGGATTACAATTATGGATACAGGGTATAAAATTTATGCGGAGATAATAAAGAATAGATTAGAAGTGCAGGTAAATGAAGGAGGTATTTTAAGTGAAATGCAGTTTGGGTTTAGAAAGGGAAGAGGTGCCATGGATGCTATATTTCTTTTAAAAAATGCAATACAAATGCATATAGAAATGAAAAGAAAAGTTTTTGTTTTATTTGTAGACCTAAAAGGTGCATATGACTCAGTTAAAAGGGATGAAATGTTAAATATGCTTAGAATTAGTAGAATAGATGAAGTATTAATAAGTAGGATAATGGGGTTATATGGAGAGACAGCTGGAGTCGTAAGGGTAGATGGAAGGGAGTCAAGGAAATTCTGGCTGGGGAAGGGTGTGAGACAGGGTTGTAAAATTAGTGCACAGCTATTTAATATATATTTAAGTGATTTAGAGAATGAAATAAGTAAAGTAATTGAAGGGGGGCTAGTTGTAGGTAGAAAGAAATTCTGGACAATTTCATATGCCGATGATATAGCAATGGTGGCAACAAGCAGTGACGCGCTAAAAGACATGGTGAAAGTTCTGGAAAAATTTCTAGGCAGAAAGGGTTTACAGTTAAACAGTGAAAAAACTAAATATATGGAATTTGGGGAAATTAGGGGAAGAAAGGGTAAGGAAAAAAAAAGGAAGTAATTTGGAAAGGAAAGGTAATTGAAAAACTTAAAACTTATACATATTTAGGGTACGTTTTGGAGGAAAGTAATAGAGATAAAGTACATATTGATAATCAGGTAGCTAAAGCTAATGCGATAATGGGGCGTATATGGTATATAGGAAAAAAGCTATGTAGGGACGATTTCAATAAGAGAATAAGTTTATTCAATGCTGTGGTTAGGAGTAATATACTTTATGGGGTCGAAGTATGGGGGTGGAAAGAGAAAAAACAGGTGGAGATATTGTATAGGAAATACATAAAGTGGATTTTAAATTTAGATAGGTGTACGCCTGATTATATAATTAGAAGAGATACAAAATGTGGGAAGATGGTTGAAGAAACAAGAAAAAGAACTGTAATGTACGAAGAGAAGTTAAGAAAGCTGGAAGAGGGTGATATAAGAAAAGAAGTTTGGAGGAAAAGAATATTTAGCATAGGGAGAGAAATAAAATACGATAAAGAAAGGAGGGAGACTTTAAAGCAATTGAGTCTGAGTCAGGAGCAAATGAAAGATTAGGCTGATATGGGACTAAACGTTGGAATGATGGTGAGAGAAAGATGCAGAGATAAAATAAGGGGGGAGGATCTTAGAAGTATTCATAATTCGGAGTACGCCAGAGGTTTGAACATAATTTTATGGGATGAGTGGCAGAGCGACTGGGTTCCTGAATATTTGGTAAATAGAAAGGCGATAAGTCTTTATGCAAGATTTAGAATGGGTAATGAGTGTAATGAATGTAAGTATTGGTTGAAAGAGGAGGATAGGTTGTGCAGAATATGTGGGAGGGAAAGGGAATCTATATCACATGTTTTGGGTGAATGTAATATGAATAAAACAGTAGATGAATGTAAGGAAATGCTAAAAGGAAGTATTATTAAAAATAATAGACTAAAAGAGATAAAAAATATGAGAAACAAATAATAACTAGAAAGAGAACGAAACTCTGATAAGGGAGTTTCTACGGTAGGAATGGCAAGGGGATAGGGTGCCGGGATATTTAAGAGAAGGGAAAGGGGGGAGATTAAGGAAGACAGTCAATGGAAGAATATGTGGAATAGTTGAATGAGGAAGGAAGTAAGGAGCGTATTAAAGGAAATTTTGTGAAGAAGGAAGCGGAGAAAATGAAGTAACAGAGAAGGGGAGTTTTAAGAAAAGACCCAGTTGGGTTGTAAAGCCTTTATAGAAAATAATTAAATAATTATATTGGGGATTACTGGGAAGTGATTTGCATTGGAGCGGGTTTAAAGGGAGGTAGAAATGACCTTATGGTTCTTTATATGTAATTTTTGATGGATGCAATTTGTTTTGTTTTTTGTGACTCTTGTAATTGTTCTGTGTAAGTATCAGAATTGATGGTGATTTATGTTTATTTTTTATTTTTTTTTTTTACTTGTATACAACTTTTTGTTAATAAACTACTACTACTGTAAGCTCTTTATAACAATAACAAATAAATATTTAATTAGCTGTATTAATTGGTCACTCTTATAAATATATTAAGTTGTCTTCACCTCGTTTACGTTGTCTCCCATCTCCTCTTAATCCCCACTATCCACCCATTGCTACGAAGGAAGGTTTCTGGCCTATACAGCGGGTTTTTTTAGACAGTAGCTATTAATGGAGTATTATCCAAGTTAGTCTAATTTGATTATCGTTTCAACCTCTTATCTCCATATTGACTTTGGCCATGACCTACCCCACTTAAATATCGTATATTCCAAATAACCAAAGTACAAAACGTTACTTATTTACTTATGTAGATGTGAGCCCCTTTAGGTGTAAGTCACTGACGACTACAAAACTATGGATACAGAAGCTTCACTGAAAGCTTTTGTTTTCAGGAGACAATATACGAGTTCCTACTGATATAAACTAACGCAGTTAGTCAGAGCGTAAATAAGTTTGAACTGAAAAGCAAATTTCAAACTAACGATAAGGTACAGATTGGCAGTTATGTAAACCGAGAACAATAGCTACCATTGTTTTGCTAATTACGGTGCTATTTACGTTGGCAGTCTGAAACTGTACCAACCCTTAAGTTGATGCAAGTTAGAGGTTGAAACAACTATTTGAAACACACTTTGTACAATTGTTAGTCCGTTTAATAAGCTCTTGTTCTTATTGTTTCGTTCCGAAAATTGCCGTTACCCAGACCTCAGCACCGCTGTTTGTGGTAGTTTATTTACTTAGTAAATATATGAGAACTGTATTGCTTTCGCCGCAAAATAAAAGCAAAACGAGAGAATAGGGGAAGCAAGACAGACGATAATTTCCACCATCTCACTTACTGAAGAGTTTATCCGAAGTGGATTCTGTTAAAATTAATCTAATTAACGTTAACTACTGAAGGGTAATTTTGATATTGCAAGAGGGAAGAAGACTATAGAATTTAATGTTTAAATACGAGTGAATTACATAATTGTGAGACCTCAAGTAATGTCAACGATAAAATGTGTGACTATAGAATATTCTTCCAAAGCGTTTGCTACATTGATAAGGGTCTGTGCTCCATTAAGTAACTGCTGTCGACAGGGACCGCCCTTAACATTTAGGGGGATAAAAAATAAATGTTGACCGATTCGCAGACCTAACCGATTGGCACACAAAATTTCAGGAAAATCGGTCGAGTCATTTCGAAGGATTTTAATTACAAACACCGTGACACGAGAATTTTATATATTAGATAGTATTTATACTAGTTATTACAAAAATTGAAACAAAATATAATATAAAATAAGGTAAATTTTACTATGCAGTTTAGTAATTTTTATCATAACGATAAGTTGTCAGCCGATTGCTAATTGCATAGTAATTTTTACACAAAATTTGTAGTAAGTAACATGTGACCGTCACATTAAAATGTAAGGTTGCATCTATTCCATACATCTGAGAGATATTTAAGGAATGACCTTCAATTATTCTAGTAAAATTATTTTTTAAAAGACGGAACATAGCCAGGAGCTTACAAAAAGAGCATGTTAGGTAGGCCTGATAAATCCTTCTCTCCTAGAACATCGAACGTGAAGGAAATTGAAAATTTTAGCCAGGATATTAATATTACATTAAAACTTCAGGATTATTTTTATTTTTTTTTTTACTGCATTGAAAATGGTACAACTTTTACGATTGGTAAATAAAAAGGTAGGTACCATTTACGTGATTACATAAATGTTAATGGCTTTTCTTGCTATACGTTGACAAATTAATCAATTTTAACTGAATAGCTGAAGGCGTTTTAAATTACATCCAGAACAACTACCACTTAAATTTTAATAGTTTGTTTGGGACGACGAAATACCAGTAGAGCCTTTATAAACGCTTATATTAAAACTTTCTAGGAAAATTGTTTTGTGCTTCAGCAAAATTATCAAGAATTTTCAGTGGCTAGTAAAATATAAATGATAACCGCGTTTTACGTTATAAAATTCTTCTCTAGGAATGTCGTTATCTGAAGAAGTAAAAAAAAGACAAAAAATCATCCCGGACGAACTTCCTTTACTTCATAGGAAGAAACTTGATTGAAAATTTTAGATTAAGAACTTCAAAGGACATATTTGTGCGCTGCATCTACTTACCTCGAATGGGTAAGAGAAGTTTTGCTGGCAACCAAGATATCTTAAACAGTTATTGCCCTCTCAGAATTCCACAGCAGAGCAGGCCAGACCACCTGTTCTTCGCTTTTCTCTCCCTAAACGACACATACTTTTTAGAAAACTATTTACTTTAATCTTCCTTTGAAAAGAGTTTTGTTTGTTATCAGATGAGAGAAACATCTACCGCAGCACGCGCTTTCTAAGAAAACCAGTAATTACTTTTTACCAAACGCTAATGAAAGATGGAATTACTTATTGTACGATTTAATTGTACTTTTGTAATTCTTGTCACAATGTAGCAGCAAACGCAACTAAAAGGGGTGAAACGTCACCTATTATTATTAAATAATCTTAACACCGACGTTTCACTGAGAGTTTGTCAGATTATGATCACTTTTTTATATTGCAGTTGTTCCATTCAACTCAACTATACTTTGGAGTTATCACCAAGACAATCCGCCAATTCACATCTTTCTTTTTACACGGTACTGGATTATTTACCACCCTGCTTGCTAGGTGCGATCCCTGCAAATATTTTCGTCTTTCTAAAAGTGAAACTGATTGTGATACAATGCAGATTTCACTCAATCGATGAATTATACCAGAAACTTAAAAAATATTCCAGAAAATGGATTAGAAACCGCTTTCGAAAGCTGACGGAAGCATTATGGTGAACCAACGGAAATACCTTGAAAGGAACTAACAAGATGAAGACGAAAACATGGAAAGATAGTTAAAATTCCAATAATCATCAGGGCTTTTTAAAAACATCTTGCAAATATCGTTAAAAATACTGTTTTTCTAGAAAATAAAGGCTGAAAAGGCTTTATTAATTAATACTTATATTTAATAATTTTGATATCAAATATTGCAAATTGCAGGGGTATATTATGTATGCAGTTAAGCAACAGAATGGTAAGTGTATGTCTTCGGATATTTCATGACTTAATTGCTGTCCATGTTACAGCTAATCAGGTTGTTAAACAACTATAGGTACCTTATCGATTCATGTAACATGTGCCTAATAAGAACGTATGTTTCATCACCTATGCCTAATTATGTTGAACACAAACTAATTAAGCAGTAGTTTGGTTTTCATTGTTTCAGTCAAATAGAGCTTCATTAGTTTACAAGACAAACAATTTCCTACAAACCATTTATTAAGTGAATATAACAATAAATTAAATGCAGGTTTCTAGAAAAGTAAGAAGGTACTTAATTGGAATCTGTATAGTTTTCTATTCCTTTTGAAAAATCTACTACATTTATTTTTCTTTGTATGTAACTTCTAATTATTTAGTAATCAAAGCCCTTTTCAATTTGTATTATATAATAAATACAGCCCTAGAATCATTAAGACTTCTCATTAGTGGAGTATACTCTATTTTGATTCTTCGCGTTTGCAGTGGTTTTTATTTCCGTTTATGATCTTTGTAAATCTGAAACAATTCATTGTGTGGTCCTTCCATTGTTTAGGCGGTATTTATCTGGAATCATTAATGCTCGTTATCTGTTATGTAAGTTGTATTTTATAAAGCGGAGGCAAATATATTTTCTTTTTATAGTTTTGCAATATACAGACTCGAACTACAGATATCTATACTTACTTTAAAAAGTTACGATGCAATTAAAAATTATTTGTAAAGTTTTTACAATTTTGTGAGGCCTTTATCGTCACGATCCATTGCTCATCTCATATGATGACAATAAATTTACCTATTAACAAAATTTTAGTGGATCAAAACCCTTACTTAAGAAAATTGACAATAGGTGAAATTTTACTTAGGTACACTTTAGAAAGTGCATATTAGAAACAGAAAAGAGAAAATAGAAAATTATAAATCAAGTGTACACAAATTCTAATGATTTTTATATGCTTAGAAGAGAAGGAGAACATTCGATGAAAGGATTAAAGAACATACAAACTCGTTTAGAAATACAAAAATTGATTCAAGCTATACAACACCTTTAATTATAGAAAAACATAATTGAAATTCGAATTTCAAAAGATTGTATGGGATCAGAAAGTAAAAATTAAATTAAGAGTATTCCCCTATTAAGGAAAATATAGGAAATAAGTTTGATTAAGCTGTGTACCTTCTGAAAAAGCCACAAAGTGGAGAAACACACTGTTAGGTGTTTTAATTTTAATGAATTATGAATTTTCAAATCACCATAAAGTACAAAATTTGATATCTAGAAAACATTTGTTAGACTGAATATACAACTTTTTATTGTGATATGTGCGCCGTGGCAGTGTGATACTAGGCAACCCATCATACAGCAAGGCCTGTATGGTGAGTAGCCAACTGCCAACCGTCTAACAAAAGAGCTGAAAGATTCTTGAAGATACTAGCGAGGACATTCGAGAATGGGCCCGACTCTATAAATAAACGAACACGACGGCTCAGGAATACCGAATGGCATGGTCTAGTTGTCTAGAATTCTAGGTCATTGCTTAGCATTCGGAGGTCACCGGTTCGATTCCGTGGCCGGCTACTCTGGTCCAAAATTTTCTGTGGTTTCCTTTGATCATTTAGGCAAATGCTGGGGTAGTAATATTCCACAGATAGTCTTTCACTTCTCTTCTGTCTTCATTTCGTCCAGCCATCACCCACCCATTCCCACTATTCCTAAAGGAGGCTGAAGAAGGCCTTCCGCTCTACCCCTCCGACTTTGCATAAGAGTGTGGGTCTATCTAGCAGGCTGAATAGGCTAGAGCCTAGGGCGGCAGATTTTAGGGGGCGGCAAACTTTGCTCAAAAATTTTTTTGTCTTACAGAAATAAAAAACAATTATTATCTTATACACAGAAAAAAACGAGACTCAAAAAATCAACAAAAACTACAATATTTTAGTGCTATACAGTATACTGAATACACTAACGTCTGTATATGAAAAATAACGAAACGCTTATTTAAAAAATATACTATTGTGATTTTGAATTTTTTAAATATTCCAATAGCGTTTAAGTATTACATTTTAAATTTAATATTTTTACCTATTTTTTAAATTAATTATTGCCATAATTTTTTCTTTAGGTCCACCCACACTATTCAATTAATGTGTAATATGTTTAAACCACTTAATTCGAAGAGAAATGGGATCCGAAAAAAAATTGCTTAAAAATAACAATAACAAATATTATATAGACATATATGTGGAAAATTAATACTTTTCTATTGATATTTCTGATGATATTTACAACCTGTTTGAGTGTAGAATAAAAATTTAATAAATTTACACATAAAAAATTGCATATTGTTGCACAGAATTTCATAAATATTATACATTTCTTAGAATGATGATAATTTAAAAAAAACAATAATGATAATATTGTAATGAATAAAAGCTGTAAATATCCATTCAACGAAAGTTCTTCTTAACATTATTACATTTTTAATCCTAATGAATTCGTATCAATATTTGTTGATTAGTCTTATAAAAATATAGTACAATCATAAAATTGCAATTTCATTGACATAAAATTGATTGCGAATTAGGGTATAGAATTGCAGGTGTCAGTAGGGGCGGCAAATTTTGAATAGCTTACGAGCGGCAAATGTGTGAATCCGCCACTGATTCATTAAAATGTCATCAAACTTCTTAGACAGTTGGAAGTATGATAAAATTCCGTTGTGTACAATCTATGGTAACATGTGTAGCATACAGGTACGTCGATAAACGGTTAATGCCATAAAAGTTAAATTTTAAAACATTTACATTAAAACGTTATGTCTTGCAAAATAAATACCTTAATTGTTACTGTTAAAACAGTAACCAAACAGTAATGCCGATTGGAATGCGTTTAAGATTTAGGTAACTGATAGTAATGTTGATTTGTGTGGTAATTGAAAGTAAGATATGACACGAATAGCATCTGAATATGGTTGAAATATAGACTTTTAATTTAAAATACGGCCGTATTTAAATATGTAACGTCTCAACGGGTATGGTCCGGATAAGATGAGAAATTGAGGTCCATTAAATTTTTAACTATAGTATTCGTTTCTGTCTTAACTATATAATAAATATAAAACACTTGCAGAGTCAAGCCCGTAGAAATATAAATACAAGTGGTGTACAATATACGTATCTGAATAAATTTATTAAATCCGGTTAAAACAATTGGACCCACATTTGTAAAATAAAGGAAACCATAGTATGACTGTATTAAGGCAATGCATATCACGGAAATACGTAATAAGTCGATTTGTATATACACCGGATGAGGTCCAATAAAAAATACTATAAAATGGTCTGCCATAAGAATTCCTTATCAATAAGACGGCTATGCGTACTTTTTGCTACTCGGAAAAAGCAATACAAAAAAAGTTAGCAGAAAACATCACTGAGATAAAACGACATTATAAGTCACTAAGAAAAGTTCGTAGTCGTTTTACTTAATAAAACTTGTTTTTAAGAAAATTTAGATTGCTACTACTTACGGCAATATCACTGCACAGTGTTTTGTAATAAACAACCATTCATAATAAGATCTGCTAATAAGTATATAGGTAGTTAGTATTTTTTAAAATTCAGTTAATAGTACCTATTCTTGAAAATGTCCATACAAGTTTTGAAACTGACTTGCATTTTTAATATAAGTTAATATGAGTATTACTTCTCATTCCTGAGTATTATTTCATCAGAGCACAATTACGATACTTTTAGGGTTTAGAATTTTTAGATAGGTACGCACCTACGCACAAAGTATGCCTAGGCGATTTACAACTTTCTCCAAACCTGATAATATTATGATAATCTATGAAAAAGCTATCTCCCTTTAAAGATAAATTATTACTTAAATAACAAAGTTTTACCTTTGTATGCTGAACAGTTTTTTTTTTAGGCGAGGTGTGTGATAAAGGAAAGCGTTACTTTAGATAATGTAAAAAAGTTTGGAAAAGTTTTGGTAAAAGTAAAGTAGATAAATAAATGACTTGTAGTTTATAGTATGGTACGTTTATAGCTGATAAGAAATAATTACAATAACAACAGTAAGTTGAAGAATAAATAATGTTAATATATAACATACCTACCAAGTACATTAATTTAAGCAAAAGACAAAAATTTAACCAACCATATTTTATTACGTACGTGTATTTCAAATTGATGGATTGCTGATAAGGTTCATGACGATTATGATGTACGACAAACAGGGCTAATATTCCTTTACACTTATCGACCGATTTCGGTCCTTTTATGTGTCATTAATTGGATACAATAAGTTACGATGTGTATATATGTCCTTTTACTTCGCTGCTTTACGTTTTATATTGTTTCAGACGAAGTATAGTTTACTACGTATTTGGTATTATCTAGTAAACAAAGGGAATAACAAGATTCCATAAACTTTAATAAGTAAATAACTGTATATCAAAATTACTTTATAAAGGATTAAAATACGCCATCACATTGTACCAAAAAATACCCCAGTCTATTGTCAAACATTCTTTGGGTGTTTTTCAATATTTTAACTGGAATAATGTCGTTTAATGTATGCTTGAAGGCTTTCACGGGCGGAGTCTATACGATGTGGATTTTCCGGGCTAACGAGCCGTGCTGCACCTGTGGTTCGGTATATATTGGTACGAACAAGCGCAGCATAAAAACTCGACTGAAAGAACATATGAATCACTGCCGTTTGGGTCAGCCAGAGAAATCGGCAGTTGTAGAACATGCATACCTTGGAAATGACCATTCTATCAAATATGAGGAAACGGACGTGCTTTCTACATCTTCCCATTATTACCCAAGGATTCATCGTGAGGCTATAGAAATCTATAATCTTTATTCCCTTTTAAGATCGATCCCTACGCTCCTTTTCCTTTCATTAACCGTTTTCCGAGGTAATAAGGCACTTATTACCTCAAAAGACCCCGACCTGTTAAAAAAACTCTCTCCTCTCCGTTCCTTGTTATCCAATAAACTAAAAATTGAATCCACCAACTTTCATCACGTCCTAAATCCCAATCCCAACAAGAAAAACTGCACAAAACAACCTTT
Source organism: Agrilus mali (assembly GCA_029378335.1). NCBI lineage: Eukaryota > Metazoa > Arthropoda > Insecta > Coleoptera > Buprestidae > Agrilus > Agrilus mali. The sequence goes on along the minus strand of CM055657.1, from coordinate 9,106,389 downwards.
TCCTGTGTAGTCAAGTCCGTCGATTCCAACATCCTTGCAACCGACATCCTATCCGCACTCCAATCCCAAAACATCCTAGTTAAGAACGCCTGGCGCATTAAGTCCAGGCAAACAGGGCAGGATACGTCCCTTTTCCGTGTCATCTTAAACTGCCCTAAATAAATTGATAGGCTTCTATCGAAAGGTTTCTCGATGTTTTCTAAAACCTACCGTTGCGTCCCTTCCCAATCCCCAGGCCCTCAGCCTTTACAGTGTGGCAAATGCTTCGCATTTGGCCACAACACGGCATCTTCCTCCTGCACCACTTCTACTCCTTCCTGTTCCAACTGCAAGGGCAAACACCTTGCATTCGATTCAAAATTTCCTAACCGTCCTTCTCCAAAAACCCTAACTCCTTCCAAGATCGCACCCGTCAAGTGCGTCGACGTCCTCGCCGATGACATGTCGGAAGACGAGTCATCGGATTCCTCGTCCGTTTCCTCCTCTGATGCTCCCGAACCTGAACGTTTCAGGATCGAAGATGCTATCCGATTCACCTTCCTTTGCCTTCAATCCCTCACCCACAACACCAAACTCGTCGAAGACGTAGTTTCCCGACACTCTTCCCAATTTTTCCGGCGTAAAGTTTCCTACGTCCAGAAAGGAAACAAAGTCCACATTTCCATTACCAGACTTCCACCTCAACCTCGTTCCTAATTCCAAACTTAACAACCAAACCAACGATGGCTCATCCCCGTTAGCATATTAAATGGACATAAAAATTAGCACAGTAAATGCATGCAGCTGGAAGCGAAAGAAAACTCACATCGCGAACACATTACACACCGATGCAATACACAATAAACTTTGAGTAAACCGGCCGAAATATTCCACATCTCGCGCTATAAAATATTTAGGACCGACAAAAATACCACCAAAAGAGGAACATCTCTTTTAATTCATAGTACAATCGCTTCCAGCCATTTTCAATTACCTCAACAATACCAAGATACACACGATACGGGGACATAATCATCATTTCGTATTATAATCGCACATCAAACACTCTTTCGCTAGATTTCCTTGCTTATATCTCCAACCTTCCAAGAGCCATAGTTCTAGGAGACTTCAACTCAAGACATACTTCCTTCGGAGACAGTAAATCTAACGCCAACGGTAGAATTCTCGCGAACGCCCTTCTCTCCCTTAACTTGTTCCTTGTTAGAAACACCAACCCTACACTAATTCATTCCAGAGGATCTTCAGTCCCAGATCATATAATCTGCACCGACCGATTAGCACACCTTTTTGCGACCAATTGTCACATAGGCACTTCAATCACCAGCGACCATCAAACACTCTCCACCACCCTACACATTCAAACACAAAAAATCACACAACCGGATTTTAAAGAAATACGCGATTATAAAAACATCAACTTTAACATCCTCCGTGAGCACATAACAAACGTGAACTTAACCCCATTAACAATACGCAACACCGCCGATATACTTAGATAACGCGATCGAAACATACATGACATCCGTTCAAAACGCGACCACCGAAACGGTACCTGTAAAACGTGTATACATCGGTAGAAAGCCTTTCCCACCGGACATCGTAAAATTGATTAAAAGAAAACGTGAACTTTACAGACTTTACACGCGCACACGAGACCCACTCGTTAAAACCGAGTGGAACAGACTCAACGCTCTAGTCCGTCTCAACATCAACAAACATCACGAGAAAAGATGGCACGACACTTGTTCGAAACTAAACTATCGCGACGGCTCGAAATTTTGGAACAAATTTAAAACGATCACCGGTCAAAAGACAGCCCCAGTTAGTCACCTTGTCGTCGACAACCAAATTTGTAACACACCGTTAGAAAAAGCAAACGCGTTTGCGGACACTATCGAATCGCTGCACACAACATACACGGCTCCACATCATAACGCGGTACACATCGCGATGGTAAACCGACAAATCACACGCGCACTTCAAGCAGCACAGCACATTCCACACCACACCCTACGCGAAATAACAACCGACGTCATTGTCAACACTTTCGCGAAACTTAAAAACAACTCACCAGGTGAAGACGGCATCACCAATAACATAATTAAAAATCTTCCGCCATCCGCAATCGAATATCTATGTAACATTTATAACGGCGTACTTAACACAGGTTATTACCCCTCATCGTGGAAAAGCGCGAACGTCATTATGATCCCGAAACCCGGCAAAGACCACAAAGACGCGAAATCTTACCGCCCTATATCCGTAGTAAACAATACCAGCAAAATCTTAGAACGAATCATCTCGGCCCGTCTATCCGAACACTGCGAAACCAACATCATCCCTAATTCCCAAACTGGGTTCCGAAAGGGGTTCTCTCCCCTTGACTCAGTCCTTAAACTTCAAACTGAAGCAATCTCTCAAATGAACACTGGCGGCTGCACTCTGGCAATCGCACTAGACTTCGAAAGAGCGTTCGACACAGTCTGACATAATGGCCTACTGTACAAATTGCTTCACTTTAACCTTCCTCCCTTCTTTGTTAAATTAATCCACTCCTTCCTAACAAACAGATCTTCCAAAATTAAAATTGGTAACGCATTATCTCGCACGTTTACTCTTAATGCAGGAGTCCCTCAGGGCACAGTTCTAGCCCCGCTTCTTTATAATATCTTCTGCTACGACCTGCCTCAACCAATTGATAACTCCGTCAGCCTGTGCCAATATGCCGACGACACGGCATACTGGGCCAACGGGCCCTCCTCAGACTCCTGCAACAATAACCTACAGCGTCAAATCAAACTCCTAGAAAAAAAACCAAATCCCGACAAAACGCAATTAATCTTATTCACTCACCCCAGGCTCACACGCAAACCTGCACTATCACGCGAAAACATTCATATCAAAATCTTCAACACGCGCGTACACCTACAGAAACACATAAAATATCTCGGCATAACACTCACCCACACTATGAATCCATATAAAGATCTAGCAATCACATTCGACAGAATTCGAAAACGGGCAAATCTCCTTTCGCTAGTCAACGGCCGCATACAATCGTGTAACACAGAAACACTTCTTCATATATATAAAAACCTTCGTTAGGCCACTGATAGGTTTTCGGGCAACTTCTCTAACCACCATCTCAAACAGTCAACTTCACGATATCCTCGCCTCCGAAAGAGGAATATTAAGAAAAATCGCCAGACTTGGAAGGTCCTTCCCATCGGACATTCTCTATAATAATGTAGACATTACACCCATCACTAACCGCATCACCACAATCCAACACAATTTTATTAAAAAAGCAATCGCCAACGACAACCCGATCACTATACACACACACTTACACTAGCTCCACGTAAACTAAAACGAAAACCCAAACACAAGATACCTTTCCCACTGGCCAAACTCTTGGCCATCGCTCCCGACATCCCCGATACATACATCAACCACCTGAACTCCCTTCCATTTCCATTAAATAACCACACACACACACACACACACACACACACACACACACACACACACACACACACACACACACACACCACACACACACACCACACACACACACACACACACACACACACACACACCACACACACACACACACACACACACACACACAACACACACACACACACACACACACACACACACACACACACACACACACACACACACACACAACACACACACAACACACACACAAACGCACAAACACACAAAACCATACAATCCCATAAATGAAAATCACCGAAAATAAACACACTTTTGGCTGAAGAGGACCGCTAGGTCCTATAACGGCCTGAGGTAGAGGGGTTTTAGTCGGTATGTCCGAGGACACCTTCCTCGGGAATCCGACACTACCCAGTCGTACGGCTGGGTGTCTATGAAGATTTCCCCTCCTCCACGAAAACATTAAAAAAAAAATCAGATCGGATTCGTCATTCCGAGTCCGACTCTCGTTTGAGCAACAACTCCTGATAACAGCGAATTACACCAGCCTACGTTAGAGCCAACTCAGCGATAGAAAGACTGACCATCGTCAGTGACGGATGACACGGAAGAAGGATACGAGAAGCCACGGAAAACGAGGAAGATTTCGCATACCACGACAACAGTTGCTGCCACAATGACGTCCAACGTTTACGAAGCGCTGCAAGAAGACAATACGGACGATCAGACAGTACCCCCCTTTATCGTTCATCACGGTGAAGCATGGACCGATGTATACAAGGACTTGGAAAAGCACAGAATTGAGTTCACCAAGGCAACGAACACGAGAAACGGAGTGAGAGTTCAGCCCCGTTCCCAAGAAGATTATAACAGGATGAAGAAACTATTCGACAGGACAGATACAATGTACTACACATTTTCCAATTTAACGAATCGACCAACAGAGCTAGTTATGAAAGGCATACCTACGACTTTATCGACAGAAGAAGTCTGCAAAGACCTAGCCAGGAAAGGGATGGGACAGATCACTGTACACAGGATGAAATCCAGAAGGAAGGAAATACCGCTCGTACTCTTAATCGTACCCAAGGTCAACGAAGACATTATCCTAAACACAACGACGTGCTGCCAGCTCTGCGTAAAAGTAGAGAAATACAAACAATGCCGCCCAGTACAATGCCACTGTTGCCAACGCATTGGGATGTACAGCGTAACTGCAATATGGCTCCCAGATGTGTCAAGTGCGCCGAGTTGCACTCAACAGCAGACTGATCAAAACCAAGGGACGAAAAGGCTACCTGTAGGAAATGTGGCGGACCACACCCTGCGAGCTACAGTGGCTGCCCTGCTTTCAAGAAACGATCCAACACACAACGTCCGCCAAAACCAGATAAATCTACGGCAAACACAAAGAACGCCATCAAGAAAGGAGTTTCCTACGCGCAAGCGGCGAAACCGAAAGAGATAAAGGATACAACAACTGAGGCAGCGATGATTTTCGGCACACTTGACCTACCGTCAATCAATCAAGCGATACTTAAACTTGCCAATCACCTAAAAGGAGCTGAAACTCCCGGCGAAATACTCCTTCAACTACTGGGCAACGCCCAAACTCTACAAGCAATGTTTAGCCATTAACCAACAAACATGCACACCATTTGGCTGAAGAGGGTATAACTACCCTAAAACGGCCTGAAGGGGAGGGGTTTTAGTCGGTAGGCGTCCTTCGGGATTAATCCGACACTACCCGGTAGCCCTCCCCGACGAAAACTAAAAAAAAAAAAAATCAGATCGGATTCAGACGCTCCTGAACCTCCAAGAAAATCCTGAAAAGTCACCGTCTCCACTGAAGATGTTCGGCGCAGATTCGAACGAAACGTTTGGAAGTAAGGAGTACTCCACTCGACCACGGCTCGTTAGCCCGGAAAATCCACATCGTAAAATGTCGTTTGTCGTTTTAATTATTATTTGTATATATATATACTTACCAGCACAGATGTCAAGTTAAATTTATTATAAATGGATACCGTATGCAGTAGAGTTTCTATGTCAAAGTAGGGGAGTATGCAAGCTTCAAAAAAAAATTACTTTGTTATTCTATGCCTTTCTATTGCCTTTTGGAAAGAATTATTCTTGACACTTTACATGTTCAGTTCAGTTTATTCCTGTAGTATATTTTTCCTATATTTGTTTTTAAAATTTAATTACCAACGAAAATTATTTTTCTACTTGCTTAATTAATACAGAAGCGTAGGTAGGTATCTATTCTAAAATAGGTCAAGCATTAACGGTGGATGTACATTTTACATAATCACCTAAGAGCTTCTGCGTAACCTTCATCAAGTAGTACTTAGACAAAACATGTTCCTATATTTTACAGTCACTGTTTAATAACACAGTATATAAGACACGTGATATTGGTCTAAGTACATGTACATAAAACAAAAAGGACAAACCTCTGACTCTAGGTTCTATGCATAGATGTCCCTAATACAAGGTATGCGAGCACCAATAATTAATTTTTTAAAATTCAACCCCTAAAAAGATCAAAACGGGGTTCAAACCGGGTGGGTTGCAGTTTTGTTACTGATTGGTATAGTGTTTTAGCGTTTGAGTTTAAGTCATTTATTTTATACCACCGTTAAAGTTTTTACACTTTTGACTTAGCTAACTAATCTAATCGAATCCAATTATTTTTGCAGTTATAACCCTTTTGCTAGGTTCAGAAAAAAGAATTGAACAGGAAAAGGAGTTATGAGCACATTTAACGAGAATTTGACAGTATAAACTCAGCAGCATTTTAGTGAGTGAGTCCGTAGTCGTAGCTTCAGTGGTGAATAAGAACTGATATATATATACATTTATTTGATGGTCTCTGTCACTACCAATGTTCGCCAACCGAAGTTTGCACGAAGTTTACACATGGTCTATTTAATTTAAAATCATCGATTGTTTAAGGGCAGGGACACAAAATAAAATAAGGAAAATAATGTTTTTCTTTCCAATTGTAGCAACATGTTTAGTGCTACCTTATTGCTAATAAATTTTAGTATCTTTTGTCTAATTAATATAAAGTAAATGTTGTTCGAATTGTTAGCAGATATTTTTGCAATTCCCGTTATATGATAAGAGGTATTTTTGCAACGTCGAAATATATAATTTTTCTCTACGAACGAAGAGATTAGATAACAAAATAACTGAAGGGAATAAGCGACTGGATACCTAGGTGAGTTTATTCTCAAGAATAAACGAATGTAATAACCACGTTGCTAGGATGGAGAATAACAGTTGTAAAAATAGCCGACGAGATTATCCGATACGACAGGAAATGAGAAGCTAGAAAATCCCACTGTAAGTTAAAGAAAAAGTACTCACTTACTTAAGATAAAGCTAAAACTGCCGAAAGAAAAATGAAGCGCTTAGAGGGTATAATAATGAAGAAGAGAACAATTTAAGAATAGCAGGATTTACAAAATAATCTCTATTTTAATCTTTTACCTGCCTAAGAAGATAGCAAATCCTTTAATTATATAAAAAGCACGAATTTTCTGAATGTTTTATATTAAAATATACAAATGGTGCACAATATAGGTACGTATCTGAATAAATTTATTAAATCCGGTTAAAACAATTGGACCCACATTTGAAAAATAAAGGAAACCATAGTATGACTGTATTAAGGCAATGCATATCACGGAAATACGTAATAAGTCGATTTGTATACAGGGTTTTTCAAGTTGATGGGCTATTAGAAGTATATGAATTAGTAGAAGGAATTCAATTCTGAAACTTGGGCTCATTTAATTATTGTTTATGCCGCTTCTTTTAAAAATATTTTCAAGTTCGATTTACATCCGGTTATACCGGAAGTCGATACCAACTTTGTTATTTTAAATGGAATGGTATATTTTTTACGCTGAATTCGAATAAAACGTGTAATTCTAAGGTAAGTTTGATAACCAACTTGTACACCTATGACGATCGGTTTCTGAGTTAATTTAATTTATAGAAAAAAAATCGCTACCGCAACCCAAATTATAAAAAATCATAACTTCCACAAAATACGACTTAGAGTGTTAAAATTTTTACTAGTAATAGCTGAATATTAGTGCTAACGCTTTGACAAAATTGAATTAAATAATTTATACAGAGCGTTCAAAATAAAATTCTAAAATTGAAAAATTTCAAACACGAATAACCTCGTTTTTTCAAATGGCACCTACTATTTTTTATTTTTTCAATCGATTCCTTTTTTTATTCTCTTTCGATCTATATGGATACTTTCTATTTTATTTGAAAATTTTGGAATAATGTTGAATTATTACATAAAATAGGAAGTATTCATATAGATCGAAAGAGGATAAAAATGGGAATCGACTGAAAAAATAAAAAATAGTAGGTGCCATTTGAAAAAACGAGGTTATTCGTGTTTGAAATTTTTCAATTTTAGAATTTTATTTTGAACGCTCTGTATAAATTATTTAATTCAATTTTGTCAAAGCGTTAGCACTAATATTCAGCTATTACTAGTAAAAATTTTAACACTCTAAGTTGTATTTTGTGGAAGTTATGATTTTTTATAATTTGGGTTGCGGTAGCGATTTTTTTTCTATAAATTTAATTAACTCAGAAACCGATCGTCATAGGTGTACAAATTGGTTATCAAACTTACCTTAGAATTACACGTTTTATTCGAATTCAGCGTAAAAAGTATACCATTCCATTTAAAATAACAAAGTTGGTATCGACTTCCGGTATAACCGGATGTAAATCGAACTTGAAAATATTTTTAAAAGAAGCGGCATAAACAATAACCAAATGAGCCCAAGTTTCAGAATTGAATTCCTTCTACTAATTCATATACTTCTAATAGCCCATCAACTTGAAAAACCCTGTATACACCGGATCAGGTCCAATAAAAAATACTGTAAAATGGTCTGCCATGAGAATTCCTTAACAATAATACGGCTATGCGTACTTTTTGCTAATCGGAAAAAACAAAACAAAAAAAGTTATCAGAAAACATTACTGAGATAAAACGACATTATAAGTCACTAAGAAAAGTTCGTAGTCGTTTTATATTAAAATAGTAGAGGAATTTTCAAACATTGCAACCTAAGCTCTCGAAAGGAATTTGTAAACATCCTTCGAAATGAAGGTGAGTAAATTCGATATTGTGAACAATTTTCTCTCCCTAACTACCTGATATATACTCAAGATGCTTTTGTCATTTTTTATCAGGTGAATGATAATTACTTGTAGCCAGTTAAAATCATTGCAATTTTCACCCTTTATTGCGGTATATACTTCAAAGAAACTCAGGCATATGGCTGCTACAAGAGTCAAGAATTCATCGATTTTGTTTTGAAATTCAAAACAACATGAGATGAATATTACGATGAACAAGCCAACAAACTTAATTTGTCAAGTTCATCACTGACGTACCTTTCATCGACGGTTTCCTAATAGGATTTTTTATTATCTCTCGAATAAATTGTTATTTCATAGAAGTTAGGCATAATTTGAAAGACAGAAAGCACAAATTATTGAAAGCAAAATGGCAAGACTTAAAATTCTTATAACTCCAAATATTTATTAAATGAATTATGTAAATATTAAATCAACAGCAAACAGAATTTTCAATTACAAAATTTTGTTATGATGAAGTGGAATAATCATTTACCTCGTAAAGAGAGATTTGTAATATTTGATTTAGTACTATGTGTTTTTAAAATATTGATATTTGTGACCAAGATTTCTTGAAACAAGGCTGAATACGAAAATGATCTGAGATCAAGATAGATAATATTCCTATTTTAGTCGTGCGACAGACCTACTTATAATTCAGTTTTTATTGATTGGTGTCATGCAAATTCATGTTGAAGCTTAAAATTATCCATTTATTGTAGACTGACCTGGATTGACCTTAATATATAAAAAGCTCAAAATTAGAGAGTTCAGTAAAAGCTCATCATATGTCATCTAAAGGGGGAGGGGATCATTAAAATTGTTATGGTTCCATTTAGTATTTTGCTGATTATAAACTCGTTATAAGATAAATATTCTGCGAGGAACAATGGGGAAGTCCTCTAGCTGCAATGGCCGGCGTTACCGATACACATTCAACAACATCGTCTAATGATTTAAAACATTCTCTAACATTTTTTAATATTATGGAACATTATAGATGATAATCGAAAAATCTTGAAGGTTCTAGAACATTCTTGATCATTCTTATAAAATCGAAAACATTCAAGATAATTTTCATAAAATCGGGAACCTTCCACCCACCCACTTCCAGCCCGCTACCTCAAATTCTCTTATTATCGAGGAAAGACTAAGGGCTATCTACCATTACCATAGTGACTGGGTGAAAGTAGGTGGTCAAGGAGAAAAGTGAGGATTCATCAACAAATCCTTCTCTTTTTATATAATACATTGATTTATCGACAATTGAAATGTTGTAATCGTTATACTAAAAATTGATATTTAAACTTAATAACTACAGTCTAGGCCTTGCTCTTCTTCTTCTGGATGAACATCGACGAGTGGTTTATCTGGCATTCGCCAGTTGTAGTTTGTATCATCAGGAAGCGTAACAAAGAAATTAACATTGCATTGTACTATATCAGTATATCGCGGCGAAGGACTTTAAGATCTCGCTACATTCCGTAAGAATGACAATCATAGTAGTTTGCAAAATTTCGAATAAACGATTCCACTAATGTTTTTCATAAAATTTAAAGACTCGGTAGTCGGAAATTTATAAAACATGATGAAAATAATAAATCGAATAAAAGTAGCTTTTATGTTTCAAAAAGGTTTATTAACAACTCTACAATTGTTTCGGCATATAATGCCTTTATCAAGAGTACAAATTTAATACTAAAGTTCAAAAGTGCTTAAACGTCTTAAATAGTGCCACATTTTGTTTGCACCTATATATACATATATACCTAGAAGTACATTACAATACATAATTGACATGAATTATTATTAATGGTAAATCCTAAATATGTGTCTATCAATAAGTTATTTTGAAACTCTGACTGTAGGTTGGCGATAATGTCCTTTCTTACAAAAGCTCGTTTTATTTCTAATTCCTCTAATAAGTTGAGACGTTTACCCTTTTTCTCTGAATGTAATAATTTGATATTATCAGCATATTCTTTATCATTGTTAGAGTTCAACATATTCAGAAAACCCACAAGTACAGACACGATAATAAATTACAACTCTAACCAGTCATACCAAATAAAAATGTCAGTATTTAACAGCTATGTTTATAGACTACTGAATGTCCCCCTAAATAAAGAAAATTACTTAAAAGAATTAACTATCATAAAACTTTTTGCAGCAAACAACGGATATAATCCTAATATGTTAGATAAGGTTATTATAAAAACAAATGGAAAAATGATAACCAGAAAATTATATTCGGCCCTGTCTGATGAGAAGAGCAAATTTAATTGTACGTATTAACTTTGTACCTAAGTACACCTATAAAATTTGTAAAACTTTAAACCAGTTAGGTCAAAAAACAATGTCTGTTAATAGATGTAATGTAGGGAAACTTTTAGTTAATAATAAGCAAATACAATCTGTCAATAATAAAAGTGGGGTATACAAATTAAACTGTTTAGATTGTAATGCTTACTATATAGGACAGACTGGTAGAAAATGAGCTGTAAGACTTAAAGAGCATGTAAAAGATATAGCAGAAGGTAAAAAAAATCTACAGGTTTGAGTAATAATTGTTTAGAAAACAATCATAAAGTAGATGCTGATAATATCAAATTGTTACATTCAGAGAAAAAGGGTAAACGTCTCAACTTATTAGGTTTTACAATTAATAATAATTCATGTTAAATATGTATTGTAATGTACTTCTAGGTATATATTATATAGTTGTAAACAAAATGTGGCACTATTTAAGACGTTCAAGCACTTTTGAACTTTAGTATTAAATTTGTACTCTTAATAAAGGCATCATATGCCGAAACAATTGCAGAGTTGTTAATAAACCTTTTTGAAACACATAAAAGCTACTTTTATTCAATTTATTATTTTTCATAAAAGAAGAAATCCAATGCTACACCACTGTAATCAAATTGAAACATCAAACACCGTTTAAAAATATTTTCCTTTTGCTTATTAAATATACCTATTTTATTAAAAATAAGAAAGCATGTATTAATATCTATATACCTTTATACCATAATTAGAGGATTAATTAGAATTACTTACGAGAGAAGATAGAAAATAGGAAGATTAGCAGAAAGGGCCACATCCGTTCCGTTATCTTACTCGTCATCGCTGAAAAAGAAAAGAGGATGCGATTAGTTACTCCATTAGCATGTTTTATTAGTATGAGCTTTCGCATTAGCAAGGTAACTTCAAAAATTTGCGATCCATAAATTCGCGCTTTGCGACGTTAATGTGAAACTCGGTCAGGATGATAATATGGAATATGGCACGATGGCATACAGGCCAAGCTATCTCTTTGCAAAAAGACCTAATGGAATTTAAAACGTTTTCAGCGATATCGGACGAAATGCATGTATATTATGACGACCGCTATAAAATTTCTTTCTGCAGCTAATGTACTTATACAAATAAACCGATACCGAACTCCCTTTCTTCAAAAAACTCAGTTTATAAATAGATTAATTTACGTGTATTGGCAGTAGAGGTAGTTTTTACAAATCCCACAATATTCGCTTTTTACAATAAAAGTAGATACACATTACCAAATTTATAATATTTATTTCCAGCTAGCTGCATTGTCGGCGTTGTCCGCAGTGGCGGATTTACACATTTGCCGCCCGTAGGCTATTCAAAATTTGCCGCCCCTACTGAAACCTACAATTCTATACCCTAATTCACAATCAATTTTTTGTCAATGAAATTGCAACTTTATGATTGTATTATATTCTTATAAGACTAATCAACAAATATTGATAAGAATTCATTAGGATTAAAAATGTAAAAATGTTAAGAAGAACTTTCGTTGAATAGATATTTACAGCTTTTATTTATAACAATATTATCATTAGATATTGCTTTTTTTTAATTATCATCATTCTAAGAAATATATAATATTTATGAAATTCTGTGCAACAATATGCAATTCTTTACGTGTAAAATTATTAAATTTTTACTCTACACTCAAACAGGTTGTTAATATCATCAGAAATATTAATAGAAAAGTATTAATTTTCCACATATATATCTATATAATATTTGTTATTGTTATTTTTAAGCAATTTTTTTCGGATCCCATTTCTCTTCGAATAGATATATTTAAGTGGTGAAACATATTACACATTAATTGAATAGTGTGGGTGCACCTAAAGAAAAAATTATGGCAATAATTAATATAAAAAATAGGTAAAAATAGTAAATTTAAAATGCAATGGGTACTTAAAGGCTATTGGAATATTTTAAAAATTCAAAATCACAATAGTATATTTTATTAATAAGCGTTTAGTAATTTTTCATATACAGACGTTAGTGTATTCAGTATACTGCATAGCACTCAAAAATATTGTAACTTTTGTTGATTTTTTGAGCCTCGTTTTTTTTTCCGTGTATAAGATATTTTTTTTTAATTTCTGTAAGACAAAAAACTTTTTGAGCAAAGTTTGCCGCCCTAGGCTCTAGCCTATTCAGCCTGCTGGTAAATCCGCCACTGGTTGTCCGGGCATTCCTAATGTTGTATTGTTACATTAACTTACAGAGTCATATGTTAGAAGCATATGGAACTTATAAATACGCTATAGGCGTTCGTGACGTGAGCTGTCAATCGCGGAAGATAGCGGAATTCTAAACCCAATTTATTTTAAAATTAGTTTCGTGGGTTTCTCCTATTATTATTTAACAATTACTTTGCTATTCGGCGTGGAGACGAATCCAACAAATCAAAGGTCATTAAAATCGGTCCAGCCTTTCTTGAGTTATCAATGGTGTAACCAACCCGATTTTATTTTATATATTTAGGTGAAAAGGATTACATATTGTAAAAAATTGAATAAAATGCTCAAAATACTTATCGTCTGGCTTACAATTAGACTGTTAATTGATCATATATATATCAGTGAATAAAAGCTACACAAGTAAAAATATTCCCTTAAGTGTACTGACTCATTTAATTTAATATAGCTAATTGCCCATTTCCTCCCCTTTCAAAAATTATTTTATTTATTTATTTATTTATTAGTACACGGACTGATTAGTCCTTTACACATTTATACACAAAACAAGCGATGCGAGGAGCGGCAACATTAAAATTTGAAACCCATAGACAAAAAAAAAGAACAAAAATAAATCAATCGAATAACATCAACTAAAGTAGTAGAAAACAAACAACTTGTTATTATTGAAAAACAAAGAGAGCTTCACATACTAATTTTTTAAACAATTTAATTGAAGTTGTATTAATAATATCGGGTAAAGTAGTAATTTCATTGAACATTTTCGAAGCTCTATATAAAGTAGATAATTCATATAATTTATTAGAGGCAGTAGGTAATGAAAACTGTAAAGTAGTTCTAAGCTGTCTAGTAGGTACCTTACAGTTAACTCGAGACAAAAAATCAACAGAATCAATAAAACCATGCGTAATTTTGAACAAAAATAAAGAATCCGAATATAGTCTAAAAGAATACAATGAACAAATTTTAAATTTAGCAGCTGGGATAATCTATTCATCGGCATTCTAGATTTAAAAGAAAGTAATCGCAAAAATTTATGTTGTACACTTTCTAGTTTTTTAGATTCAAATAATGTGTTAGGGGACCAGACAATAGAACAATAACTCAACTGTGATCGAACTAATGTATTACATAAGTTTACAAAAACCGAAGGATCTGTGAAATGTTTAGATTTTCTCCAGATGAAATAGAGCATTCTTGTTGCTTTATTGACAATAAATTCTATATGAAAAGAAAAAGAATATTTGCAACCAAAAAATACACCCAGGTCTTTAACCACCATAACCCTATTTAAGTTAGTGTTACCCAAACAATAAAAATAATCTGAAAAAGAATTTCTATAAAATGAAATAATGGAGCACTTTTTATAACTAAAATTTAAACCATTTATTTCACACCAATAGAACACATTATCAATATCACTTTGTAATTTCATGTGATCTGAAATAGTTTCAATTTTCGAGAATAATTTAAAATCGTCGGCATACTACAAGATTTTAGAAGATTCAATTACTGAATATATATTATTAATGTACATTATAAAATATAGAGGGCCCGTATGAGTGCCTTGAGCAACTCCAGGTATAGCATAATATTCAAATGAAACGAATCCTCTATATTGAACCGAATATTTTCTATTCTTTATTGAAGAAGAAATCCAATTAAGTAAACGACCATGAATTCCATAGGCAGCAAGCTTTTTAATCAACAATTTATGGTTAACCAAATCGAATGCCGATGAAAGATCAGCATAGATAGAAACCACCTGAATATTCTAACTTAAGTTATCAAGTATATATTCACTATAACACGCCAAATTAGTCATAGTGGATCTACCTTTTACAAATCCATGTTGTTGTGATATAATAAATTTATTAAAATAAAATGCCAATCTATCATATTGTTACGAGTACTTGCCAATTAAGTTGGTGTGAGCATAATTAATGAACATCTTCCCTGAATACACAAGGAATATTCCCGGCTTTCCCTGCAACATCTAGAAAACACCAGCAACGATCAATGGGAAAACAATTGGATTACTAGACGGCTGTAGAATTCCCTAGAAAAAGGCTGAACAGACTATATAAAGGCGAGATACTCACACCGAGTTAGTTGACAGTGAACAGCTGATGTTTGAAAGCGAAGCGATCGATAGGTGAATTACCAGGCGAAAGAAGTCATAGTGTCTTTAGTATAGCGAGTATTTATAGTAAACGCGAGCGGGAAAATAGACTTTTAGTGAAATAAATTGTGTAGACTTGTTTATAACTGTAGTGTAGTCAAATTAACTTTAGTAATTAAATAAATTCGTTGTTTTGTTTTGTTAATTGTGTTTTCTGTGACCGAACACGTCACATTTGGTGTCAGGAGTGGGATAGTAAGGGAATTGAAGATTCCCGAAGAAAGTTAGTGCGACAGATCGTAGAAGAGGTCCGATAAGAAGAAGAATTTTGAAGCCTTATGCCAGTAACAAGAAAACAATCAGCAATAATGGAAGAACAAATAAAGGCTTTAATGGAAATGATGAAGGCAATGAAGGCAGGCCAGGAAGAAATGAAGGCAGGCCAGGAAGAAATGAAGGCAGGCCAGGAAGAAATGAAGGAAGAATTGAAGAATAAAATGGAAGCTGGACAGGACGAAATGAAATAAGCTCAAGAAGAAATGAAGGAAGAAATTAAAGCAAGCAAAGAAGAAATTAAGGCAGTTCAAGATAAATTGGTCGAAGATATAAGGCCAATAAAAATTGAGCAAGAAGGATTAAAAGAAGAGTTACAGGAAGTACGACAAGAATTGGAGATACGACAAGAAAAGCTAAGAGATGAGTTGAAAGAAGTACAAGAGGAAGTAGAGAAAATGCGACAGAAGGTGGAGAACACAAGACCGGCTAGAGAAGTAAAGTCCGAAGACACTGCGATAGACTGCCCTAAACGCCACGAATGCGTCGAAACTGTAAAAAGAACTACAATTGATGACAGAAGAGAATCGGCCAGATGTTGGCAATGTGGGAAGGTCGGTCATTTTTCCCGAGACTGTGGACAAAACAAAGGAAGACCAAGGTGCTGGGAAAGTCGAAAGCACGGATATTTAGAGCGAAACTACCCGGCCGAGGAACGCCGTACGGATCTACAGCGGCTACAAGTATACGACTTCAGCATCGAGCATCGTGCTGGAAAACAACATGGTAACGCTGATGCCCTCTCGGGAAACCATGCTCGAAGAACTGCAAACAATGCATGGCCGCCGAAAAGAAGGAACCAGTCAACTTGGCAAGGAACTGTCAGACGATGGTGGAACCTGAAGAACACTGGCAGAACGAAGACCTGGCGAAAGACCAAGATAACGACGAAGACATTAAATCGATACTGCGGTGGAAAAAGGCAGGAACAGCACGACCTACCTGGGCAGATGTTAGTAGTACGAGTACCATCACGAAGAGCTATTGGGCCTTGTGGGATTCGCTCATCATCGAGAATGGGGTACTAAACCAAGTGTGGGAAAGCCCTGACGGAACTAAAATTCGACATCAAGTAGTTCTCCCGAGGAACAGAGTCAACGAGGTGCTGACAGAAGTCCATGGAGGTTTTGGTGGAGGACACTTCGGAGTAACAAAGAGGTTGGAGAAGGTACGAGAGCGATTTAATTGGCTAAAGTGTAGAAGAGACGTCGAAAATTGGTGTAGGAAGTGTCCAACGTGTACGTCAGCCAAGGGACCTCAGACTCGAAGCCGAGGGCGAATGAAACAGTACAATGTTGGTGCCCCATTTGAGAGAATAGCTCTGGACGTAGCAGGACTATTCCCAACAACAGCTCCTGGCAATAAGTACATCTTGGTAGTGATGGACTATTTTAGCAAATGGCCGGAAGTATACGCAATCCCAAACCAAGAAGCTACTACGGTCGCTGGAATGCTGGTGAACCAATGGATCAGTCGGTATGGAGTTCCGATGGAGATCCACTCTGACCAGGGACGGAATTTTGAATCCACGGTATTCCGGGAAGTCTGTGAGCTGCTAGGAGTACAGAAAACTAGTACCACTCCATTACATCCACAGTCTGACGGAATGGTCGAACGGTTTAACGCGACGCTGGAAACCAATTTGAAAATGGTTGTCAACGATCACCGGACAGACTGGGACCAGCACATACCTTTGTTCCTGTTGGCCTATCGAAGTGCGGTTCATGAGACCACCGGCAGAACACCAGCCAGCATTTTATTTGGAAGAGAGCTGAAGTTACCTATGGACATCCGGTTTGGACACCCAGAAGATCGGCGACCTTCGGCTACCGACTACGCACAGCAGCTAGAGGAACTACTCGATACCATCCATAGAGCCGTTCGTAACAAAATCCAAGTAGGGAGTGACCGCATGAAGACCAGGTACGACCGGAGAGCTAACAGCACAGGATTCAGAGAAGGGGACCAGATGTGGCTTTACAATCCTGTCCGTCGAAAAGGGCGCTCACCGAAGCTACAGCGAACCTGAGAAGGACCTTACACTGTGGTCAGAAGGCTGAATGACGTGGTCTACCGTATTCAGAGAGGACCAAAGGCCAAGATGAAAGTTGTACACTTGGACCGCTTGGCGCCCTACAAAGGTCAAGACATTGATCGGGACGATCAATTCTAAGAAGGGGGCAGTGTTACGAGTACTTGCCAATTAAGTTGGTGTGAGCATAATTAATGAACATCTTCCCTGAATACACAAGGAATATTCTCGGCTTTCCCTGCAACATCTAGAAAACACCAGCAACGATCAATGGGAAAACAATTGGATTACTAGACGGCTGTAGAATTCCCTAGAATAAGGCTGAACAGACTATATAAAGGCGAGACACTCACACCGAGTTAGTTGACAGTGAACAATTGATGTTTGAAAGCGAAGCGATCGATAGGTGAATTACCAGGCGAAAGAAGTCATAGTGTCTATAGTATAGCGAGTATTTATAGTAGACGCGAGCGGGAAAATAGACTTTTAGTGAAATAAATTGTTTATAACTGTAGTGTAGTCAAATTAACTTTAGTAATTAAATAAATACGTTGTTTTGTTTTGTTAATTGTGTTTTCTGTGACCGAACACGTCACAATATACTAACGAATCAAAAAGTTTAGCAAAAATTGACAATTTAGATATGGGTCTATAATTCCTAACATCACACTTATCATCTTTTTTATAATCAGGTGTTATAAACGTTTTCTTCCAAATGTCAGGTAAACAACCTTGTTTTATTGACTCATTAAATAAAAGTGAGATAATGGGAGATAAACCACTGGCCAAACTTTTAACAAAAATCACGGGGATACCATCTGGACCAAGAGATAATTTAGAAGAAAGATTATTTATTAATTGCGTTCTCAATTTCATTCACTGCAAAACTAATCTCGGTTAATGATAAAGACGTCTTCATGTGTAAACAATCGAAGTCTATACCCGGAACAATCTTATGAACAGAAGAGAAATAACTCGCAAACAAGTCAACTATATCATTGCCATTTTCAGCAATTAAATTATCTAAAAATAGTTTATTAAGCAAAGAAGAATTAATTGAACCATTAATAAAAGACCAAAATTTACTCGAGTCTAATAAAATACCATCTTGAATATCACGGATATGCTTCTTATACAATAATCCAGAGGTTCCCAACCTTATGCCCGCGGGCACCATGGCGCCCGCGGAACGATTCGTATGTACACGCCACTATGCAACAGAAACACAGATTTTTATCATAAACATTAATTTAAAATATGAATTATTTTTATTTATTTGTCATGTGGCATATAAAATTGAATCATTTTTCGGTTCGAAACATTTATGCGAATCATTGTTTTCAAACATGAACTTAATAAAATCAAGATATAGATCTCAACTCACCGATGAGCATCTTTATGATTATGAAGCGCTGGCCAATAATATGAAATACCAAAAATCACATTGACATATTCCACATTGATAGTATATTTTTTATAAAATGTTTTTTTTTTTGTATTTGTTTAAGTTGTTTAAGTTTTGCCAATTTTCTTCGTATGTATGAAATTTTAATAATAATTTATTATTTTGAAATATTTTTGTTTATTATTTATTTACAAATTATGAATATAAGAAAATAAATTATGGGAAAATGAGAAGTTATGGAAGGAGTTTGTTGATAAAAAATAGGTGGTGCCCGCCACCCTACCGATATTTTAGAATGTGCTCTAGAGTACAAAAAGGTTGAGAACCCCTGCAATAATCTATTAAATTTTTTAAAAAACTGTGATAATATTTCTTATCACTAATTAATTTAATAAGTTCTTTAGCAAACCATGTTGGATATAATCTTGATTCAATTTTCACAGTAGGAACTTCTGTACTAATTACATCAAATAATTTAACATAAAACTTATCCACTTTTACAGTAATTGAATCACAAGTGTGTAAAAAAGACCAGTCCAAGGATTTATATCTATTTTTAAGCAATTCATAATTACATTTTTTGAAATTGGAAGTATTGAAACTAAAATCTAATCTGTTAATAGAAATATTCCTTAAAGCAACTTCGAGAGCAGGATGGTATAAGTCACAATTAAACAATGAGTCAATTGAAAGTGAACAAGAGGATTCCAAGACAGATGTAAAAACTAAGTCTAATGTATTTCCTTTATTGTTGTTAACATAATTAATTTGTTTCATATTGAATGAGTTGAAAGCTACACAAATTTTCTCTGAACACAATCTCACATTCTTCACCAATGATTTCTTCTCAAGAATCAGTACATCATTGATACTACCCCAATAAGTGTCAGGCAGATTGAAGTCACCCATAACAATGTAGTCTGTGTCGGTATCACCAGAGAATTTGTCAGTAAAATCATCTAATAATTCATCTAAACACTTCCACAGGAGATCCTGATCTAAAGCGCTCACTGGAGGAAGATATAGTAGACACAGTTTCAATTTTTTACAGCCAGTTAAAGAAATATCTAATAACACATATTCTAAATGTTCACTACCAGAAGATAAGATTTTGTAATTAATGCCATCTTTCAAATAAACAATTAAATCTCCACCTCCACTTTTTCTTGTAATAAGAGAGTTTATGTCTAGTCGAACATAATGATAAGATGGTAAACAGAGCTCAGAATCTAATCCAACCAAGTTTCTGTAAGGCATATTATATCTGGAGAGAAGGAAGAAGCAGAAACTATTGATGTTAAAGAATCCAGTTTATTCTTTAAGCTTCTTATATTCTGGTAATAGATGCTAAGAACAGACTCATCTGTCAGTTTTTTGAATAAGAAGAGGAAAGATTACTTTTCTTGGTTGTGTTTCTCATATCTCTTTTGATTGTCTTTCTAGCAACTGTTGGACAGCCGTTTACATATTTAATAATTAGGTTATTTTCACCATTATCTTCTCTGTTTTTTAAATCACTTAAAGCACTACTTAACATTTCTCTCTGTCTATATGTTCTGTCTATAGATATACTAACATCATTAAGCTTTAAATCCTTTTTATGTTTAAGTATAATGTGAGGTTCAAACGATGATGGAAATACAACTCTCAATGGTCTCTTATGTATTATGTAATTTTAAAACACGTCTATACCCTGTATTATAGTTGACATTTTGGGGTGTTTTACTAATTAAAGAACTTTTTAGCCTAATAAACCATGGTACGGCTGTCTTAATTAAAGATCTCACTTGATACAACCAGTTTCCTTCCCTGATGCCACAAATTGCGCAGAACTTCTGTAATTTGGAAGGCAAATATTTAAAGAGAACCAATACAAATTCTTGTAAAAGAAAAATTATTCATAATAAAATACTCAGAGCTTTAAGGGGTAAAGAGTTCATTTATTATAAAAACGACACCAACGTTTCGGTTCTGATGTGAACCTTTATCAAGGCTAAAAAAGATATTAGTTGTTATACAGCAGAATTTTACAGTATAACAACTAATATTTTTTTTAGCCTTGATAAAGGTTCACATCAGAACCGAAACGTTGGTGTCGTTTTTATAATAAATGAACTCTTTACCCCTTAAAGCTCTGAGTATTTTATTATAAACACTAGGGGAAGAAAAAATGGAAAAGAAAAATTATTCAACTTTATAATAGTGAAGGAGAGATCTCTTACAATTTTATATGCTACAAACTAAACTTCGTCTCCTGACGTTCTACTAATTTATTTTTTATGAAACGAAATAATATTTTATCTAGTATCAGGTTAAGATCACATACTTTAAGAAATAATTGAAGAATCGTTGTCCAACAACAGGGATACCAAGGTTCTGTGGATATTTACGACGTAATATATTTACTGATTCAAAAAAATTATTTGTTTTAAATAAAGTTGCAGTGTGGGTTAAAAGTATAAGTAAAAGTGTGACAATCAAATTGCGAATATTTTTAAAAATACTGGCATGTTTCGTCATTCAAAGAATTAGCCCTTCTTCAAAACATTTATCCTAGTTTCCCTAAACGCTATACTTATTAATTGTAATTTACAATGGATACTGCAAATGATCGATACCGGCGGCACCATTGGTAAATCTAAAAACCGGCAGCCGCTGATCATAAATTACCCATCCGAAAGGTGTGAACGCAATTTGCTAGACAATCATAAATTTAGATTAATGTGTTCTTGGATGGCGGTTTCTCCTTATAGTCATTTGGACAATGACTCACCCATTAAATTCTTTGTGCAATATGAAATTTTATCTTTTGAATAATTTATTTTTCGCTGTTGAAATATTATATGTACGTACAATTTGAAATTTTAATTTCAAATTAGGGGTACCACTTCACTATCACTCTCGAAACGACTCCAACCCCTCAACCACGCCTCTAATCCTCACTCCAACCCCATTTTCACCATCAGCCACAACCCCATTTCCATTCACATCCTTAAAACTCACTCTCAAGCCATCCTCATTTTTACTCCTTATTAATGTGTTTTTTTTTTATTTAACCCCACATGTGTCTAATCTACAAGTACTCTTATATTTAAAAAATTTGGACTTTGGCTATACAATAAAATTGTTCGAAGTTTTTTGTTTCATTTTATTACAATTTTCCCCAAAACGAATATACAAAACAAATTGTGTCCATACACTATGGAATTGTTGATTAAAATATTGTCCTCACAGTGTGCAAATGGAAAGTGTTTGTTTCTACATTTTTTGAACCTTTTCTTATTGAATGGTCTTTTCGTCTCTCTGGAGGGTTCGAAAATTATTTATTCTTTAGTTGGAGGTGTCCTCTGAGGTAAGTTGATTCTTGAAGACAGACAGCCGTTGGGGAAATCGTCGACTGTAGATCCTTTAAATTTTAAATCGCCTTTCTCTACCAATCGTTATGTAAGACAGTTGACATTGTTACGGAAGGACACTTAAGGAGAAACACATTGACAATTCACTATTAGAGAGAGGTGGACTAGGGACATGAGCAAAGTAAATTTTATTTCTTTTTACTTATTCTCATTTAATGTTAACATTTTAAAGAAATAAATTAACTAATGATATTTGTAGAGTTACGTTTAACAAGTAAATGAACTATTGACATTTGTTAAGTAATGTTCAATAAGTAAAATACTGCCATTGCAAATTAAATACTTAACTCTTCTATAAACTTTGCAATAACTAGTTCTCAAAAAGGTGAATGTTAATTAACTATGCATAAGATTGCATTCAATAAAATTCAAATTCTAATTTTCATATTCAGGTACATGCATATTTTGAAAAAGTCAAGCAAAGTGTTTAATTTTCTGTAAGCGATGTCAACCAAAGTGCCGTCGGCAAACTGAACTGATTCCATAAAATTTTAATAATTTTACTAAAAAAATTGATTTTGAATAAACATCTAAATAATTTCAAATATGAAGATTATTAACAAGGAGTAAGTTGCAGAGAATTTAGCGTGTATACCCTGTTGGAACTCCAAGTATTCTACAAATTTACTTTTATAAGTACTTCTAAATGATGTTGATTTATTTGTCAAAGTCAGAATTTACTGAGAATTGTAAGGATTTATTGGACATATCGTGATTTATATTTGGAAGGAAATTGGTAGTTGTATAAATTTCAGAAGTGTTGTCATTTGAGCACATATTTTATTTAAGGTAAGGTTTAAAGTAACAATTTTTACATGGTCAGCACCCTAATACCAGTCGATAGCTAATTAAAAAATACATCGCCCGCTATGTTAAAAAATATGACGTTCCATTTAAATTAATCAAGTTACAACCCCTTAAAGTTCTTACATAAGTAGTATTAATTTTTGGACACCCTGTATAAGATGACGAGTTTATTATAATTGGGATATATGCCAGATGTTGGCAATGTGGGAAGGTCGGTCATTTTTCCCGAGACTGTGGACAAAACAAAGGAAGACCAAGGTGCTGGGAAAGTCGAAAGCACGGATATTTAGAGCGAAACTACCCGGCCGAGGAACGCCGTACGGATCTACAGCGGCTACAAGTATACGACTTCAGCATCGAGCATCGTGCTGGAAAACAACATGGTAACGCTGATGCCCTCTCGGGAAACCATGCTCGAAGAACTGCAAACAATGCATGGCCGCCGAAAAGAAGGAACCAGTCAACTTGGCAAGGAACTGTCAGACGATGGTGGAACCTGAAGAACACTGGCAGAACGAAGACCTGGCGAAAGACCAAGATAACGACGAAGACATTAAATCGATACTGCGGTGGAAAAAGGCAGGAACAGCACGACCTACCTGGGCAGATGTTAGTAGTACGAGTACCATCACGAAGAGCTATTGGGCCTTGTGGGATTCGCTCATCATCGAGAATGGGGTACTAAACCAAGTGTGGGAAAGCCCTGACGGAACTAAAATTCGACATCAAGTAGTTCTCCCGAGGAACAGAGTCAACGAGGTGCTGACAGAAGTCCATGGAGGTTTTGGTGGAGGACACTTCGGAGTAACAAAGAGGTTGGAGAAGGTACGAGAGCGATTTAATTGGCTAAAGTGTAGAAGAGACGTCGAAAATTGGTGTAGGAAGTGTCCAACGTGTGCGTCAGCCAAGGGACCTCAGACTCGAAGCCGAGGGCGAATGAAACAGTACAATGTTGGTGCCCCATTTGAGAGAATAGCTCTGGACGTAGCAGGACTATTCCCAACAACAGCTCCTGGCAATAAGTACATCTTGGTAGTGATGGACTATTTTAGCAAATGGCCGGAAGTATACGCAATCCCAAACCAAGAAGCTACTACGGTCGCTGGAATGCTGGTGAA
The DNA here is from genome assembly GCA_029378335.1 of Agrilus mali. Taxonomy (NCBI): domain Eukaryota; kingdom Metazoa; phylum Arthropoda; class Insecta; order Coleoptera; family Buprestidae; genus Agrilus; species Agrilus mali. The sequence goes on along the minus strand of CM055657.1, from coordinate 9,081,981 downwards.
CCAATGGATCAGTCGGTATGGAGTTCCGATGGAGATCCACTCTGACCAGGGACGGAATTTTGAATCCACGGTATTCCGGGAAGTCTGTGAGCTGCTAGGAGTACAGAAAACTAGTACCACTCCATTACATCCACAGTCTGACGGAATGGTCGAACGGTTTAACGCGACGCTGGAAACCAATTTGAAAATGGTTGTCAACGATCACCGGACAGACTGGGACCAGCACATACCTTTGTTCCTGTTGGCCTATCGAAGTGCGGTTCATGAGACCACCGGCAGAACACCAGCCAGCATTTTATTTGGAAGAGAGCTGAAGTTACCTATGGACATCCGGTTTGGACACCCAGAAGATCGGCGACCTTCGGCTACCGACTACGCACAGCAGCTAGAGGAACTACTCGATACCATCCATAGAGCCGTTCGTAACAAAATCCAAGTAGGGAGTGACCGCATGAAGACCAGGTACGACCGGAGAGCTAACAGCACAGGATTCAGAGAAGGGGACCAGATGTGGCTTTACAATCCTGTCCGTCGAAAAGGGCGCTCACCGAAGCTACAGCGAACCTGAGAAGGACCTTACACTGTGGTCAGAAGGCTGAATGACGTGGTCTACCGTATTCAGAGAGGACCAAAGGCCAAGATGAAAGTTGTACACTTGGACCGCTTGGCGCCCTACAAAGGTCAAGACATTGATCGGGACGATCAATTCTAAGAAGGGGGCAGTGTTACGAGTACTTGCCAATTAAGTTGGTGTGAGCATAATTAATGAACATCTTCCCTGAATACACAAGGAATATTCTCGGCTTTCCCTGCAACATCTAGAAAACACCAGCAACGATCAATGGGAAAACAATTGGATTACTAGACGGCTGTAGAATTCCCTAGAATAAGGCTGAACAGACTATATAAAGGCGAGACACTCACACCGAGTTAGTTGACAGTGAACAATTGATGTTTGAAAGCGAAGCGATCGATAGGTGAATTACCAGGCGAAAGAAGTCATAGTGTCTATAGTATAGCGAGTATTTATAGTAGACGCGAGCGGGAAAATAGACTTTTAGTGAAATAAATTGTTTATAACTGTAGTGTAGTCAAATTAACTTTAGTAATTAAATAAATACGTTGTTTTGTTTTGTTAATTGTGTTTTCTGTGACCGAACACGTCACAATATACTAACGAATCAAAAAGTTTAGCAAAAATTGACAATTTAGATATGGGTCTATAATTCCTAACATCACACTTATCATCTTTTTTATAATCAGGTGTTATAAACGTTTTCTTCCAAATGTCAGGTAAACAACCTTGTTTTATTGACTCATTAAATAAAAGTGAGATAATGGGAGATAAACCACTGGCCAAACTTTTAACAAAAATCACGGGGATACCATCTGGACCAAGAGATAATTTAGAAGAAAGATTATTTATTAATTGCGTTCTCAATTTCATTCACTGCAAAACTAATCTCGGTTAATGATAAAGACGTCTTCATGTGTAAACAATCGAAGTCTATACCCGGAACAATCTTATGAACAGAAGAGAAATAACTCGCAAACAAGTCAACTATATCATTGCCATTTTCAGCAATTAAATTATCTAAAAATAGTTTATTAAGCAAAGAAGAATTAATTGAACCATTAATAAAAGACCAAAATTTACTCGAGTCTAATAAAATACCATCTTGAATATCACGGATATGCTTCTTATACAATAATCCAGAGGTTCCCAACCTTATGCCCGCGGGCACCATGGCGCCCGCGGAACGATTCGTATGTACACGCCACTATGCAACAGAAACACAGATTTTTATCATAAACATTAATTTAAAATATGAATTATTTTTATTTATTTGTCATGTGGCATATAAAATTGAATCATTTTTCGGTTCGAAACATTTATGCGAATCATTGTTTTCAAACATGAACTTAATAAAATCAAGATATAGATCTCAACTCACCGATGAGCATCTTTATGATTATGAAGCGCTGGCCAATAATATGAAATACCAAAAATCACATTGACATATTCCACATTGATAGTATATTTTTTATAAAATTTTTTTTTTTTTGTATTTGTTTAAGTTGTTTAAGTTTTGCCAATTTTTTTCGTATGTATGAAATTTTAATAATAATTTATTATTTTGAAATATTTTTGTTTATTATTTATTTACAAATTATGAATATAAGAAAATAAATTATGGGAAAATGAGAAGTTATGGAAGGAGTTTGTTGATAAAAAATAGGTGGTGCCCGCCACCCTACCGATATTTTAGAATGTGCTCTAGAGTACAAAAAGGTTGGGAACCCCTGCAATAATCTATTAAATTTTTTAAAAAACTGTGATAATATTTCTTATCACTAATTAATTTAATAAGTTCTTTAGCAAACCATGTTGGATATAATCTTGATTCAATTTTCACAGTAGGAACTTCTGTACTAATTACATCAAATAATTTAACATAAAACTTATCCACTTTTACAGTAATTGAATCACAAGTGTGTAAAAAAGACCAGTCCAAGGATTTATATCTATTTTTAAGCAATTCATAATTACATTTTTTGAAATTGGAAGTATTGAAACTAAAATCTAATCTGTTAATAGAAATATTCCTTAAAGCAACTTCGAGAGCAGGATGGTATAAGTCACAATTAAACAATGAGTCAATTGAAAGTGAACAAGAGGATTCCAAGACAGATGTAAAAACTAAGTCTAATGTATTTCCTTTATTGTTGTTAACATAATTAATTTGTTTCATATTGAATGAGTTGAAAGCTACACAAATTTTCTCTGAACACAATCTCACATTCTTCACCAATGATTTCTTCTCAAGAATCAGTACATCATTGATACTACCCCAATAAGTGTCAGGCAGATTGAAGTCACCCATAACAATGTAGTCTGTGTCGGTATCACCAGAGAATTTGTCAGTAAAATCATCTAAAAATTCATCTAAACACTTCCACAGGAGATCCTGATCTAAAGCGCTCACTGGAGGAAGATATAGTAGACACAGTTTCAATTTTTTACAGCCAGTTAAAGAAATATCTAATAACACATATTCTAAATGTTCACTACCAGAAGATAAGATTTTGTAATTAATGCCATCTTTCAAATAAACAATTAAATCTCCACCTCCACTTTTTCTTGTAATAAGAGAGTTTATGTCTAGTCGAACATAATGATAAGATGGTAAACAGAGCTCAGAATCTAATCCAACCAAGTTTCTGTAAGGCATATTATATCTGGAGAGAAGGAAGAAGCAGAAACTATTGATGTTAAAGAATCCAGTTTATTCTTTAAGCTTCTTATATTCTGGTAATAGATGCTAAGAACAGACTCATCTGTCAGTTTTTTGAATAAGAAGAGGAAAGATTACTTTTCTTGGTTGTGTTTCTCATATCTCTTTTGATTGTCTTTCTAGCAACTGTTGGACAGCCGTTTACATATTTAATAATTAGGTTATTTTCACCATTATCTTCTCTGTTTTTTAAATCACTTAAAGCACTACTTAACATTTCTCTCTGTCTATATGTTCTGTCTATAGATATACTAACATCATTAAGCTTTAAATCCTTTTTATGTTTAAGTATAATGTGAGGTTCAAACGATGATGGAAATACAACTCTCAATGGTCTCTTATGTATTATGTAATTTTAAAACACGTCTATACCCTGTATTATAGTTGACATTTTGGGGTGTTTTACTAATTAAAGAACTTTTTAGCCTAATAAACCATGGTACGGCTGTCTTAATTAAAGATCTCACTTGATACAACCAGTTTCCTTCCCTGATGCCACAAATTGCGCAGAACTTCTGTAATTTGGAAGGCAAATATTTAAAGTGAACCAATACAAATTCTTGTAAAAGAAAAATTATTCATAATAAAATACTCAGAGCTTTAAGGGGTAAAGAGTTCATTTATTATAAAAACGACACCAACGTTTCGGTTCTGATGTGAACCTTTATCAAGGCTAAAAAAGATATTAGTTGTTATACAGCAGAATTTTACAGTATAACAACTAATATTTTTTTTAGCCTTGATAAAGGTTCACATCAGAACCGAAACGTTGGTGTCGTTTTTATAATAAATGAACTCTTTACCCCTTAAAGCTCTGAGTATTTTATTATAAACACTAGGGGAAGAAAAAATGGAAAAGAAAAATTATTCAACTTTATAATAGTGAAGGAGAGATCTCTTACAATTTTATATGCTACAAACTAAACTTCGTCTCCTGACGTTCTACTAATTTATTTTTTATGAAACAAAATAATATTTTATCTAGTATCAGGTTAAGATCACATACTTTAAGAAATAATTGAAGAATCGTTGTCCAACAACAGGGATACCAAGGTTCTGTGGATATTTACGACGTAATATATTTACTGATTCAAAAAAATTATTTGTTTTAAATAAAGTTGCAGTGTGGGTTAAAAGTATAAGTAAAAGTGTGACAATCAAATTGCGAATATTTTTAAAAATACTGGCATGTTTCGTCATTCAAAGAATTAGCCCTTCTTCAAAACATTTATCCTAGTTTCCCTAAACGCTATACTTATTAATTGTAATTTACAATGGATACTGCAAATGATCGATACCGGCGGCACCATTGGTAAATCTAAAAACCGGCAGCCGCTGATCATAAATTACCCATCCGAAAGGTGTGAACGCAATTTGCTAGACAATCATAAATTTAGATTAATGTGTTCTTGGATGGCGGTTTCTCCTTATAGTCATTTGGACAATGACTCACCCATTAAATTCTTTGTGCAATATGAAATTTTATCTTTTGAATAATTTATTTTTCGCTGTTGAAATATTATATGTACGTACAATTTGAAATTTTAATTTCAAATTAGGGGTACCACTTCTTTAAAACCTTCACTATCACTCTCGAAACGACTCCAACCCCTCAACCACGCCTCTAATCCTCACTCCAACCCCATTTTCACCATCAGCCACAACCCCATTTCCATTCACATCCTTAAAACTCACTCTCAAGCCATCCTCATTTTTACTCCTTATTAATGTGTTTTTTTTTTTTATTTAACCCCACATGTGTCTAATCTACAAGTACTCTTATATTTAAAAAATTTGGACTTTGGCTATACAATAAAATTGTTCGAAGTTTTTTGTTTCATTTTATTACAATTTTCCCCAAAACGAATATACAAAACAAATTGTGTCCATACACTATGGAATTGTTGATTAAAATATTGTCCTCACAGTGTGCAAATGGAAAGTGTTTGTTTCTACATTTTTTGAACCTTTTCTTATTGAATGATCTTTTCGTCTCTCTGGAGGGTTCGAAAATTATTTATTCTTTAGTTGGAGGTGTCCTCTGAGGTAAGTTGATTCTTGAAGACAGACAGCCGTTGGGGAAATCGTCGACTGTAGATCCTTTAAATTTTAAATCGCCTTTCTCTACCAATCGTTATGTAAGACAGTTGACATTGTTACGGAAGGACACTTAAGGAGAAACACATTGACAATTCACTATTAGAGAGAGGTGGACTAGGGACATGAGCAAAGTAAATTTTATTTCTTTTTACTTATTCTCATTTAATGTTAACATTTTAAAGAAATAAATTAACTAATGATATTTGTAGAGTTACGTTTAACAAGTAAATGAACTATTGACATTTGTTAAGTAATGTTCAATAAGTAAAATACTGCCATTGCAAATTGAATACTTAACTCTTCTATAAACTTTGCAATAACTAGTTCTCAAAAAGGTGAATGTTAATTAACTATGCATAAGATTGCATTCAATAAAATTCAAATTCTAATTTTCATATTCAGGTACATGCATATTTTGAAAAAGTCAAGCAAAGTGTTTAATTTTCTGTAAGCGATGTCAACCAAAGTGCCGTCGGCAAACTGAACTGATTCCATAAAATTTTAATAATTTTACTAAAAAATTGATTTTGAATAAACATCTAAATAATTTCAAATATGAAGATTATTAACAAGGAGTAAGTTGCAGAGAATTAAGCGTGTATACCCTGTTGGAACTCCAAGTATTCTACAAATTTACTTTTATAAGTACTTCTAAATGATGTTGATTTATTTGTCAAAGTCAGAATTTACTGAGAATTGTAAGGATTTATTGGACATATCGTGATTTATATTTGGAAGGAAATTGGTAGTTGTATAAATTTCAGAAGTGTTGTCATTTGAGCACATATTTTATTTAAGGTAAGGTTTAAAGTAACAATTTTTACATGGTCAGCAGGAAGCAGCTGTTAATGTTTATACAACTTAACTTTGGATTTTTTTTAAAAATAATTTTTATTTAATTTTCATTTCAATGACAGGGTTACACGAAAAGAAAAAAAGTTATTTAAAAAACTCCGAATTATTTAGCATTTCCTGACAAAACGCGAAGACTTAGCTTATGAGCACCCTAATACCAGTCGATAGCTAATTAAAAAATACATCGCCCGCTATGTTAAAAAATATGACGTTCCATTTAAATTAATCAAGTTACAACCCCTTAAAGTTCTTACATAAGTAGTATTAATTTTTGGACACCCTGTATAAGATGACGAGTTTATTATAATTGGGATATAAAATATGGTCTATTGTTACACTTCATTGTAAATTTCGCTTACATAACTCAAATACTTTTTATGTATTTGAAACGTGAAAATTAGGTTAGATTTTGATAAAATTGAAATTATTTAAAAAACCTTAAGGTTTAGGTGTTATAAACCTCATTAAAACAAACACTTATTTTGATCGAAGAATCCAAAAATGCAATAATATCCAGGAGGTTCCATTTAAAAAACATAACTTTGATACTTTTAGGGCATTTGGAACACCCTGTATAAAATGAAAATAATTTTAAAAGGTAACCATAATAGACCCCTATATAACCCAAAAGTTAAAGTTTTTGAAAAATTCGTATTTTGGCCATAATATTCCGTGCTGTATAGCGTGAATAACCCTGTATAGACTTTTATCTCTAAATTATTTCTTACCAACATTAGGGTATCTGCTTGTGTTAAATCTCATTTCGTTCATGCAAATACAAGTTTTATTTTTTGTTAAACTATGTTACAAGAGATTTAATTTTTTTTATAGTAATTGTAGCAATTAAGAATTCTAGAGGAATTATGGAAATTATTGGAGATTTACTGAGATTTATGGAACAGCAAAATTCCAATGCCTTTCTATAGATTATTTCGACAAAAAGAAATTATGGTGTATGGGGAATCCCCCCAACTTCGGACCGCAGATAGTACCGGACAAAACTCGTCAAAACAAGAAATTACACCTATTCGCTAGGTAACTAGTAGTTACTAACTACCACCGACAGCGCCGCGCCGCAAAGTGACGGAAAATTTCAAAATTGGGGTGAGAGAAAGGTCCAGCGCCGAGAAGACATATCAGCCAGATGGTAATGCTGTCTACGGTGAGAGCGAAAACTAACAAGCAAACAAGCCAAACGGTTGATCACCGTCGCTATATGTACTACCATTTTTGAATAAAATTTTTCTAAATTTACACACATGCAAGCAGCAGCTGCGTATTTTCATAGACATTGGCCAGCTTTGCAATTACAAATCGTTGTTTTTATACTTCGTCTTCACTATAAAGTGACGTACAACTTAAATATGCTTCATATCACTTTTTCATTTTTAAAACGGATTTTAAATTTTTTATAACCTAAAAATAACAACATTACCTCTACTTTTACATCATAATAATTCATATCATTTTTATCGCTCAGTGCGCCTGGCGTCTTAAAACGTGACCTTTTAAAAATCGCAAGCCATCCTTCCTAACTTCTTCGACAACGTTGCTTACATGGCTACTTTCAACTAATTTTTTACCTTTCGATATACTATTCTCTCTGAACACTTTCGTTTCAACTTTCTGGAACCCAGTACTTATAATAAGTAAAATTTCGCAAGATCGAAATTGCCTACTTAATTAAAGATTCAAGAATAAAAAACGTTTCGCCATATAAACTCTTAATATTCACGTCGTTTCTCTCACCCCACATTTGAAAAAATAATCCACGAGATGGAGCGAGCGTTTCGCGCCAGAGATAGTTGCCTAGCGTATAGTATTGTGACGTGTTCGGTCACGGAAAACACAATTAACAAAACAAAAATAACGAATTTATTTAATTACTAAAGTTAATTTGACTACACTACAGATATAAACAAGTCTACACAATTTATTTCACTAAAAGTCTCTTTTCCCGCTCGCCTCTGTGTGAACACTATCTATCGCTCTCTATAATGTAAACACTACTTGTCGCTCGGTATGAATTCTATCGCCCGTGTTGCCTATCGATCGCTTCGCTTCCAAATATCAGCTGTCCACTGTCAACTAACTCGGTGTGAGCGTCTCGCCTTTATATAGTCTTTTCAGCCTTCTTCTAGGGAATTCTACAGCCGTTTAGTAATCCAATTGTTTGCCCATTGATCTTTGCTGGTGTTTTCCAGATGTTTCAGCAAAGCCGAGAATATTCCTTATGTATTCAGGGAAGATGTTCGTTAATGATGCTCACACCAACTTAATTGGCAAGTACCCGTAACACTGCCCCTTCTTAGAATTGATCGTCCCGATCAATGTCTTGACCTTTGTAGGGCGCCAAGCGGTCCAAGTGTACAACTTTCATCTTGGACTTTGGTCCTCTCTGAATACGGTAGACCACGTCATTCAGCCTTCTGACCACAGTGTAAGGTCCTTCTCAGGCTCGCTGTAGCTTCGGTGAGCGCCCTTTTCGACGGACAGGATTGTAAAGCCACATCTGGTCCCCTTCTCTGAATCCTGTGCTGTTAGCTCTCCGGTCGTACCTGGTCTTCATGCGGTCACTCCCTACTTGGATTTTGTTACGAACGGCTCTATGGATGGTATCGAGTAGTTCCTCTAGCTGCTGTGCGTAGTCGGTAGCCGAAGGTCGCCGATCTTCTGGGTGTCCAAACCGGATGTCCATAGGTAACTTCAGCTCTCTTCCAAATAAAATGCTGGCTGGTGTTCTGCCGGTGGTCTCATGAACCGCACTTCGATAGGCCATCAGGAACAAAGGTATGTGCTGGTCCCAGTCTGTCTGGTGATCGTTGACAACCATTTTCAAATTGGTTTCCAGCGTCGCGTTAAACCGTTCGACCATTCCGTCAGATTGTGGATGTAATGGAGTGGTCCTAGTTTTCTGTACTCCTAGCAGCTCACAGACTTCCCGGAATACCGTGGATTCGAAGTTCCGTCCCTGGTCAGAGTGGATCTCCATCGGAACTCCATACCGACTGATCCATTGGTTCACCAGCATTCCAGCGACCGTAGTAGCTTCTTGGTTTGGGATTGCGTACACTTCGGGCCATTTGCTAAAATAGTCCATCACTACCAAGATGTACTTATTGCCAGTAGCTGTTGTTGGGAATGGTCCTGCTACGTCCAGAGCTATTCTCTCAAATGGGGCACCAACATTTTACTGTTTCATTCGCCCTCGGCTTCGAGTCTGAGGTTCCTTGGCTGACGCACACGTTGGACACTTCCTACACCAATTTTCGACGTCTCTTCTACACTTTAGCCAATAAAATCGCTCTCGCACCTTCTCCAACGTCTTTGTTACTCCGAAGTGTCCTCCACCAACACCTCCATGGACTTCTGTCAGCACCTCGTTGACTCTGTTCTTCGGGAGAACTACTTGATGTCGAATTTTAGTTCCGTCAGGGCTTTCCCACACTCGTTTTATTACCAAATTCTCGATGATGAGCGAATCCCATAAGGCCCAATAGCTCTTCGTGATGGTACTCGTACTACTAACATCTGCCCAGGTAGGTCGTGCTGTTCCTGCCTTTTTCCACCGCAGTATCGGTTTAATGTCTTCGTCGTTATCTTGGTCTTTCGCCAGGTCTTCGTTCTGCCAGTGTTCTTCAGGTTCCACCATCGTCTGACAGATCCTTGCCAAGCTGACTGGTTCCTTCTTTTCGGCGGCCTTGCAATGTTTGCAGTTCTTCGAGCATGGTCTTCGCGAGAGGGCATCAGCGTTACCATGTTGTTTTCCAGCACGATGCTCGATGCTGAAGTCGTATACTTGTAACCGCTGTAGCCATCGAGCCAGTTGTCCCTCTGGGTTTTTAAATTGCAGCAGCCATTCAGGGACGCATGGTCTGTCCTTAACAGGAATTTTCGTCCGTAGAGATACTTATGGAAATGTTCGAGAGTTTTTACGACTGCCAGCAATTCTCTACGGGTCACGCAATAGTTTCGCTCCGGCTTTGACAGTGCCTTACTGAAGTAGCCAATGACTTTTTCTTTTCCTTCCTGCATCTGCGACAGTACACCACCAATTCTTACATTGCTGGCATCCGTATCGACAATGAAGTCTGTGTCGAACTGTGGGTACGTCAGTATTGGGGCTTGAGAAAGGGTAGACTTCAGTGTTTCAAAAGCTTGCTGACATCGTTCTGACCATTGGAAAGGGACACCATGCTCTGTTGACTTGTGGAGCGGTCGAGCTATATCTGCAAATCTCGTTGTTGGCGCTCTGGTATACCTTGAAGGACGTCCAATGCTTCTCTTCGCTGAGCTATGACCAGCGCCGTTGCTTTCTCAAAATCGTTCCAGTTGTTTGCTTCTGCCGCTGCCGCGAACTGTCGTTTGTATACAGACCAGCAAACTTTTCCGTCGAAAGTCGGTGGCTTAATTCTGATTGCTTTCGCAGTGTCTTCGGACTTTACTTCTGTAGCCGGTCTTGTGTTCTCGATCTTCTGTCGCATCTTCTCTACTTCCTCTTGTACTTCTTTCAACTCATCTCTTAGCTTCTCTTGTCTCGTCTCCAATTCTTGTCGTATTTCCTTTAATTCTTCTTGCAATTCTACTCTTACCTCCTTTAACTCTTCTTTCACTTCGGTTCTGACTTCTTTTAACTGTTCTTTTCATCCTTCCTGCTCAATTTTTATTGCTCTCATATCTTCTATCAATTTTTCTTGACCTGCCTTAATTTCTATTTGGCCCGCCTTCATTTCTTCTTGTGCTAATTTCATTTCGTCCTGTCCAGCTTCAATTTTATTCTTCATTTCTTCCTGGCCTACCTTCATTTCTTCCTGGCCTGCCTTCATTGCCTTCATCATTTCCATTAAAGCCTTTATTTGTTCTTCCATTATTGCCGCTTGTTTTCTTGTTACTGGCATAAGGCTTCAAAATTCTTCTTCACTTCGGATCTCTCCTACGATCTGTCGCACTAACTTTCTTCGGAAATCTTCAATTCCCTTACTATCCGACTCCTGACACCAAATGTGACGTGTTCGGTCACGGAAAACACAATTAACAAAACAAAAATAACGAATTTATTTAATTACTAAAGTTAATTTGACTACACTACAGTTATAAACAGGTCTACACAATTTATTTCACTAAAAGTCTCTTTTGCCGCTCGCCTCTGTGTAAACACTATCTATCGCTCTCTACAATGTAGACACTACTTGTCGCTCGGTATGAATTCTATGGCCCGTGGTGCCTATCGATCGCTTCGCTTCCAAATATCAGCTGTCCACTGTCAACTAACTCGGTGTGAGCGTCTCGCCTTTATATAGTCTTTTCAGCCTTTTTCTAGGGAATTCTACAGCCGTCTAGTAATCCATTTGTTTTCTCATTGATCTTTGCTGGTGTTTTCTAGATGTTTCAGGAAAGCCGAGAATATTCCTTATGTATTCAGGGAAGAAGTTCGTTAATTATGCTCACACCAACTTAATTGACAAGTACTCGTAACAGTATGTAGTACTCGAGTATAGAAAGACGTCACATTCCTTTCAGCGCGGGAGGCGTCATTCTCATTGATACGGGAGATCACACGATTATAATTTTATTGCGAAATGCCTTAAATCAATTCGGAACACATATCTTTATTTTTACTTGATTTGATTTATTTTGATGTTTATAGTGGTAATGTTGCTCAAAAGGTTTATACTATTAAAGAAGATTATTTTGTGACCTACATGTGCCAGGTCTTATGGGTTCGAATTTAAATATGTCTGGTACAACGTGCCGAATTTCAAATATACCAAAAACTAAGCCAATTATTAATTGCTTCTACTTTGAGTAGTTAAATAATATATACTTTTTGTTTTCGTTGGTTTATTTTAATGTCTAATATAACTATTTTAACGAAAATATTAAGGATTTAAAAAGAACGTAATAATCCATATTTTTTTAATTATAACTCTTAACCTTACAGTACTGGGATGGACTCCCCCTACACTTGTCAGCAGTTTGCTCCTCGGGTATCAGCGAACTCATAAATAAACAATTTAGAATTGCATTTAAGTACACATAAGTAGGTATTTATTTATTTTATCTCTAGCATTGAGAATACAATGGAGTTTATTGTGAACAAATTGAACTGCTATTTTCTCAATATTATCTTCACAATTTTATGCTGGTAGATATCCTATATAATGAAAGAAATTCCAGTTTTCGCCTGGAAACTCTGGCAACGCTGAGAGTTCACTTTTCAGTAAATTAGGATCCAAATGACAAATTGCTCGATTACGGAGCAAATCGAGGATACAGAGACAACTTATTGCCTTCATTACTCTGACTTACAGCAACTGCTAATAATGATAAACGTCTTTACAGTGCAGTTCGATTGCTACTATTAAACCTTCAGTTTAAGGGCGTCTTTCAACCACAAATACACTTCCTTGATTCCACGGGAAGAGTTATCTACTCTCAATAATGCAATTAACTTCATTAGATAATGACAAATTGATACGCATCGATACAATAGGATCATAATTGATTGCTAGGTTCTTAATTAATAATTACGACAAATCTGTTATTCCTTTCTAAATAAATTTTCTCGTTTGTTTCAAATTGCTTCTACACAGGCCGAATGCGACTACGACGATGATGATGGTGATGATGAGAGCAGTTTGCTCTTTAATCTCTTGCTAAGAACTTTCAAATTTTCAACTTTACAAAAAGTTAACTGTAAAATGTCTACAAGCAAAAAAGTACTGGAAATACGAAAATTGATATTAAGTCAATTTGTGTTAGCATTTTTCGTTAATTTTTAAAAGGCATCTCTCTTGGAGTAACCTTGAACTCATTGCAAGAGAAGTTACAATTTCAATACCCAATGTAATTGAGGATAAACATGAAGTTTATAATTTTTTAGATAAATTTAGAAATTCCTGCTGATGCCCAGCACTAATTTTCGAGTTTTTCAATATCAAATGAGATCCTATCATCATTTTTAGTTTTAATGTTTTTATATTTAAAATGCTTTTATACCTACCTACATCAAAAAAGTAACCTACTATTGCATTTTATTCCTTTTTCCATAATTACTGTTTTGGAGAAGCCTAACTTATTCCTTCCACAAATTCTTGTTTAATTAATTTTACTTTATTTTTTGCATAAAGTTTTCGGAATTAACCTTTTTCCTATTTTCACAGCAGCGTATGCAAATTACCGTCGCGAAAACTTCAACGTAAATATTCATGAGCTTTTACCACCTTTCTAAAAAAAAAACAGGAAAACACACCGTCGGTCTTCTAATTATAAGATACACAAGCCATACACAGGGTGTCCCACAGGACGGGACATGGGTTAGGTCGAGCATTCTTGAGGCAGAATGTTTTGAGCCTGTAACATCGGTTAACTTTGACTTGTGTGATTTGGGGAGATGGGCGTCATCAGCATTGGTCTGCAACCTGTATAGGAGAAGGACAACTCCAAAAGCAAACAATGATGCGTTTAATGAAATTAACAGACTCAGAAACCTAGCCAGCGATAACTAAGAAGTAAAAAATAAAATTTAAAAGAAAAAACCTTTTTCAAAAAAGCTTTTATTTATATGCTCTAAAAAGAAGAAAATAAAATTTTCCTTTAAAATTTTAACTATCAACTTATAACCTCATTATACACAATTTATATGATCATAAAAGCTTGTCTTGCTAAGTTTAATTTTTTTTTAAAATTTCAGTTTAATTAAATACTTATAGGTACTTACGCAAACCTCGCGACAAGCTTTTATGATCATATGAATTGTGTATAATGAGGTTATACGTTGATAGTTAAAATTTTAAAGGAAAATTTTATTTTATTCTTTTTAGAGCATATAAATAAAAGCTTTTTAAAAAAGTTTTTTTTCGTTTAGTTTATTTTTTTTGCTTTCTCACTAAATATCTACTTCATAATTTTCTTGACAATCTTCCTAAGCAGCCCGCTGCCAAATTTTGAAAATATGCCATTCTTTTATTTACAATTATTTTTTTTTAAATAAGGCTATTGCTTGAAAAAAAATATGCTCAGAACTTTAAAAAACATTTTTGGTCATTCATAGTTAATTCTTGAATAGTCTACGCCATCGGTCGCCCTCTATAATTAATAAAAGGAAATCATCATATTCTCCAAATAATATTCAGAAAAGAAGAAGTAATTAATTGCACAAACCTTTGAAGCTAACGGAGAAATTCCAAAAAAATAATGAGAGATGATTAGGTTCTTTTACAGTACATTAGTTCTGGGATGGATAGTCGCGTACCTAGCTCATTACAAAAATATGACAGCATATAGGTATTGCAGTCTTGCCGAACTACAGCACGTCGAATGCGAAATTTGCTTTTTACTTATTTTAATAGCTTCGAAATGGATAATTTTGATGCATAACTATTTGTATTCTAACGTATACTGGAAAAATGAACACTAGTATCTAAATTTAAATAAATATAATAAATACAGTAAATAAAAACGCGTATTTTACTGTACCTCTACCTGTTATTGTATACACCTAGATTCTTTTCGCTTTTACAGTTTCTCTCCATTTCTATTGTTCTTCTCATCTGCACCCTTGTCACATCCATCATTCTGTATAATGCTGTTTTCTTTGATTACATTTATCATTTTCTTCTCATCTACTCCTACCCATTTATGATACTTATTTATACCCATCTTCTTTATTTCCACTGAACTTTCTTATTATTCTCCTCGTTTCCCTTTTCATCCTTTATTGAAGATTTTTCGTTACAGTACTTAAATACATCTGAAACCCTACCATCAATTCATTTTCAATCTTTTTTCCTTTTCTTTCATTGTTCCATTCACTTTTTCTTTGTTTTTGTTTTACATTTTTCCCTTATTTGTTAATTGTATCTTTTCTAAAATTTTTACTCTTTATACTTTTACTGTAACAATTTGAGAACTATAGAACATTAGTACCTTCTTGCATTTTTTTAAAATATATTGTCCAACGTATTTCTTTTAAGAACTTTTAAAATCATTCCTTTCTTCCATTCTCTTATTATTTTACATTTTTACATATTTATTCGTTACGTTACTTTTAATAGAGCCTCTTGCAAACAACTCTGCATATCAAATCCTGCAGTTTTTCAGCACCTAAACAAATCAAGAAGTTCGTCTTACTTCCAAATAGTCATTTAGAATTTTCTCCAATTGTCTGATTTCGGCATCTAATATCCCTAACTGTAGACTGAGTGGTGCAGAATTAAAGATAAAATAAGGGCAAACATATTTATTACCTTAATTCTTTTCCGTGGTATTAAGTTGCATATCTTGAAAAATAGTTATTCCCATTTCGTGACCCGGCCTATTTTTTCCAACTTTACGAACTGCCTCTTAATCCACATTAACTCACACATTTTTGTCCCATTTCGGAACCTACGACTGTACAAAAACCTTATATTCTACTGTATATTATATAGTTTAATCTATTTACCTTTATTCCCATTTCGTGATAACGTAGGTTTGAGGGGAGAGGGGAAATATCCACTCTGCTGTACAGTTCAGAAGTAGTTTTAGATTTTTTTAACACTATGTATATATAACCTGCCACACTATTGCAAATATTTGTTTCCATATAAGTATATTCAGTAATTTAACAATACAACTACATCCTTCGGTATTGTCTGCAGGGTACAATTGTTGTCACCCTTGAGAGGATAAGTAGAAATTTTAAGAATTTCTAGTCATACCATAAACAAAAGACGTGAAATGTAGGTTCATTACATTTCATATTTGTTTTAATGAGTAGTCAGTGGGACATTACAAGCTTTCCATGTAACCAAAAAACGTTATCTTGCAATAAACACACCAATACAGCTATATCTGTTTTCATATCAGCCTATTTACAACACAAAAGAGAACACCGAGATTTGATTCAGGAATTTATCACAATATTCTTAGTCAAAACAATTTTTGATGATCGATCCAGACATGGAAATAACACCAAAATAGTTACAGAGCAGGTCAAGAAGTGAAAATTAAAAATGCAAAATTTTATAAGGGCACAAAGTGAGAAGACACTCGGTCTAAAAAATGGAATTTCTCTATATTGGCTTTGATTTCTCAACTCATCCCCAAGTGTAGCTGCTGGTCCCTAAGATATTTCTTAATTAACATATAATTTTTTGTATTTGTTATTCTGATCTTGTCAGGTATAAACCGTTATATACCTAATACGTATGTACACTTTAGCTTCTTATCACAGCTGTTACAACAACTGACTTCTAAAGATAGTAAACTTCATCCTTCCTAGATTCACATTTACGGGATATTAGAAAGATAACGCTTGTATGTACATAGAAAGTTGCTGCAGACTGGGAAGTTCCGCATTATGCCAAACTTATTTACATTTGACAGCTTAAAAGCTCTAGTGCGCCTTCTTTTGGTTTTCAACGATAATGGGTTAACATAAGTTACAATGTTTGTTTTAAACATTAATTTAATAGCAATTTTAACTCAATGTTCACCAAGAAAAATCAAGTAGTAAGTCTCTGAATCTAAAGGATTATTGACTATGAAAAATTTGATGTTGTAACGTTTTTTTTCTATGAAAAATCCCGTTACTGAAGTTTTATTTATTTCGATTCAGTTTGTGTTTGTCTTGGTTCAGTTTTGTTGATTATTTCTTAATGTTGTTCGACCTTCCGTCTTATCATCAAGGCTAACAACATTCGCGCAGGACTAGGCGATCGATGGAGGGATCGATGAAATTTTCCGGTCGGTGCTCGAGGTCTTCTTCCTCGATCCTTGACACTGACGTGACGTGTATGTGTGTTTTTCTGTTGGTGTTCTGTGCTTGGTTTTGCGTGAGAGTTTTTTTGTGATCCACTTACCTTTGCATTTTAATAGTTCATGTAAAATTCATTCAAATTAATTATTTCTTTTAAAATCTTTTTTGCTATTCACTCAATATTTATTTTTGATGTAACTGATTAATTTTTACGAAATTTTCCTTATTACCACGTGGTCTCTTTTTTAAATATCTAACTGTACATTTGTAATCCTTTGGGCCTTTGTGGCCAATTTTTAAATTTTTTTATTTAATTAATTTTTCTCACCTTTTAATTTATATATTTTTAATAGTCAAAATTTTTTATGGTATCTGGGGTGTATCTTGAGTGCATGTTGGTTTAACGACAGACACCCCTACTCCTCCCTTTTTATCCGTTTTTTTTAAGCATCTTCAATGCGAACAACTTTTTAACATTTGATTAATATTTTTTAGTTTTAGGAAATTTATCAGCACTTTTATTTGTGCCCTTATTTGTCAGCCCATTGAAATTTTGTTAGAATAGGTTCCGGTTGGATTAGGGGGCTGGGATTAAAGGGTAGGGGTGAAGACATCCTGAAACTATTTTACAAAGGCAAATAGACGAAGCTCTAGTTTCCAACTAGTCTCAATAACCAGTTAGAGGCCGATAAATTCCTGCAGGCGGCCCCCTGAATATTAAAAGGTTGCTCCATGAAGCTGTTTCACTGATATCCTCTTGCCTCACAACACAGCACGATAAATCCCCTATTATACCCTGAAACCAGCTTCCAGTCCCTACATTGGAGCAGGGAACTTTTCTTTTTGGTGGGCTACATGTGTAATTGTAAGTTTTGTTGTTTATTTTGTTGTGTGTAATTTTTTGTTAATATACTCTTCAAGTTTTATATGTTTTTTTTAAGACAGCTTCGAGCTCTCTAAAGCTTCAGGATTCTGCAGGAACCACCGATGCACTACCCGGTGCCCAAGAAATTTGTCGTTTCACTTATTCTTTTCTTTGTTTGGCAAAGTGGCGCCCGAGCACGTTTTCTTATTAATATTTCATGTTAATTAAATTTATTTAAAACAAACCTTTAATAATTTCAAAACCCAAGTAATAGTTTTGGTAGAATGTAAAACGCTTTTAAATTACAGTCAAAAGTATAAATATGATAAAATTGAAATGTAATAGAATCGGTTACTGTTTTGATAGTAAACCTTTATTCTAATCACCTACACTTTTTTAACAACTCAAATTAAAATATGTTTACCATTGTTTCTTTATAGTATTAAGAAATACAATCTTGGGCGCTCCTTAAGTTCAGAAAATAAGTATATTAACTAACAGGATTATTTGAAGATCCGTACATTAGAATATCAGAATATACAAGTAACATGAACATCTTTAACAACCATGGTAGACGGAGAGGGTGAGGGAGAGGGAGAGGGAGAGGGGTTGGGGAGGGAAAGGTAGAGGGAGAGGGAGAGGGAGAGGGAGAGGGGGAGGGAGAGGGAGAGGGAGAGGGAGATAGGTAGTTTTCCTCAGTTACACATGATTCTTGCTGCTTTCATAATTAAATAGTATCATTTTTGATTTAGTACAGTATTATTTAATTAAATATGACCACAATTGATCGTGGAATAAGCCTACCGGGGAAATAACGTTAAAAAACGCGCCTAGTATACATTCCACTGCTGGCGTGTATCTCAGAAATGGAAATTCTTATAAAAAGAACGTAATAACAATCTTTATAGATAATGGCATGACCTACAATTTTTGTCTGACCTATTTTTATGATAAAACCTATCGTTTGACTGAAAATTTTACAAAACAGTAGTTGACTCTTTTCAATTATGTGGAATCGATGGGGACTTTTCACATTTCATTTATAATGATATTCCCAGTTTAAATTTATGGATAACTTTTGATATAATTTTGAGTGGGTAAGTAAATTTCGATTGGCACCCTCAGGTGGCGGTTGTCAATCAATTACCTGATAAAAACTGACAACTGTAATGGGTTTAAAAGAGCCACATATTTAATAAAATAAAATACCATGAATTTTGATGAATATCGTTCGACAACCTTTGGAAATATTAAAAATCACTTAATTCCCAATGTTGAATTAAGTTAATGCAGTTGTGTTTCATTATGATAATAAATATATGGTGTGGGTTCGCACACCTTCAAACTAATTACTTATTATCGTTGGTCACGATAGCGTAATTAATGTCAATTAGCTGTAAGTACTCTTACCTACAAAACGCCCAATACCTGATTACATAATCAATAGAGGTAATTGTAACAACTATATTAATTTATTAAATATTGTTACGTAATTTACAATTTCACGTATTTTTCCCTCAACACTTTTTATTAAATTAACTCTATAACACAACAACAATTCAATATCTATTTCGATAACAACAACAACTCTATAACTATTTCGCTCGTCAATCGCTTTATCTTCTCTTCGAACTTATATCTGTCGCTCTCTTCTATCAAATACTCTCCAGGGTATGAAATGACGAGCAACAGCGCCACATGTTTGCCCTACATGAACTACAGATATTTTTTAAATTACTGAAATCGGTATTACCGACATACATACAACAGAGAAATTGCCCATTGCTTGGAAACGTTAAAGTTAAAGCGTTTGTTGCCTGGTTTGTTGCGTTACCATTCAATCACAACAAACTTTGTTAAAAGTGTTTGTCGCGTGTTTGTTGCAGTTTGTTGTGTTTGGTTTGTGATAATTATTTTTACCTGTCCTGAAAGTAAGTAATGTATTAAGTACTGCAATCATGCTTTACAGTAAGTAATTATATTCTGAAATAGTGCTTGTTAGAAACTTTGAATCAAAACTAGTTAAATTAATAGGTAGTCATCGTTTATTAATCTGCTGTTGATATTATTGCAGATAATAAAAAAATGAAAATACACCCAAGAATATGCTGCGTCGAAGGATGTGGGGAAATTACCCCAAGGTAATAATGCAATGATGTTCAGTATACAAGAGAATACATTTATTTGTTGTAATTCTTGTAGGTACAAGTTTCCCAAACAACCCCTTTTGCAACGTGTATGGGTGGAAAGGGTGTTTTCTGTCCCATACAATGATACAACATTGCCCAGCAGTTTACACAACTATAGGGTGTGTGGCAGGCCTTTCCACCCTATATGCAAAATGGTAAATGGGAACCTGAGACGCCATGCAGTGCCAAGTGTGTATTTACCTTGTAAGCATGACTAAATACGTTAAACGTTCAAATTGGGTTTTATTTGATAATAACATAATTACTTTTTTAATATTTGTTAAGTATTTTAATTAATTGATGTTTTGCTATTTACTCGTATATTGTACTAATTGTACTTATTACTGCATATATACTTTGTTAATAAATTTGTTTATATTATATTTGTTTTTTTTTTTTCAATTTCCAATTAAAACAATTAATAAATTTTGATTTAATTTTGAAATGCGCGCTTTAAATGACGCTTCATAGTTTTATGTATAGATGGCGCAAATTTTTTAAAGTTTTCTTTACCATTTCCATTTATATATATTCCAAGTATCATCTTATTAATGTAGGGCAAACAACGGATGGCGCTGAGTGTCGTCCAAAAAATACCGAGAGTCGTGCATCTATTTGAGTAGTCTATGATACTCTCTCAAACTGTTCAACGCTGTTCCTTATATAGTCTTATGGACGTTTCTAGGCAACTCTCGAAACGTCCAGCAACTCTCGGACTTTCTGGAACGCGTCATAGGTTACTTTTATGCTTTTACTAAACCTTCGCAGTAGGCGCATGTCAACGTCAGAATGACACATCCGTCACACTGCCCCCCCTCTAGCGCTGATCGTCCCGATCAGTTTCTTCCACTGTGTATGGAGCTAACCGGTCGAGGTGTACAACTTTCATCTTCAATTTGAGGCCTCGTTGTATCCTGTAGACGACATCGTTTATCCGGGTAATCACTTTATACGGGCCCTCCCAATTCCGTTGTAATTTAAGGCACCTTCCTTTCTTGCGAAATGGGTTATAGAGCCATACACGATCGCCCTCCCTGAATCCAGTGGAATTCGCTCGCTGATCGTAGCGGTTGCTATCTTCAGTTCGTGGAAAGGGACCTGCGATATCCATGGCTATTCTTTTGAATGGTGCTCCGACGTTATACTGGTGCATCTTTCCTCGTGTCCTGGTTATCGGACCTTTGTTAGAAGCACATACTACGCATTTTCTACACCAGTCTTCCACATCCAATCTAGCGTTCACCCAGTAATACCGTTCACGTAGTTTCTCTAATGTCTTCTTCACCCCACAATGTCCACCTCCAGTCCCAGCATGCAGCTCTTTTATTACTTCTTTCGTCTTTTTCTTGGGCAACACAACTTGTAATCGCTTCCTGGTCCCGTTCGGACTTTCCCAAATTCTTTTAAGGACTCCATTCTCGAGCTTTAAGGAATCCCATTGGGCCCAATAACATTTCGTCGTAGTACTCAGTGGGCTAACGTCCGCCCATGTTGGTCGAGATTCTCCCGTTTCTTTCCATTTCATAATGGGTCCTAGGTCATCATCGGTTCGCTGTTCCTCAATCAGCACTGCGTCTTCCCAATTCTCTTGTCTGTCTACGGTGGTATGTAGGCATAGAACTTGTTCTACCTCTTCTTTTCGTTCCACCGAAGAACAGTGTTTGCAATTCCGCGGGCATGGTCGTCTTGATAAGGCGTCGGCATTACCATGGTGTTTTCCTGCCCGATGTTTAATTTTGACATTATATTCCGGTTTGCTTCTTTCGACGGTTGGCGTCTGTATTCTTCCAGATGGACATCCGCAGCTCAGGTGCCCCGTACGTCTGCACTTCCAACATGTAATTGCTCGTTTCCTTTTGTTACAATCGCGTGAAATATGCCCATATTTGTCGCAAGTCCAACATTTGAAATTGTATTCTTGTTTACTTCCCTCGGCAGCTGACGTATGTCTTCTTTCAGATGGACATCCGCTGCTCAAGTGCCCCCTACGTCCACAATTCCAACATGTAATTTCTCGCTTTCTCTTGACACAATCGCGTGAAAGATGCCCCTGTTTGTCGCAAGTCCAACAGTGTGGGCGCTCACTCATCTCTTCTTTCGGTTTTGAAGACATGACTTCTTCAGCTATTTTTACCATTTCTTGCCGAAAAATCTCGCCATCTTCTTCAAAATTCAACCCAGCCTGCCGGATTCTAACATGTCCTTTGGATGCTTGTTTGGCTGCTTCATATTCCAGCGCATGCGACAATGCTTCGCCTGCAGTTTTATGTCGAGACATGCGCAGGGCTTGCTGTATTTCGACATGTCGCACTCCATCGACAAACATTTGGGTGGATAGCTGGTCTGTGAAGTCTTGAGGGGCACTAGGATAAGCCAACCGCACAAGCCTTTCGACGTCCGCTTCGAATTGTTGGAGGCTTTCGTTGCTACGTTGATAGCGACTTTTTAACTGCGCCTGGTACATTTGTTGTAGGTGTTTATCACCATAGCGCATCTCCAATCGGTCCACCAGAATTTTAAAATCGTTTTGTTGCATTTCTGGAATACCTTGCAAAACGTCTAGAGCTTCCCCACGTAGCGCTATGATTAGGGCAGTGGCTTTCTCCGTTTCATTCCACTCATTTGCCTTGGCAGCAGCGTCGAATTGTTTGAGATACACTGACCAAGAGACCTTTCCATCGAATGTTGGTGGTTTTATTCTCGACATTCTTACACTTCCTTCTTCGCTTTTGTTTAGTTTTGGGTACTCTTGAACGTTCATATTGGCCTTCATATCGTCTAACTCTTTTTGAAACTTTTTGTGTACGGCCTTTAACTCTTCTTGAACTTCAACTCTTACTTCCTTTATTTCTTCTTCAACTTCTACTCTTACCTCCTTCAACTCTTCTTGAACGTCTTGAACTTCTACTCTTACTTCTTTTAACTGTTCTTTCAATCCTTCTTGCTCAATTTTCATTGTTCTCATATCTTCTATTAATTTCTCTTGACCTGCTTTAATTTCTTCTTGACATGCTTTAATTTCTTCCTTCATTTCTTTCTGGCCTGCCTTCATTTCTTCCTTCATTTCTTCCTGGCCTGCCTTCATTTCTTCCTGGCCTGCCTTCATTTCATCCTTGCCTGCTTTAATTTGTTCCTTCATTTCTTTCTGGCTTGCCTTCATTTCTTCCTGGCCTGCCTTCATTTCTTGTTTCATTTCTTCCTGGCCTGCCTTCATTTCTTTAAGCATTTCCATCAAAAATTTCATTTGCTCCTCCATTTTGGCCGCTTGACTTCTTGTTACTGGCATAAATCCTTACTCCTGACACCAATTGTTACGTAATTTACAATTTCACGTATTTTTCCCTCAACACTTTTTATTAAATTAACTCTATAACACAACAACAATTCAATATCTATTTCGATAACAACAACAACTCTATAACTATTTCGCTCGTCAATCGCTTTATCTTCTCTTCGAACTTATATCTGTCGCTCTCTTCTATCAAATACTCTCTCAAACTGTTCAACGCTGTTCCTTATATAGTCTTATGGACGTTTCTAGGCAACTCTCGAAACGTCCAGCAACTCTCGGACTTTCTGGAACGCGTCATAGGTTACTTTTATGCTTTTACTAAACCTTCGCAGTAGGCGCATGTCAACGTCAGAATGACACATCCGTCACACTATGTTAGGGATCTCATTTTCATCTACAGGAAAAAAAAAAGAGTTGTTTTTTGTTTGTTAAGTAGAATTCGTAGTTGGTTATGCGGTTATGCCTTAATTACAAAGGTAATTATTTCAATTATATATGTATATATATATATATAACAGGTTCAACGTTTTAAAACATTTAATAACAAAAATAATATTTTCGTAGTTTACCTTTGCAATTCTTTCGTTAGTTCTAAGTAAGGGTTCGTTATTTGTAAAGCAGTAATCACACTTTCAACTAAAAAATTTCGAAAATTACGAAAAACCCCACGTTAGAATTCTTTACTTTAGGAAATAAAAAGATTGTTATGTGACGTCCCAAACATTGTGTACAATTAACAAAAAAAAAAAACAACCTTACCATCTATCTATCGTCAAAATTTTAAGTATGTAGTATTGATTTGTTAAAACTGCCACAATTGATGATTTTTTTATGCTTACGAAGACTGGTTAATAATATTGTCCATTTTTTGAGTAATTGTACAAATAAAGCCTTAGATGCCACTCGTCAATTGTTATTCCTTGAAGTAGAACATTTCAACACATTTATTGATTCAAAAAGGAAAAGGAAAAAATGAAAATTGTGAAAACGGAAATCATGCCTCACATTTTAAAATGACGGAAAGGTGATCACTGTCACGAAAGTAACAAACCCCTATTTGAAATCAACGAATAAAACAACGAAAACATTATGTTTGTTATTTACTATATCACAATATCCAAAGCGACCAAATATATTAAATACCTTAATTACCAATTAACATAACCAACTATTATTCCTATTTAAATAAAACGTAACTTTATGTTATTTCTTTCGATGTAATTGAATTATACGTAATGAACATATAAAGAAAGTTGTCTTCTATTTTTACAAAAAAAGACATATTAACATTGTTCAATCCTATTCAAAATTTTATTAGGAGATAATTTAGCGCGACTGGACGATGTCTATTGTTGGAGCACGTTCGGGGTAATTTGGAAAGTCCAATATAAACATAAAAATAAATATTCCCTGCAATACAATTGAACCCTTCAGGGTCAGTAACTTGGCCAAATTTCCCCGACTGCCCAATGGATCCGGTTTGTACCCCCAGGTAGAAACAGAAAAACATTTTCAACTATCAGTTCCAATTCAGCATTCAGCAAATCCAGTCAATAACATCATTTCATTTTAAACATACAATTTTATTATCATTATTTTAAGTAACACTTGTTCATCTGTAGTATTAGTTTCTTTTTTTGTCACTGAATTATTAAAAGTGACAAGCATTTCATTAACTCGCATTCACTTCGAAATACTCTAGTGCTAAAAAGTACTAGACGTGTAAAACTATTTTACACGATTTTACAAACATGTAGCAAAAACTTGAAAACAAAAGCAGTAGCAACCAATAAATTTGTCTTAAAAGGAAAAGTAGAGAAGCTGCCGTTTATTTTTTTGTATCTCTTACCGAGTTGTCCTATATAAATAAAGAAGAATAAGAAAATCGAGGCATTGATATAAACACACCAACCACGATTAATTCGCACTTCAAAGAGTATCATTCAAATCTACAGGCACAATATAAAGTAGAATATTTTGTTTACTGCAAAACCGAAGACTTTTAAAGAGAATCATTTCCAAAAATCAAGCAAAACGTTGTCGAGTAAGGATGTAAAATATAATAGACACTGTCGTGTCGTGTCGTTGCCTCACTTTGTTAAATGGGTTGCATTTAGAATGAAAGGCACTGAGTTCAATCTCCGGACTTAACAAAAGATAAAAAAGTAAAGCAAAGGCGGAAATACGTATATGTACTTGTACTTCGTAGATAGACAATGTGTTTTTGAACATCTCTCCGTTTTTAAAACATGTGTCATGCACAGCTACAATATTATCATAACATTTACGTATAAGCAGTTATTTTAGTTAGTTATAATACTTCTTATATACTTATACAGGGTTATTCACGCTATACGGCACGGAATATTATGGACAAAATATAAAAATTTCAAAAACTTTTGGGTTATATAGGGGTCTATTATGGTTAGCTTTTAAAATTATTTTCATATTATACAGGGTGTTCCAAATGCCCTAAAAGTATCAAAGTTGTGTTTTTTAAATGGAACCCCCTATATCTCATTGCATTTTTGGATTCTTCGATCAAAATAAGTGCTTGTCTTGATAGGGTTTATAATACCTAAACCGTAAGGTTTTTTAATTGATTTGAATTTTATCAAAATCTTACCTAATTTTCATGTTAGTAATACTTAAGGACTATTTAAGTTATGTAAGCGAAATTTACAATGAAGTGTAACAATAGCTAATATTTTATCAATTTTGAAATAAATTAAACACTGATAATTTCCACAAAAATTTATTAACACCCGAAACGTGTTTCACCACTTTGTGGCTTCTTCGGAGGTTACAAAGTTTCATAACGACGTGTCAGGTGTTAATAAATTTTTGTGGAAATTATCAGTGTTTAATTTAATTCAAAATTGATACAATGAATTTCCGCCAAGTAACAGTAGACTCAATTAATAATATTTTATATCCCAATTATTATAAACTCGTCATCTTATACAGGGTGTCCAAAAATTAATACTACTTAAGTAAGAACTTTAAGGGGTTATAACTAGATTAATTTAAATGGAATGCCATATTTTTTAATATATCAGGAGATGTATTTTTTAATTACCTATCGATTGGTATGAGGGTGTTCATAAAATAAGTCTTCGCGTTTTTTCAGAAAACGCTAAATAATTGTTTTATGCGCCATTTGGAGTTTTTTAATTAGATGTTCTAAATCATATATTAACCAATTAAGTATAACATAATACAAATAAGATATTTATAACAGGTGTTCGAAATGCCGACCATCGTTTTCCAGACACTTGTAAATATTTTTTTCGAAACCACTGCTAACTTTGGATAACATTTGCGGGGTAACACTTTCAAAAGCGTCTCTTATGCGCATTTTCATATTTTTTAGAGTTGTAGGAGGCGTATTATAGACAATTCCTTTTATGTATCCCCACAAAAAAAAATCAATTGGTGTTAAGTCCGGGGATCTGGGGGGTCAATTTTTAAATCCGCTTCTTCCAATCAACCTTCATATTTTGAAAGTTGGCATTTAAAAATTGCCGAACCTCACGGTGATAATGATGCGGAGCTTAATCCAGTTAAACCACATGGTAGTTCTAATATGAAAAGGCAGTTCTTCCAATAATACTGGAAGTTGGTGTAATAGAAATTCCAGAAACATCATATCATTTAATGGTCCTTTAAAAAAATACGGACCAACTAAATATGGGCCCAGTATTCCACCCCAAACATTAAAGGACCACCTATTCTGAATTCTCATTACTCTGTATTTATGCGGATTCGAATCAGAATAGAAGTGAAAGTTATGTCTATTCACGAGACCATTGTTATGAAAAAGTACATTCATCACTAAATAAAACTCTATCGAAAAAATTTTCAGTTTCTGACTCTTTATCCAAAACCCACATGCAAAATTCAGTTCGGTTTCCATAAAGTTCTTGACAAGGCTGGATTTTATAAGGATAAAAACCATGTTTTTTAAGAATTCTAGAAGTACTTGGTTGACTAATGTTCGTATTTCTGGAAATCTGATTTTGACTAATATTGGGATTTTCGATAACTGAACCAACTACCATAAAGACATTTTCTTCATCTTCAGTGACTGATCTTCCTGTAAAGGGTTTTTTTATAAGTGACATTTCCGCTTTCCTGAAATTTTTTTAATAATCTTTCAAAAACGGCTGGCTTAGGGTTTTCTTTCGGGAAATCTTTGAGCATAAACTCGAGAAGCCAATAAACAATTCTTATAACATTTCCCAAGGATAAAAATCATATCAATACGCTCCTCTTTTGAATAAATTTTCATTTTGAATAAGCAACACTTCAATAATAGATAATAACATCTGACTATCAACACCAAAGGCAACTAGATACATTGGAACTTTTATTTAAAAAACTCCAAATGGCGCATAAAACTATTATTTAGCGTTTTCTGAAAAAACGCGAAGACTTAGGTTATGAACACCCTCATACCAATCGATAGGTAATTAAAAAATACATCTCCTGATATATTAAAAAATATGGCATTCCATTTTCCTGAAAAATGCGAAGACTTAGCTTATGAACATCCTTATACAAATCGATAGGTAATTAAAAAATACATCTTCTGGTATGTTACAAAATATGGCGTTCCATTTAAATTAATCAAGTTACAACCCCTTAAAGTTCTTACTTAAATAGTATTAATTTTTGGACACCCTGTATAAGATTACGAGTTTATTATGATTGGGATATAAAGTATGATCTATTGTTACACTTCATTGTAAATTTCGCTTACATAACTTAAATACTTTTTAAGTATTTAAAACGTGAAAATTAGGTTAGATTTTGATAAAATTGAAATTATTTAAAAAACCTTAAGGTTTAGGTGTTATAAACCTGATTAAAACAAACACTTATTTTGATCGAAGAATTCAAAAATGCAATAATATATCTACAGGGGGTTCCATTAAAAAAAACATAACTTTGATGCTTTTAGAGCATTTGGTACACCCTGTATAATATGAAAATAATTTTAAAAGGTAACCATAATAGACGCCTATATAACCCAAAAGTTAAAGTTTTTGAAATTTTCATATTTTGTCCATAATATTCCGTGCCGTATAGCGTGAATAACCCTGGATAATTATATGATATATTAAATTATATTTTTATATATAAATCTGAGACACAAAGAGAAATTAATTTTTGAATATTTTATTTGTATAACCAGCACGCTAAATAATTGTTTTTTGCCCCATTGGCAGTTTTTGAATATTATGTTCTAATTAAGTATAACATAAAAAAAATGAAATATTTATAAGAGGTGTTCCAAATATCGATCATCGATTTTCAGACACCTGGAAATTCTTTTTTCGAAATCACCGCTCACTCTGATACTTTTAGGGCATTTGGAATACCCTGTATAATATAAAAATAAGTTGAAAAAGTAACCATAATAAACCCCATATAACCCAAAAGTTAAGGTTTTGGAAAGATATTTTGGCCATAATATTCCGTGGCGTATAATGTGAATAACCCCGTATATTTCTACTTATTAAGTAGATATATATTCATATAGCAAATGCCCATGGGGAGTGCAAGGAAGTTATAAATAAATTTATTATTTTTATTTTTAATTTTTTTTTTCGGATTATTATATATTTTACAAATTAAATTGGAAAGTGAAAGCCACTAAAATTTCTTTGCAGATTATACAGTTGTACATTTTTTTTATTATCCTTTTAATTTCGACACTTGCTACAGAAACATCAAAGTAAGTTTCGATAAATTAAATGCTATTGTAAAAACAGGCAACCGTGCGAACAGGAATTATCGAATTTCCTTATTAAAATTTTGCTGGCGATCAAAATTGAACGCATTCACTCGTTCACGACTTGCCATCAGCGACAGGGTATAAAACGTAATTATGGACGTGAATTGAACTGAAACTTTTTATGTTGAACGTTTTGCTTCGAACGTTGCAACTAACGAACCGCCATTCGAATTTTCTATTTTTATTTTGTAGACACAGCAGCCGAAGGAAAAAAATTTTAGTGAATTGCAGTTAGCGATTTCACCTATTTTATTGGGCACATCTTGTCAACCTTTACGATTAACAACCAAATTTTGAATAAATGCTGATAATTTTCTATTTAGAAGTTTAAAATTGTCTACTCCGTAGTCTATTAGGGATGAAGGATGAATGATTAACTTTGATTTTATATAATATGCCATCAAAACTATTTAGAATCCAGAGAGTGTTATTGAGCATATTCAACACCTTGTATATGTTGTACATAATACAGATCAAACCTAGGTTTAAATAACACCTTTAAACTAACCTAAAAAAAACATTCTCCGATTAAATGACGGAAACATAAATATAGTATCATCACCTAATCGTTTATTTCAATTTTAATGTTGCTCTTTACATGTTAGTGCATGGTAAGTTTCATAACTTAATCTAGGAATAGGTTTTTTTTAGGATTTCCTTGGAGGCGTTGAACTAAATTAGGATTGACCCAATCATTCTGCGGCGCCGGCGTGCCTACTTGAAAGATAATTCAAACTATCATTAGTGACCAATTGACAATAATGTCCTCGACAATATTGTTTGAATGTATACTCTTGATAATGACCACATGTGGGTCGGAACAATATTGTCGAGGACATTAAATTATTGTTGAAACGTCCAAATCTTGTTTTATTTATTACATTTGAAAGATAATTGTTGATAATATTATATAAACTTGAAATATTAGTAATTCATGCAACCGACTTTTTTAAATCAACCTTTAACTCAATGATACCTTAGGATGGATACAGTGCCGGACCGTGAGTTTAGGGGGCCCTGGGCTAATACTACTTAGGGGCCCATCTAATTACTCAAAGTATAGAAAAAAATGACAGTAAAATATTTGATTTATATTATAATATATTATGGATTCTTTCGCATTATCGTCTATTTTTGATTTTGACTTGACTTAGCTGGGGGCTTTTTGAATCCACGGGCCCTGGGCTTTAGCCCAAAAAGCCATATGGTAGATCCGGCCCTGGATGGACAGTTGCAAAATTAATACAAATTACGATTAAGTAATTGCATGGAATTAAATGATTATTGTACCTATAACTACAAAATAATACCTAATAAATAGATAACATGATGAATTACTATTTTTAGTTTCATAACTAAACTAAAGCTAAATTAAACGAAGCTTATTTTTTAATATGTAATTTTATGTTTACTATAGTTATTATTCAAAATGATCATGAAATTGTATAATGATATATTATTATGGGCAATGGACGATAGCGCGCTGCTGTCAGGA
This sequence comes from Agrilus mali, assembly GCA_029378335.1. Classification (NCBI taxonomy): domain Eukaryota; kingdom Metazoa; phylum Arthropoda; class Insecta; order Coleoptera; family Buprestidae; genus Agrilus; species Agrilus mali. The sequence continues at coordinate 9,051,348 of CM055657.1, read as the reverse complement.
ATAAATTCAGGTAGTCAGATATTACTAGTCAATTGCGCGCGGTTTGCCAAGACGTTGTAGGGTCAACTGCGCGCTCGGTAATTTTGTTTAATTTATTATCTAACAGTTTTTAAAGAAAAGTCTCTGAAGATCTTAAAAATATGTTTATATACAATTTGTTACAAAAACTCCAATACCAAAAAAAAAAGGGGGTTTAGAGTAACAAAAACTGGGTTACGTTTCACGAAAATATTTTATTAATCTCTACAAATTTGTTTCAACCCTTGCGGGTCATTGTCAAGAGCTACGAAGTTACTAAAGATGTAAATAGTGTACCAGACTTATATAAACGGATTACAGTAGGCAAGAAGAATTTTATGCAGGTAGGTAACGGTTATCTATTTGGAAAATCCAATAACAGCGGAGAATCCAATGTGAACATTTCAATTTGATTATTTACAATATTTTCATTATTATTAATGGCTTTCTTAATTTCCAGAGATTCAAGTAAACTCAATTTACGACCCTTTTGAGCAGAATGTACAAGTTCAATTGAATTAATATCTAAATTATGTTTGAAATCTAGACAATGTTGAGCTATTCCTGTATTATTCTTTTTATTCTGAATGGCAAGCACATGTTCTTTAAGACGAGTTTTTATGGCCCTACCTGTCTGTCCCAAATAAAAGGCTGTGCAATCTTTACAGTATAATTTGTACACGCCACTTTTATCTATTGAATTTGTTTTATTTTTGTTGTTAACTAACAGAGTTTTTAAATTAATTTTGTTGACTAAAATTGGTATAATATTTAATTTAATTAGATGGTGTTTAATTTTGTATCCGACTTCTTTTACATAGTTAATAAAAGCGTATTTCTTATTTTCAGGAATTAAATCAGGAAGGAGACCGTTGTAAAGTTTGATTTCAATGAGTTTTCGTTGTTTACTTTTTAACATTTTGTCAATTAGGTTGGGATTATACCCGTTATTAATGGAAATCTGTTTTATAATTTTTAATTCTTTTTCAAAATTGGTTTTAGAAAGGGGTAAACTTATTAACCTGTGTAATAAACTATTAAAAGCTGCCATTTTGATGTTAAAAGATTGATTTGAGTCAAAGGGAATTACCGTGTCAGTTGTCGTAGGTTTTCTATAAATTTCAAACATAATTTCTTTGTTATTTTTGTATAAAGTAAGATCCAAAAAGTTTAACTTATTGTCTGTTTCAATTTCCATCGTGAATTGAATGTTCGAATCTATGGAATTTAATAATTTGAGAAAGTTGTCTAATTGTCTTAAGCTTCCCTTCCAAATACAAAAAACGTCATCCACATAACGTCTCCAAAGGGTAACAAGCTTGATAAGTTCAGAGTTAAGTTTAAAAAGTGAATTTTCGAAAGAGGCCATAAAAATTTCTGCAAGGAGAGGTGATAAAGGAGAACCCATAGGTAATCCATCATTTTGTTTAAAATAATTGTCTTCGAATTTGAAATAATTTTGATCTAAGCAAGTTTTTAGAATATTTAATAGTTCTAAAAACTTGCTTAGATCAAAATTATTTCAAATTCGAAGACAATTATTTTAAACAAAATGATGGATTACCTATGGGTTCTCCTTTATCACCTCTCCTTGCAGAAATTTTTATGGCCTCTTTCGAAAATTCACTTTTTAAACTTAACTCTGAACTTATCAAGCTTGTTACCCTTTGGAGACGTTATGTGGATGACGTTTTTTGTATTTGGAAGGGAAGCTTAAGACAATTAGACAACTTTCTCAAATTATTAAATTCCATAGATTCGAACATTCAATTCACGATGGAAATTGAAACAGACAATAAGTTAAACTTTTTGGATCTTACTTTATACAAAAATAACAAAGAAATTATGTTTGAAATTTATAGAAAACCTACGACAACTGACACGGTAATTCCCTTTGACTCAAATCAATCTTTTAACATCAAAATGGCAGCTTTTAATAGTTTATTACACAGGTTAATAAGTTTACCCCTTTCTAAAACCAATTTTGAAAAAGAATTAAAAATTATAAAACAGATTTCCATTAATAACGGGTATAATCCCAACCTAATTGACAAAATGTTAAAAAGTAAACAACGAAAACTCATTGAAATCAAACTTTACAACGGTCTCCTTCCTGATTTAATTCCTGAAAATAAGAAATACGCTTTTATTAACTATGTAAAAGAAGTCGGATACAAAATTAAACACCATCTAATTAAATTAAATATTATACCAATTTTAGTCAACAAAATTAATTTAAAAACTCTGTTAGTTAACAACAAAAATAAAACAAATTCAATAGATAAAAGTGGCGTGTACAAATTATACTGTAAAGATTGCACAGCCTTTTATTTGGGACAGACAGGTAGGGCCATAAAAACTCGTCTTAAAGAACATGTGCTTGCCATTCAGAATAAAAAGAATAATACAGGAATAGCTCAACATTGTCTAGATTTCAAACATAATTTAGATATTAATTCAATTGAACTTGTACATTCTGCTCAAAAGGGTCGTAAATTGAGTTTACTTGAATCTCTGGAAATTAAGAAAGCCATTAATAATAATGAAAATATTGTAAATAATCAAATTGAAATGTTCACATTGGATTCTCCGCTGTTATTGGATTTTCCAAATAGATAACCGTTACCTACCTGCATAAAATTCTTCTTGCCTACTGTAATCCGTTTATATAAGTCTGGTACACTATTTACATCTTTAGTAACTTCGTAGCTCTTGACAATGACCCGCAAGGGTTGAAACAAATTTGTAGAGATTAATAAAATATTTTCGTGAAACGTAACCCAGTTTTTGTTACTCTAAACCCCCTTTTTTTTTTTTTTTTTGGTATTCAAAATGTTTCACAAAGAATGCGATACGCAATCTATTAACTAAAACTCCAATACATGATGAATAAGAGAAAGACAAGACCACGACAACACTTATTTCTTTGGTGTTGTCTTTACATACCGTAACCTTTTGATCCTACAGAATGAAACCAAATAATTCTTTAGTTACCTACTAATTATAAGTCAAGGTGAATATAAAAACCCGAACTAAATACATTTATTTTAAATCTTTGTTGGTTTCTTATAAGATTGAATTATTTATTAATAAAAAAGGCCCAGAGGGCAATAATTTAATGATCGCGCGCAACTGTCCCATCACTTTTAGGGCAAGTTTTGTCACAGCGGGGAGTAAACTGACCGCAGCGCGCAATTGACTTACACCCATTATATTCATATTATATACTAGCAGCAATACCTGGCGTTGCTCGGGTAAGAATATATCACACGTTTGATGGAACATTCTAGAATATTCGCGAATTAAGAACTATCCAGAACATCCCATAATGATTCAAAACATTCTCTAACTTTTTTTAACACTCTGGAACATTCTTGAACATTTGCCAAATCATTTTGAAATGTTATAATAAAAGATTCCTTTTAGTGATGGGCACTATCGAATAAGTTGAACTATCGAATAATTTGATTAACTGTATCTAATCTATTATATATATTAACTATCGAATAATTACTAAATGACTACTTTTAACTATCGAATGAATTCATTCGAATGAATTTAGTAATTACTATTTTTTTCAATTACACGATAGTCAGGCAGCAGACGGTTATCCATCGCTCGGTCCATACTAACGTACAAATATACTGATACGAACGTGTATACCAACAGACAAAAATACGATTCATATGCTAGTATATATAAAATAACAAACAGGCTATGCTGAAAATAATAAATAACCTCGACTTCAAATATGGTTTCTAATTCTTATTACTTTGATAAAATTATTATTTACTTAGGTAAGCGATCTTTTTTGTATTATTTATTGCTATACCTACTTTATTGTTATTGAACTAAAATAAGCGTTTTAGAAACATATGTTGTTCTTATCCAGGTATTTGTTATAGATCGACAAATAAAGAGTTTTTTATTTTTATATTAAACTACTTTTTTTTATTGTTTCTGCACTTACTTATTTTTTTTTTTTTTGGGTAATTATAAGTACGCATTCAAACATATAATAATTTAAAAATTATTAATTATTTATTTGCATTTTATTTTGCCTCCTATTTAACTAGTATAAATTGGTGCCATAGAAAATTATGTTTTTAAAGTATGTATGTAATATGTATGTATTGATAACGTCTAATAATTACTATAGAATTGTTTATATTATTCGCCTCTGCTACGAGGAAGTAGCGAAGTAGTAACCAATGCGCAAACATATTGTTACGAGTACTTGCCAATTAAGTTGGTGTGAGCATAATTAATGAACATCTTCCCTGATTACATAAGGAATATTCTCGGCTTTCCTGACACATCTAGAAAACACCAGCAAAGATCAATGGGAAAACAATTGGAATACTAGACGGCTGTAGAATACCCTAGAAAAAGGCTGAGAAGACTATAAAAGCGGACGAGACACTCACACCGAGTTAGTTGACAGTTTACAGTAACAGCTGATGCAAAGCGATCGATAGGCGATACAGGCGAACCATAGAGGCGATAGTGTTCATAGAGAGCGATAAATAGTGTCTACCGGAACGGCGATTAAAAAGTGACTTTTAGTGAAATAAATTGTGCGGACTTGTTCATAACTGTAGTGTAGTCAAATTAATTTTAGTAATTAAATAAACTCGTTGTTTTGTTTTGTTAATTGTGTTTTCTGTGACCGAACACGTCACATTTGGTGTCAGGAGTGGGATAGTAAGGGAATTGAAGAAAGTTAGTGCGACAGATCGTAGGAGAGGTCCGAAGAGAAGAAGAATTTTGAAGCCTTATGCCAGTAACAAGAAAACAAGCGGCAATAATGGAAGAACAAATAAAGGCTTTAATGGAAATGATGAAGGCAATGAAGGCAGGTCAGGAAGACATGAAGGCAGGCCAGGAAGAAATGAAGGAAGAATTGAAGAATAAAATGGAAGCTGGACAGGAAGAATTGAAGAATAAAATGGAAGCTGGACAGGACGAAATGAAATTAGCACAAGAAGAAATGAAGGAAGAAATTAAAGCAAGCAAAGAAGAAATTAAGGCAGTTCAAGAGAAATTGGTCGAAGATATAAGGACAATAAAAATTGAGCAAGAAGGATTAAAAGAAGAATTACAGGAAGTACGACAAGAATTGGAGATACGACAAGAAAAGCTAAGAGATGAGTTGAAAGAAGAAGTACAAAAGGAAGTAGAGAAGATGAGACAGAAGTTCGAGAACACAAAACCGGCAAGTGAAGTAAAGTCCGGAGACACTGCCAAGACGATTAGAATTAAACCACCGACTTTCGACGGAAAAGTTTGCTGGTCTGTATACAAACGACAGTTCGAGGTAGCGGCAGAAGCAAACAACTGGAACGATTTTGAGAAAGCAACGGCGCTGGTCATAGCCCTGCGAGGAGAAGCATTGGATGTCCTTCAAGGTATTCCAGAGCGCCAACAACGGGACTTCTCTGCGCTGCTAGAGCGACTTGAAATGAGATATGGCGACAAACATTTGCAACAAGTGTACCAAACCCAACTCAAGTGTCGCAATCAGAAGACATCAGAAAATCTACAGGAGTTCGAGGCCGATGTGGAACGTCTAGTTAGATTGGCCTATCCTACCGCTCCGCAGGACTTCGCAGACCAACTAGCAGTCCAAACATTCGTCGATGGTGTAAGGGACACCGACTTACAACAAGTTCTCCGTTTGGCCCGCCACAAGACTGCGAGTGACGCACTGGCGCACGCCTTAGAATTCGAAGCTGCAAAACAAGCTTCTAAGGGCCACGTGCGTGTACGCCAAACAACTGTTGAACACGACGAATACAAGAATGAAGTCGCAAGACTGATTAAAGAATGCGTCGAAACTGTCAAGAGGAATACCATCAACGACAAGAGAGAATCGGCAAAATGTTGGGAATGCGGGAAGGTCGGTCACTTTTCCCGAGACTGTGACAAAAACAAAGGAAGACCAAGGTGCTGGGAATGTGGAAGGCACGGACATTTACAGCGAGACTGCCCGGCCGAAGAACGCCGTGCGGACCGACAGCAGTCGGGAAACTAAGATCAGCCAACTTTGAGGGGCGCAAGGTGGCTTCTCCCTACCAAGCCCCAACAGAAATCGTCGTTTCCCAACTAAACGGAAGCAAGTCCTTATTCGTCGAAGGTCACATCAACAACAAGAACGTTAGAATGGTGGTCGATACGGGAGCTTCAAAGACCATAATCCGGCCGAACATCGTTAACGAGTGGAGAATCCGTCCCCTGCAGAGGAAGCTACGTTTGACCACGGTTACCGGAGAAACAGCGCCGATTAGAGGAGAATGCGACATCGAGTTGAGACTGGGAGAAGTATGCCTTCGACACAGGGCACTGGTAGCCGATGTCGCCGACGACGTGATCATTGGATTGGATCTTCTTGAACGAAACAAAATTAATCTGGATTTGGGCTCCGGCATTTTACGCATCGGCAAGGAAGAGTTGGTGATGACAAACCCCACCAAAGAGTACGGTCTTCGAAAGGTCATCGTTGCAGAAGACCGGTTACTACCTGCTAGATCCGAGGTAGTTCTCAAAATAAACATCGACGGCGAAGGTGCGGATGGTTTGGTGGGGATAGTAGAAGCCAAAAACCCGGATTTGACACAGAAAGCCATACTGATAGGACGAACACTAATTCGAACTGGGACGCCGAACGCATCTGTCAGAGTGGTCAATCTGAAGAACTTCGAGCAAAAAGTGTGTAAAGGAATGGAAGTAGGAGTCCTTGAACCCGTGGTGTCCATCCTCCAGTGCGAAGTTGAAGCTGAACCCTCAATTGCAGAGAGCGAACCACTTCCAACCGTTCTTCGAGACTTAGTGCAGCGTTCGGCCACAAACCTTAACAGCGACCAAATTAGAAAATTCGAAGAACTACTCAGCAAGTATCGAAACGTCTTCGCCCTCTCTGACAACGACTTTGGGAGAACGAATCTGACATACCACCGTATAGACACGGGATCAGCTCGTCCTATTAAACAACCATCTAGAAGAGTTCCATGGGCTAAGCAAGAAGAAGTCAACAACCTGGTGAAGAACATGGAAGAACAAGGGGTAATCGAACCATCACAAAGTGCTTGGGCTTCGCCGATGGTGTTGGTTAGGAAGAAGGATGGATCGACCAGGTTCTGCGTTGACTACAGGAAGCTCAACGACGTAACTTTAAAGGACAGCTATCCCTTACCCAGAATCGACGACACCCTTGACAGCTTGGTTGGTGCCAAATGGTTTTCAACGTTAGATTTGAAGAGTGGATACTGGCAAGTGGAACTGGATCCACAAGACAAGCAGAAGACCGCATTCACGACTGGTTACGGGCTGTGGCACTTTAACGTTATGCCATTTGGACTATGTAACGCTCCCGCCACTTTCGAGCGACTTATGGAAAATGTGCTACAAGGGCTTAATTGGAAGGTTTGTCTGGTGTATCTAGACGACGTGATAGTACTGGGAAAGACATTCGAAGACCACCTCCAGAATGTCGAAGAAGTGATCAAGAAGCTTTCAGCAGCCAAGTTGAAACTCAGTCCCAAGAAATGCCATCTGTTCTGTAAGGAGGTGAAATATCTTGGCCACGTTATTACCTCAGAAGGAATAAGAACTGATCCTGACAAGACTGAAGCTGTGAGAAGTTGGCCTGTTCCGAAGAACCAACACGACTTGAGAAGCTTTTTGGGGCTGTGTTCCTATTACCGACGATTCGTAAAGGGATTTGCAGATATAGCTCGACCGCTCCACAAGTTAACAGAGGATGGTGTCCCTTTCCAATGGTCAGAACCATGTCAGCAAGCTTTTGAAACACTGAAGTCTACCCTTTCTCAAGCCCCAATACTGACGTACCCACAGTTCGACACAGACTTCATTGTCGATACGGATGCCAGCAATGTAGGAATTGGTGGTGTACTGTCGCAGATGCAGGAAGAAAAAGAAAAAGTCATTGGCTACTTCAGTAAGGCACTGTCAAAGCCGGAGCGAAACTATTGCGTGACCCGTAGAGAATTGCTGGCAGTCGTCAAAACTCTCGAACATTTCCATAAGTATTTCTACGGACGAAAATTCCTGCTAAGGACAGACCATGCGTCCCTGAAATGGCTGCTGCAATTCAAAAACCCAGAAGGACAACTGGCTCGATGGCTACAGCAGCTACAAGTATACGACTTCAGCATCGAGCATCGTGCTGGAAAACAACATGGTAACGCTGATGCCCTCTCGCGAAGACCATGCTCGAAGAACTGCAAACATTGCATGGCCGCCGAAAAGAAGGAACCAGTCAACTTGGCACGGATCTGTCAGACGATGGTGGAACCTGAAGAACACTGGCAGAACGAAGACCTGGCGAAAGACCAAGATAACGACGAAGACATTAAACCGATACTGCGGTGGAAAAAGACAGGAGCAGCACGACCTACCTGGGCAGATGTTAGTAGTACGAGTACCATCACGAAAAGCTATTGGGCCTTATGGGATTCGCTCATCGTCGAGAATGGGGTACTAAAAAGAGTGTGGGAAAGCCCTGACGGAACTAAAATTCGACATCAAGTAGTTCTCCCGAAGAACAGAGTCAATGAGGTGCTGACAGAAGTCCATGGAGGTGTTGGTGGAGGACACTTCGGAGTAACAAAGACGTTGGAGAAGGTGCGAGAGCGATTTTATTGGCTAAAGTGTAGAAGAGACGTCGAAAATTGGTGTAGGAAGTGTCCAACGTGTGCGTCAGCCAAGGGACCTCAGACTCGAAGCCGAGGGCGAATGAAGCAGTACAATGTTGGTGCCCCATTTGAGAGAATAGCTCTGGACGTAGCAGGACCATTCCCAACAACAGCTGCTGGCAATAAGTACATCTTGGTAGTGATGGACTATTTTAGCAAATGGCCCGAAGTGTACGCAATCCCAAATCAAGAAGCTACTACGGTCGCTGGAATGTTGGTCAACCAATGGATCAGCCGGTATGGAGTTCCGATGGAGATCCACTCTGACCAGGGACGGAACTTTGAATCCGCAGTATTCCGGGAAGTCTGTGAGCTGCTAGGAGTACAGAAAACTAGGACCACTCCATTACATCCACAATCTGACGGAATGGTCGAACGGTTTAACGCGACGCTAGAAACCAATTTGAAAATGGTTGTTAACGATCATCAGACAGACTGGGACCAGCATATACCTTTGTTCCTGTTGGCCTATCGAAGTGCGGTTCACGAGACCACCGGCAGAACACCAGCCAGCATTTTATTTGGAAGAGAGCTGAAGTTACCGATGGACATCCGGTTTGGACACCCAGAAGATCGGCGACCTTCAGCTACCGACTACGCACAGCAGCTAGAGGAACGACTCGATGCCATCCATAGAGCCGTTCGTAACAAAATCCAAGTAGGGAGTGACCGCATGAAGACCAGGTACGACCGGAGAGCCAACAGCACAGGATTCAGAGAAGGGGACCAGGTGTGGCTTTACAATCCTGTCCGTCGGAAAGGACGCTCACCGAAGCTACAGCGAGCCTGGGAAGGACCTTACACTGTGGTCAGAAGGCTGAATGACGTGGTCTACCGTATTCAGAGAGGACCAAAGGCCAAGATGTAAGTTGTACACTTGGACCGCCTGGCGCCCTACAAAGGTCAAGACATTGATCGGGACGATCAATTCTAAGAAGGGGGCAGTGTTACGAGTACTTGCCAATTAAGTTGGTGTGAGCATAATTAATGAACATCTTCCCTGATTACATAAGGAATATTCTCGGCTTTCCTGACACATCTAGAAAACACCAGCAAAGATCAATGGGAAAACAATTGGAATACTAGACGGCTGTAGAATACCCTAGAAAAAGGCTGAGAAGACTATAAAAGCGGACGAGACACTCACACCGAGTTAGTTGACAGTTTACAGTAACAGCTGATGCAAAGCGATCGATAGGCGATACAGGCGAACCATAGAGGCGATAGTGTTCATAGAGAGCGATAAATAGTGTCTACCGGAACGGCGATTAAAAAGTGACTTTTAGTGAAATAAATTGTGCGGACTTGTTCATAACTGTAGTGTAGTCAAATTAATTTTAGTAATTAAATAAACTCGTTGTTTTGTTTTGTTAATTGTGTTTTCTGTGACCGAACACGTCACAATATCATTTACCCATTCCAACCACGACTCCAACGTTCAGTTCGATAGTTGAAAAGTATTCGAATAAAAAAAGTAACTACTATTTTCAGTAACTACTTTCAGTTACTAAAACTATTCATTACTTTTTTATTCGAATAAAAATAGTAACTACTATTTTCAGTAACTACTTTCAGTTACTAAAACTATTCATTATTTTTTTTATTCGAATACTTTTCAACTATCGAATAGTTCGAATAGTAGTGAACTATCGAATAGTTCGATAGTTTTTATTCGATAGTGCCCATCACTTATTCTTTTACTTCTTAGAACATATTTGAACTCCCTGTAACATTCTAAAAAAATCTGCTTCATTCTCATCCCCACTCCGTGCTATTTCCTGGGTGAGTAGTGACATTAGTAGACGCCTGGCGGGGATGACTATCGATTGATAATAATTGATCAGTTATCGTCCACTGAGAGTTGAAGACTATTACAGTATCTACTAATATCGCTATGAGAAAATGGGGGTTGGTGGTAGAAGGATGAAAATTAAGGGTTATATGTATTTTTTAATGCCAAATCATAAATAAATAAAAATAAACAATTTTGTCCAAAAAAGTTAGGGGTGGGCAACCCTTATCACTTGGGGGTATTAAAAATAGATAGTTCCCTATTATCGGACCTACTGAATATGCATATAAAATTTAATAAAAACCGGTCAAGCCGTTTCGGAAGACACGAGACACGAGACACAAGAATTTTATATATTAGATAATTCATAATTATAACATCATTACTATTTACTTGAAAATATTGTTATTTATACTATTTATCAAACGAATTATTTTATGTATTTATATTAAAATATTAATATATTCATTTGGAGCATGTGTTCATATTATTTTAATAATATCCTAAAACTAATTGCAAACATTAGCAGATACATTTTCTTCATAATAGATAATTGATTTTAATATTTCCACAAAATATTTGTTTCATATCTATAATAACATAGATGTAGGTAAAAAAAAGTCATTATTATTACCTATCCCAAAGTTGTGCACTGCTCTTGTTAAATTTGCAAAAGCTGCACTTTCAAAGCTTTAAGTATTTGTAGCTTTTGATTTTATAGTTGCATTCGCCAAACGAAGCATGTATTTATATGTAGATATATAATAATGTGCAACCGGGACCCACAGGCGAGCTACGAAGCACGACTGCTGCTTTAAGATAATCCTCTATAGTGATCACTTTATCCAAATTCTGACCGCATCGGTTGTAGCTTAATTCTCCTAACGAGGAAGTTGTTGTTTGCAGTACAATTTGAAAAAGAATAACAAAAGTTTTCAGCTTAACATTCCGTTATCCTTAATTTGCACTGCAAATGTTGCTAATAGAGAAGACGAATTGGTTTGTCAACTTTTCAACAACAAAAGCGGCAATATAAATATCACATTAAAATGATAATTAAAATATCAACAATTTGCTATAGGGCACACATTTTTGGATAAATTGAATTATTCTGTACATGTTATTAGGAGAACAAAATTAATATGGCTAAATCTGTTGCTAATAAGTATAAGAGTTGAAAACGGTTGGACCAATTCAGATATTTTTCTAGTTTTTCAAATATTCATTGAGGCCAATAAAGGTTCTTATAAAGGGAAAATTTGGAAAATTGCACAGAAGTAAACATAGAAACTACATTTTTCTTTATCACATTCAAATCGTTCCTAGCTGTCGATTCTAGAGATGGCGATGAGATCGAATAATCGAAGAATCGATTTTGTGGGGTCGTAAGAATTGATTTGAGTGATAAATTGAACAAGTGAATCGTTCTCAAACACCCTAAAGTTGACTTGAAATTCATTTAGTTAATATTTCAAATAAAAACAAAAGAGTACCAAACTTTAATATTTAATTAGTAGCTTCATAATTATTAATGCTACTTTAAAAGTTACTTTGCTTACAATCTTTGCTTGATCAATCAACAATTCACTCAAATAATTGAACGGATTGTATTGAAAAATGATGGATTTTTGAAAATTCAACTCCTAAAGGACTGAAGAAAAACATATAAGTTACCTAGTTGTTTCAATTCGAAAATTCGCAAGACTACGGCTGTCAACAAATAAATGAAAACATGTTTCATGCTTTTAAAATGCAAACCCTTAAGGGGACGAAAAGATGTAAACAGGCAAAAGATCAACATGGGTATAATTTTCGAGGATTGCAAAAACGTAAATGTCAATTTTGAAATTTATTTCAACTGAACAACAAAAAAAGTGGAAAAGAACGCTGTCAAAAACTGGTATTAAAGTAGATATTAGTAGAGTTTTATTATACTCTTGATTTTGAGGAAATGTTCATCTGATCTTGTCTTGACTCAAAAAACATCGATTTAGAAAAGAAATTGAAACAGAATAAATAGAAGCACTTGGAGAATTTTTCAGATCAAACAACTTTATCAAGAGCCTCACCATCTTTATGGAGCCACCTAATAGAATATATTACACTTTATTATGCATTTCGCTGTTTTTATTTTTTACAATATGGTTTGTTTAAACATAAATGAAGTTTACAATATACTTTGAAAACGTAAAAAAACACATAATAATAACCTACAAATTGCACAAGATAAGAAAAATTACTCTTTTGATCGTGATTTTTAAATGTAAAGATAGGGTTAAAGCTAATATATATATTGTAGACAAAACACTAAAAGATGCTGCTCTTTGATCTTCAAAAATTATTCACATATAAGAACAAAAATTAATTAAAAAATTCCCTCTTGTCTAATTTTCGTTTATACCTTATATATTGAAATTCAAGTGCAAACCTATCACCGACGTATAACTCTTCAGCCGCAAGTACAAACGAGCCGACCAATTGATATCAATTAAAATAGCCTGCAAGCTGCCCAAAAAAGACGTTGGCAATCCACATTAATAATATCACACGCAAGTACTCTCGCTACAGTGTGTAAGAATTCAAAATATTTTAATACATATAATGTATCAGTTAGCTAATATAAAAAGAAAAGGTAAAGGCAGTCTATTCGAAAATGTTTGAAGGCCCTATTTGTTTAGATTAACGTAACTCGTTCTCGTGGTTCGTTCCGTAGATTATTTATGCGTCTACAAGGATATTTTGTAAACACTGCCTGACATTCCAACGACACTATGCCCCTTGTACAAAAATATTTTATATTTAATCATGGCAGTATAGTTTAGACCACGATTGTAAGTGAATGTGTGTGTCTTGTTAACTTTTAAAACAAAGGGGTGAGTTTATTCACTGAGCGTTCTTCCTTTTTATATTTATTTGCCTGACATTTGAATTAGGTACTTGCTAAAAGAATATTTTGCATGATGATGATATTGATATTTGCTCAATGTTGATAATTCTTGGCTATTATTGAACAGTTGGAGAAGTCCCAATACGAGTTCGCCCTTTGTGATTATTTCTCGTAACGTAAAGGTAGCTGGAGAGGTCACACTGCGAGTCTGCCCTTTGTGACCATTGCACATCTTAGTACCGACTGTATTTATCAGATAAACAATTTAACTCTAGTATCTGAAGAGAGCACATCGCGAGTTCAGCCCCTTGTGCTAATTGCACATCACATCTTAGTACTAGTAGTAATTTAATAAGTATTAAAGGCGCAATGCGAGTTACAGCCCTTTGCGCCCGAGAGCAATTCTGGAGCGGACATAATGCGAGTCTGCCCTTTATGTCCATTGCACAACTCAGAATAGTTTCTCAGTAAATAATTGATCAAGCAATAAAATAACAATGACATAACAAATTATCAACACATTCGTAAATATCTTTTATAGGGGACGCGAACGCTCACACTTGTGTTTTCTCATTTTATAGGGTTGCACCCGTATTGGACGTACAATGCCTGACCATCCTGATATGCCCCTCCTTAAGTATAATTAAATTTAATATTTTTATATTTACAATTTTTATAATATAATATATTTTTTTATAAAGTTTATATATATATCACATAATCACATCATAGATTTAATTTGATTTTAATTTGTTATCTTATTTGTTTATTATTCGATTTTATATTATATATTTATCATTTGTCACTCCTTACAAGTGTGCCTGACCAAGTAAAAGTTACATCTATATTTGAAGAAAATGGTTTAATTCATTTAGAACGGAGAAATAACCATAAGAGTTTGTAAACATTTCTATAAATATATCCGAAGTAGTTGTCCAGGCTTTAGTACAATATAATCGTATTGTTGTATTTGTTTGTAAGAGAACCTCGAACATTACTCGCGAAATTCGCTGCAGTGGATGTTAATCTAACTTTTATATGGTTGCACAAACATTGTCCGAGAAGCGGCTGGCGCCACACACCGAATACAACCTTTCAGGCAGGCGCGCATTCATTTAGTAATGAACTCTATTACATCAAAACTGACCCGTTGTTTTTACTCACTTCCCTGGAGACGGATACCTATTTGCAGTTCAACACAACAGCGAATGACTTTCTAACAGTATACCCAGTAGCTACATAGTTCACTGGAAGAACAATGAAACGATATGAAAACATTAAATTTAGGTTACTTACAAACATAGTGCTTAAAGTACCATCTAAAAACTGAATTGTAAAATTTTGTGAAAGCCATTTCCCATATTTTCTGGATAGTGGTACAGCACTTGAATTAATTGTGAACTGTCTGAGTAATAGGGAACAATCTGTCAGAACAAGTAATACTTTAAGTAGTTCTCTGAATATAGATATTTGGGTACCACAAGGGACCATTGTTGTTTACTGCAGGTATATATCAATGATATTTCTAAACTAATTGCAAGTGAAGACATAATTACATGCATACGCTAATGATACAACTGCACTAAGTGTTGAACCTTCATGGACACTTGCAGAAGACAAAATGAAGCAATATTTGAATTAGCTTACTTTACGTTAGCAATAAGTACGGTATTTGCAAGGCTTAAAGGAAAACCTTTTAACTAAAGATCTTCACAATCTGAATGTTGCACTTACCACTCGACTGTTAATTCGGTCAATCTGTTTCGGAAGCTGTATCCAATTTCGGGGAAAATACGATTTCTGGGGCGCCACGATTTGATAAGCCAACATAAAACGAAAATTAAGAATAAATTTTTTCGATATCTCGCTTCGTTTTCGAAGATCGAAGGTCGAGCAAAAGTTCCGTTTCCGTGGGCACACTCATATAGTCTACAGGCCTAAACAAATGAGTTATGGCCCTATAAAGGTAAATCGAGGTCGCCGAACACGTTGGTCGTGGTATGGAATCGATATCTCAATTAGTTTTCGAGATATCGGACTAATAAGGTGCATGCACCTTCAAGAGTGTTAGGTTACGGTATGAAATATTCGCTATGATATAAATGTTTAAAGTGCTATGCACCACCGAAAAGTGCTATGCACCACTAAGAGAGTTTTGCTTAGGTTAAACGGAACTGTTTTCAATTGAATAATTTTTTTTCACATTTCAATATCTCGAAAAATATAGTACATGGAATTTTTTAATCATTTTTTTCGTGTTTTCACGGCCGATTACATAATAAAACACATTTGTTTCATAAAAATTTTCACTTTGATTTTTCGACTTTCGAACTTCGATATCTCGAAAGCCAAGCGAGATATCGAAAGTTTTTTTCTTAATTTACGTTTTATTGTTGTTTATGTTTTGTTTATTAAAATCAAACAACATTCCCGTTTTATGTCACTTTATTAATTTATTAATAGTTTTGCTTTGTTGTTGAATTGGCACTATTATACATGAGAACGTTACAAGAAGCGTGCGGTAGCACTTATTGTATCTGTGTCATGTACTGCTCTTTTACACCTGATGGAAGCAGTTTAAATACTAGCAGGTGTAATAATAAGTTGCATCAACAATATTGCAGTCTATTAAGTAATGGTTTACTTAAATTGATACTTACATCTAATTTACTATATTTCTTAATATTATAATATATTTCTATTACTAAAATAGTTACAGACATTAGAGAGAACTGAGATAAAAACATACTGTAGCGACCAGTGACACAGTACGTGTGTGCGATAACAATTTGTGGCATGTACTTGTTATCGCTAACATGCTTACGGCGTAGACACCGCACACTGTACTTTTCGTGTTATCAACTTACAAGATGTAAATCCTTCTCCGGCGACAAGTAACAAGTTCAATTCTGGAATAATCGAGGACTTGCTAATTATTACTCATCATTCGGGAATACTCAGGATTTCTTCGAGTTCCTGTCTAGAAAGTTCGAAAGGTGTATATATAGTGATCATCTTTGGACCGAGGGACAGTTAGTTGAAGAAAGCATCAGTGCGCGAATTAAAACCGATAATAGACAAAGTGATATAAATAAATTGTTATATAAATAAGTGAATTGTTGTGATATAAATGGTAGTTCTAAGTTAGTGTTTAAGTGTTATAAATAGTGTTAAATAAATAATTGTTTAAATAAATACTTTGACTAGAAAATTCGTTACAATACCCTCCGTGCAGATAAGAATTGATTTGAAGTGCAATCCTCACGAGATACGATAAGCTATAATTAATAAAGTCAAAATAAACAAAGATATGGAGCAACATAACCAAAAGTTATTCTACCACTGCTTTTTACCTCGGCTGTTTCGTTTCTTCTCCCCTATTCGTTCCTTCAACTGCTAATAGAGGTGGATTAATGGTTAAAGTAGCCTTAACCAGCGAACAGCGGCGACCATTGAAGGTAGAACCAAAACACCACTTCTCTCAAAAAAGAGTTTTTTGTTTGTAAAATACAGAAGTGGAGAATTAATCATATAATAATTAGTCTAAAATTCGTACGAAGCTTGAATTGCTGGAGTTAAATCATTTTTATTTCCAATTAATTAATTTCAATTGTAGTTTAATGTGTAGTATAAGCAAAAGTTGGATAAACTGGTATGTGAATTTAACAGTAATTAGTGAAAGCCAAATTTTAATCAAACAACTTTATTCGGTAGAATTAACGTTTGTAATTTAAGCAACTAAACAAAGTTTGCGCGGAACATTTATCCAAAGGTCAAGGGAAATAAGTTACAGTTGAGTTGGAAAACACCAGACGGACGTCGACATCGTTCTCCTACTCGGTTAAATTAATTTTAGACTTGCTATTGAATGGCTTCGTTACTCCTTTTAAGGTTTCATGAATATTTATCGAATACTTCAGCCAATCTTCAAAGTGCACCTCGAAAAAGGTGTCTACTTGGTTTTATATTGTGGTACATACAAGTTAAAATATATTCCTACACGTAAAAGTTAACGTCTCTAGACATATGCACTTAAATTGGAATTGGCTTTTACCAAAATTATTAACAGGGGTAAATTGAAACATGAAAAGCTGAAACTGGTGAAACTAACTCTATTGTACAATTAGTTATTTCATAAATAAGTTTGAAATGAAATTTAATCGACCATAACATCTCACCTTATTACAAATTACCGTATTTTCGAAACCTCATAAAATTTTGTCTTAGTGTAACCCGCTATGTAATAGTATTATTATTATTTTCATTTCGGGACCGATCGGTAATGTGTTTATGTACTATGTGTGGAATGTATTAAAAACTTTTGGGTGTTTCATTCCCACCAATGTTGCCCCTCCGGCCTACACTCTAGTGCAGTCGGAAGGTAGGGCGGAAGGCCCTCTTCAGTTTCCTTTAGGAATCGTGGGAATAAATCGACGAAATAAAGACAGAAGAGGCGCAAAAGACTATATGTGGAATATTACTACCCCAGCATTTGCCTAAATGATCCAAGGAAACCACAGAAGAACTTGGACCAGAGTAGCCGGCCCCGGAATCGAACCAGTCAAATAAATCTAAATGAGTTTAATGATATTAACCATATGTAATATAGATTCTAAAGAGCTAAGTTTGCCTTCTTTTGAAATGAAGAAACCGTATCGCGATTGTGACAATGTACAGGGTGATCATTTTCAGCCTACCCCTAGACGTATCACAGGATTGAAGTGGGATATTGTTTTGAAATAAAATTTTAACAAATGTTTTCAGTTTGTTTCCATTTGTAGGTCAAGTGACATAAATTAAGCGATGTAATACGCAGTTGTGTGTGTCGTAGGCCCTGAACTTAAGGAACTAAGATGCAGATCCAAAGATAGGTAGCCCCGAAGTGAAAATGACCCATTGCAGACATGTCATTTCCATTTCTTCTTTTATTTTATTTTAATAGATCTATTTCTCTGGAAAAGTTAGGATTAATTTTCATATTAAAAATACAAAGTAAGTAAGCTTAACTCCAATAAGTACTCCCTACAGAAATAAAGCCAGAAATACTAAAATAAGAATGCCAGAACTATTTGAAAATGTTTACCCTTCCCTGTATACAATTGAATATTATTCAAATAATTGTGATAAAATTTGCTATACACACCCCAAGGCAGGTTAATCTTTTTTATATTGATAAAGTAGACTTTCGCAGGTAACAGTATCGACTGCTCAGTGGAGAGTGTCCACGTTCTATTCCGGCCAATAAATACTCTCTTTTCTTCTTAATTTAATTTTCTTTCTGACAATTTAAAGAATCGCTGGTTCCTTACATATATGTATATATATATAGGATATGTGGATAATAACCACTTAGTATAATTATTCAGCTTAAAGTTATGAAATATATAGATATAGGTGTACGTAATGAACAAGCCCCTTTTGCTTAAATTAACTAAAGCAGAGAAACAAGATTCTCAGGTTAGTTACTAATTTTAATCATTGTATGCCACTCGAGCAATAAACCAGTCTTGTCTCTAATTAGGTTTTCTTTGAAGAACAAAAGGAGTTTACCCGTGCTCGTATACATAAATATATTTCCGTAAATTATATGGCGCTGTTGTTGACAATTTATGGGAACGGTGAACGCATCGTCTAATTTCTCAACAAATTTTCAGGACATAATTCAAAACCCGATCGTCTCGTCTTTGTTCACGTCATAGTAGTTTCCGCTTCTTGAATTCTGCTATTATGTTGTTGTTGGCGGTGGTGTCGTGTCAGTAAATACTTTGGAATTTTCTACGTCTTTCACATACTTTTCACGCGCCAGCTTTGTCTTCTTATTAAAACCATTACTCCTGCTGCTATTCGAATTATTCACGAAAACGGTACGAGATAATTACATTTCTTTGTTTAAAGTGATTACTTTATTGCTCAAATGCTACGTAAAACAAACATCTCATTCAATTAAAATTCTAGTTAAACGAATGTTATGCTAATAAAATTGAAACACTTAAAATGCCATGGAAAATGTTTTTGTGGCTTTTCATATAGAAGAAATAATCCCTTCAATAAGTTTATGGATGTAAACATACTTCTGAAAACAGATATTGATTTGTAAATAGTTTTTTTTCCATAAAAAAGGCATAAGGTCAGTCATACATATAAATAATAAAAAATCCAACCGCTTTTTAATCTTTGACAGTTTTATTACTTCGCACCCCTTTGATCTCAATAATTTAAAAACCGTAAAAACATTAAAAATTTTAATATCGAAGCGAATTTCAAATTTTATTTAAAAGTACATTTTTGATGAAAAATTATTCCTTTTCACTAAGTTAGTAATTTATTCCATTTTCCACTCCTTTGCCTTGCTGTCGGTAGTTAGCTTTAGCATACTGCATATAAATTAATAACTGAATTTGCTGTAGGTGGTAGCAAATGAATTGGTTAGTGAGTATGAAAAACGATAATAATTCCTGAATGGGTAAATTATATATAGGATGGTGCATCTAAAATTGACGAATTGAAAATTTTTTAAAGGCAAATTCTTCCCGAAAATCTCGATATTTCGACTTGATTTATTAGTCAATTTTGCTTTCAAGTTGAGCGAAATTTCATGAGTGCAACCATCCTTCTAGAAGTGGTGACAACCCTTCAAGAATCTTATATAACAAGGGTAGTCAAGTCATATCATTTTAGTGATACATATTCGAAATCTGTGACATATTTTTGTGTTTCACTATAATTAAATGTGAAAAACTTGTTAGAAGTTGACGGAATTAATTGAGAACGATATAAGAAATAACTACTGATAAACTTCCCGGGTAATTGAACTACAAAAAATTTAACACCATAAGATTACTTTTTAAGGAGCCAAATAAAATTTTTTATCTGTAGAACGATATTTAAAAGATCTACGTCACCAAAATGTGGTTGCATGTAATGAATTAGCGCCAACAATACTAAAATGTTAAAAAAAAGGTAACCAAAGATTTTATTACTACACAAAAAGGCTTGCAATTTGAATCATTAATTAACCAATTTCTTCGAGAACTTCTTTTAATTTATTTCTGCCGACATTTTCAATTGTGTTTTTACATTAGCTACAGCGTACATAGAAAGGTGAAGGTAAAGGTGACGGAAAAGGTCTTAAAATGTGCACTAGGGGACGAAGTTTGATTGACCGTAAACAGGTGTT
Source organism: Agrilus mali (assembly GCA_029378335.1). Classification (NCBI taxonomy): domain Eukaryota; kingdom Metazoa; phylum Arthropoda; class Insecta; order Coleoptera; family Buprestidae; genus Agrilus; species Agrilus mali. The sequence continues at coordinate 9,030,760 of CM055657.1, read as the reverse complement.
GTCCTTCCTTGGGTGTACATCAAGATCCCGGAAAACCGAATTAAAACGCACCATCACTCAGGCTTATCTCCCCTATATTCCGAGAGTCACAGACAGAATCGGCAGAATTATGAAGAAGCACGATATTAGGACTATTTTCAAGCCAACGAGAAACAATCAGATCAGCAAAAGACAGGAGAGACGCACTTTCAACTGCAGGAGTCTACCGCATACCTTGTTCCTGTGGCAAGGTTTACATTGGAACCACTAAAAGATCTATAGGGACAAGACTCAAGCAACATAAAGCGAACTGCCGGCAGACTGAGAAATCGGCAGTAGCCGAACACGCATTAAACAATGGGGAACAGACGATATACTTGGAAAGCTGCACCTTGCTGGCATCAGTCAACGGCTATTACAGCAGGTTGGTTAGGGAAGCCATAGAGATCAACAAACATCCGGACAATTTCAACAGAAAGGAGGGGACCCTCAGGCTCAATCAGATCTGGAACCCGATTCTTAGAAACGTCCGAACCATGCCTATCAATACATCGAAATCTACTCAAGCGGAACGAGAAAATGAAAAAACAGATTAGAAAATCAAAACCGCCAAGTTCATATATATTGTAATGTTGTTGAATTTATTGTATCCAACTACTATAACAGAATTGTTGTAAAATAATTTAAAGGGCAGCTAAATACGCTAAGATTACATACATAGCAGACAATGAAAGTTAACGTGGAAAACTGTAAAATGGAAAAGTTTACATTAAATGATCCTTCAGATAAGAAGCGGTACATTAACAGAAATGGATCACAGATATAATAGAAATAAGTGTCGATGATGGAACATCAAAGCTAACTCAACTATTACTTTCTAATATAAACACCAAGACACTAAAAGAAAGAAAATAAATGGGAAAGATATGATGGAATTACACCATTAAACTGAATAGCTGTTATCTAACAATAAAAGCTAGCTATTATGTCTTACATTGTAGAATTATGATTCGGTATTTATAAGCCATTATAGGAAGAAATGTCCAGCCGCTTGGTCGGCAATTGTTGTTTACATTTTCAGTGATCGAAAATTTTTCCTTTATATCTCGATTTAAACATAAACAGGGATCATTGAAGACTATAAATAATTAAATAAAATTTTAATAATTCCAAAGTCTTCAAAGTCAACGCTACACATTGAGTATAATGAAGTAACCCACACTTGATATCTCCTACCGTGACCAGTAAAACAATCCCTTAAAAAGACTGAGGTTTATCTAAGTATTGTATTTATTCAATGATTATTATTCAATGTCTAATACTTTGTTTTTACAGAGGAAATTTCTGGAAATTAAATCAAGGACTCTTATGATAAAAGCGATATTGAATGTAACTAAAAAAAGCTTAACAGAAAATTTGAATCGTTAGTTCTGTTCTTCTTGTAAATTATCGTAACGTTTTGATGGTAATGAAGAAAGTAGGTTAATCTTAGATCTAGAGATGCTTTCTCAGTGTTCTGCAAGGTTATCCCCATAAGAATAAATTAAAAATTACATTAGTCACCAAAAGTATCAATGAAGTGTTTCAAGACTTAGTCGCTTCGGCTATAGATTGATAATTAATTTCAAATTAGAAACCCAATTTCAACTCCTTAAAGTGTGCATTTTCAAGAACGCGTACTATTTTGTTACTATATGAGAAATCTCTGTAAAAATTTTAAGGTTCTGATGTCTTGATCGGTACATTAAATTTTGGTCTCTTTTAGGGGTTCAATTAAAAAAAAATCAATCAATTAAATTTCTACCAGGAGTTGGGGTTGTGCAATGTGCATTTAACTTTCGGTTTATAAATATAATATATAATATAATTATTCTATTCTAATTGGAATGCAAAAAATGTTTCTATACCTAACGTGACCACACATCCCGTTTTGAACGAGACCATCCCTTTTTTCGGTTATGGGTCCCGTTGTCCCTCACTCACTCGCAATTGTCCCGTTTCCCGTAATCGCGCGAAAATTCAGTAGATACAGTATTTTACTTAATGAACAAATTGTGGATATCTGAAGAAAACTCAGTTACAGATTCCAGTTCTGAAGGCGATGGTTGATAAATAAGTTGAATATACAAAAAACGTGTCAATAGTTTTATTCTTATTTAAATGCATCACCAGGTATATTAAAACAAATTAGATCCTCTGACAAATATAAATATAACTAGACATTTTATGTCGCTTAATATTTTCAATTTGTAATAATATCTGATGCTTTCTTAATAAAGAACATTAAAAATGTGTTTTTTGTTTTTTTATAGATTAACTGCTAATTAACGTAAATAAATCAATGTTCCGTTTTGGTTAAAAAATATGGTCACGTTATCTATACCCCATTGGGAAATACAAATGTAATAAACGTGTGTTTAGTGTCAACAAAGGACAGATTGGTAAAGCTGCGCAGAAGCCCTTTGGGCAAGTAAAATTTAAATTGAAGACTGTGTAGTACGCATGACTGTCTCAACGTATTAGAATAATACAAGGGGAGACTATTAACCACTATTCCTCTTCTTTTGACTTTCCCCTGGCAACTTCTCGCGCTTTCTACTGTTAATTCACTATGGAATACGCCATTACTTTGATTTATTTAATTAAATAGATAAAACATTTTTGATTATTTATATATCCTTGTATTATATTCAACCTGTTTGTCTGTTGTCATGAGCTACACCATTACTTCATTGCAATTTGTTAAGTTTATCAACAACAAGAAAGTAAAATCAGAACCGACAGTACATTTAAGATCCCATAACTGTTAAGTAAGTGCAATAATCCTGAAAGTGGTTTTCCCATTAGTACTTTTGAGCAGGTGGATTCATGAGCCAAGAAGAATTTTAGTTGTTTAAATGATATACGAGTGGTAATTAGATGTAAAGAGCAGAACATGCTTCTACACGAGATTGCAATTTCTCCGCTTTACCGAATTAAATTCACTTAAAAAGCATTGCGCTCTTCTAAGCCCTCCTTTATTCTTGTCGGGAGACTCGTTCCGGTACAGTAACCGCCACTTCCTGATTATTAATAAATTTGAGGTTTTGAGACTCGCTCTCGCCTTTGCCGCCGCTGTAGATACCTATTTCTGTGGCGGCCTCGAATAATTAATCTATTTCTATGCAGCCTTTACTCCGATGAACGTAATCTCCTTTCCTAAATCATATTTAAGTAATTAATGGATTCCCATCTCTGCCTCTTCGCTACTAGCTGCTTCACGCGAATACAATAACTTAATTAATTGCGATATTTTTTGACCAAAATAAAATACCAAGGTCCATGTAATCATGTGACTAATATTGTTTAATAGCATAGCGTTATGAGAAGCAATTCTTCATTATTAACCCACTTAACAACCGAACCAAATATCATATCTCGCTGGAATCTGATCGTTAATATCTCGTCAGTAACATAATGCTGTGTGATAAACATTCGCCAACAAATGAAATTCATTGTTGTATTTTTGAAGGTCGACCGAATGGATGCAGATAAAAATGCAGACATTTTTGCTACATTGTTTTTGTGTTTAGGTTAGTATAAGTGAACGAAAATTTTTGGTTTTGAAAATTTCTGTGTAACAGTTTGATTGTATTACATCGAAATTATTAGTTTTCAACATACTCAGGTGAATTTTAATTAGCAGAACGAAATAAAACCCTCTAGGACCGTACGATTAATATTTAATTATCCACTGTTAAAGCCGTCAGTAGTGTTTCTCAAAACCCTTGATTTTCAAGAATTCTTATCTAGAGAAGAGCAACCATATTGTGACAGATGTATCATTCTGACGTTGACAAGCGCCGACTGCGAAAATTGTGTGGAAGTAACCTATAACGCGTTCCAGAAAGTCCGAGAGTTGCTGGACGTTTCGAGAGTTGCCTAGAAACGTCCATAAGACTATATAAGGAACAGCGTTGGACAGTTTGACAGTATTTTGATAGAAGAGAGCGACAGATATAAGCGAGAAAAGAAGAAAAGCGATTGACAAGCGAAATAGATATTGAATAGTTGCTGTTATAAAGTTAATTTAATAAAAAGTGTTGAGAGAAAAATACGTGATTTTGTAAATTACGTAACAATTGGTGTCAGGAGTAAGGATTGATGCCAGTAACAAGAAGTCAAGCGGCAAAAATGGAGGAGCAAATGAAAATTTTGATGGAAATGCTTAAAGAAATGAAGGCAGGCCAGGATGAAATGAAGGTGGAAATGAAGGAAGAAATTAAAGCAGGCAAGGATGAAATGAAGGCAGGCCAGGAAGAAATGAAGGAAGAAATTAAAGCAGGCAAAGAAGAAATTAAGGCAGGCCAAGAGAAATTAATCGAAGATATGAGGACGATAAAAATGGGACAGGGGAAACAACATCGTTTCATGGAGAATGCGAAGTGGTGATCGGTCTTGGAGACGCAAGCCTGTACCAACAAGTGCTGGTGGCCGATATCACCGATGACCTAATTTTGGGACTCGACCTAATGGAAAGACACCGAATCCAGCTACACATGGGCACAAAATGTTTACGAATAGGAGATCAAGAACTGCCATTACAAAGAAATGGGACTGATCAGCGAACACTACGGGTCGTCGTTGCTGAAGACCAAGTTTTACCTGGACACTTTTTCCCGAATTACAATAGAGGACAATGTCCCTTATGAAATTACTGGAGTCATAGAGCAAGACAACGAAGAATTGAGGCAGAAGGCTATTCTTGTCGGAAGAACTGTGGTACAAACCGGCTCGACCACAATTCCAATCAGAGTTGTCAATCTGAAAGGCTTCGAACAAAAACTTACGAAAGGAACACCAATAGGGACATTAGAACCAGTCACCACCATCAATCATTTGGACCAAATTAGAGAACAGAGGGAAGAAAACAAGAAGCAGCCAGAAGCACTACAAGAATTAATTAACAAGGCAAATGAACATCTTAATGAAGACGAAACTCGAAAGCTAGAACACCTAATTAGAACGCATCAGAACGTCTTTGCGATTGATGACACCGATTATGGAAGAACCAATCTAGCGTACCACCGAATCAACACAGGAAATGCAAGACCTATCAAACAGCCGCCCAGACGAGTACCATGGGCCAAACGAGAAGAAGTCGATTCATTGATAAAAGACATGCGCGAGAAAGGGATAATAGAACCATCGAAAAGTCCATGGACCTCCCCTATCGTTTTGGTACGAAGAAGGACGGATCAACGAGATTCTGTGTTGATTATCGACGATTGAACGAAGTAACACATAAAGACAGCTATCCTTTGCCACGAATCGATGATACGTTAGATTGTCTGTCGAGCGAAATTAAATGGTTCTCGACGTTGGACCTTAAGAGCGGATATTGGCAAGTCGAAGTACATCCTGAAGACAAAGAAAAGACTGCGTTTACTACTGGGAACGGTCTCTGGCAATTCAATGTAATGCCCTTCGGCCTATGCAACGCACCAGCTACTTTTGAAAGATTAATGGAAACCATTTTACAAGGACTCAATTGGGAAATCTGCTTGGTCTATTTGGATGACGTCATTGTGTTTGGGCGAACGTTTGAAGACCATCTCGCTAATCTGAGCAAAGTACTTCAGAAATTCACAGCGGCAAAGCTAAAATTAAATCCCAAAAAGTGTGCGTTGTTTAGAAGAGAAGTGAAATACCTGGGCCATGTCATATCAAGTAAAGGCGTTGGTACAGATTCTGACAAGACCGAGGCAGTTCGTAAATGGCCGCAACCAACGAATCAGCATGAACTGAGGAGTTTCTTGGGACTATGTTCGTACTATAGAAGATTCGTGAAGGGATTTGCGGATGTGGCTCGCCCCTTGCACAGACTTACCGAGAATGGAGTGCCTTTTGATTGGACGAACACCTGTTAAGAAGCTTTCCAAGTCTTGAAAAATAAGTTGTCTAACACTCCGATTTTGACTTATCCCGAATTTGGAAAACCATTCATAGTCAACACCGATGCGAGTAATGTGGGTATTGGATGGGTTCTTTCCCAAGTTCAAGACGGCAAAGAAAGAGTAATCGCATACTTTAGCAAGACACTGTCAAAGCCCGAGAAGAACTATTGTGTGACCCGCCGAGAACTATTGGCCGCGGTAAAAACTATAGAACATTTCCACAAATATCTATATGGGCGAGAATTTCTGCTGAGAACTGACCACTCTTCTCTTAAATGGTTGCTGCAATTCCGAAACCCTGAAGGACAGGTAGCCAGATGGTTACAGCGTTTACAAGAGTACAATTTCAAAATTGAACATCGGCCAGGAAAACACCATGATAATGCTGACGCCTTATCAAGACGACCATGCCCACGGAATTGCAAACATTGTTCTTCTGTGGAACGAAAAGAAGGGTTAGAACAAGTTCCATGCCTACATACCACCGTGGAGAGACAAGAGAATTGGGAAGACACAGTGTTGAAGGAGGAACAGCGAACCGATGATGACCTATGGCCTATCATGAAATGGAAAGAGACAGGAGAATCTCGACCAAAATGGGCGGACGTAAGCCTCCTTAGTATTACTACGAAATGTTATTGGGCCCAATGGGATTCACTAAAGCTCGAGAATGGAGTCCTTAAAAGAATCTTGGAAAGTCGAGACGGGACCAAGAAGCGCCTACAAGTTGTGTTGCCCAAGAAGAAGACGAAAGAAGTAATAAAAGAGCTACATGCTGGGACTGGAGTTGGACATTTTGGAGTGAAGAAGACATTAGAGAAAATACATGAACGGTATTACTGGGTGAACGCTAGATTGGATGTGGAAGACTGGTATAGAACATGCGAAATATGTGCTTCCAACAAAGGTCCGAGAACCAGGACACGCGGAAAGATGCACCAGTATAACGTCGGAGCACCATTCGAAAGAATAGCCATGGATATCGCTGGTCTCTTTCCCCGAACTGAAAATGGCAACCGCTACATTCTGGTTGTGATGGATTACTTCAGCAAGGGGCCGGAAGCCTATGCAATCTCCAACCAGGATGCAACCACCGTGGCGGAGGCAATAATAAACAACTGGATCAGCCGATATGGAGTTCCTATGGAGATTCACACTGACCAGGGCCGAAATTTTGAATCAGAAATATTCCACCGAGTATGTGAATTGATGGGAATAAGGAAAACTAGAACGACTCCGCTGCATCCTCGGTCTGATGGCATGGTAGAGCGATTTAATGCGACTATAGAAAACAACCTGAGGATGTTCGTGAACGATCATCAGACCGACTGGGATCGCCACATTCCCTTATTCCTTCTGGCCTATAAGTCATCCATACACGAGACCACCGGACAGACACCTTCCTGCGTGCTATTCGGGAAAGAACTGAGACTACCTGCTGATCTAATGTTTGGTCGACCTGAAGATTCTTCGCTGTCCACGGACGATTATGTGTCTGAACTACGCGAGCGGCTTAACACCATCCATAAAGCCGTCAGAACAAGAATGAAATTCGAAAGTGACCGGATGAAGACCCGCTACGATCAGCGAGCGAATTCCACTGGATTCAGGGAGGGCGACCGTGTATGGCTCCATAACTCAGTTCGCAAGAAAGGAAGGTGCCCTAAATTACAACGGAATTGGGAGGGCCCGTACAAAGTGATTACCCGGATAAACGATGTCGTCTACAGGATACAACGAGGCCCCAAATCGAAGATGAAAGTTGTACACCTCGACCGGTTGGCTCCGTACACAGTGGAAGAAACTGAGCAGGACGATCAGCGCTAGAGGGGGGGCAGTGTGACAGATGTGTCATTCTGACGTTGACAAGCGCCGACTGCGAAAATTGTGTGGAAGTAACCTATGACGCGTTCCAGAAAGTCCGAGAGTTGCTGGGCGTTTCGAGAGTTGCCTAGAAACGTCCATCCATAATATTATAAATGCGAATGTAAGTTTGTTTGTTACGCTTTCACGCAAAAACTACTTAACCGATCATCATGAAACTTTGCACATACACTCTTGAAGGTAGTAGAAGTAACATAGGATACTTTTTATTAAAAAAAAATAAAAATTGTTTTACGAAACATAAGAAAATTGTTTGTCAAAATATCGTCAAATTTAGCTACTTCAACGCCATCTAGTATCATAGTAATGAAGTTTCAACCCTGAATACTGTAATACCGGCCCACTGTATTAGAAGATCTAACAGCTAACCACAAAAATTCCGGATAACCTCAAAAATGTGAATAGTTTTATACTGCATGTAACGACAGAAGAAAATAACAATAAATATAGAAAAATTAGAAACAGTTGAAACTTTATTCAATTGAATTAGATATTGTCGTCACCGTCGGTGCGGCCGAAGGAATTCCGATCTTACTCGCTGATGTTAATTCTTACTCTGCTACTAACTATATTGACTCATTTCTATTATTATACCCTTACTTTTTATCTCTCATACTTATTTAATTTCTCCAATGCGGGCGAAGCCGCGGGCAAAAAGCTAGTAATACTATATAAGGAACAGCGTTGGACAGTTTGACAGTATTTTGATAAAAGAGAGCGACAGATATAAGCGAGAAGAGAAGAAAAGCGATTGACAAGCGAAATAGATATTGAATCGTTGCTGTTATAAAGTTAATTTAATAAAAAGTGTTGAGAGAAAAATACGTGATTTTGTATATTACGTAACAATATGAAAATTACAGCAGGACTAAGAATCACTAAGAATTTTCGATATCAAAATTAATAATTAATGCCTAAAATATTATTAAATTTCCACTTCTATCTATACACAGTCGCAATTGTGTAATCTGCGTTAACCTGTAGTTTACTAAATGTTTCTCATACGACCACAATACTTTGATTAAACGCTCAAGTTTACATAAATATAAAAATATTTTTTGATCTTGACTAGTTACGAGTTGGATATCGAGATCAAGATTCTTGTCTTAGTAAAATCCTAATCAATTACTATTTTCATTATAACTATTAAAACAGCTTTATTTCGAAATATTTGTACATTTTAACAAAAAGGAAACGGTTAAATATTTAAAATATTCGTGTCATCTTTACACAACAATTTATATAAAGATTTCAAAAGAGCGGTTTTAAGAGTGTATTATTTCATTGCAAAGGAATTTTACGTAACATTTATGTTTTGGCCTGAAAAAGTAAAGAAATCTATCATCTGGTGGCGCCACTTGACCCTTTGAAAAAGTTAACCTTTACTTCACCTGTGAGAAAAATTTACTCGTCTTAGTAGCCTCTTAAAGTATGTAATTTACAAGGTTTCTGTTTACGAAAACTTTAAAAAAATCAAGAAGAAGCCCGAAACAATTAATTAATTTATTACATATTTTTTGTATTATGTACTTTCCTAAAAGCAAGTTAAGTTAGGTATGAATTAGAAAGTTTCTCTAATTTTAAATTTAATAAAGGGTAGACACCTTTCCAATTGAATCCCAAACTTTTTAAGAAATGACAGACATACAATTCATTAAAAACCAAAATTGCCGAGAATTAAGTACTATGTTTTGTAACATTTTGACGACACAATTCTACCATGGATTATCATTATATGAAGCGTCTTGATTCTACGAAACACAGAACCGCCACACAAAACCTCAATATAATTGCACGGCAAAAGTGGGCCGTTCCGTTTGGGGTCAACTAAACGAGAACCATGTGGGTCAGTATAAAATAATTAGTTTCGGACAGTAAGGCAGCAGTCGGTAAGATCAAACAAGCGAATACGAAGGGTTAGGATGATGTAGCGGGTGACCGCCATTGTCAACGCCCTAGTTCACAGTTAGTTAAACAAGTAGTTTTTATATGTATTTTTAATTAGATTTAAGTGTTATTTGTTTTGTATATCATTTCATTTTTTAATTCATTAAATCTTTAAAAGCATCATATAAAATTCGCTCTTCTTTATTACTAGGTACTACTTATTTTTTTAAAAATTATGTTTTTAAAAAATCTTACAACTTTACAAGAAAATTAAGCTTGCGAGCTGTAGAAATATATTTAATCAATAAAATAGGTTTTTATTAGACGTTTTGTTTTTGGTTGATACCGAATGTCAGTGTCGTTAACAAATACAAACATTTACCTTTATACATATTTATCAATTATATATAATTATGTACTTCGCTAACGGCGCCTTTCAGAAAATAGAGAATTCTCTTTAAGCTTAAATACAATTGTTACAGCTTCACTACTTCAATTGACCCAATAACAACGGAGATTACCTTTGTGGTTAGCGTCTGGTCGACATCTATCCGTTTTTGTAAAACGAACAAAACGAAATAGAATCGAATAGAACATTGTGGAACGTGCGGCAGTGGAATGTTTCATTGAATCCAGGAGCGATAATCTTCGCAGTTCGAATGAAAAATGAATTGGAAACAATTCATCTTTCTGGGGTAATAAATAGATTCTAGTGAGTAGTTATTGTAAAAATAACATTGTACACGTAATGGAACTGCAACCAGTTAGTTATTTATGAAAAATTGCACAGGATATGTGATGGGAAATAAGAGGCAACATGAACGACTTTTTATTCAATAAATAGGAAATAGCTTCTGCTGGCTGTGACATACGAAAAATAAATGATGAAAAGGAGAATATTCTTCACTGAATCCTAAAATTCTCTAAAACAACATATGTAAAGAAAATATACCGGTTGTGTTTAGGGTGGTTTACGTAAGGTATATGCATAGTTTCAAAATGCTACGTAAATCCGAGAGAGATGTCACACATTTTTTTATATACGTAATCTTAGCGTTCTTATTTAAGCTTTTGTGATTTTATTCATAGAGTTACTTTTAGTTAGTACATTCAAGATAAAATTAAACTCCAGCTTTTTTCCAGAAAAATAGATCTTTTTAACTTTGTTAAAAAAATTAAAGTGGTATCTCTCTCATTGTGTGAGGGAAGCCAGTATGTAGTAAGGTCAAATGGCACCCTAATAAAACACAACCAATGTCAAACGCTATATTAAAAGAAAACTTCTATTACAGAATCTAGCTAAATTAAGAGCCATTACCGTACTGCTGTAAGATTTTGGTATGCCCAATTAACTTCTTTTCATAACAAATTTGCCCCATTCTGTCTTTTACAAAATTCTTTTTCTAAAGGAATTTGAGGCCCTTTCCTTAATCAACAGATTTAAGAATTTTATATGGCATTATTCTTTAGCCACTATAAATATGACATCCCTTCCAACATGAAAACAATAACGCAATTATTGCTACTAAATTATAAATAACAGTAAATAAATGCTAGATTTTTTTAACTGGTTTACATAATTTTATAGCTCTAGATTTTCTGTTTATTTTGATAACTTCGTAAACAAATTAAAAACCGGAAAAGCGTTTATTTACTTCCGTGTTACCAAACACTACCTAGCAGTTATTCAACGATTTTAATCGAACTACCCCGTTGACATAAACTAACATCTTACAGGAGTTCGCATCCTGGAATTACCCTAATTAAGAAATGCATACCCAAGTCTAATTAACACACCGTTAAATATAAAGTTTGCTTCAAAGGAATTGAAAATATCTAAAACAAAGTAAAATACAGATTTATTTTAATTAACTTTTTTATATTACAATGTCTCACTTACCTCTTTATTAAATAAAGTAAAAACAAACGCAAAAGGAAAGTTTCACCAAATTTATTAGAAAAACCTAACAAGTTTCGGTAATACAATATTGTATTATTCTGTTACCTTTGAAAATGGTCGGGTAGACCGAAACTTGTTAGGTTTTTCTAATAAATTTGGTGAAACTTTCCTTTTGCGTTTGTTTTTACTTCATTAAGTATGTTTCACAATAATTGCACCCCACAAAGTGTTCAGTCTTTCTTAAATAGTTATACCTAACTACAAGTCTGTTTTACGTGATTTTGACCTTCAATAGACACGATGAGCAAAGCAATTATTCTTCTGATTAATATTTCAAATTTTCCTATAATGTTATTACTTTTTACAGACTTAATTATTTATTTTTAACTTCCAGACGTAACTGTCGTTTGGTTTGTTTAAACATTTACTATAATGAATAGTTTCGAAACAAGTATCTAACACATTGACACATGACTAAACGAATGATAATGTTTAATGGTGAATAGTAAGATAATATGATATGAAATTTAGGAGCTTTCAAGGTGGAAAAAGGCGCAGACCCTTCGTTTAAAAGAATTGTAAGGGAAAACCTTCAAATACCAAACGGGCGGTAAACAACTGTATCAAAATAGTATGGGTCGCATCTGTGTGTAAGGAAATTTCCCCAGATACCAAACGGGCACTAACCTACATTAAGACAAAAGTAAAATAAAAGAGCACGGGACGCATTTGCGTTACTTCACCTTATAGAAAATTTAACTGCAGTCATACCGACATCCAGAAGGCGCTCCGTAGAGACGAGAAGTGGTCAACCGATTATTCATGAAATAAAAGAAAAACACTTTTACCGAACACAGTATACTAAATAAGGCAACTTTAATGAACTCACCGGGGGTGGCTTTACCCGCCCAGGCTTGCCCACGCTAAGTGTTTTCTTACCTGATGCCCCTCTTTGTCCTTCACTGGATCCAAACACCCATATAACCTGTGGGGCTTTAAGTAAGCAGAATAAACTACAACAAGCGCTACGACTACTACCGGAGTAGAGTAAAACACAAATGCTTTAAAACATGCGACGTGAGTTTCTTACCATCACGGGTCACCTCTGGGGCACACCCAGAAGTCAACGTCTCGAGGGTCAAACACTTGGACGTGTCAAGGTTGATTCTCACTATACATTCCGTTTCCATACCATATCCGATCCATAACCATTCCGTAAACTATTGTACTTATGAAATTGATCTCTAAGTGATATGTGCGTAAGATATTCCGCCGCGCAGTAATGCACACTCTCCCTTCCGTTTACATACCGGCCCGCCTTCGTTCCGTATCCCTTCCATATCCAAATTCTCCAAATTTTATTTCTTTTTGGGAATAGTTTTTCCTATTTGAGATATATATATTCTCCCCCCTTCCCCCTAGTGATGGTTTAGTTTCTTCTTTTCCACTCCTCAGGCTTTTTGAAACGAGTATTTAAGGTTTTTTCTGTTAGCGCAAAGATTTTCCTTCTGACAATTTCCCTCTTTTGTTAAAAAATATATTTTTCAGTCTCTTCTTGAAACTGAGTATCTACAGTGACGTGATATAAACATTTACTCCTAAGAGACAAACTTTATAATTCGTGTTTATTGTGAAACTTTTTGGTTAGAGGTTCACTGTCTGATTCGTCTGATGAGGTTTCAGCGCTTTCAGGATCATATTCACTTCCAGAAGTTACATTCTCAAAATCTAAAAAGTTAAAAAGCTAAAACAACTTTTCATCTTTTGATTGAACTCAACACGGTATAGCTTAAAAATTAAGTGTTATGTCCACTAGAATCTTCTCGCAAATCTTAAAATATTTTAATTAATAAAAGTATCATACTTATTACCATAACACTTAGCTATTAATAAGAACTTACTCTAACATTACATTATGTTTATTATTTTTTATCGTAGCGGGTTCTTCAAATGCACAACCACCGCAATACAGTTCATTAATTTTCTAATATTCTGTCTCTACCTAACTATTTCATTAACACAGAAAAAAATAATCAAATCTAAATTGAAGTATTCGTTAAAGGCTTAATTTTCGATCATTTTTGTAACATAAATTAATCAAAAAAAGTATTTGTCAGTTCTCTTTACTATAATGTTATTAGCTATGCCATCAATAATGAAATTATCAGTTTAAGTAAAAATCCGAAAATAGGTATGTACTCAGAAATTTGATAAAAAAAGGTGAAATCCATAATTGATGGAAAGAATAAAAATTATTGGAATGAAGAGATTAAATACGGTGTTTGAAGTTTTTAATATTTGGATTATTTTTCCAAACTAAAGCTGTATTTTGGCATGATATTAGCCATAAGACTCGACCATTACCTACTAATAAAAAAGACCCTGTCATTTTTTGTAAATGTTATGATATCTGGTTACTGTTACCTACATTGCGATTTTTTTTTAATTAAATTATTTTAGAACCTACTCATCGTAGCAAGTCGGGTATCAAAGTTACCATCAAATTTTGTGTATCATTTAAATTTGTCATAAAACATATATAGTTGTTGCCAGGGTTCATTGCGTGTGCATCACAACTTGGCATTATGGCGTAATAGTGCAACAGAACAGTGACGGATCTTTTAATTTTACACCAGGAATTTTGACAAAATTGTCATCTTATTAATTTTCATAGACGCTTATGTGATTTCGACGTCGATAGAGTGACGTGATCTCGCATGACGTAGATGGACTGCTTGAATGTAGGAGTCTTATAGTATCAACATTCTTGCTTAGGTTACAACTAGTGATGTGCCGGATATCCGTATCCGTATCCGTATCCGCGGATATCCGAGGGAGAAGAGAGGTCCGTATCCGTTAGTTTTTGGCGGATCTTTACGGATTTTTTATCTTATTAACTTTAAATTTGTTGATGAAATATATTGTAACGAATTTTCTAGTTAAACTATTTATTTAAACAATTATTTATTTAACACTATTTATAACACTTAAACACTAACTTAGAACTACCATTCATATCACAACAATCACTTATTTATATTACAATTTATTTATATCACTTGGTCTATTATCGGTTTTAATTCGCGCACTGATGATTTCTTCAACTAACTGTTTTTCGGTCCAAAAATGATCACTATATATACACCTTTAGAACTTTCTAGACAATTCGAAAAGGAAATCCTGACGATTCTCGAATGATGAGTAATAATTAGAAAGTCCTCGATTATTCCAGAATTGAACTTGTTACTTGTCGCCGGAGAATGATTTACATCTTGTAAGTTGATAACACGAAAAGTACCGTGTAAGCATGTTCGCGATAACAAGTACATGCCACAAATTGTTATCGCACACACGTACTGTGTCACTTGTCGCTACACTACCCCCTTCTTAAGGGTGATTCGTCCCGGATCACATTCTGCCGTTCCTTCAGAGGATCATGCCGGTACTTGCAGGTGGATCCGCTTCGGCATCCGGTTGTCAGGTGGAAATGGCAGTCAACGGTCTTCAATGGTGACGGTCCTCGTCGTGGATTTCCGGCGCACACCAAGATTTCTATACCAGTGTATCGGAACAAAACCTCCAGCATGTTTCTGACCACCCTCCAATCCAGCCCATCGAGTCCACATCCGATCCTCGGTATTGCTAGCTTCAGGATGTTGGCGTGTAGCAATTGCTCTCTTAGTTCTATAAGGGAGTCCCATAAGGAGTGGTAGGTAGGCTTCTCCGACGACTTGCTTTTGGTGACTAGATAGAAGATGGATTGGGTCCCATCGAGTAACTGCAGTACTTTTCTTCCATCTTTGGCCTGGTCGAGTAACATCGGTAGTCGCCCAAACTTTTTTCGAAAGACCGTGGCAATCCCACGGCTCATGTCCAAGTCCCTTGCCACACAATGGGCCAGCGAGTATTATCGGGACGGCGAATAAGTCCTGCTGAACTTCGGTGGTGACTCCAAATCGGGCTTTACGGTTTAAGCTCTGTTCGGCCATAAATTCTTCGTACTGGGGCTCTGGCGATCGAGCCTGCACAACTCTAACTCGAGCTTCCTCGTGGTTGTCCCCAGCATACGGAGCCAGTCGGTTGAAGTGGACTACTCTTGATTTTCCATTGGGAGTACGTCTAATTCGGTAGATTACGTCATTGATTCGCTTGATAACCTTGTACGGGCCTTCCCAATCTTGTTGCAGCTTCGGCGAAAGACCCCTTTGACGCTTCGGATTATAAAGCCACACCAAATCTTCTATGGAATCCTCCATCAGTGGCCTTAATGTCATATGCGTCCTTCATCCGGTCACTGGCTATCTGCATATGGGAACGTATCTCGTCATGGATGTCGTCCAATCGTCTTCGGAGTTTACTGACGTAATCTTCTCCAGCCACGCCTTCGCCAGGTTTGCATCCGAACTTTAAGTCGCATGGTAGTCGCAACCCTCGACCGAACAGTACCCTGGCTGGTGTTTGTCCAGTGGTTTCATGTATGGAAGATCGGTATGCCAAAAGGAACAATGGCAGATAACGATCCCAGTCTCGCTGATGTTTGGAGACCATTTTGGACAGGTACTTGTTAATGGTCCTTTTCATTC
Source organism: Agrilus mali (assembly GCA_029378335.1). Lineage (NCBI taxonomy): Eukaryota > Metazoa > Arthropoda > Insecta > Coleoptera > Buprestidae > Agrilus > Agrilus mali. Next base: position 9,014,591 of record CM055657.1, on the reverse strand, counting down.
GTTCTACCATGCCGTCTGATTGGGGATGTAGGGCTGTAGTTCGAGTCTTATGAATGCCCAATATCTTACAAATATCTTGGAATATGGCTGACTCGAAATTCCGTCCTTGGTCGGAATGCAACTCCAGTGGTACTCCGAATCGGCTAATTAGCTCTTTCACGAGCGTTTCCGCCACTGTTGTTGCCGTCTGGTTTGGAAGGGCGTACGCTTCAACCCATTTCGTAAAGTAGTCCATTGCCACTACGGTGTACTTATTTCCATCTTCAGATTCTGGGAATGGTCCGGCAACGTCTATGGCAATTCTCTCGAATGGGCTGCCGACGTTATACTGCCGCATCGGAGCACGCTGTCGCTTCTGAGGTCCCTTACTGGCGGCGCACGTCGTGCACTTTCTGCACCAATCTTCCACGTCCTTCTTGCAGTTGACCCAGTAAAATCGTTCTCGTACTTTGCCAAGGGTCTCCTTTACACCAAAATGTCCTCCTGAAGGGTCGTCATGGAGGCACTGCAGGACTTCCTTTACCAAGCTTCTCGGTATCACTAGCTGACGTCTGCTTTCGGTGCCATCTTGGTTCTCAACGACGCGCTTCAGGAGACCATCTTCTTCATCAATGGAATCCCATTGGGCCCACAACGATTTCACTTCAGTTGACTTGGCAGCCACTTCTTGCCAGGTTGGTCTTCTGCCTTCTTTCTTCCAGTCCAGAAACATTTTTAGGAGCACGTCGGAATGTTGTTCTGCCTTTATGTTGTCGGACTGCCACTGCTCGTCCAGGATAGTTATCCTCCTGATCTCTTTTTGTTCTTCGACGCGTTGACAGTGTTTACAATTATCCAGGCAAGGTCTTCTGGATAAGGCGTCGGCGTTTTTATGGCTACTTCCCGCTCGGTGTTCTATGTCAAAGTCGTACTCTTGCAGTTTCTCTATCCATCTGGCTACTTGGCCCTCGGGGTTCTTAAAATTCAGCAGCCATTTCAACGCGGCATGGTCGGTTCGTAGCAAAAACTTTCTTCCGTAGAGGTATTTGTAGAAATGCTCCTCGCTTTTTACTACAGCTTACAATTCGCGCCTGGTTACGCAGTAATTCCGTTCTGGTTTGGATAGAGTTCTGCTAAAGTAGCCGATCACTTTTTCTTCACCATTCTGCATTTGTGACAGAACCGCGACAATTCCAATATTGCTAGCGTCGGTGTCCAGGATAAACTTTCCAGTTGGTAGGGGATAGCTCAACACAGGTGTAGCAGAGAGGGTGTTCTTTAGCTGTTCAAAGGCAGCTTGGCAGTCTTGCTCCCAACAATATGGTCTACTCTCTTCTGTGAGTCGTGTCAAAGGCTTAGCGATTTTTGCAAATCCAGGAACAAAACGTCTGTAGTAGGTGCAGAGTCCAAGGAAGCTTCTGACTTGATGGACGTCAGCAGGTACAGGCCACTCTTGCACGGCCTTGATTTTCTGTGGGTCGACTGAAACGCCGTCTCCGGATAATACATGCCCCAGGTAGTTGACGGTCTCTTGGAATAGCTGGCATTTCTTGGGGTTCAGTTTTAGGTGGACCTCACGAAGTCTTCGGAAAACTTCCTCCAAATTTTCCAGATGGTCGGTGAAGTCCTTCCCGACTACGATGATGTCGTCGAGATATACCAGGCAAGTCTTCCCAATTAAGCCAACCAAGACTGTTTCCATCAGTCGCTCAAAGGTGGCTCGTGCGTTGCACAACCCGAACGGCATCACCTTGAACTGCCACAGCCCCGTTCCAATGGAAAACGCTGTCTTCTCTTTGGCATCTCTGTCCAAAGCCACTTGCCAGTATCCGCTCTTGAGGTCTAAGGTGGAAAATATCGTTGACCCTGACAGTGTATCCAGGGTGTCATCGATTCGTGGTAATGGGTAGCTGTCTTTCTTCGTCACATTATTTAATTGGCGGTAGTCCACACAGAAGCGTGTCGAGCCATCCTTTTTCTTGACCAGAACTACCGGCGATGTCCAGGGGCTAGTGGATGGTTCTATTACCCCGTCTCTTTGCATTTCGCTGATGATGTTCTCAGCCTCCTCTCTCTTGGCCAGTGGTAGTCTCCTGGGTCGCTGACGGATTGGTTGTGCCTCGCCAGTATTTATTTGGTGCAGGACGACGTTGGTTCGCCCCTTCTTGCCGCCTTCTACTTCAAAGACGTCTTGGTACTTTTTAAGTAATCCTTTTATTTCACGTCGTTGGTTAGGATTACATTTGCCACCTGCTTCCTGGCACAATTTCGTCAAGACTTCTGGTAGGCGTTGCGTGTCTTCCGTTCTTGCTTGTAGCTTTTTGGCTTGAGATGTTACAGTGTCCTGAGTAGTAGCTTGAACTCTTCTCCGTCTAAGGTCACGACTTTTCTTTGGAAGCTCATGCAAAAGTCGTACTTCCGAAGCACGTCCAAGCCCAGAATGACGTTGTCTTCAATTTCAGCCACAAGCACGCAGTGTCGGAAGGAGGTCTTTCCTATGCGGATCTTGACGTAGCTTTCACGATGGACATTGACCATTTCTCCGGTGGCCGTGCGTAGCTTCCATTGGGTCAGTTGAAGCTTGCTTGTTGTCGTCACGTTGGCCCGTATAATCGTCCTGCTTGCTCCGTTATCCAATAGGAACGAACACCGTTTCCCGTTTATACGTCCCGTAAGAAAAAGGCTGTCAGCTCTATCTTTCATTGTTTTTGTCAGTGCGACTAGACTTGGGGCTTCTTGCTCCGGGATCGACGTTTGGCCCGCTGGCGCCGCGCCAATCCGGACTAATTCGGGTACGCGGGGCTTCTCTTCTTGAGAGGCAGATCTCTCCCTCTTGCAACTGCTTCTCACGTGGCCCAACTTCCCACAGTTCGAACACCTGACTTGTTTGGGCTTTCTTTCTACTTTAGCCATTATTCGGCGGATCATCTCTTCCAGTTTATCTTCGTCCAGACCGGCTGACTCTTCTTTTAATTCCCGCACTCGACATTGTCGTTGCGACGCCTGTTTGACGACGTCGTATTCCAATGCTCGGGCCAATGTGTCTACCAAAGTCCTCGGCCGGTCCAGTCGGAGTCGCTGTTGAATTTCGTCGTCCTTTAGTCCGTCAATAAATGCGTCGACGGCCAATCTTTCCAGGGTATCATCGGCCGTACCCGTATAGGCGAGCCGGACTAACCGTGCGATATCTGCCTCGTATTCTTGAAGACTTTCTTCTGTCTTCTGTCGTCGGTTCTTTAACTGCACATGGTACACAGCCGTAAGATGTGCTTGGCCATATCGCATCTCTAATCTTTTTACTAGCCGATGGTAGTCCAGTAATTCTTCCGGTGGTAACGTGTTCAGAATTTCGCCAGCACTATCACGCAGAGAAAGGGCAAGCGAAGAAGCTCTCTCTTCCAGCGTCCATTTGTAAGCTTTTGCAGCCACTTCGAATTGCGTCAAAAACGTGGTCCATGAGGTTTTTCCGTCAAACGTAGGTAGCTTCATATGTACCTTGGATGGGATGACCTGTTCTTCTTTCACGTCGGGGATTTCTTTGCCGTCAACCGCTCTATGCCTCTTTTCCGTAAGTTAGTGACTGATCTCTCGTCTTTCCGGATTCAAAACCATTTCTTCCATTTGAGCCAATCTTTCGTCGAAAGTCCCCAGCTTTTTGTTTATTTGTTCTTGTTCGTCTTCGAATTTTCCCAGTTTTTCTTCTAAATTTCCTTCGAATTTTTCTAATTTTTCTTCCAGGACTTTTGAATTTTCATTTAATTTTTCTTCCAGGACTTTTGAATTTTCCTTTAATTCTTCAAGATTGTTATTTAATTTTTCATTTAATTTTTCTTCCAGGTTCTTTGAATTTTCATTTAGTTTCTTTTCCAATTCGTCCTCGAATTCGCATGTGCTGGGATCGAAGCCTTCTCGTAGCAAAGCCTCCTCGAGCCGTTTCTGTAAGATGTTCTTAGTACCAGACGTATCTTCGTCTCGCTCTTCCAGTTCGCTTTTCAATTCGGCGACTTTCAACTCGAACAAATTTTTCGGCATTTTTATTTATTTTGTATTTTTATTACACTAGAAAATTCCCCGGAGGTCGATTCGCAGACCCCACACCTGACACCAATTGTAACGAATTTTCTAGTTAAACTATTTATTTAAACAATTATTTATTTAACACTATTTATAACACTTAAACACTAACTTAGAACTACCATTTATATCACAACAATCACTTATTTATATTACAATTTATTTATATCACTTGGTCTATTATCGGTTTTAATTCGCGCACTGATGATTTCTTCAACTAACTGTTTTTCGGTCCAAAAATGATCACTATATATACACCTTTAGAACTTTCTAGACAATTCGAAAAGGAAATCCTGACGATTCTCGAATGATGAGTAATAATTAGAAAGTCCTCGATTATTCCAGAATTGAACTTGTTACTTGTCGCCGGAGAATGATTTACATCTTGTAAGTTGATAACACGAAAAGTACCGTGTAAGCATGTTCGCGATAACAAGTACATGCCACAAATTGTTATCGCACACACGTACTGTGTCACTGGTCGCTACAATATATATTGTGCCGATCAATATAGATTTAGGCAGTACTGTGTGTGTAGATGAGTGCGTAGCGGGTTATTGCTGTTGCCGACAAAAGCGGCAATAAATAAAGCAAAAAATAAATATTAAGAGGGATGCCGCCTGCCACATGGTTCACCAAGGACAGAACGCACACGACGGCCGAAGAAGACGGTCGTCTTAAATTGATTAGGCGCGACCAGATTATTTTAGTTTTAAAATTATTGTGACATTAATATTGCATTATTGGATTTGATGGTGTTTTGTAGACATTTTTCTTAACTGATATACCAAACACAAACGTTATCTGTGCTGCCCAGTGTCACACTAAACTATACGCGGCGGTAAATATCGCACATGGATCTTTGCAAAGAGACAATCTATTATAAAAGTTAGCTCTTAAAAAGTTTCATAACAGTTTGTCTCTTACAAAAGGTCGATGTACCTACAATATTTACCGTCGCGTACTCTAAGAAAGTAAAGATCCGTATCCGTATCCGTATTCGCGGATCTTGTGACCAAATATCCATTTTCAGATCCGTATCCGCGGATATACAATTTTAGCGATCCGGCACATCACTAGTTACAACCTACCGATTGATAGTTGTTTGAGAAAGAACGAATCGCATAGTACTATGTAGGTTATTTCGTACACACGAAAAGAACCCTTGCAACGAATATACTATTCTAACAGTACCTGTATAACCGCAAATAGCCGACAGTATTTTAGTTAAAAATATCATCTTTGATCATCCCAAATTTTCAAATCTCCAACACCTTTAGTATCGGTAAAATATCACAATTTGAAGCACTCTGTATAAGTACAATAATAGCCCATACCTATGTTTAATTAAAATTCTGTCGCAAAGTTTAAATACCTAATCGTCAATAACAGAATTTGGAAAATCTAAAGAAAAAAAACTGAATCTATTGTTGTCGCGAAAATTCAGTAAGAACCGATTGGGCATTAATCTAAGTCACATAAAACAATTTCGAACTAGACTCATTTCAAAGTTTCTCAGTTTCCATTTCAAATATTGCTGTTCTAGTAGAAGCTATCAGTTTCCAATGAGAACTATTCCCTCTTAATGTTCATTTGACAAGGAATTTGTAATCCACTTCACTTCAACCACAACCCATTCGTTTAAATTTATCACATTTCACCCCAGGACGTTGTGAATTCCTCAAGAGCAAATTTTGTCCTATAAATTACACAATAGGAATGACACCAATCCTAAATCAAAATTTCTAAATATAACCTTCAGTTTTTATGTTTAAAAAGTAAAATTCAAATTATATAGGACAGTTTTACTTTTTTGGTGAACCTTCGATAAAATTTTTAGAAGAAAAGTTTTAAAAGAAATGAAATCGCAAATATAAATAAATTTTAAAAATTATAATTTACATTTCTATTTAATTTGACTGCTTAAGACTTGAAATTCTTTTAAAAATTGTTCTATGAATTTCAAACACAGATGCATTTTGCATTAAATCATACGAGCTATGAAGTAACTCACTCGTCCGTAACACGCAACCGCCCTTTCCTGGACTTACTAGGATTACTCATCTATGCCGTATCACGTAAAACAATAGTAAATACAATTACACAAATATTATTAATAAATTTGTTGCTTTTATCAGTGAAGAAAGTTATTTATTAATACATTTAAGATGTTGATTCATCAACGCAATCTCCTTATCTTCTCCTAGATTATGATGTATGTAGAAATTATTTGAGCAATGGGGGTAGTAATGTATTTTATTGAATTAAGATTAGCACATTATCAATAAATTACCTTATTAACTAAGCTAATGTAAACGTATTTAGTAAATATTTACTTTATTATCAAATTTAGTTTTTGAGAAAATTATTTTCAACGTAGGTACTCAACCCGTCATACTGCGATTACGATGGTTGAAGTAAATAAATTTACTAAAAATATTCTCTGATTAATTTTGGATTTTCACGTTTCTCTAAATGATCACAGCAGAAGAATACCTTTATTTTACCGTTAAAAAACATAAGGTTGTTATGGAAAGGGACAACACGAACGAAGTTATCCGTACTTCTTTTACAATACTGATACAATGAAACATTAGAAGGGAAAATAACAAAATTTCATCAATTTGCACAAGAAATGCAATAGAGAGGAATACCATTTAGACTTTTTAATCATTCATTTATCATAGAAAGTTTAAAAATTGTTCGAAGATACTTTTTATTCTGGAAATACTTATGTTCCAGGAAAGCGTTTTTTCGTATTTTTGTAATCCTGCTGGCCCATGGACATTTTCGTGAAAAATTTGTCCGGATAATCAAACCGTAATCGATTTAAATCATCGTTCAACTTCGTAAGGTTTTCCAAGAAATTTATAAAACTTCAGTTCCGGATTTTTAGATATATCTAAGGTCGGGCATCCCACAACACAATGCACCATGTGTATGATTTTTATTGATTTTAGATAACAGTAAATAATGAAGAATTTCTATCAAAGGAATTTAAATGTAAACAAATGCATTTGCAGTTCCAAAATTCAATTTTATGGCCAATAGCCGTCGCTATCAGGATTATTTACTCATGAGCTAGATAAGCCAAGAAGTTATACCGATTAGTTTTATTGAAATATCCCGTTAGAGTAGTAGTAACATATCAAATTCAAGAAGGAGACATATATAAGTAGGTGAGCCAATATCAGGAATGGTCTTTTGAGCCCGACAAAAAAGCATCTGCAAATAAGAAATGAGTGAAAATATGGTAGATACCTCGGTATATCTCTAACATTGGTACTGTTATATATGTTAGGTAATTAGATCTATTTCTTCTTTTTTTTATGTTAGGTCGAATTGCTAATGTAAATTCGTCTATTGTGTTTATAGTGACATCGGATATACAAATCGTCGATTTATTGGACGAATTGTTACACTGATGGTTTGTTCGCATTTATATAAATGGAAAATGAAATTTTAATGACTTGCATTTAATTATTTATCAATTACTGCCGGATGCACACCTTGATATAATTGTATGTACAGAATCAAACTGTATTTTGCGTTTCTGAACAATTACAGACATTTCCACTCGAAAATTTTAATACCTACTTTTTGAGCTTATCATTGTTTTATTTTTATATTTTATAAGGTCTAAATTAAGATACTTTAAAGTATATATTAATTTGGAAATAGGTAGGTACTTCTATCTGCTTTTTGAACTAGTTAATTTGAAATTGTGATTTGTATTCTGCTAACTTCAATATAAATTATTCATCATATTAAAAGAATGTTATTTATTTGTTTGGAACATATAATCCTTAATAAAACATTACAGGTATACCTACCTACCAAAACTTACGGAACCAAATTTTCCGGCTAGTGGAAATGATAAAATCTTTCCGAGACGTCACGTTAAATCAGAAGGATAAAACGATCAACAAAATTCTGTTAAAGAGGCATAGAAGCTTCCAGATTAAAAATACATGACAGAGTGGTGATGAACATCTTCGAAGATAGCGTTTTTATCATTGAACATGAATATTTGAGCAAACATACTGGAGAAAACTATCGAATTTTCTCAGTTTATTGATCAAGACTCGCCATGTTTTACGTAGCACTGCCTAAGCGTAGTCCAAGTCAATTTTCGTATCGTTTTATAACCATGGATAAATCCATTAAGCACTATATACGATGAAAAGAGCTATAACTCTGAATGTAAAGAGAAGGGCGATCGAAACATAAAACAAAAAAAAAACAATCGCAGGGCCGACGAAAATACGTTGAATAGAAGGGATTAGTGGTAAGGAGGCATTGAAAAAAGTTATGAGATAGAGGGCGTTATACAATTTATTGCGGGAAAAGCAACTTCAGTGGTAGATTATCCGTAAGGCAAACTAGGCACAAGAAATTTTTTAAACAAAACAAAATTAAGTAAGTAGTAGTAATACCTACTTGTTCTTTTTCACTCTCAAAAAACTATTTTAGTATTTATTTTTTAAATTTATATTTAATTATATAACAGAAAAAAAAATGAATTCGAAAAATTATATGAAGTTTGTTAACTATTCTTTCAAAAACAATTCTCTTATAAAACATTGCGCCTTCTTTATATCACTTGCCTGAAGTGGTTTTTCTTTTAATGTGTTCTGTAGTTTTTAATTTAATTAGTTTCCTGGGGAAGGTTGCGTCCGCTTTTCATGCATGCTACTCTGCTGCTACCACGCTTCTACCATTTTCCCCCCATCTCTTCTGACTTACCACTCTCCTCGGTTTCTTGTATCAGTTATTACTCACAGGGAGTACCTAGTACTAAACATACTTCTCTATACCCTTACAGGAAGCTATTGTTTTTTTAATGAGACACAATAAAAATAGATCGCTAAATACTGTCAGCTGGAACAATATTGTTGGGAATACAACATAGTTTTATTGAAATTGTTTGTGTTTTACTTTCGTAAATTAAAAATTAAGTTAAATGTGTATTGAGCTAATCTTGGAGTTGATAACCTTGTGAAAATTATTTTTTAAATCATACAATCCACTCCTTCCACAATTTTTTGCGTTCGTTACATTGTTTCATTTATCCTGCACAAAGTTGCAATTTTCGTTTTGTAATTAAACGACTAATTAAAAGTACGTTATCAATTCTGTTTTTCGGAAAATCCAGTACCTATTGAAAAACGTTAAGCTCACTGCAGGTCTGCATTAAATTCGTGACACTTCCTCATTCGAGCCATGCATTGGCAATTTGTTAGTCAAGTTCTCATCGATATTCGTAACCGGAAAATAATTGGCAATGGTGGACAGCTTTTCAAAATAACTTATCGGAAAGCGTCGGCAACATACATAACGGAGAGGTGGCAAAGCAATATCAGGCAACTGCAGGCAGTGGTACCGGGGAAATGACGAATGGGGAAAGTGCAGTGTCACATGCATTATCAAATTAGGAATAAAATATGCGGAAGCAGGAACAATGAACGAACAAAATGTAATAGAGAGTGCAGCCGAACTGCAGACCTGAACGTGTCTGAAAGGGAAATTTATTGGTGCGATTTACGAGACCGCACTCTGATTTAAATAGAGCAAAGTTGAATTCGTAATTCGGGCTTAATCCCAATTTGTCACTTGGCACTTCATTAGTGACGATAAAGAAATTAAACCAACAAATATTTACATATTTTGCGGTTGAAGGGTTCAAAGAGTATGCATGTTGTTACGTACAAAAGATATTTAAAGTATGCTTGGCAAAATTATAGAATCTTTTACTGCATTTTTCTTTTAAATTGAAAATAATGTTTCACCAAGTGCCTTGCGAATCTTCATTTTTACATATACCCAGAATGTTTTGGCCCATTACTTTCTGTTGAGATCTTCTTTACATGACCACAGTATTATATAAAGAAAATTAAAACATAAAAACAAGGTGATTTCTGAAATCTACAGACATTTGTACAATTTTTCTACATAATAGTCAAATTGTTCGAGACATTTTTCGTAAATAACAATCAAATTATCATTGCCAAGTCGAAGTGCGATGCGTCCTGTTTTTTGTAGTAATCAAAACGACTTCTGTTTGAATCGAAAGCCTCCAAAATTTTCCTTCAACTTGGTGAGACACTCGTTGTCGCTCGGAGCAACATTAGGTGACTACGGGGATGTTCAAAAACATATCACTTAAATTTTTTAACTTCCCTGCGAGATGCGAGCTGAATAAAGTCGCCCATTATGGAGAATCAAGAACAAACCGGGTCATTTATTCATTATTGAACTTCCTATTCATTTTCATTTGCATTTTACTTTATCCCGTCAAAAAACGAATCCACATCGGAGCTCTTATTTGGGGGCAACTTTCAATGGAAGCTCTGCGGTAAAACACGAATACAGCAGTTACACTTCAATTGATTCGTTTTCTCTACAAACACACATATTCATAATCGATGTGAGACTAATTTAAAAAAATTTTGTCGCTTTACCTATTCATTGAGATTTTTTGCGATCCACGAAAGCTAGAAATGGTGTATTTCAATTTGTAGTACACAAATAACGAATTCTGACATTAAAATTTTATGATTTCCATAATAAGCTGTTGTACTGATAACGTGTATGAGAGTATATTTATTTGAAATTTATACTTTCAATACGAATGGCTTTCTATCGTAACAGAAAATCAAGAAAAAAATACAGTAGAATTGTTCGATGAACTGCTAACATCACATTTCCTTAGACCCTCGTACTCCCTGGTTACATTAAGCCATGCCTCTTTCCCTAGCATGAGAACGTCTTTTAAAAACGTCCCCAAAGTCTATCTATCTAAAGCGTTTCACCAAACAAAACTTTGACTAGAAAATTTATTGTGTAAAATTGTGAAACGAGCTTTGTAGTTTCTTTAGTACCACCGAAAGAAATCTCTTGAGATTTTTCAATACCTATATAGATTATTCTTTAAATAATTCTAAATCAAAAGGTACAGGATATGAAAGTTTTCCTTATAACGTTAATTTACCTATGATATCGTCAAATACCAAATTAACTTCATTAGCTTATTCCCGGGGAAAATGGAAAATCATCTCTGTTGGTGCAACATATACTTATGGTTTGTTCCCGTTTTCATCAAACTTAATGGAAAAACTTAAATAGTGAACTTAAAAATCGAGTTCGTTAGAGCAAGAAAGGAGCCGATTAGTAGTACGAGCGTCGCTAGTTACTGTTACCCTGAGAGGCACCATCGAGGACGTGAAGAAAATACCCTTTTGATATTGAGACTGAACTTTAATAAGAATGTCAACGAACGAATGAAATTATTTCAGAAAAGTCGGGAATATTAAACGAGAAAGGAGAAGGTTTCAATGTAGTGGGTAAAGTTTATTCTGTAGTCTGCTCAGGTGCAGTTCCTATTTTCGCAGAAAAATCATACAACACCGATGCTGGTAGAAGTTATATGTGTGTATTACGGCAAGATACATATAAGCATTGCAAAATATGCGGCAGATGTGGCGAGAAAAATATTCCTGTTTTACCTTCTCAAGAATATCCCTTTCAAATCCGTCTTGTACGAAGTGAATCATAAATAATAACTGAGATTAACATTGAATTGTGACAGTGAAGCTGTGCAGGCGGCTTTTTATTTTAATGTAGGTACCTACATAAACCTTATAAAATCCCTCTGTCTATGTGTCAAAAATTTTATATTATATCATATAACATCAAAACTAGATTAAATAGGGCTTCAGGTTTGGATAGAAGAATATGTTAAAAATGTGAGAATCCCTAATTTTGAATGTGTACCTTGTTCGTAAATATTCCATAAATATCTAATTATATTTGACTATAAAAGCGGTAGTAGTGTGAAATAGATAAAGATAAAGTGAGTCCGAGTATGTTAAGGTGGTGAAACAGGTAACCGTTTTCGTTCATCCTAATGTACCCAGTTTTCTTTTCATTTTCTGCTTTACCTATCCTAAATATTCATGATAACTCAATTAATTTTAACGCACTATTAAGTTGTGGTCAAGTATGTTAAAGAGAATCCTTTTTTATGCAATTTACATCACACGTGAAGGGATTAAAAGCGTGCAAACTAACGATGTTTTTTATATCTAGTAATTTCCGCTTGTATTTTGTGAATGAAATAAAAAGCTGGAGGTATTGTTTGAGTGCATTCAAAAACATTTCTTGGAATAATTTAATGTTCCATTCGTATGAATTTTTATTATTTTTCCACGTCTACAATCTTTATTGTAGTCATACTTTCAGCTTTTTAAGAGCGTCGGAACACTCACGCCTAAAAGCTTCTTTTACGTTATTTTCTAGTTGTGTATGAGGTATTTTTATTATAGTAGGTAACTTTTAGAAAAATTGCATGTATGCCACTTATTTATTGAGTACGGTACAGTGTAAGTGCAATTCCTTCAATAAAAAGTACTCAAACAGAAACTTGCGAATGTTTATTTATCTGAAGTATTGTCACATACCTCCATATTTAATTTTAATTTTATTTGTTCTCATTTCGATACGCCTTCATTTCTTCCTGGCCTGCCTTCATTTCTTTCTTCATTTCTTCCTGGCCTGCCTTCATTTCTTTAAGCATTTCCATCAAAAATTTCATTTGCTCCTCCATTTTTGCCGCTTGACTTCGTGTTACTGGCATAAATCCTTACTCCTGACACCAATTGTTACGTAATTTACAAAATCACGTATTTATCTCTCAACACCTTTTATCAAATTAACTTTATAACAACAACGATTCAATATCTATTTCGATAACAACAATAACTCTATAACTATTTCGCTCGTCAATCGCTTTATCTTCTCTTCTCGCTTATATCTGTCGCTCTCTTCTATCAAAATACTATACTGTCAGACTGTCCAACGCTGTTCCTTATATAGTATTATGGACGTTTCTAGGCAACTCTCGAAACGTCCAGCAACTCTCGGACTTTCTGGAATGCGTCATAGGTTACTTCCACACAATTTTCGCAGTCGGCGCATGTCAACGTCAGAATGACACATCTGTCACAATATATTTATATCCAAAGTTCCGTTTAGGAGTAACTAAAAGAGTACTATGTGGGTCGGTATAAAAGAATGAATGTCAGAGCCAACAGTTGGGTAAAAAGAAAAAAAAATAATCAAGCGAATCACAAGGGTTAAGGTAGTGTAGTGGGTGACCGCTATCCCTTACCTTCCTGCCATTTTCAACAAGCCAAATTGTTAGATATAAGACAAGTACCTTAATTTGAATTGTTATTTATTGTTTTAATCATTATTATATCAATTAAATGTTTTAAAGCTCCCATATGAAATTAAGTACCACTTGTTTAAAGTAATAAATGTATAATGTGAAGACAAAGGTATAAATCGCCTTTAATAAAACACAACACAGTGGATATTTGTAAAAGATATAAACAAGTTTAAAGGAAATTTGGTGAAATATGTATGCAAGTTATCATACTCTATAAAAAATAGAAATTGTCAGTCTCTCCTTGATGGAATCTTTGGTACTCAAGATATATTACACTAAAAAGTTCTAATATTTTCTGTATGTTTCAGATCTAGTAAAATGACTTAATTGGGGAACAATCATTACTCAAGAAAAAAACCAAAAAATATTATTTTTGTTTAATTAACAATGGATGTGTTAAATGCAAACGAATGGATATCTTTCCCAACCACATCGACAACTATACGATATTCCATTTAAAAATTAATTTAATAACATTAAATCAACAATTTGAAAAGGGCTGCAAATAATTCACGCTGTAATTAACAAAAATCTCGTGTAAAGTGCTAATTAACTTATGAATTATTACAATAGAACAGTGGTGTGTAAAATTAGATTTTATCGATTTTATTCTCTACCACCACATTATTTACAGTACCAGCTTTTGCACTTATCTAACAATGGCAGCATTAATACATTCATTAGCTAAGTTTATGAACAAAGTGCGACAGTGAATGTTGCCGTAGAGAAATTTCTCGAGTCATTTAGTGATAAAAACGCTTGACTAAAACTCCAAGTAGAATAAAGTGTACTGCTAGAAGGCCTGTGAATACAAATCGCGATTTTTTAATTAACTAGGATAATTGAGGCAACATATTCGTATATTTTATTTACCTAAGTAATTGGACAACAGAAAATAAGAACCTTCAAAAATTTTATTTGCAAGAAATTATTTGACTGTTAAAGGTCTGCACATTGTAAGTTAGTTTATTAATCAACTTTCTTATTAGGTGCACGTCCTTCATTCTGGTAACTACAATGTGATAGAGGTAGGTACTTCAAACTCTCATGAGCCTAATCATTGGGTACGTTGAGATACAGCTCTATCCAATGTCCGTTCACGCATTTCTACATACCATAAATAATAGGTACCTATTAAAAGTGATCGTTGTTCCAAATTAATGGATTACGGTTTCTCTTTGAATCGTTAGATGTAAGAATCAAATGAAAAAACTTGATGATTATAAGGCAGATGAGCTCATACAATTTGACCACTTCCCTAAAATGTAATTTCACTTGTTTTACCACAACCTCCTTGACAAGGACAAAATAGAAAGTGTACCAAGAAAACTAAGAAAGAATAAAACTTATTAACCAAAACCCATTAAATAGAGTAATAAATAAAGGTTCTGACACTCGAATTGAGCACAAAGCTTATACAGGTAAACAGATAACATTAAGCCCAGGTAGCAAATTAAAATTAAATTACCGTTGTATTGTTGCCAAATAAAACTATTTCAATAAATTTTTTTAACGAAAACTTGTACCCATCTAATAATCAATAACCGATTTTGATATCAAAGGGGATCAATTTTTTTGCAAATGTAGCCCGTTCGGAGGGCAGCCAGAACAAACAGAAGCTGCTTGTAGTATACAATATGTCACCGTATCTATAATTGTGAATATCGTTAGTTTATAATCTGACGAAGGTTGTGAACTGCAAAAATGCACTTTTCAGAAAACAAAGCATTTTCTAAACAACGTCGGCTAGTGAAAGCAGGAGAAGGGGGGAATATTTACAAACCATAATCTAACCCACATACCCTCATTTTTAAACAAAATGCTGTGATGCTTGGCAACACCACTTGTGTACGTATAATTCATGTGTTTATTAACACATAATAGGGCAGAAAAATCTTTGTGGGTAATTAATGCCTCCGTTTCTGCTGATGTCTAATAGTTTTTTTTTCTGCTCATTTCGGATGCACGAAGTAAAACTATTAAAGTGTAGCTATTATGTTTAAATGTTGAATTGCAAGGAAATACATTCTAATACACAACAATAATAAGTCACTTTTGCATTTTACAAATTTATTAACAAATAGGCGCTTCGTCACACTGCGACTTCTTCAGTTGCTATAACTAAACTTATCTCAGTGTTATATAGATTTGTAAAATTCAAAAGTTCCTTTTTATTATCTTGTGTCAAGTATGGAATTTCATCAAGGAACAGTAGACAGAATTCATTATAAATATATACATTACTTGCGTAAATACTGAATATTGGCCAGTCACTGATTACCTAGTTTCATAAACAATGAGCAGCCCGCTCGGGCTTCGTACGGGGTTTTTTACTTAAAAAACACATTAAAACGCACGAAACCTCAGAGGAATGAATAGCACGAAACACAATGACCTACTGAACTGAACGTCAGTTTGTCAATGTTTTGTCAAAATATTGAAGATCTCCACCACTGTCTTCTGCCTCACTTTTCATAGTAAGAGAGTTTGAAAACTTTTCTTTTATACAAACCATGTCCTAACAATAACAAACACAACAAAACAATAATTATCCATTTTTGTGCAGTCGTTTCGAAAGTTATGCGCGTAAATACATTACAGCGATTCATTTTTACCTATATGCAGGGTACGTCGGTGAAGAGCTTTTCCATGCTTTGTGGGGTAAGGACGTTTGGCGGCCGAATTCGTCGGATTTCAGCCTGATGGACTACTCCATCTAAAACGAAAAATCTCGGGAACACGATACGCCACCGTGGAAGCACTCAAAACGGCTCTGACGCGTGCTTGGGGCGAAAATAGGTATTGGTGGACCATTGTGCTATTATCGTTGGTAATTTTTGGAAGCGGCTTTGAAAATGTACTGAAGCCCAAGGAGGCAATTTTAAGCATTTACTGTAAATCTTTTTGTTCTAATTTCTTGTTACTGATTAAATAAGTTATAGTTCGCTTACCCGTGTTGGTTTATTTATTTATACGGAATTGCTGAACAATTTTAAAAAATTACGGGTATTTTTTGTCACTCTGTATATAATATAGATTCATTATAAAATATGCTTTTTGCTTGTTTTCACTTTTCAGACTCATTGTCTAATATTAAGTTTTATTCTCTACAAGAGTCGATCAAAAGTATGTCGTATTTTATAAATTTAATAAATTTAGTAACCTTTTGTTAATTTTTAACAAACTAAGTACTTTTAGAATATGTTTTTTCGTTTAATTAAAAATAACTGCGAGATGGGAAAATATAAATAGGTAAGCGTTTTTGTTATCCTTTTACATTTTTGCCTGGAATTTTTTACTGATTGCCTATCAAACACACATTTATATATAAACTTTCAGATACCTACATTAACTTCATCAGCTAACTTTTCGATAATGGTTTGAAATTCTGCAATTCCCTTTTTTGTCAGCTTTCAATTAAAGAAGCTATTGAAACACAATTTTATTATAGAATATTCGATCTCAACACCGATCGAGAATTAACAGTTATTCGTTATTATTCTAATTTAGAGGACGGTGTTATTTTTTTATAAACTGAGGATCTTAAGAACGCGTTTATTTTATTAATTTGTGACGTTCGTTTAAAAGGGCAATTAGTTATTTCAAATACTTATAATTGCAGCTTAATTTTCATGAATAGATACATACCATACATACTCACGAAAATATTAATCAAGGAACCTAGTGATTATTGTATGATAATTTAGCAAAAATTACAAATATTGGCATTAAGAAACCTCTGTAAAAAAAAGAATATTATTATCTCTACATCATGATATTTATAAGTAAAACGACTGATTATTGCACCATCACTCAATAACCTGCACCTCTTTCAATTTACTTAGCAATTTTATTAACACTAATATCTAATACGATAAGTACCACTTGTCTTGTGCGAAAAATAATTTATTATTAATACACACAGTTCACACACCGAATTAACCTTGTGTAAACTTATTAAAAACTCAGAATATTATATAATAATATTTATTCTACTACTGCTACATTCATGTACATCTATCGCGTTTAACGTTCTATCAGGATCTGGCTAGTTGGTGTTAATATTTGTCCTTTCACAGAAAGGCATGAGAAACAGGTAATAAACCCTCACTGATGAAAATTTTTGGATACTACGTCGGCACGAATTTTACAATAGGCATAATAAAGTACATCCGACAAAATTCCCAAGATAGTCAAGTATATGACAATAATAAATGCAAAATATACCTAAGGACTGGTCGAAACTCCACTTGTTCAATCATTTAAGACTTACATATTTGAACAGTGGTATGTATTACTGTGTCCTATTATGCCATATCATTTAACCAATAAAGGTTGTTTTAAACAATGCTTAAAAATTGCACATTATGATTTTGGTCCAATTTTCGCACTGAATTCAAAAGTAATCGTAATGCCTTATTGAGAAAATAAGTAGAGAATT
Source organism: Agrilus mali (assembly GCA_029378335.1). Taxonomy (NCBI): domain Eukaryota; kingdom Metazoa; phylum Arthropoda; class Insecta; order Coleoptera; family Buprestidae; genus Agrilus; species Agrilus mali. Next base: position 8,996,868 of record CM055657.1, on the reverse strand, counting down.
GTAAGAATTATAAAATTAAATTTACACATCTCGATCTAAACTATAATCAACAAACCAAACCCAAAAAACTTTTGAAAATGGATCATTTTTTTAAAAAGTCAACTAATGCATTAACCATCCCAGAAAAAGGGTGAGACTCTTGCATGAACGCCGGATTAACGGTATGCCAAATTGTCCAACAGATTATTAATGTTCAATGAATAATAGATAAAATGAATATATCACTTTTGTAAATTACAAAAAATTGAAAAATTGCCTTCAAAGTTATTTTGCCCGAGTATAATAAAAAGCAGCGGCAGTGGGAGAAGCAGGCAGAATCGTAGCTACTCCAACTATACTCGATTCTCATTTGCTGGTTGCTTCTCTTACTATTACACTTCGTAAAGTTTGCGTTTGGTTTCTTCAAATAATAAACCAATTTCTTAAAACAACACATTTGGTTAATTTTCCTTATGAACTTTGATCATAAACTAATCTCCGTCGATATTTTCTAACGAACTTAAATGTGATTAAAAAAAAAATCACCTCTTCATATGAATATTAGGTATTTGTTTTCAATAGGTAATGTATAATTAAAAAGAAATAGTACACACTTATAATTTTAGGATTTAAATAGTTTTATCATTAGACTCTGTGAACGCTTGCGAAAGTCTAGAAACTCAATTAAAGTTTCCCTGTTCTTTAAGTTTACATTATATCGTACTTCCCTAGCGATTATGAAAATATGCGCCAAAACTACATATAAGACCAAGTCCATTCTAAACTTATCCCTTCAGAACATTAAATGGGTTTTAAAGCGTTCTCGGAGAAAGGTTTCTAGTAAAAACTAAAACTTTTTAAAGCACTAAGTACTCGGTAAAGTTGAAATGAATCGTGGAGAATTGTGCGGTAATTAATGAAAATCTATCTGAGTTAAAATATAAACCTTAAATATACTATTCCCATCTATCCCTGTTACAGGCACAAGCGCGATTGGAAAGTAATAAATCAACAGTTTCAAAAGAAGAAATGATAATAAACAATTTTCCTGTACGTACAGTGAGTTTTAAGTATTAGTTTTCTGTAAACTAAATATCTAAATCTAAATACACATATAAAATGCTAATGGTCGTACGTAAAGACAGGGTTTTCTCTATCTCTATCTACTCCAATCAATTTCCTGTTGGGGTGGTAAATACCCCTTGGTCTCCAGGTGGGAGTAAGGGAGTTTGGTAGGGGTGGGTGGAAGTGGGTGGTTGTAGGTCGCAGAAAGGTGAAAAGAAATATTTCTGTCCTTTTTTAAGTCATAAAGACTTTCGGAAATATCTTAAACTTTCTGAAATGATCTAAAAAATTCTAAAAGGAGCCCAAACTGTTATTATCGACCCAAAATGTTCGAGAAAGTTCTAAAAGTTTCTTGAATGATCTAGAAAGTTTCAAAAAGTGTACATCTACGTTTCAAAGTGATGTACATCTAAATATTCTAGAGTGTTCTGGTACTAGGAATTTCGATGTTCGATGATATATAAATCAACATTCAGTGACTTTTTGTCAGTTAAATTGTGTTTGCAGTCGAGTAAAGATCAATTGGAAACAAGAACGAACAGTGACCAAAACAATTGAAATGTTTAATGGCCGAATAAGTCTCTCAATATCTACGTTATCTACGATACAAATCTATAATATCTACGTTAAAAAATAGATCCATACATATTTTTTATACTATTATACATGTGATGTATTTTAACCAGAGCAACGCCGGGTTTCACTGCTAGTTTATTATATTTTAAAACTTTATACCGTCACATAGTGCTCATATTTTTTCAAAATAATATTTCCTTTAATTGTTTTTTTATTTCATCAATTACATTTGCTTTAATTCAAATATGCAAATACATACATGTATGTCAAATGTTGACAGGTAGTTCACAGTATAAATATATTATGTATAGAATAAGTTGACGTACTTAAGTAACAAAAAAATTTTACTCACAATATGATTCCTATTTTTAATTGAACAATTAATTCGCAAAAAGAAGACTGTTAGGAAAGTAGTGTACATTGTGACAGAAAATGTCAAATGTGACATTTGGTCCTAACCTAACCCCTTTTCATTTCTAATAACCTTCGCATAACCCTAGAAATGATATCCGCAATAGGTTGTAATTAGTCATAGTTTACTTGTGTATTAAAAAGAATAGGTCACGTGACGGAAAGGATAAAAAAATTATTCTATTAGATCTACGTTCTTCTTTAAACGTTTTACTGTTTTGTTTTCGTTTTTTTTTTTTTGAAATTGTGACTGGTCCGAAAATAACAAGCATGTACGCCGTACTATTCCATAAAATAAATCCTTTTTAACAGTCGTCCTGTGATGATTATTGTGATTCATGAACTTCCGCGGGGTAGATATTGGTCGTTGTTGTGTCTGTGACAAAGATGAAAGTGAGATTTCGTAAGTAAACGGGAAGACGAACAATAGTCATTGCATTGAGAGGCAGGCAGGCGCGTCTGTTGCAAGGGGAGTGAGTATAGTATACAGCGGAATTCAGGTATTGCAATGGATGCGTTGTGCATCTGGCGCGCAGTTCGCGTGACCCGGATGCGGTGCTGCATGTTTACTAGGCGACGCTGATGGCAACAACGGCGCGGCGCGGTGCGTAAGTCACGATCGTAGTAGCTTGTGTAGAGTTTTGCTACGAATGCGGCCCCATCTCTACTACTACTAGTGTCATAGATGCGGGAGACTGGCTCCTTTGCATATTCATCGTGTTTGTTGGAGGGGATTTTTCACTGGATTGGCATTTTGGAGTATATCTCCTTGGTGTTTTGGTTAGTCGCTTTTAGCGAGGCGATTTTAGGGTTTGGGTGAAGGTCCAAGTTTTCTGTGAACTTGGATGTTAGTTTTTCGAGAAAGTCTTCAAATGGGGTTATCTCCATTTCACGCTGGATTTGGTTGTTTCTGATGTACCAGGGGGCGCCTAGAGTTGTCCTGATTATTCTGTTTTGCAGGCTGCAGAGTGTTTTGGTTGATGCTGCGTGTTTCCAGATGACGGAACCATACGACATTATTGGACGAATGTACACCTTGTAAATTCTTATCTTGGTGTTGTTGCTCAGTTTGCTGTTCTTGCACAGGAGTGGATAGAGGAGTCTGAAGGCTATTTGTCCTTTTCTTCTTGTGTTTTGAATATGTTTGGAGTAGTTCAGTCTTCTGTCCAAGGTGATACCGAGATATTTGACGTTTTTTAGATGGACTTTGGTTCCCTTGAAGACAATGTCGTTGTCCGGTGATCTGAGCTTTGTCCGGTGATCTGAGCTTTCTGTTGAAGCAAATGGCCTCAGTTTTTATTTCGTTCGTTTTAATTCTCCATGCGTTGAACCAATCCTCGAGTTCGATGAGGTAGTCGTTTAGTCATTTGACTGTGAGCATTCGTACTTGGGCTTGTGCAGCTATGAGAGTGTCGTTAGCATATTGTGCAATGAATATGTCTTCCCGGGTGGGTATGTCCGCAGTGTAGAGAAGGTAGAGGATCGGTCCTATGAGGGAGCCTTGTGGGACTCCGGCTTTTGAATTTTTTGGGCTGGATCTGATGTCGCCGATTCTTATTGTGAATTGTCGCTCAGTTAGATAAGAGTGAAGGGTTTTTATTAGTCTTTTGGAGATGTTCAGCATGTTTAGCTTTAAGACCCTCAATCCATACCTTGTCGAAAGCCTTCTCTATGTCGAGTATGATTGCCGTGGTAGTTTTACCCTTGTTGATGCCAGTAGAGATGAATGTGGCGACTCTGGTTAGTTGATGTGTTGTGGAATGATTTTTCCTGAATCCAAATTGGTGGTCCGGAAGGATGTTTTTCTCTTCTATTTCGAAATGGAGATGTTTGAGAATGATTGAATTCAACTACTTTACTGATAGTTTTTAGTAGGCTGATGGGCCTGTAACTTCCTGGGATGTCGGGTGGTTTTCCAGGTTTAGGTATCATTATTTTATCTGAGATTTTCCATGTTTAAGGGAAGTGTTGTAGTTTCAGTACTGCGTTGCATATGTTCGTAATGATGGCTATACCTGGAGGAGGTAGTTCTTTCAGGGCTTTTATTGTGATGCCGTCTGGTCCTGGTGCTTTTCTGTAACTTTTTTGTTTGATGCGTTCTGTAATTTCTTCTGGGTTGACTGTTATTGGTGGTTCAGGTGTTGGTTCGTTTATTATTTGTTGCACAAGGTGGTTGATATGTGCTTCGTAGTTAATATTCTGGAGGATGTTGCTTACTGGATTAGGTTTGAGTTGAGCTTCAATGTGCTTTGCTAGTAGCTCTGCCTTCTCCTGGTCGGTTACCGCTACTGTGTTTTCATCAGTTTTTAGTGGGCCTATGTCTTTGTGTTTCTTTTTTAAACTTTTGGCGAGTGAGTACAACGTGGTGTGTGATCCTTCGGCGTGATTAAGCTTTTCTTCCCATTTGGCATTGTGGAAATCTTGTAGCCGGGATTTCACTTCGTTTGTGAGTCTGTTTAGGATTGTTTTGTCCTGTGGGTTGAATGTTTGGTAGTACTTCTTCCTTGCTTTGAATTTTTTTTTTATTAGTTCTATGATGGAGTTGGGGATGTAAGTGCCTTTAATTTCCTTTGTTTTGGTGTGTGTGCATCTCTGAATGGTGCCTTGGATAATTTGTTCTAGTTTGATCGCCGTTTGGTTGAGGTCTTCGGTGTTTGCAATGTTGGGTTGAAAGTTGAGTAGTTTTTCTTGGCCGGAACCGATGCGAAGGATGATGGGGTTGTGGTCGGATGTTAGGGTGCTGTCTTCTATCGAGGTAATCTCAAACTGTTGTGGAATGTTCTGAATTAAGGCAATGTCGAGGATGTCCGCTTTTTTGGTGGGGATATGATAATGAGTAGGTTCTGCTTGAGCTATGATAAGTATTTGCTTTTGGTCCGCGTATTGTTTAAGGTGTCTACCTCTCGTGTTTCCTGATCTGCAGTGCCATTCCTGGTTTTTGCTGTTTAGGTCGCCAATTAGGATCGTGGGTATATTGCTGTTTAGTAGTTGGTTCATCTCGTGTACGTGTAGTGGAGGCTGATTGGGTTTAGTCGGTAGGTAGTAGACGCTGTGTATATGAGTTGTGCCGATGTTTTTTATTTCGAGCTGGATGCCTATTGCGTCTATGATGTTTTCCTTTAGTGTAGGCAGAAGAGGAGAGTGTTTTATGGAGTTTTTTATATATAGAGCCGTTCCTCCGCCTTCGGTGCGTGTTCGATCGTTTTTGTACAGTCTGTAGTTAGGAATGCGTGGGTACACTGTCGGTTTGAGGAAAGTTTCACGTACTCCCATGATGTCGATGTTGTGAGTGGTAACGAAGTACTTTAGTTGGTTAATCTTTCCTTGAAGCGATTGAGCGTTCCAGTACGCAATCTTGAGGCTGGCTGGGATTCTATTGTTCTTGCTCATGGGTTAGATTGTATTAGTTTTCTCGTTGTGATCATGAATTTTGCCGCTTGATCGGGCGTGGGATTTAGTTGGCTGTATTGAATGAACATGTCCCCGATTATTTTAGCGAGTTCCTCTTTTTTGTTTTTGTTGTGGTCAGTTTTTGTGATCTGGCTGTAGGTCGGCGTTTGCCTAGGTTTCTGTGGGCCCTCTTGGTTGTGTGTTGGTACCGATTTTTCACGTGCAGGTTCCTCCCTTGTTTTTCTAGGATTTTCAGGGCAGTTCCCGTAGTTTGCTGGGTGTTCTCCGGAGCAGTTTGCACATTTTGCAGGAGTAGTCCGTGGTTTAGTGCATAAATGTGTTGAGTGGTCTCCGGCGCATTTGAGGCATTTGTAATTGGCCTTGCATCCAGCTTGAGAGTGTCCGAATTTCTGGCAGCGGTGGCATTGTCAAGATGTTTGTTTCTTGTATAGGCTTTTAACTGTGATGTCTATGTTGCAGCATTGTTTGAGGTTGTAGACTGATTTGTATATTCTGTCAATTTCCATTTTGACAAGTGGAATCTCATGTCCGTTACGGTTGGTCATCCTGGCCGCCTTTATTTCTGGGTATCCCTGTTTGTGCATGTCCTTTGCGATGTCTTCGATTGATATTGCTGTCGGTATTCCTCTCAGGACTACTTTAAGTTGTCTTTCGTGCTTGAGTTTGTATGTGTGGTATTGTATCTTGTTTTCGTCAAAGATTTTGGTTATAGACCGGAAGTTTTGTTCACCGTCTGGATAAATGTTGAAACCATCCTTGCTGGCTCTTGCTTTGTTGTATTGAAGTTTGTTCTGTGAGAGTAAAGTGGATATCGTGTTCCATTTGTGTGGTTCACGTAACACTATTGGTGGAGTTTTTTGTTGTTCTTCTTTTTCGAAGTGTGGTTGATTTTCGTTGTTAGAATCTGGTAGGGGTTGTGTGTCGTCTTTTTTGTTTGCTTCTTTAATTCCTTCTTTAAATTGCAGGAGCATTTTGTTTTGGTTTGGTTTTTTCCTCTTCTGCGTGTTTGACCGGTTTGTTGGATTTGCATCTTCGGTGGTGTCCATAATTTGACTGTTGGTGTTGTCTTCGTTTTGGGATGTCTTGGGACATTTGTTGTTTTTTGGTGAATTGTTGCTGGATTGTTGGTTTTCCAGCTTTTTTCGAAGATGGGTGTTTTCCTCCTGCATGTATTCCATTGCTTTTTCGTATTTCGCGATTGTTTCTTCTAGGGTTTTTATTCTCTTGAAGAGTTCACTTTGATCCATGCTTTGGCCGGGGTTATTCATTTTGGGGAGTCTTAAAAAAGACAGTTTTGAATGGTATTTTGGCTGATGTTGCACTGCTCTTTATGTCGTTTGTATAAGTCTCCGTCGGAGAATTAGTCGCAGTGGTGAATCACCAGGACATTGCGTACTCCGTCCTAGTGATTCGGTTGTAATTTGAGTAGCGGGGAAATTCACAGGGACATTGCGTACTCCGTCCCGTGTGAATTTTTTTGGTTAGTAGAATAAATTGAATTTTCTTACTCTCTGTATTCGCAAGTTGTAGTTTACTTCTCCGTCGTTGACTGACTCTCTGCTGGCCCCAACTCAAGTACCGATTCCTTTTAAGACGCGTTCTGGTAGCCAAGTGCGTCAAATTGCAAGACCCCCAGTCGCACCTCCGTACGACACCGTACATACATGGATACATGGACACACGTAGTTTACCCTCGGCCGACATGTTGCACGTGCTATGCCGACGAAACAATCCAGACATTGACGCGTTTTATCCCGCACCGTGCTCCTGTGTAGCAGGAACGGACGGACGCTGCGGGAGGCGCCATTGCCAGATGTTCGCCAATTTCGAATCATTTCCCCCAAAATATCAGAAAAATTAAATAAAAGTAAATTACTTGCATAACCGTAGCATTTTTCCACTAAAAAAAACACTAGAAAATCTACCGATAAAATTCAATAAACGTTTACAAAAGACTAATGCTGCCACGCCATGTTCTTTTTTTTTTCCTTTAAATATCAACACCAGTCCTTTTAGCTTAATTGATTATGCAACAACCGATCACAAATTAGAAAAGATATAATTTACCTACGGGTATTATTTACAACTTTAAAGAAAATTGTTTTAACTTCTGCTTTAAGTTGAGTTGAGTTGAGTTAGGTACCTCCTCTAATAGTAATTAGTAAATCATATCTGATATGGACCATGTTGTATTTTAACCCGAGCAACGCCGGGTTTCACTGCTAGTTTATTATATTTTAAAACTTTATACCGTCACATAGTGCTCATATTTTTTCAAAATAATATTTCCTTTAATCGTTTTTTATTTCATTAATAACATTTGCTTGAATTTAAATTTGCAACGTGTTGATTTTATGAAACAAGGAACCGCAACATAATTGCACAGCAAAAGTGGATCGTAGTTTTGTTTGGGGGTAAAAGATGTAACGTTTTATTTTTTAATGAAAAATTCCGTTACGAAAATTTAGCTTATTTCTATTCAGTTTGGGTTTGTCTTAGTTAAGTTGTATTGATTTATTCCTAATTTTGATCGACCTACCGTTTTATCATCAAGGATAACAGCCAACTACGCGATCGATGGAATTTTGCCGGTCGGTGCTCGAGGCTTCTTCCTCTATCCTTGGTACCGACAAGACGTGTTTGACTTCTTTGATTTCTTCTGTTAGTTTTTGTGCTTTATGATCGTGTGAAAATTTTTGTATGTGAACCAGTTACCTTCAATTTCTACTTAAAATTCAAAATTAATCTTGCGGTCTAAGTACCCTCAACTTTGCCATTGGGATACTATTTGCTATGTATACCTACTTTTAAACGTTTTAATTTTTTAGAACATTTTTTTCTCCACGAGGCAGGTACACACCTCTTGATTTTAGTTTTATCTTGACGATCTTTAACATTTTTCTTAATTTGCCTTAAGGCTATTGTTTTTGATAGTAAATTCTTTTGAAGTTTTTTAAAAATCACGTTTCTTTTTAATTATAATTTACATATGGTATTCGACAAAAATAATTCTTAAATTATTGAAATTTGGTTAGACTTCGATCTTGACTACTGGCACCCCTAATCTTTCCTTTTTACTCCGTTTTTAAGGTATCTTCAATGCCACCAAATATTATTTTTTTTAAATTAATATAAATTTATTTTTAGGAAAATTGTTTGTTACGTGTTTTTATTCCTGTCATTTTGTCAGCCCATCCAGTTTATACTAGTTTCCAGAAGGACTGGGAGGCTGGAATTAAAGGTCGGGGTGAAGACATGAGGTATTAATTCAACCAGGCTAAGGGATTCTCACCTATCAGAGCAATCTCGTGTGAGCCGATGAACACCTGGCCTGTAATTCCGCCCCAAGTGCAGGGCGCATATTTTTTTTTTGGGCTAGTAGATATTGTGTATGTAAGTTTTTTTTTGTATTTATTGCAATATACTCTTCAAGTTTTTTTGTGTTTTTTTTTTGAGAGCTTCGAGCTCTCAAAGCATCAGGGTTCTTCAGGAACCACCACTGCTCTACCCGGAACAAAGTAACTTTTTCTTAGTTTGACAAAGTGGCACTGGAGCATATTCTAAATTTGTTTGACCTAAAATTTTTTTATTAACTTATTTTTATTGTTTTACCCAACAATAAGTCATAACGTTAAAAAGAGTACCATTTAGGTCAGTATAAAAAAATTAGTTTTGAGAGTAAAGAAGTAAGAAAAGAGATCAAGCAAGCGAGTGAGAAGGGTTAAGGAGGTCTGGTTAATAATTTTTTATGCAAGTAGTTTTAATATATATTTGTAATTAGTTACTTGTTTTGTAAGGCATTATTTAATCTATTAAATCTTACAAAAAAAAACATACAAAATTCGTTTTTTTTATGACAATACCTACATCTATATACTGCGCTTGCAATGTGTAGATAATTAATGTACCACTGTTTTACAATTCTGTGATACATCCAGCATAATGTACATACGCAGATATTTATCGCGTACCTATACTGAGCTCATTTCACATTAGTCCTTTAGTAGTAGTAGTGGTTTCTATGGATTCAAGCATAATAGGTAGGTACTACATGCACTTAATGGATTTACATTAGTTGAAATCTTAGTAAAGCCCTACTTGACATTCCCAACTAATGTATAATTAGAAGCAAGAAAACAGACTCAGCGTCAGCACTTTATGTATTCCTACCTATACGTATAATTAGAATAATAAAATGAGATTAGGAAATGCAGGTTGAATTTTTGTGTTATGTGGAAACTTAAACATTATTTGTAGATACTAAAATATACCCACATCAAATATTTCATTGTTTACTAACACTGCTGGCTATCTTGTGTAAATATTTGTACATTAATGTGTAAATAAATGCATTTATACAATTCATTCGTAAATTATTTATTGCTTCAGAGGCCAGAGCTTAACAAATAGTGTTTTATCGGACAATGTGAATAAATATTCAACTAAATATAGTTTGACGTTAAATTAAAGAAACATACGGTATCATAGTTAGAAAAAAGCAGACAGAAAAAGGATTTAAATAAAAACTGTAAAGATAAAGGTACAACAATAATTAAGTTGTCTCAGTTTTATGGATGTAACGTACTTGGATGAGTGCCAAATAAAGTACAAGAGATAGACAAAGGACGATAGAGGTTAATATCTTTCTCGGTATGGTGTAGATATATATGAATATGAAAAGAAGGGAGAATATTAAACATACAGAAAACTTTTGCATGCTTTACCCACACTTGCTAGTTATCCTCATGCTTGCATTGGACAGGAAATCCTTCAGAATTATATTTTTATATAAAGTCAAAAGGCAGAGTCTCTACAGATAGCGTTTTTATGCTGTATATCGTAGTGTTCTTGTCAAAAGGTAGATCCTATTACCAAGAATCGAGTAAATTAGTGGCTGGTGTTTGGAGAGACAAAAAGGTGGCGGACGAGATGAAGACTGAAGAAAAGTCAATAATCATCTGTAGCTTATTATAACTTCAACAATTGTCATAATAGTCCAAGGAAACCACAGGTAAGCATGGATTACCCCAAGAAAATCCATAACTGAACGTTTATTAGGTCACAAAGCGTTATTCAGTATGCGCCCATTTTATTGCATCAATAAGAATATTATTCATTTTAACTCCTAATGAAACACCTTTATACCTACTATTTGTTTAAAATCTCATGAGCTATCACAATAATCAGCGAAATGGCAAGTACGACCTCTTCGTTGACTTCTGCTCCTTCAAAACAATGTACCTTTTATCTTTTACCACCAAAACAGTAATTGGTAGTTTTATACTAACTACTCCGATTTCGAACCTTACCGAAATAACAATGTAAAACTGCGTCGATCAGCCAAACGTAGCGAATTGGGACCAACCCCTATTCACAAATATTAGATATGTAGTTACATATTATGTATTAAGTGTCTACCTATTTGCTGCTTCTTATACATAATAATACGAATTTGGTTCGTGAAAGATATATATGTCACCATATATGTCCGTACTTGAACACTCCAGATGCCTAAATTATTTTCTGAATTTTCTTTCAAATTGACGTTTTATTCACTTTGTGATAAATGTGGGTTAGATTACGGTGTGTTAAAGTTCTCCCTTTACCCCCCATGCCCCCCCCCCTTTCCCTCAAATCGACGTTTTTCTAGAGAAATGTTTCTTTTATCCATTCAATCTTCATTCAATTTTGTAATATGAGGGGTAGGTTAGGTTAGGTTAGGTACAATATTATTCAGATAACAAACACCCCGTTTCGAAGGTAATTGGCGGTGTTATGCCTTACCGTGCTTAATGCAAATAAAGCGGTGGTTTCAGTTGCCATAATATATACACATACCGTATGAAATTTAAGATTAAATTTTTATAAAATTATCAATCTTAGAAGGAGCAATCTCTTCTTTGCTCTCTTTAATGAATAAGAAAATAGAATCTGGAAAAGTGTGTTGTGTAATTGAATCTGGTAATTATCTAGGTCCGGGTACACACCCTTGAATTGGATGAAAAACTGGTGGGGAGGATGGAATGGATTTGTATAACACTACTCAAGTGCTTTTAGGCGGCATCTGACTCATATAGGGTCAAGGGGTGAATTTTTAAATTTGAAATAGGGTAAACTGTAACTGTGTATACGACATTACTGTCGATCGGAGAAGGGCAAGAGAGTGGCGGGAAGTGAAATGACCTTATGGAATACTAAAAAGAAATTGTAAGCCGGGGGCGGGGGTCGTAAACGGTAGGCGGATAGAAATAAGAAATTGAATAAATAATCCAGAAAAGTATCTTTTTAGTAAATTTATTTTCATTTAGCCCGCGACATATGGGTTAGATTATGGTATGTAAAGGTTCTCCATTCCCCCTTTTCCAACCGACGTTATTTGGAAAAACAGCATGGGTTGGGGAACACGGGAGACAGGGGAGGAACTTTTACATATCATAACCGAACCCACACCACAAAGTGTATGAAATTGCCTTGGTTTATAGTTTCGAGTATTCCTTATTTTCACCCCCCGAGCCTCCAATGTTCTGCCTCCATCTAAAATTTCGTTTTTGATGTTCTACAAGGTCATCACTACCCCCATCCACTGCTGGACCCTTAAACCCTTAATCTTCCCCCATTTTAGGGTGGGTACGCAGTTTTAGACAATTACTCTGAATCTATTTGCGATGTATACAGAGACACTCGTAAGTGAGAAGTTGTTGACGATTCGTATGCTTTCCGAAATTTTATTATTAAACGGTTTTAAAAGTAAAATGAAATATTTATTTTCATGATGCAATTGCATTTATATATGGCTTTCTACATTATTTATCCATGGAAATTGAAGGTTGTAGAAATTAAAAAGAAACTTAATTTGACTCCAAAGTTGTTGAATGATTAATAAGGTTTGGAATTATGATTATGCTTTCTAAGATTTTGTAGGGTACACCTAGCGTTTTACGAAACTCAATTACAAACATATTTATTACATATATTTCAAAGGTTCAGTATAAGTAATAAAAATGTTTCTAATATTGAACAAAAATCTCAATTGCCTCGAAATTACCTATAAACTTCGAGAACAAAAAGGGGCATGTCGATGGAAAACTTTCGACAAGGAAGCCTTACCTATACAATCCTTAAAACAGAAAAATGGTCTACCGACTCCAGGGAACAATACGTGGAATTGTTCTGTTTGAATTATACGCTTGAACCTGTCAACCGAACTAAAGAATTAATTAATCTTTCGAGAAATAGAAACGGCTCACTTGTTGGCTTCCTTCTTTTGCCGCCATTTGTACCAAGCATTCTCAGACAGAATGGATCATTATTTGAATTAGGAAGTTCCTAAAAAACGTGCTCGCATTTATCATGACATCAACTAATATATGAAATTTTTTTTGGGTGTAATCAGTTAACATTGAAATTTTTAAATGTTCTTTTGAAATAAAGATAAAAAGGAATGAAGAATTATTTGTGAAACATTATAACTGTTACAAGACTTGCCTAAGTAATCCGTTGAAAATTTTGGACCAGCGTAGGTAAAAAAATCAATCTAGTTCCCTCTCGAATAAAAATCTTCAACCTCAAGCAGAAGTCGACAACTTATGTCCCATGAGTCACCGAGTCCCGCTGCCCTCATTTTGCCTATAGGTAGTTGACTTTATCAAAAGTTAGTTTTTTAAAGTCATAGAGTAAAGTCGCTAAATGTGGAATACCATTTTTGTTTATTAAAAAATAAGTTATAAAAAATAATTTCAAATACATAGTTTTCTACATATGAAATACTTAGACTACTTCTAAAGCAGACATAAGTGTATATTAGTAGTTCAGCTCTGTAAAAAGAATGTACACCGATTTTTGTAAAACAACTACGTTTTTGAAAGTCGAATTTTTGGTATCCTAATGTGGAATACCTTGGTACCTTTAAGTGGTATAGCAAATACATTTATGTTTCAAGGAACAAAACAGGATATTTTATAACAATCAGCGTTTATTTAAATGTAAAGGCAGAATTGTTAGGGAACTAGCTAAATTGTATTATTCTCCTCCTCTGCAAAAATCGCAGACATAAACCTCAGCCTCGGATCTCGCGCATTCTTCATGAGCCCAGCATTGGCACAAGACACACATAACCCAAATTTCCCCATGTAGAATCATGGACGCTAAAATAAGATGCTTCAGAGCTTGAAGAAGAACAGCCTCTTTGGTCTTCTTGTAATTTTTTAGCACCACGATTAGATGAAATGGTTTTAAGCAAATGCTAAACTAAAACTTTTGTACTCGCCTGTAAAAATCTCATGGACACACAACCATGCTTTCAACATATTTTTGGGGTTATGATCGAAATTAGAATTCTGTTATATATCGCACCAATTCTTATGTCTAGAAACATAGATACTTCTACCTTTAAATTGTCGATATTGCTAACATTTCTCTAAAAACACGGGTATTCCACATTAAGAGAATATTTCACATTTAGCGACTTTACTCTACTTGTAAATACGTACATGTACAATAAGAAGCTTCAAGGCGGAACGTTGGCAATGATTATTTAAAAATAAAGACTTTCTTCATTACTGCGCTTTAGATTGTTGAGTAATAATAAATATGAAAAACTAACAAAACAAGTAAATACCTTCGTAAGACCTTATGTAAAACTCTGAGCTATGATCTTTCTACTGCGGAGCCCGCATAAAATGTGATCGAAGGCTCTACTGATTATACCTATATCGGGGGGCACTATTTATGTGACTTTCATTGACTACATTATAAATACCTAGCTTCATTCCCCGGCGTTGCCCGGGCTTTCGAATTGTTGTGTCATTTAAATTAATTAACTTACACCGCCATATGTTACAAAATAGCGGAGTTCCCAACTTAATTTATTTAAAAATTAATTCCGTGAATTTCTCAAATATTTTAATGGTTATTCTGCTATTCGAAGCAGGGGCGAATCCAATAAACCAAAGATCATTAAAATTGGTCTAGCCGTTCTTGAATTATCAATGGTGTAACTAACTTTGTTTTATATCTACATATATGATAATGATAATATCTATAAAGACATTATTTAGTCTTACCTTTTGCTACACGAAATTCCCAAATTCTAGGAAGACGATGGACAAAAATGACCTGGAATAGAAAACAAACTTCAATTAACTGACTCAATTTATCGTTGAAATTAAACAAAGATCACAGAACCAATTCACTTCGGGATTAATGAACAAATAACTTTGGTTTGATTTGGATTGCTAAACAATAAAATTAAGGAATTTCATAACAGTACTTCTAATAAAGATATTAAAATGATGGAAATAAAATAAAATAATGAAAATCAAATTAAATATCGAAAATGCTGAAAAACAACATTTGCAATAGTGAATTCGCAGTAATTGTATAAATGTATAACTCTATTAAATGTAATTGTAATGATTCAACGGTTGGATAATATTTTATAAATAGTAATTAATTCTTAATATTAGTTATTTACCCTTGATGAAAAATAAAAAATAGTATAACTTTTAAAAAATTGTTTAGAATATATAAAATGAAAAATTAATTTCATTAACATACTTAATTGCCTCTCTTATGTAAAATTTTACTTGTTAGTTTTATAATTAATGGGTATTAATCTTGTCAATACGCTATACTTTTGATTACAGAAACTTGTTTTCCAAATGAATGCCTAAGAAAAGGTTCATTTGTTCGTCACAAGTATCACTGATTTTCATGACCTTCAAAGTACTTATCTAATCGATCAAATTCATGTAAAAATCTGAAACTAAAAGTTTCAAATTTTAAAAAAAAATCGTATAGATCTGCAATCTTCTTCAACATTAAATAAGCCTTCTGACTTCTGAACAATTTTATAAACGCATCTTGTAACAAAAGGTTTTCTTGTCTCAACATAAAATGAATTCTATTAAAATATTTTGGGGGCGAATATATTTTACGTTTACTACCTTATTCAGCAATTTAGTGTTTTCAGTGTTGACTACAATGTCTTTCAATACAAATGTCGAATGAATAATTAGGAATGTCAGACAATGAAAACTTTATACATATAATGTTGAAGAAATCGTTGAGGAATGCAATATTATTTCTTAAAAAGTCGTTAAAAATCTTCAATCAACTGTCTAACGAGTCACCTAACAATAATAACATTTTAAGAAGAAAGCATCAAAAACTATTTTTTAATTAAGGATAATATACACAGACTTTTAATTTAATTTATATATTTTATAAGTACCTAAGTTAGCAAACATTTAATTCAAGTAGGAAAGAGTAATTCCTTAAATGATGTTGTCGACATCAATTTTTACATATATATATGTACCTATAGGTACTACAAAAGCTTTGTGTATTAAGGTTCTGTCCACCTGAAGAAGCCGCAATGTCATGAACTAATTATTTTGGACTATTTTACAAGAAACAAAATTATAATTGTATCTTACTAATATTTCATAATTTATTTTCTAATGCAAGAAAGCAAAGAAAATGTAGATATTAGATTTTATTTAATATTATATGATATAATTATGGATGCAACATCCTGTAGCTGTAGTTTTTGGCTTATTAGATAAGAATTTATAGTTTTGCCACATAAAATAAATTTTAGGAAGTTTCCTTACATTATTTTTTGCGTTCGACTTTAACTTATACTTATCACTATTTAAACCCGTTGTTTTTGTGAGGTTGGTGTAAATTCGGTTCGAAATACCTTAATCACCGTACAGAGGTACGTAAATTCCCTCCTAATGCTTGTTCATCATCTATTTAAATTCGGTCCCATATACCTACGCTTGGGCGTACAGGATCTCGTCACCAAATACATGAACTCGGCCCAGGCGCGGCAAAGGTTAATAATGAATTTGGCACCAGTAATAAATAATTTGACTTTTGAAATTTTACGTTAAGAATTAGAACGACCTTATTTAGAAAAAAAATCCTAAAGTATAAGCTAAACTGAAAACCCATTTTTCTTTGTATTCTAGAAAATAAAATATTTTTATTAACAACATCGATTGGGGGGATGGTGAGGGGGGGGGGGGACTTTTACATACCATGACCGTACCCACATATTGAACGACTATAGCGAGATATTAATATCTAAATCCGCGGGTTGGTGCCGAATTCAGTATTGCAGCAGGTAGCTTGAATTATTTATTTGAACTTCATAGCCAACTTACAAATTAATGCGTAGGTATCAAAATTTTAATGTTGGGACGCAATTTACGTATATGAACTTATAGATGCGAGAGGGAATTTATATTAAAATGTTGGAATGGGATCGAATTTGCGCTTTCCGTTTTTATGTCAAAAACTTTCCTGAATTTTCAAACAAATTGGTACCTAACAGTTCATATGCTTAACGTAATGTAACGTGTATTATTTGTAATATAATATTTTAAAAATATATTTAAATAAAAACATATAAAGCGTTATTACCTACCCAGACTATAAGAAATGATACAAGTTCTGTAGCTATTCTTATATAAATATTTAATATTTTGTTTACTTTTTGTTCCGAACTGAACAGTATGTGTAGAATAGTGTCTTTTTATCATTAAGAACTAATATTAATTTTCTATCTTCGTTGATATACTTTTTTTTGCAAGTACATGTACATACACTAGATTGACTAGATAATATTTCATTTAAATCAAATTTTTACTTTGTGTCTTTTTGTGCTAACTTTAAATGTTAAAACTAGATTTGTATATCATCTTAACTGCAGCCAGTTTAAAAACTTGTCTTGGTATTGGTTCCAGATGTTCACAAAATGCATTTTCGCTACCTGACCTTCTGAGAACCCTAGGATGTAAGCTTTCACTAACAGTCCTTTCCAGTGGTAATATTTCCTTCCATACACCCCCCAAAACATTCAAACCCATAGTCTATAAGTTTTTGTAAATATGAAAGAGAGTCGAATTCTGACCCCAATAGAGAGCAGTCGATGTAATCTGTACATATACATAATTAAAATAAACATTCAAAAATATCGGATTGCGTCTAATTAATTTTAGTTGCAATGCAATAATACCAAGGTGGTAATAATCATTTCTTAGTATTTTGCCAAAGTACACAATACATTATGGTCCTTCGAGCCGGATACACATATTAATACGTGAATTAGTGGTTCGGTTAATTCAATGTGATAATCAGTGATTAAGTCAGATTACAATTCAAGTACATAATACATTCATAAAAATCTAAAACATTTCAAGTGAGGTACTTATTCAGCTATTAGTGAAGTGAACTGTACAAACACATAAACGTAGTAATTGTGAGTTGTAAAAACAAGGAAAAATCTCAACTGTATTAAGTAGACAATCATCAACTTCAACAACAGGACGTGCAGTGATCTAAATCTCGTCGGAGCCACAACAGAAGCAACCAAAGCACAAATTCGCGGGAGCCGAAGGCAACTATACCACATCGGAACCTACATCAGCAGGGATAAAATCAGATAAGTGAATAGAATCTCCTGTGCCCATTCCGTTCCTTTTTGACATTGCCTTTATTAATCAATTCAGTCGCGTACTTATAGTCAATTAAACTTCTTAACGAAACAATAAATTAGCAAAATGTCAGTAGAAGAAACCATAACGAAATTAAAGAGGCAACGAACTACATTAAAATCAAATTTAACAAAATTTTCTAATTTTATTGCCGATACTCGAAATCAAGGGAAGGTTACTCAAATAAAGATGCGTTTAAAGGATTTGGAGGGGATATTAAATAAATTCGCGGATATTCAAAATGATTTAGAAGAACTAACACTAGAGTCTTCCAGTGAGTACGATGATTTTGAAAATAATTATTACGATATTGTTAGTCGTGCACAAGATATTGTCGAACAAAGCAATGTTAACCACAACGTAATGCATCCAATAAATATGTCAAGAGAAAATATTTCCCAAAGTAATAATCTTAAATTACCCGCGATAGAACTAGTTACATTCGATGGCTCATATGACAGGTGGCTTAACTTTTATAATCATTTTAAATCAACCATACATAATAATCAAGATATTCCAACGTTGAGTAAATTTCATTATTTGCGAATCTCTTTAAAAAACGAAGCTTCATCCATCATAGAAGCATTAGAGTCGTCCGAGGAGAATTACGTGACTGCGTGGGAGATGCTAATAAAAAGATACAATGATAAGCGCGCAATTGTTCAAGAACATGTAAAATCATTAATGGAACTACCCAGTATGTCTAAAGAATCATCAGTAGATTTGAGGAAATTATTAGATAGGGTGCAAACTCATTTACGATCATTAGAATCGCTAGGTGAACCTGTAAATTCGTGGGATACACTGTTAATTTATGTAATCACATCAAAACTTGATCGAACGACACACAGGGAATGGGAAAGAGAAGCAAAGGGATCAGAATTACCAAAAATATCAAAATTTTTTGAATTCTTAGAAGATCGGTGTCGAATATTAAAGTCCACAGCAACTAACATAATTACTTCGCATAATCATAATAAACCATCATATCACGGAAACATTAAACGACACGCGCTAGCTACTACACAAAATTCAAACCCATGTCTTTTATGCAAGGGTCATCATAAATTATACGGTTGTGACACATTTTTAAAAATGACTGTTAAAGAACGTTGTGAGAAAATTCGATCATTAAGGGCATGCAATAATTGTTTAAATGTAGGTCATAGGAATAGGGAATGTAAATGGTCCGGTTGTAAGACATGCGGTAAAAAACACAATACACTTTTACATTATGAAACAAATGATAATCAGGTCGAACAAATTCATGAAGCAGGTAAAAATTTAGAAAACACCAATGTTAAGGTGCATAGCGCTATAATTTCTACGCAGGTTTTATTGTCAACAGCAGTGATAAACATACAGGACAAACGAGGAGACATGATACAAGCTCGCGTATTATTGGATAGTGGATCACAAAGCCACTTTATAACAAAAAAATTAGCTGATCGTTTAAACTTACCATTCAAAAATATAAATTTACCGGTAGAAGGTTTAAATCAAGTAGAAACGCGGATCAAACATTCAGTACAGGCCAAAATATATTCACAGCAAACTAATTATCACGAAACAATTGAATTTCTCATCATACCAAAAATATGCAATAACTTACCAAATCAATTTATCGATAAACGCAAATTAATTATACCGCCCAACATCAAACTTGCAGATCCAAAATTCTTTGAACCCAATGAAATTGACGCCCTATTAGGCGTGGAAATCTTTTTTGAATTATTGTGTGTAGGACAAATAGACATAGCTAACCATAAGGCAAGACTGCATAAGACAAAGTTAGGATGGATTATTTCCGGGAAGGTAGGTAACGAAAACGCATTAAGAAAACAAACCAATTGCATGTTAAGTTTTAATGCACTGCATAAGGAAATATCGAAGTTTTGGGAAATTGAAGAAATCAAAAATAAAACGTTTCTATCAGAAGAAGAATACCAAGTAGAAGAACATTTTAAGGAAAATACAAAACGCAATTCAATTACCGGAATATATACCGTTCGTTTACCATTTAATAATAAAATTCAAAATTTAGGCGAATCTCGTAAAATAGCTGAAAAACAATTATATTCATTAGAACGAAAACTTGCAAAAAATCTAACACTAAGGGAAGAATACATTAAAAACATGCGCGAGGCAGTAAATTTACATCACATGACAGAAATTAACCTTAATGAAAGCCAAGGAAGACATTGTTTCTTACCTCATCATCCTGTTATCAAGGAAACGAGTAGTACAACTAAGGTCAGAATTGTATACAATGCGTCTGCAAGAACAAGCACCGGGATATCGCTAAATGACTGTTTAAAGGTCGGCGCGGTCGTTCAAAGTACTAGTTGGGACATTACCCTAAGATTTCGCACACATCAGATAGTTATGATCGCGGACATAGAGAAAATGTATAAACAGATACGGTTACATAATGAAGATTCAAAATATCAATTAATTTTATGGCGAGAAAATGATACTGAAACATTAAAAACGTTTGAGATTCCGGTTGTATTGTTTGGTAGCGCAGCAGCACCACATTTAGCAACCCGCGTATTAAATCAATTGGCAAGCGACGAAAAAATTAAATTTCCGATAGGTAGTGAAATTATTAAACGTGATTGCTACGTAGATGACGTTATGACAGGGACGGATAAAATAGAAGACGCGAAAACAATACGAGATGAACTTATAGGTATAACTAGAGCTGGTGGCTTTACATTAAGAAAGTGGGTATCAAATCACCCACAAATCGTAGAAAGTATGTTGAACGATATATCAAATGTTAATTTATTAGTAGAGAAAAATCCAGAAACAAAGGCGTTAGGGATTCAATGGAATAGTTCAACCGACCAAATTATGTATAACGTTACAAATGAATTCGAGTCGAAATGTACAAAACGAAATGTACTATCCAATATCGCTCGACTATACGACCCCATAGGTTTATTAGGACCAGTGATAGTGTGCGCGAAAATAATAATGCAAGGCCTGTGGCAGTGCAATGCGGGTTGGGATGAATCCCTTCCACATAACATTCAAACCTCCTGGAATAATATAAAAAATCAGTTGCCATTGCTAAAGAAGGTTATATTTGAGCGTAAAACAATAATACAAAATGCCAATCACATAGAAATCCACGGATTTTGTGATGCTAGCGAAAAGGCGTATGGCGCGTGCCTATACGTAAGGTCTGTTGACAATAACGGTAAAATTATGACGAATTTGTTATGCTCAAAAAATAGAATTGCACCACTAAAAACAATATCATTACCAAAGTTAGAGTTATGCGCAGCATTATTACTTTCCCGTTTGCTGAAAGCAGTACTAAATGCAATAACGAAAAACATTAAAAATATTTATTTATGGTCTGACTCGTCTATTACATTACAGTGGATAAATACTCAGCCTTATCTATTAAAAACGTTTGTCGCGAATAGAGTCGCGGAAATTCGGGAAATAACCAACACAATGTATTGGAGACATGTTCCTTCGCAGGACAATGCCGCGGATATACTTTCGCGTGGTCAATTACCGGTGGAATTTGTCGCGAATGATATTTGGAAAACTGGTCCAGAGTGGCTCAAACAAGATGAGACGCGGTGGCCCACTGGACCCATGCAGTTAGTACCACTATGTGAATTAAAATCAACGACAGCATTACCGACAACAATTAACAAAAATCCGCTCTTAAACAAATATTCTTCAATAAATAAATTAAAGCATACAGTAGCATACATTTTGCGATACAAAAATAATTCATTAAACCCAAAATCAAAATTTACCGGTCCTCTCACTGCCATTGAATTGCATAATGCGCTAATAACCATTCTAAAACTAGTACAAGAGGAATGTTTTTCGGACGAAATAAAGCAATTAAATAAATCAAACTCTGTGCTTGTTAATAGTAAGCTTCGAGCACTAAATCCATTTTTAAGCGAAGACGGGTTGATTCGGGTTGGAGGTCGCTTGAAACATTCGGATCTTTCATATCAGGAAAAATACCCAATCGTACTACCAAAGAAGCATCACGTTACCAATTTAATCATTGAAAACGAACATGTTCTTAATTTACACAGCGGTATTCAAGCTACGCTTAACGCAGTACGATCAAATTACTGGCCCATTAATGGTAAAAGTATGATAAAAACAATTGTACGCCGATGTGTCACGTGTTACCGAGCAAAGCCAATTGAAAATTCCTATTTTATGGGTAATCTTCCACGTAGTCGAGTTATTCCCACACGACCGTTCTCCAGCACAGGGCTTGATTATTGTGGACCGTTCTTTGTAAAGGAGAAAAAATACCGAAATCGCGGTAAAATAAAGGTTTACGCATGCATTTTCGTATGCTTTGTAACGAGGGCTGTACATATAGAGCTGGCCACAGACTTGACCACTGACGCATTTATTGGATGTCTACGTAGGTTCTTTGCACGTCGCGGACGCGCTGTTCATTTATATTCAGACAATGCCACAAATTTTGTCGGGGCTAAGAATGAAATTGAGAATTTATTTAAAAGCATTCAATCACAAGAGACGATGCAGTATTTAGCCAACAAGGGCATAACTTGGCACTTTTCACCTCCCAAGTCACCTCACTTCGGTGGACTTTGGGAAGCCGCAGTGAAATCCTTTAAACACCACTTTATTAGAACAGTAGGTGACACTTTATTCACATTTGAAGAGCTGGTGACATACGCGACTGAAATTGAAGCAGTCTTAAACTCCCGGCCCATTACCCCTTTATCCAATGATCCAAATGATATGCGTGCCCTGACTCCTGCCCATTTCCTTATCGGAGATTCATTCACAACATTACCTGACCTTTCTTTGCAAACACCAGTTGGCCGCTTATCCAGCTGGCAACACATTCAGGTAGTCCGCCAACATTTTTGGAAGCGCTGGCACAAGGAGTACCTGAATCAACTCACTATGCGATCAAAATGGCAACATCCAACATCTGAAAACATCAAAGTGGGTACCATGGTACTTCTAAAAGAGGACAATATCTCTCCACTTCAGTGGCCTCTTGGACGAATAGTGGAAGTATTCCCCGGAACCGATGGAAGGGTTCGCGTAGTGTCCATAAAAACAAAATCAGGGGTGTATAAGCGTTGCGTAAGACGCGTGGCTCCTTTGCCTATTGAGTAACTATTCAACGGTAATTACGTATGATTACTATTAAAACAAGTGAGGTGTGCGTATTCGTTGAACGCAGGTGCGTTCAAGGCGGGCGGCATGTTCCGAACTGAACAGTATGTGTAGAATAGTGTCTTTTTATCATTAAGAACTAATATTAATTTTCTATCTTCGTTGATATACTTTTTTTTGCAAGTACATGTACATACACTAGATTGACTAGATAATATTTCATTTAAATCAAATTTTTACTTTGTGTCTTTTTGTGCTAACTTTAAATGTTAAAACTAGATTTGTATATCATCTTAACTGCAGCCAGTTTAAAAACTTGTCTTGGTATTGGTTCCAGATGTTCACAAAATGCATTTTCGCTACCTGACCTTCTGAGAACCCTAGGATGTAAGCTTTCACTAACAGTCTTTTCCAGTGGTAATATTTCCTTCCATACACCCCCCAAAACATTCAAACCCATAGTCTATAAGTTTTTTTAAATATGAAAGAGAGTCGAATTCTGACCCCAATAGAGAGCAGTCGATGTAATCTGTACATATACATAATTAAAATAAACATTCAAAAATATCGGATTGCGTCTAATTAATTTTAGTTGCAATGCAATAATACCAAGGTGGTAATAATCATTTCTTAGTATTTTGCCAAAGTACACAATACACTTTTTTAAAAAAAGGGATTTAGTTATTATACTTTACTGATTATTTCACTTATTCAACATTAAAAAATTTTACTTTTCATTCATTTCATATTGCCTTAGACAATAACAGAAATAAACAGGTAAGAATTTTTAAAATAAGCTTTTTACTGGCATAAAAGAATTTTAAAATTGTACTTACAAAGGAAATAATTTATAATTCAGTGAATTATTAATTGATTGTAATCAAAACCAACGGTAGTCTTCAAGCCTGAAACAATAAACCTCTACTTTAAATTGCTAATAATCTGTTAGAATCTCAAAGTAGATAAATACTCCATAGCTGCATAGACAAAAAAAAATCTCTAGGAAAGCCGCACATCCTGAAAATATTCGACGGATTTTAATAAAACCGGATTTAATTGCTGTAAGCTGCGAAATAAAACTTTGCTTAGCAAAATCGTTCATACCGTACAAAATGAATTTAATCCCTAAAACAACTAAAATGAGTGAAGTTGCGATTCTAGAAAAGCGTACTGTCCGTAATAAAAATGAATAAGTATTAGAAAAGGTAAGCAAATAAAATGTCCGCATTGCAATGTTTTATTTTCAGGAAACCTAAAAAATAAACAAGCTAATGTTAATGAATTGAAAGCATTGTGGATCCTCATCCTTTGCAAATGAATAGAGATTAAGAATGCATGGAAAGGTTTTCTTCAAAATCTTTTTATATCATCACTTGTCTGAAAATTCCTATCATAACTCGAAATTGTGCAGTTGTTATAAGGATACTTTTATGTCAATTTGTTTAGTCAATATTTCTTAAACTATTCTTGCAACAATTTTTCAAATGGAACATTATTATTTTTAAAATTTCATCGTTCCGTCATTTCATTTAGATTTATTTTAGCTGACGTGGTAATTCCTAACCATTTACAGTTACAAAAGTTTATTTAAATTTCATGGTGTATACAGGATGTGGCACTTATAATCAATAATATTGAAATCATGGGTTCTTGGTGGCATTTGAAACATAAAATGTTATATTACTTTTGAATTTGATGCAAATCAATTGTTTTTTAATTATGATAGTTTTGACGCCGGCCCTAGCAATCTAAAAAGAGTTGCAGCTTTGAGATGAAATGATATGTTAATTATATAAAAAATCACGGCAATTCGCGGCTAGTATGCCTGGTCAGTTGTCAAGGTATGGTGGTAGATGTTTGCTCTGATAGTGGTCTTTTTAAGTGTTATAATAATTAGTTTTTGTTGTAAGTGAAGAGGATAATACTCGTCGTTAGTTACAATTTGCTTAATAACGAAAGTGGATTAGAAATTAATAATTTTATACATTTCAACGTATTTTTGTTTTTAATTTTTTTTTATTTGAAGATGTTTCACTTTCCATTCGATTTATTTTTTGAGTTTTGGATGTTTTAATGTCAGTGATTACGATAAAATGTTAATACGTAATTTTAATTAGCTTACTAACTAATGTGATCGTTTATGAAAAGAATTGTGTGGCGAAGAAGTTTATTCAACGTAGAACTTATACAACCGGTAACCAATTCCGCAAACAAGACTGTAGGAAACAAGTAGATTATGAGAAAAAAGCTTATGGGTGTTTCATTCCCACCAATATTGGTGAGCGGGCTGTCCCCCCCCCCCAACCTACACTCTTGTGCAAAGTCAGAGAGAGGGGAATGGGGGAAGGCCCTCTTCAACCTCCTTCAGGAATCGTCGGAATGGGTGGGTGGTGGTGTGGGGGAAAAAAGATGAGACAGACGAAATGAAGACAGAAGAGAAGTGAAAGACTATCTGTGGAATATTACTATCCCAGCATTTGCCTAAATGATCCAAGGAAACCACAGAAAAACTTGGACCAGGGTAGCCGGTCCCGGAATCGGTGACCTCCCGAATGTTAAGCAATGATCAAAATGACTAGACCATGTCGCTCGGTGAGAACGAAGATGTGATCCTGCAAATTATAGAAGAAGACCTTTCGCATACAGTGCACAGATTGTTACGTCTTTGGGGCAGATAAAAACCTACATGTGATAGGGAAATCCATTTCCAACATCGCTTTTCGTTGAACGTGTGGATCTATTGCCACGGTTGAACAATTACGAATTGGCATACCAATGCTCTTCATAATACTAAGCATACTCTATCTGGGATAAAATTAGACAAAATTGATTTTTACTCTTTTTGAATATAGAAGTGCATTCGGCAATGTACCCTGATAGATAACTGATAAGAGTAAATGACCGACACGTATGCAAATAACAGTTAGTTTAGTCACTTTTATACAGGACCGGGACCGTATTCAAACAAGTTTTAGGTTCAAATTTTCAATTTGCGTGCTCAATTTTCATTGGATTGTCTAATGTTATAAGAGTTTTTGTTATATTTTGGGCCAAGAAGCCATGTTTTTTTATGAATTTTACCTGCCACACCCTATATATAACATTAAGCTTTCAATCATATTTTTATAGCCCGTTTCCACGATGTTGATCGGTGCGGAAACGATAACTTGACACGGAATAAATATTTTATTTGTATGCAGAAAAAGGAAAAGAAAGAACTTTACAAAATGTTTCCACGTGTTCCCCACTGATATTACCCCAGCACAACAACAGGTGAATATTTTATTAAGCAACTGATGTCTTGCAGCTGTTCGTCAACTGGCTCCAATGGTTCTCAAAGAAAAGCTTCCTCTTTTTTTATATAAGTAAATAGTGACGCAGCGGATTTATCTACATAACTGCTCCAGATGTCGACATAAAATCAAGAAAGAAACAATAAATTTTATATATTACATTATGAAACGACGTTCGTGTATGATAAATGCCAGAACACTTAACAATATCTGAACATATAAGTTGTTAATTTTTCTGTAAAATATTCAATCGAATTCGGATATAACAATATCGGTTACGACAACTCGGATATAAAACCAGTTTTTAATAGTTCCGCATTTAAATAACGGTATAAATCTCGGTAATACCAAACGTCAGCAAACTATCATATAATATCGTATTTTTATTACTATTTGCTAAAAATCCTTACAATTGTCGCATTATAACCTAAAGTTTCATCTGTCGACACCTCGGTTGACTAAATGAAAAGTTACCCACCTACTCGGTTATTCTACCTAAACGTCGCTGACCCCTACAATAATGCTAAATACCAATGTGATTGTGACAAAAAGAGATCAATCAATTTCTTTCGTTATACATAGTTTGCTTTATATTTATTAACTATCAACTATAGCAGAATTTTACAAATGGAACAGTTTTTTAAATTGGGCTTGAATTTCTAGTCCATTTATTGCAACTGTCATATAGATAAAGTATTTAATAAATTCCCTTTTGAATTTAAACTTATTTATGTATGTACCAAAATTCTTTTTATTTCTAATAATAAAATTTCAGTAAAAAGTTTCAACGAAATATATTTGAAAGAAATACTCTTATAATTGTTTCGACGATACCCTCATTATCAAAGAGTACACAATTACTAAAATTAAAAGTTAAAACTAAAGGTTTAAGTATTTGATCAACAATTACAAATAGAAACGTAATAGTATACATACACATACATATAAATACATATCGTGGGGCACAGCAGTGCCCCCGCCAAGTCGAGCGCGAAGCAAACACTGCCGTACCATCCTTTACTGGAACCAGTTCGCCGCATTTTCAGGCCCCTATTTGAGAACCTCTGTATAAGACCAGAACGCAGACATTTTCGTCATCCAGTAAGCTATAATCACATACTTAAAATCCAAAATTTCAAGTCTGTAGGTCATTTAGTTCCGAAGTTAAGCGAAAGCAAAGTTTCGCATTTATGACACTCACTCACTCACTCACTCACTCATGATCATCAGAATAGAACTAGTACTTCCCATAAACTCAGAGAGCTGAAATTCGGTACAGAGTTGGGGTTTAATGGCCAGATAAAGGGAAAACTATAAAACCTAGGATAATCGAAGATCTGGAGTACCTGGTGACCCTGATTGGAAAACACAAGAGCTCAACCAAACTATTAGAGATCGACATACCGCCTTTACAAAAAATATTCAACTTGGTGGGCCGCTTCATTTGATGTCAAAAATCGAAGGTCTGAAGTATCTGATGAAGAACTCTCAGCTGGTCTCAGCTGTTTTAGAGATATGGTAATGCCCCCTTCTACTATTGGTACATAAAAAAATCGGCTGTCATTGCAAAAATCCAGCGTAAAAAATGCACTCATGGACATTGGCACCTCCATATTCTCTTGTGGCCAAGCCTACGTGACGCTTTCACGAGTAACCAATCTTCATGGGGTGCACCTCATAAATGTTGAGTATAAAAGCTCAAGCTTCAGCGATCACCGAATACAACCAGCTTAGGCGTAAATACCGCGCCAATCTTTCAGAAATTATAAACCGTCTAAACCGTCTAAAACAATAAATAATGAACGCGAATGGGCAATACGAAAAACTGTTGCTACTGTACAAGAATCAGAACCGGAAAAAAAGAAAAGAATGATTTGTAATAATAAAAAAACTACTCCTAAAAAAAAAAAAAATATGTCAAATAAGAAAATCTAGTAAAATAAATCAATATGCCCACGTTTCTACAAAAAGAAGTGAAATCCCACCAAAAGCAATCTGTAAAAAACTAGCCAAGTCTCGATGGAGCTGCTTGTTTATCTCTAAAAAGTAATGAAATCTAGAGAAAGTCGTGCCAAGTCTAAGGTTCCTTAATGCGATTTCTTTATTATTTTAATTAATGTTGTGCGACTTGGCCGTTGAACATTCTTTATACGTTAGTGGGTACAAGTCAATTTTGTTGACACGTAATGTTATATCTGTTGTAACTACCTATGTTTGTTAAGCGAGATAATAGACCATACTGGTATTGGTAATTGGACGCTAGTGTCTCATCACAGTATACTTCTAAGCAGTAGGGACATAACTGTCGGTTCCTTTGATTTTCGCGAAGCGCGTTTCTGTGACCTTGAGAGGGGTCCGCCATGTTAAAAGTGGATCCTTTTTAAGCGGGAATTTAAATAGATGTCAAAGTGCAAACAAACCAAGCTTGCAATATGATTGCGATAATGGCAATGGAGAGTACAAAATTATTGCTTTGTTTAGCAAATATCGCTCGATGTGTAATATGAAAGAAAACGACTGTACTAAAATTGAAAAGAAATAAAACAACACACAGAAAAGTGAGAACTGTTTATTAAAGATTCATTACACTTTGAAGCTGCACACCATCTGGCTTTTTTCGCATTCATTTTGAAAAACAAGGTAACACGTAACACCAAATACTGCTTCGCAACTTTTCTAACCTTAAATTGCCTTAAATAATTCAATATTTGTAAACGTGAGGAACAGCTGTTTTGTCGACGACATTTTGAAAGTGGATCCTTGTAACGCATGCGTATTAAAAATACGCTACGCGAAAATTGCGTTATGTCCCTACTGCTTAGAAGTATACTGTGGTCTCATTTTAGGCTGTTGTTGATTGTGCAACACATGCATTCAACATTGACAATGCTGACTTCTGATCTCTTCTTTTTGGAGCGTCAAATCGACCACCGATCTAACACAAAATAGACGTACAGACCGACTTCTATCATGGAGCACCTGGTTTTGTACTCTTGTGTTCCCTTCAACGGCCAAGTCACACAAAATTAATTATAATAATAAAGAAATCGCAGTAAGGAACCTTAGACTTGGCACGACTTTCTCTAGATTTCATTACTTTTTAGAGATAAACAAGTAGCTCCATCGAGACTTTTTTTAGTTTTTTACAGAATGTTTTTGGTGGGATAAATATATATAAATAAATACACATAGATTTTAAATAAGATAAACGTGAATCAGCAACTTAAATAGGTGGAATTTCCGATTATGACAGTATTAAGTAATAATAAGATTCAAAATATTCTAGGAAGCAGTAAGGGTGTATTATGTGCACAATTCTGTCTGGTTATTTACTATGTTTTTTCCTTCCGATAAGGCTTTTTTAATTTTTAGGTTTTCGAGCAAAGTTAATTTTTTGCTCTTTTGGCCTGCTTGGATTAATTTAATGTTATCTACATTTAATGTGTGTTTATTAATGTTGCAATGTTCGGAAAACCCAGTTGAATTGGAATTGTTTTTTATGCTGTTTTGATGTTCTTTAATTATGTGTTTTAAGGCTCTTCCACATTGGCCTATGTATATAGCATCACACTGTTTACAGTTTAATTGGTAAATACCACTTTTACAACTAATATCTGTTTTATCTTTATTGCGGACTAAAAGAGGTTTTAAACTAGTTTTGTTGATTTCTACAGTTTTGATGCCAAATTTTGTTAGTCTCTGTTTAATTTTATTGCTTACATTTTGAATGAAATTAATAGAACAAAAAACACTTTCTTTGCTTTTATTTACTTGACTGTATAATATACTTTTTGCTTGGTATTTGAGTTTTTTGTTTAACATATTGTCTATTACTTTAGTGTCGTAGTTATTTACGTATGCTATATATTTAATTATCCTCAGTTCTGATTCAAAATTGGTTTCATTTAAAGGGATTGATATTAAACGATGTAGTAGGCTAAGGAAAGTTGAATGTTTTATGTTTGGGGACTGATTCGATTCCGCAGGTATGATTATGTCTGTGAAAGTGGTTTTTATGTAGATAATAAATTCGATGTTATTTTTGGAATTTTTGATTGATAAATCTAAGAAATTGAGACTTTTATTACTTTCTACTTCCATACTGAATTCAATTGATTTATTGAGGGTATTAAGTAACTGTTTATAAGTGCCTGTCCATATTTAAAAGACATCGTCCACATACCGACACCAAAAGAAAATATTTTTTATTAAATTTGACTTATTATTGAATAGAAAGTTTTCAAAATGATCTAATAATATTTCGGCTAAAACTGGAGACAGTGGGGAACCCATCGGAAGTCCTTCTTTTTGAATATAAAATTTATTCTTAAATTTAAAATATTTAAAATAACTTTGATTTAAGCATACTTCTAAAATTTTATAAAGTTCTGCTTTTTTATCGTTA
This sequence comes from Agrilus mali, assembly GCA_029378335.1. NCBI lineage: Eukaryota > Metazoa > Arthropoda > Insecta > Coleoptera > Buprestidae > Agrilus > Agrilus mali. The sequence goes on along the minus strand of CM055657.1, from coordinate 8,966,074 downwards.
GAAAGGTTACTATTATTATCTATTTTGTTTTGGAGAATAGTTTTTATTTCTATAGCTATTTTATTATTCTCTTTATTGTTATTTTCAGTATTTCGATAATAAAATCGTTAGGCACATTATTTTAAACATGTCTATATAACTCCAGAGAGACAAACGCGAAAACCAAACAGTTTTTAGGGAGCATATGTGTAGGATATAGGTTGTAAACTGTTGCGCTAGAGGGAATTTTTCGTAATAAAGATAAACTTTCGCCATATATGGTTCATATCATATTTGTTTTATACTGTTGAAAACTCGTAAATCAAACAATGTAAAATGAAAGCTGTAGAGTTTAGTGAATAAACCTATACTGAATGCGTGAGCATTATTTTAACGAAAACAAAGTTTAGTAAACATTTTCAGTTAGTTATTTTTTTTTTTAATATTCAGGGTAAAACGATATCAGTTTGTTGCAATGTGAAGGTGAATATTTAATAAGTAAATGTACGTAAGTGATTACAAATCAATTGCACTTACCTATGTCATCGACTCAACACTGTCTTATAAATTTAAATAATAAGTGTTGAAATCACACTAAATCCCCATAAAGGTAATAAAAAAATACTCCTGATAATTCACATAGTTTTTAATATAAGTAACATTATGATCGAAATTTCGATTTTATTAGATCCCATTAGCTCGTGTCATAAATAAGTGAATTTTTTACGGTAGTCTTTAGAGATTTACCTAATAGATGGAATAAGAGTTTATAAAATAAATAACACTTAATAACTAATTATCAAAATACAAATTTACTATTTACCTCGTGTATACTTTGGGACGTAGAAAATGACAGGGATTTTAATGTTATATTAGAGTGAGTGATAGCAGCTACCTGCACACTACCCTAACTCTTTTCTCACTTGCTTTAATTTTCTTTACTCTTTTTCTGACTACCTCTCGCCTCTCCAAGCTAACTATTTTATACTGACGCACTTGGTGCTCTTTTAGTTACCCCCAACCGGAACTTTGGAAGTTGGTCACAGCTAATATATACAGTGCAACTATGTTGAAGTTCCGTGTGACGGTTCCGTGTTTCGTATAATCAATATGTTGCATTGTTAAACTGGAATAAATGAAAGCATAACAAAATAAAAAACAATTAAAGGAAAATATTATTTTGGAAAAATATGAGCACTAAGTGACACCCGTCATAGATAGTCTCTATAACCGTCCAACCAAATCGAAGGTGCTCTTTAAAGGCAAGCAAAAGCATCCAGGGTTTTGGCAGTATATTGCCATCTATAGACATCTGCTGATGGCTGAATTAGTGAATTACGAATGTAGGCTATATCTTTATATATTTTAACAGATTATAACGTAGGTACACCTTTCTATAAATTGTATTTTTTGGAATACTTAATTGTAGAAATTTACTTACTTATTTGATTCATTCTTAAACCTTACTGATCGTTAAATAAAAACAGTATGAATCCCTATCAGAATAAGGCTGGGCTTAAAAGAGGGAGCTGCAAACAGAGCCTGGGTCTATTTTTTAATAATTTAACAAAAAATTATTTAATGTACCTTAGGAACTAAACAAGAAGGCATACAAGTGTGTCACATAGTGCTCAAAATTTTACAAAAATTATATTTCTTTTATTTCGAAATATGTTTGTTGAAACTTTCGGCACATGAAACTGGGCCACAAAATTGTATTTATTATTATTATGCGATGCAACGCAAATACGGATCAGGAAACCGCCACCCGGAACTTCGACATAGTTGCACCGTTGCACGGTATATGTAGATCGTGACAAACTTCCAAAGTTCCGGTTGGAGGTAACTAAACGAGCACTATGTGGATCATTATAAAAGAACAAGTTAGTCAGAAAAGGGAGTAAGAATTAAGGTAGTAAAAACGAAGATCGAGGCAGCAAGTGTGAAGGGTTAAGGTGGTATAGCGGGTGACCCCTATTACTTACCCTAATGTCCTACCAAAAGTCCCTGCCATTACCAACGCCCCTAGTTGGTAGTTAATTAGGCAAATAGTTTAATTATATATTTATAATTAGTTTATAAGTATTATTTGTTCATTTAATTCATTAAATCAGTAAAAACCACCTTAAAAATTTCGCTTATTCGTTACAAGTGGAAACCGTAAAATAATATATTGATTTATATTCTCGAATTTTTTGTATCTTCTGTCCTTAGTAAGTGCAAAAGAGTGATGCTTTTTTGATTAAGAACAAACGCTGTAAAAAAATCGAGAGCAATTCATAACCCGTCTCTTAGACCAATAACATAACAGAACAAATAAAAATTTAAACACTAAATTTTACCACCGTACACACTTTTTAATCTAGTCTTCTATCTTACTTTTATCGGGGATTCCTACCAGTTTAAAGCTCTACGCAGCTCCCTAGGTTGCCCAGGCAAAAGTCTGACTCTGTATAAGAAACTCTTTTAAGTTAAAACATATTTAACAAACCAGAAACAGGTTCTATAAATTAAAATGTCACACTAGAAATAATTTATGGTCAAAGCATGACGAAAATAGGTTGGTCAAAGCCAAACACATTAAAAATATTAATTTTAACGGATATAATTAAATACACAATACTTTTCACAAATTTTTATTGTTATTTATAGTTTCGCTAAATTACTTGAAAAAGCTACAGTGTAGCGAAACTATAGTTGTGATAACAATAAAAATTTGTGAAAAGTATTGTGTATTTAATTATATCCGTTAATATGTGCAACTTTCACCAAGTAACAGCCAATTCAGTTAATAATATTCATTTTACTTTCAATCCAGAAAGGCACAATTGCTGAAGTACAGGGATCAGGCGTGACAATTTAGAAAACATTTACTAGACAGACTTTACACCACTTTAATACACTCCTAATAATGTGATAATTATTTACTATTTACCAGAAAAAACGACTATATTTTTTTATTTTAGAAAAAGAACTTTAAAGGACGTGTCTACAAATGAAGAAAAAGAAGATAATTATAATCAATTAAAAGCTTCATACAGCTATTAAGAGTTTTCAACAAGTCAAAAAAATGTACGAAGTATTATACATTAATTTCGAAGTTTAGTATTCACTAGGCAATAGGCAAACAAAAACGTAATCTGATTTAAAGTTTATTTTACCTCTCAACACGCCACCAACAATATGAAGTAGGTATTATCAGATTTTACTTTACCTACAAAAGCTTTGTAACTTTAATTTAGTTGGCTTGTGGAAGCACCTGTTTAGAGTAAATATGATCACTAACATGTTTTCTGCGAATTACTTTTTACTTTTTTTTACTATTCGTTAGCCCTATAAAATTCCTCATACCATCTATTTAAACCCTCTTCACTTAAACTTCTCCGTTAATTCCCTACTGAAATTTACATAATTATACGTAGACTGCTATAGTTTTGCTAATCTGAAAATACGACATTAGGGACAATCCTTTTCCTTTTAATTGGGTGTCTAAGTCCTTTAATGACCGTGAAGTAAAAGCTCCGTATCGTAGTAGGATATTTCAATCCACAACTAATTTTCCAGAAAGTTTGTATTTTCCTGTTGCTTTCAAAAATAGGTAAATATGATAAAAAACCACAATAATTGGTGTTTACGTCTTAAAATTTTTTTCAACCACTACATGAAAACATCGTTCCCGATGTTAACATGAAGTTGAAAAAGCGCCCACCTTTAAAAAATATTACAATAATTAGTTTGCTAAACGAATAAAATTAAAGATAAGAATTATATCTGTATTACACAAGTGGACTTCTTAAATAATGAATTAATAAGCCAGCAATTGAGGATAATGTTCCGTTTAGGGAATAAACTTTGTCAAGAATAGGAGAGGTACTATAGAAGAGAATATTTTACCGCGGTTTTTATGTAAATCTCCACAAGGGCAAATGACTCTACTTATTAGTACTCCCAGGAGTTTAATAATGAACATAAATCTCGGCTTTCACAAAGCCAAATTACTAAGCGATTTCTCCCATCGTAAGACTACCTCACTGAAACTTGTTTACAGAAAATTTATTGTGGTCGAATGGTAAACCTGTATCTATAAACATTTTAACTTACAGGAACTTAGTTTAAATTATTATTAATTACATTTCTCTTACCTAATTGTTAATGAAATTACCAAATAATAATTTCTTCTTTCTATGACCAAACGAAACGTTTGAAGAAGACAAATAATAATAATAATGACTGACTGCTGGATAAATGTTAAACGACTGAGCTAATCTTAAATGAGAAATTAAATGGGCAATATTTCATATTAAATTGAAAATCATTTAATTGTGTTTTCTAACTATGTATATACATTTGGGAACTCCTATCTACATTAAGGAAAACAAAACGAGGATGCGGGTTTGACCACAGTGTGTACTTGAAATAATACGGTGGATGTCTTGGAAGTGTACAATACTTGATGTATGACATAGCTCATACTAAAACGTATTTAATTAAAATAACAATTAGTTACTTTATTTCCTTTTTTTACCTTGATTTAAATGCTCGGATTTCCTTTATAACAAATTGAAATATTTGTCTTACCTAACGAGTAAAATGCAGTACTGAATTTGAAAGACCTTCTAGCTAACTCTATATACTCTTATTAGTTTTCTCTTAGGTATAGATTACTTAATTAATGCATTAACACTACTGTTCCTCAAAAGGAAAAGTATATAATAGAAACATTGACGTCATGATGCATTTATGTACGTAGTTTGAATGGACTGTTTTTCAGATTATATAAAACGAGTGTAAAGGAATATGTCGTTTTATGATTAGTTATCGTTATTGAGATATTGGCAATATGGACTAATAGAACGACAGCAATATCATAAAAGTATGACACACAGGGGTAGCTTTTAATCAAATAAGTGAAGTGTAAAGAGTGAATGGTACAGAAGATATCTCAAAATTTATAGTAAATAGCATTAGTTCGGGCATTTCGATTTCATGATAATGGTTGACTACCTTTTTGCGATTTTTCATCAGTTAATTGTACTTCAGTGAACGTCACTGAATGACAGTCCTTGGTTATTGACTAAGGTCTGTTTTTTAAATAATGATTTTTTAATTTCTCAATTTTCAAATAATGAAAGCTTTTTTCTTGTTTTCAGATTATTCTGTAAAATAAAAATAAATTGGTGAAACTATCCATCGCGTGTTTTCTTTTAAGTGAATTTACATCATGTTTCACAATCAATGCACAAAAGAAAGTCTTAATAGCAACAATTATATTGTTAAACGACCAATTAGATTGTAACAGTTCTCCCTTCTTAAATCTTTTTTAAAATTTTCCCTTTTAAACACCCCCTCCTTAGTTAAGATCTATTTAAGAAGTTATCCCTCAACAGAAGTTAGAAGTAAGTACTCAACACCTGACGAAGCCAAATCTTTTGGCAAAAAATATGTTGTGTTTTTTAAAAATAAAATTTAATGAAATCCAGAACAGTGTTTCATTATTACATTTTTATCATCGAAAAATGGGATGGATTTTAAAGTTTCAAATTGAATAAGAATATGATGCCGGATAAAAGCAAATTGTTTTTGGAAAACAGGAAAGAACAAAAATAAAGATAAAACATGAATCATATATCCGTTATATGCAAAGTTATAGGAATAGCATGAAAAAAGCCATAGCAAAGAAGTAAATGAAAAAGTGAACAAATGTACCTAAAACAGGCTAATAAGAGAGCATTATGTACAAAGTTGTGTGGAACATAGGTACAAAATGTATAAATGTAAATAAATATTATATTCATATGTAGTTTACACAAACCCTCAAACACGTGACGTAAAGGCATGTGTAAATAACAAGTAAAAAGTAAATACATGTATTCTCTATATAAATCTACATAAATTTCATGGAGTAGTTGTAAACACACACTCATATATGTTGTCATTAGCTGCAATAAACAACTTACATTTGGTTTTACGTCCTTATGTAAATATGTTAACAGCAATTTTATTGAAAATGAACATTAGGTCAGATAGTTGTGTTAAAACAATCTTTTGTTTACAGTAAAGTTTTTGAGGTCCTTTGTTGAAATGGCATGCTCAAAAAATGTTTAATATAACAAATAAAAATGAAGACTGGAAAAACTTTGGCGGTTGTTGTAGAACGAACAAAATAGCTCAAACTCGAACGCCAAAACACGACACTGTAGTTGTCCGTAGCACTTTTCAGTAACAAGGTTACCTTCTTCAGGGACTGAACCTTGTTACCAAAAAGTGCTATGGACAACTAAAGTGTCGTGTTTTGGCGCTGGGGTTTCAGCCATTTTGTTCGTTCTATAATAAACAATTATACAACTTTCTGTTTTTGTTTCTGAAACTTACTACTCCAACTTTTTGATCTAACCAAGGGTGATATGTTTTATTTGATAAAGTAGAATATATTTTGAACTACTAGAACAGCTTCTAAACCGCTAGCAAAGGGTAGGCGAGATACGTACACCCATATACATCACAAAACATTGTTTATTATAAGCCCACGTCGTCCCAATCTTGCAGTTCAAAAAGGATTAACATAACTGGAAAGTTTAGCAAGTTACCACTTTAAATCACGTGTCAAAGGAAATGTAAATTTATATGTGCTCATTCGTGTAGTTGACAGAAATTTAGTTGTTATGACTGTATGTAGCAAAGGAAACTTGCCTTTGAATACTTGTGGTGGAATTGGTTTGACTACCACCCGCATAATTGTCCAACTAAACGGCAAATAACGCTCCGCTGACCTTATTATAGCTATTTGTGCTGCGTGTAGATAGTGTTTCCGCTTGTTTTTGGAACACTAAAGGAATTTCAACTTACTATTAAAACACATTACTCTCGCATACGTCAACTTACTAAATAGACAAATTAGCACAAATTGTTAAAAATATAGAGAAAGTAAACAGTGCATTATACAAATTTAGGATGTAAGTTCTGTGGATAACTGAAATAACCATAAAATATTGTCAAATTATTTATCTTAAAAAACTAGCTTGAAATTTAAAGGAATCGAAAAATAATACGTGGTATACGAAAAAGGAAAAATTATAATTTGTAGTAAGAAAAGAATAATGAAATGCAAATAATGAAAGTGACCGAATAAGCATTGGATAGAAAAAGGCCTCAATATAACGAGTAAAGCTGATTCTGTAGTCTACTCAGGTGCAATTCTTATTCCAGCAAAAATATGGGTAAAAATTGTAGATATAATGTAACAAAATATGCGGTAGATGTGAGATTTTTTTTTTAATAGCGATTTCGGAGAGAAAGTTTATAAAACGACAAAAGGATTGTTTTATAAACAACAAAATCGTGAGTACGGGAATACCCAGTTGTCAGGGATTTTGGAAAGGACTTGGATGCCGACCGTTTAAACATATTTACCTGAATTTGATTGTTATGTGAATTTTGCCGATTGAAATTCTTGAGTATGAAAAACGATAACTGTAAGTAGCCAACGTTAATGTGGATGTTATTCTAAATTTCGACACAGTGACATCACCAACAATGGGTCCAGATGGGCACATGACTCCCCAAATCAAGCTAAAGTTCCCTTAATTTGCCACACACACTTACCAATCATCAAAATTCTAAAGCGCCTTTAGAATATAAAATAACTTACATAGTTTTATCAAGATTTATTAAATGAGAGACTTATATACATCTACACTCGACTTATTTTGCAAAAAATTGTTAAAAGCTGATATTTAAATTCTATTGAAACTAAGATAACTTTTATTTTAAACTTGCCTATTATATATTTATATAATATAATATATACTTTTTTGCTATTTTAAACTTCATTTTTAGTCAAATCATTCAGCCGATTTTCTATAGTAAGGTTACGCCTTTTTTTATTTGTAAAAGTTTTAATAAGTTAAATTTTAGTCTCTTAGAAAATTAAGCGTCTAAGAAAGAGAAATTCCTGAAATTCTGGTTCATAAATGAGTTTTTCATCCCTTTTCAATAAGCGACAGGCGACCTACTTATTTTGATAAGGGAGCTTTTAAACTTTAATGCTTAGACAAACAGTCCTGTTAATAACAAAGACTTAACGAAATGTTCAACACCTACAGATAAAGATTTAGATCTTACATCTTTATTTATCTGCCTGACTATGCGGATTATACCATTGCGCACGTCTAGAATAAACCGGAAATTTTTTAAACGTTTTAGACTTTTATTAAAAGGATACTAATCTAAAAGTGCTATGTTAGGTTTTAGAAACGGAATTTATGTTTAAATATCATAGTTTAATGTATTACTTTACAATAAAAGTAACAAAATTTTTTGATCTCGAAAATTTTGCACTTGATTCCTGGATCTTGTCTGAACTTGTACATCGGTACTCATATATTGATTCTAAACAAGAATAAGACAAGAACTTTAGAAAATTAAGTCTTGTGAAACTGTTTTCATAAAAATAACTCGAATACAGTAAACAATTTTCTATTATGGTTTTATGTTGCAAAAATGAGACTACATATCAATTTTTTTGACACCATATTTATAATTTCTTATAAGCTTTCCCAACCACGGGTTTAGTTCCTGGATAGTATTCCTGTCTCCTCTCTAACGCTACGGTTAGTTGTGCACGAAAAGGGATAATTGAACGAAGTAGCCGTTTAAAAACGTTACAAAGGACACAGAAAGAAGAACAGTGGATGTTAACGCTGTGGCAAATTGTTTAAAATACCTTAAACTACCTACTTTGCTCTGAAAGAAGTTATTATGTTGACAAAATTCGGAAACTTGGGACACTCGTCCTAATCGTCTATAATAACAAATTAAAAAAATTATCCAGATGAAATTTATTGCATACCTACATCAGAAAATCTCGGATTTGTAAATCCTCGGTGAGAGTAAAAAGTTTAAGTTCATCCAGATCCAATACCGAAAAAAAAAATAACGAATATTTGGATTTAACTACACTTGTATATTCAAACAAAGGGTTCATAATGTAATGGTAATTTTTGCAGAAAGCTAAAAATTGAAATGCCACCTTAAAATAATTATCAAAATGGCAGGATATGATTGGCTACAATGTTTCTTTATACTCTCGTTGTCAATGCATATATTGGTGAGACTAGCTTCTAACTGAACAACAAACCACTTCAAGTGACTTGGTTACACCTGAGATCTAAAATTGTTGCATTTCTCATGTCAGAGACGGTAAAGGAATCTTTCCCAGGACTTGCTGCACTTTTAGGAATGAAAAACAAAATATGAGTATCCGGCTGACATACCTACCTACAACCAGGTTCTATCCTGCGCACGTCAGAAATCAAACATGAATTCTTTGTAGCTTAGGAAATATTTCGTGTTTTCCTGATAAGTATACCGTAACACCATTCACTGTAATTGGTCTAAAATGTTTAAATTTACTGATAATCACAATAGTTCTGTGTCGTCTGTTTTACACAACTCACTATTTACAACCCCATGCTAAAACAGTCTGTAAATCTGTTGATTTAAGTCCCGCTTCTATATGAATTGTACTTACTGATTATGTTAACTTCTTAAAAGACCTCCTTAGCAATTAATATATTTCGTGTTAAATGTTTCTTGACCGAATTTTAGTCAAAATCGACTATGTCAAGGTGTCAAGAAATATGGTTTAAGTATTTCAATTTTGCATTAGGAATCTCCTTTATCTTCTGTAGAATTATCAAATCAGTTTATCAGTCATTCAGAATTAATCAAGCATTGATATGTATTACTGGATATTTAAAATAATAGGCTTTATTGTCTCCTATGCGAAATTCTAGGATGTCAAAAAGATATTTTTAAGTGTCTCAATAAATTTTACCTATTATGATCTATTATAATCTAATAAGTCATTGTCAAGAGAAGGGATGCATGAGAATCTGAATCTTTAAGATTTTTTGTCCAGTCTTGATTCAAAACAAGACCAAGACAAAGGGTGGTATGCATAAAGCGAGTACCTGAGTACAGAAATGAATCATGTCAAGAATTTTGGAGATCACGAAATTTTGTCTCGTCATCTTTATTCAGTTTAATTAATGCCTAAGATGAACCATTTCTTTTTCTAACAAAATCTTAGCGTGGTGCATAGCACTTATAGATAAGCATGTTTTTAATCAATATCTTAAGCATTTGAATAGTTCATCGGGTTGAAAATCAGCAGAATCACCAAAAACTGGGAAAAGACTCTTCACAGACGGTCAGCTACCAGCAGCGAGTTCTTCGCGACGTTCTGGGCCCGTGAGCGACGGAGCACTCCTGACTTCTGCGGCAAGGACGTTTAGCTGTCGAATTCGCCGAATCTCAACCCGATGGACCACTTCGTCTGGGCCATCCTGAAGCACAATACGCGATACGCCACCGTGGAAGCAAGTGGCTCTGACGCGAGCTTGGGACGAAATTAGGGTGGACCATTGTGCGACCATCATTATCAATTTTTGGAAGAGGCTTGGAAATTGAATTGATGCCAAATGGGGCAATTTTGAATATTTATTGTAAATCTATTTCTTCTAATTTATTGTTATTGATTAAATAAAAGTTATTGTTCGCTTACTTGTGTTGGTTTATTTATTTATACGGTATTGCTGTAAAATTCCCGGTATTTTTTTGCCGCCTTGTGTATATATTCTTTAAAAAGATACAGTCAGAAATATAAAGGTCAGTTATATTTAAAGTAATTACCTTCATACAGACTAAAACAAAATCTCAATGGAAATTAACAAACATGCAAAATAAATCTACAGTTAATTAAATTTTGCAACAATTACTCGCTTAAAAGAACTAAACAGAAATTTTTTTGTATGTTCTATAATCTTATAATTGTTTCATTTTCAATGGCATAATCGTTTTTACATTCACAAAACATCCTATTTGCGAATCATTCATTATTACCGATAATTGCTGTAATTACGATGTTATTTCTTAACGATATAATTACTGCTTTCTGATGTTATAATTGTTTGTGAATCAAATGCTAGTTATACATACATGTACGTGTTTGTAAATCTAAAAAAAAAAGAAAACGTTCTGTAGAGTGCTCATTATTTATTCCCTGGAGCACTGCAGGGTTGGTAAAGTGAAGCACGAAAACTAGACGACTATGCTTCATTATTAACAGCGTAGTAAACTTATAAACAAGGCGAAACATGTACTTTTGGAAAAAAAGGAATACAAATCGTTGTATCATCAAATATTTAGTTCTAGGTAAGAAAAATAATATTTGCGCATTATTTAAAGACGGAGGAAGGATAATTCTCATGTTTAGGTAAATATTATGTTTTTGCCCTTTCTTATGTCCACACTGAAGGTAAAAATATTCTATTAGATGTCTCTCACATGCAAGAAGTGTGGTAGGTTGGGTGACGATTATGACTTACGACAAGCAGAGTTTGTATTCCCCTACATTAATCGACCAATTTCAGTACTATAACATTTGTCATAAATTGCGGTGTTGCAAAGACATAATCATCCAAAATAATAATTTCAGAAAAAGTTACCCTTTAGCTTCATCTTGAAAATTACTTTATAAAGTGAAAGGGGCTTAATATAGCCACCGCACTGTTCCAAATAATATCCCAGTCAACATTTTAAGTAGAATAATATTTGTTACTTCGATTAAGCTTGTACAAATTATCAACACAAACGTTTAAAGTTTGATGAGAGAATGGGCGGAATTGTGTGCAGAATAAAAGTAAATTTTAACTGAAGTTTGTAAAATACCACTGTTAAATGTGTATATCGATATGAACGTGCTCGAAACACAATGGTCTATAATGATTTATTGGTCTTCCTTTTTTTTTATAGAATATATTTCTCAATACAAATAGTAGAAACATATTTTAAGTAAATAAAACCAAAAAGTGAGGAAAGGAAAGAAAAGGCGTATGTGTAATAAACATGATATATAAACAATAATATTTCATCACATAGTGGCTTGCTCAGGTGGAAATATATCTATTACGTTATTGTGGACTACAATAAAAGTTTTGTAACTTTTCGTGTTTGGTTTATTTTCATTTATTACTGAAAAGCTGTAAATACTCCACTTAGAAAATAAGGGCATAAAATTAAATTTTACAGAGAGGAAGGAAATTAGGAATATTGTAACGAATAAGCGAAAATTTCATGGTTGATTTTAAATATTTAACGAATTAAAAATGTTATAAAATAGATAACACTTAAAAACTAATTACAAATAAGTATATATTAAAACTACTTGCCTAAATGACTATCAACTAGGGGGAGGGACGTTGATTATGGCAGGGACAATAAGGCATTAGATTGAGTGATAGCGGTAACCCGCTACACCCCCCTAACCCTTCTGACTCGCTGACTCGATCTTCTTTTTTTTACCACTTTATTTCTTACTCACTTTTCTTTTTTAATGATTCACATAGTGCTCTTTTCGTTATCCCCAACCGGAAGTTGGTCATGGCCTACATATACCGTGCAACTATGTTGAAGTTCCGGGTGGCATGGCGGTTTCCTGATCCGTATTTGCGTTGCATCGCATAACAACAATAAAAACAATTTTGTGACCCAGTTTCAACAAACATATCTCGAAATAAAGTCAATATAAAAAAAAAAATAATTTGTGTAAAATTTTGAGCACTATGTGACAACATAATTAAGGAAGATACGATCAAATAGAATGGTGTAATTCATGACTCCTGAATACTTAATTCCCCTTTTCTCATCCTTTAGTTTATAAGTAATTTTATTTAGGTAGTGTAATAATTTTTCATCTGAAAAAGACACAGTGATATCGAAACACATATGTAGATACAAGAAATATATTTTGTTTATTTAAACTGTGTTTTCTATTCACTTTTAAATGAAATTATAAGTAAAAAGCATTAAACATTCAAACTTTTCAGAAATTTACTGTAAGGCTTTCTTTAACCAGGTTGTCAGGAATTTCACAGGAAAAAAATTAGGAAAGACTGATGAGATCCTTTTTATTAAGTGCGTCCAGAATATCTGGTAATGATAGGATACAAAAATTAGGAATACTGAAGATCTAAATATATGGTAAATCATTAGATAGGGCCTTTATGTGAGAAGGTTTAGTTCTACTTCAGTGTACATTAATTCATAAGAGAAAGGAATTGGGGACAAGGAAGACGAAAATAAAAATGGCTATTACATAGAAAATACAAAAAATGTTGATATCTAGAGAAATCGGAAAACATTCCACTCTGAGTTATACAGCAGAGACGAGTTTGTTAGAGAATAACATTTGTCATATCTCTGACCCTAGAAAATAAGAACTGGTGGAGGTGCGAGGACCTCCATAGACCCAACTCTCCGTTCTTTAGAAAGCAAACAAGTACCAGTTTGGCGTTCCATTTTATTAAGTCGAAGGAGTTAGGCCGAATTTAAAAGCAAGACAACAATTTTCACTAAAAGAATATTTTAGGTTGATCAGAAACTAGATTAATATTATAGCAAAATTTTTATTTAGGAAAAACTAAAAAAATAATTAAAAAAAAAGAGTCATAATAATCTTAAAGTATTTTGAGATAATGGACAGTTTAGGGGTTAATCCCTACTGTTCCTCCTCGGTTACGCTTATGACATTCTGTGCTTTTTATACATTTTTATTTCCATAAACACATATATTAAATCTTAAGTGTGACAAAGTTGGGATCATTGGGAATTAATGTAGGTAAATTTTATTTCACAAACCCAAAAACTTTGGTATTTAGATATGGATAAATGAATTAGTGCCTGCAAAGTATTCATTTTTGAAAGGGTGCTTTCCCCCTTCGTTCTGTACCATTTTTTACGGCGTAAATAATCTACCTAATGAGTTGCATTACCTTTATTTAAAAATAGTTTAATTTTTTTAGAAACCAGTAGAAATTTGAAACAAATATATTTAGCTCGGGTGACATATCCTTTTATTATGCATCTTGATTTATTAATCAAAAAATGATTTTGTTTCATTTCTTAGGATCACAAGATTACGGTATGTAAAGACAACACGAACGAAGTGAGTGTTACTGTGATCTTGGTAGTTCCTTCATACATAAAGTTTTTCTACGTTTAACTTTATCTTTAGGTGTTCATTTTGTAAAATACATCTAATTATTGCAATTTTACTTGCTTAATTATTACTTACATGACGAACGCGATACGAAATGGGATGGCCTCAGGTATATAATTGGGTCGCAGTATGAATTAGGAATTTTAAGAACAACGGTATAAAATCGGTCTGTACGAAGTGGGAATAATTTTTTTGAATAAGTTAAAAGTTGAAACCTAGATGCACTTTTTTATACATTTGTACCCTTAACATTAGCCTACCAATTCCTGAAAATGTCTTTCTAGCTTGTTATCGAATACCTACCTAAACTTATTTTTATTTGTAGAAAAAATGAAGTAGTTTTCTGTTTAAATTTTTACCTTAAATAAAATAATTGTTTCGTGATTTTCAGGATATGGGACTTTTATCTTCCGTTTACACTATAATATGCATATACCTACCCTATTTTTATGTTTTGACATTCAGTCTTCAAGATCAAATCAAAGAGAAAATTGTTGGAAATCTATGACGTTTTTACTGTCTGATATGTTTCAAACTTTATTACAAAATATAAATCCTAGCGTCTGTTTTGACCGTTAAATTTCTTTATGGAAGGATCGAAATAAATATTTTCTAAAGTGCCGTGCGAATCAATCTAAACAAGTACCTATTACCTATATCGAATAAACGTTTATACGTTGTATACCGATTTCAATTAAAATAAAATAGTATTCACTTAATGTTATTACAGGTATCGTTTATGGAAGGTTTATTGCTCATTGGTAATTTCTTTAGTTCAAATTAACATTTTAGTACTATATTCAAATACCTATGCACATCAGTATTGCTGTTCCGGAACCATTACTATTTGTTCTTTATAGTAGCACCAGACGCGTACATTTAACAAACAAAATTAAAGAAATCATTAAAGGCAATCTCATTGCCTCTTAGTATTCTTTATTATTGTTAATTAAAGAAACAACATATAATAGGAGCAATAGTACATATTATAGATAGACTTTTAATATGGGAACTAAAACCCAACTAAAAAACAGGCAAAAATAAAGTAAGACCATCAGAGGTATATATATATATATATATATATTTTTAACCAGTTATGTAATTATAAAAATATAAAAATTCTGGAAAAAACCCTTACCATTAATAAAGATCATAAATTCTTTATTTATTAATTTTCAACTTTTGGTTTTTATTTCGTGCTCCTTTACCCGCACATATTCTGTTCCGTTTACTAAGTATTTTCAACACTACACTTTTCACATTTTTGGTCAAACTTTTTGAGGTTGTCCACGTTGTCCAAAGTAGGGGTAAATATTTGCCAGAGGTGAAGTAGCTGCAGCGAATTCATTAGCTTGTTTACAACAAGCAACATACAAGATGGCTCATGAAAACCATTAGGAGTTTGTTGAGCTTTGATGTTTACCGACAAAGAGAATGATAAAGAGGTAGAAGGACATCATTAAGAGGTACCTACTTCTAATTCATTTGGAATTCAAAATGTAATACCTAATTTATATGGCGAAATGATTTACATATTTTACTGATTCACAAAGTAGTGTACTTGAGGAGAGCAAGATTATTGTAGTGTGTTCTATAACAGCTAGATATTAGATACTGAAGTTGGATAACAGAGAGAGTGGATGAGTGATCTTTCCTGTTCGGAAAATACTCGATTTTCCTGCTCATTTATCACACGGTAGAAGTCGGCATTAACGTTCATAAAACCCGTATCTAGAATCGTTTCAAAATATTTCGAGTCGTGATTACTAGTTTTGCGGGAGATAAATAACGAATAAGCAATTAGAATAGAGTGCATAACTTTTTTTTTCCTTTTTAGGTAATAAGAATTGCAGACTCAAGTTTATTTTTGTTGTCTGTTAGTTTTTGTTCCTACTTGTCTTTGGTTTTAGTCTTAAAAATAGGAATTGAGGTGGGAATGTGCTATTATAAAGGTTGGGAAAAAGACCGTATGACAATAATGTTTGAAACTATATATGTATAACTGTACATTTTAATAAATTATTAAATGGACATCTCACAATATGTACACAGTGACAATCCGCAGAGAATATGTTATGGTGTATACATCCAAGAGTTGCACAAAATTACTTTAATATTGCAAGATTAAGTATATTTATTCACGAAAGTAAGGGAATAATGATAATTTATTAGAATTATCGTGGAATTACAAGAGCCTTAATTGTATTTTGTTTGAAATTATCAATTAGGTATCAAATTGTTGCCCATACTCATAATATTCTACGCATGCACGTTATGTTCAGAAAAGTTGGTATGATTCGTTTAGTAGGGAACTATAAATAAATCTAACCAAGCATTGTTTTTTTAATGGGCTTCAATTCACTTGGTAGTTAGTGTAACAACAGTTGTTGACACTTATAACTACATTTAAGTAAAATTTTTGAAAAGTTTAACATAATATAAATTATAAAGTCATTTACCTTCTCTGGTCCAGTTAAGGTTTTAAAAAAAATTGAACCATTTCGTTTTTTCTTTTAGGATGACGGTGACATGATTATCTTAAATATTGTAGCAAACGAATGCGTGTGTTAAGAGTTCGACGACTTTGTAAACAATAACATCAAGAGATACCGCACGTTCGACGTATGTGCCGTGTATATACTTATGGCGCAACTTCGGTTCATGTGCAAAACCCAAACGCGCGCGGGAATTCAAAATAACTTAATTATCACCTTTAAGTTGATGCTAAATCATTCGTTCAAACAAACACTCTCATCGTTCATCTTTTCCCAAAATTATATTTTTCTTTAATTATTTTATATTTAATTAACTACTTTTATTTGACACTATTTTGGTATGTAACGTAATGAAACGAAACACGGAACTTCAACATAGTTGCACGGCGAATGTAGGTCGTGACCAAGTTCCCAAATCCGTTTGGGGGTAATCAGATATATAGTATGTTGGTCATTATAAAAGAATCAGTTTAGACGGTTGGTGGGTTAGTTAAGAAGTGAGCAGTCACCCAAGCGAGTTAGGGACCACTTACCTTAATGCGCCAAAGTCAACTTTCAGCCGTCCTCAAAAGAAGAATTTGTTAAAGGGTACTTGAGAGAAGTAGCAAATAACTTCCCGGAAAAGTAAACATTTTGCAAAGAACAATTTAACACAGATAAATGCACAAGCAGATAGCTTTATTTACTATTGCAAATTTGAAAAAATATTTCAGTAGCTATTTAAAATTTATAAATGTTACTATCTAACGTTTTAACGACAGGTTACTTAGAAGAAGAGTGTAACGTGTAGGTTATGTTAGTGAAGTTGGGTGGATTTCAAATTGAAGAAATTTGTTGATTGCAAGATATCTGACTATTCCATTAAAATGATAAAATGGAATAAACAGCAGTAAAGAAATTAAATATTTATTATTAAAGACTATTTTGATTGTATTAGTTTGAATTTTATTAGATTTTATGATCTCTAGTGGTTGTAAATATTACTTTAAATAAACTGATCAAAGTGTTATGTCGGCAATCGCTCTTTTAAATACAAAGAAACAAGATATATTGACTGGAGATAGAAATAGCTGCGAGGTATACAATACATGCTTACATGTTTCAAATAAAAGCCCTATAGATCCTTCCTGTATCCTTTGCGTCATTTTAAATTGAAAGCGATATCAACCTCAAAGCGGAATTACACCGAATCCATCAATCTTTTCCTGAAAAAGGATTCACACCGGAGTAAGCCAATTCCTGGAAATCGTTGCAATGGAAAGTTCATAACGGTTTACTAAATTGTCAACATAAACAGAATGAGTCAATTGGTGCGCAAATATCTCAAAGATTGTAATTGGAATAAGCAATTTCAAGACAACAGTGTCTTTATAAAATAAACCCTTCTAGCATTGATAAAAATATTGTGTATTGCAGCAAATCAGTAACCTATAAGGAAATATTTTAATTTAAGAATGCTGGTTATTAGCAGAATGGAAGCTCTTAATGATTTTTATGTCATATTTATACCGAAATATTTCTTATTACCTATATCTTTTAAAACTAGATAAATAGTTTAACAATGTCTAAATGTATGAAATTTGTCGCAAATATGGTGAAAATGGGTGCAGGGGATGGCAGCAAGTTTGTAGAATGTAGAATACCATTCAAGTGTACAATAGTAATTTTGTATATGAGCTGACCGTGGTTGAAGAAGGGGAGGACCGGTAAAAAATATTTTTAATATGTAATAAGTAATGAAGAATTAGCATGTTCGGTAGCTATTTATTTTTATTTAGCTATTATTGTAATGGCATTCAGGGAAGCATAATTTCTTAAGACCGTAGGTTCGTAAGATTAGAGTACCTAGCAAAGTCATAGTTAAATTATTCTTCAACTTCTCTTCCAACGTCTTCAACGTGCCTGATCTAAAAATACTTTCTTAGTATTGTACAAGGTCTTGCTTATCCAATTTCTCTCCCATTGATCGTTTAATGTAAATTATTCTAGTTGAAGAGTCATCATAGACTACAGACGAGGTTAAAAGGTAAACTAAGATTTATAGGCATGATTTTATCAATCAAATAAAATTAGCCAATGTTGAGCTTCATGGATTGTCCAATTCCAATAAAAATACAAAGTCAGTTACAAGTTTAATCAGTATGGTTATGTATGCAAACGTACATCCTTGCCAGTTGTTTAGAACTACTTACAGTAGATTAGATTATTGGAATTGTGAATTGGCTGACGGCTTCATCGGTTACTCCAATAAGCATTAAGTTGGTGTTAGTTCACACAATGTCGATTTCAAATCGATCAATTTAACCAAATAGTCACCCGAACGATGAGTCTCTAACCTACAAACGTCCTACATAGTTCCCCTGTTTAAGTCGATGTAAACATTTACTAATTGTGATCTACAATTATTTGGAAGGATCGATGAATTTTTCCGGTCGGGCTCGAGGCCCCTTCCTCTATCGTTGATGCCTACAAGACGTGTTTGTCTGGTTTTTCTATTCGTATTTTGTGATTATTGTTGCGTGAAAGTTTTTGTGAACTAGTTTCCTGTTAATATTTTTCGTAAATTTTTCAAAATTAGTTGTTTTCTATAATTTTCTAGAAGTCGTTGAAGCTCTCTTTTAATTTATTGTTTTGATATAAATTTAACTTGTTTTCAAAAATTATTTTTGTTGCCACGAGGCATATTTAAATTAAAGTTTATCTTCGTTATCTTTTAGGCCCTTTTGGCAAATTGCAAATCATTAAATAATTTTATTTACCACACCTTTTTTGGAATTTTTTTTTTATGGTATATGTGTCGAGTAATTGATGAATGTTTGAAGTCTGTTTTGACCACCATATTGACTACGGAGACACCCTTACTCTTCCTTTCATGCACCTTATTTGAAGGCATCTTCAATTTTGATGTATACTTGTTCTCGTTCTTTTGTCAGCCCATCCAGATTTTTAGTGTAGGTTCCGGCTAGACTAAGAGACCGAGATTACGGGAGGGGGTGAAGACACCCTGAGGCTACGAGACTAATTTCCAACCTGTCTCATTAAATAGTTAGGAGGCGATAAATGCCTGCGGATGGCCCTCATAAATATCTTTAAGGCCCCTTTGGTCCCTGAAATTCTTCTCCAGGATCATCTTGCCTCATAAATATCTATAAGAAAAATCCCCTAAAATACTCGGAAACCAGCGGCAGTCCCTACTAGTGATGTGTCGTTCCGGCCGGACTCGGTACAAAGGAACGTATCCAGGCTCGGATAGATTCGGACCAAATCCATGTTTTCAATCCGAATCGTTCCGCGGATCGAAAAGGCGATCAGCCATCCATTCCCTTCGACTTTCGGTTCGATTCCCATCAACTTAAATACAACTCGTTTTGGTTCGCTGTCGTGGAAAAACGAATAGCGAACCGAATAAGACGATGTAGCAGGTGTTATTTCTATCGGTCGTCGGTGATTTCCTGCTCTTTGCGGTATCATCAATTAAAAGCATTTGCCCTTTAGGAGCCCGCAAATGTTTAAAACTTAAAACAAACATATTGCTGCGCTGTCAGCAAAACAAAGAAAATGATTATATTAATTACCTAGGTATCTTAATATTCATTGATTGTTGTTTGGGCTGTTGCCCTGAATGTGCTGCTTGGCATTAATTGGAAGGATCAAACTCAATATGAACTTTATCATATATTAAAATAACATATTTACTTTAACATAAAACTATTACAAAACACGTCTTACATTTTAGAATACTAGACACATCCCTCTTATCGATCTTAAAAAAACCACTGAAACAACTGTCCATTTTACTAGCCATGGAAGTGTCTAAATAAAAAACAAACTTCATAGAAAATAAGAAATGAGAAATATAAAACATAACATGATGTATATATATAAAAAAAATAAGACATTATAAAAATTTATGAACAAAACTGTTCATTCCGGCCTCCTTGAAAGGCTGAAGGCTTTCAACAACTTTAGTCATCTATGGGTAATTTTGCCACTTTATTCACTGACCGTTTAACCTTTCCGGAAGTTAATTGTACAGTCACAACCCGCACAAGTTGATCATTTCCCGGATGCACTTCTAACACTCTTCCTAAAGGCCACCTGGATGAAGGATGTTGATCATCAAGGACCAGTACCATATCTCCTACCTTGAGGTTCGGTGTTGGTTGATTCCATTTTCTTCTCTGTTGCAAAGTAGACAAGTACTCACGCTTCCATCTTTGCCAGATATGTTGTGTCATTTTACTTAAATGTTGCCATCTAGAAAGCCTATTAGTAGGTGTGTGAGTTAGGTCGGGTTCTTCTAAGAATATTGATGAGTCTCCTATCAAAAAATGGTTGGGAGTCAAAGGAGTGAGGTCTGAGGAATCTTCTGATAATGGGGTAAGGGGTCTTGAATTAAGACAAAATTCAATTTGGGTAAGTAAAGTACTGTACTCTTCAAAGGTAAGTAATGTTTCTCCAATAACCTTTTTAATATGTTTCTTAATTGATTTGATTGAGGACTCCCATATACCTCCGAAGTGAGGACTTCTGGGTGGTATGAAATGCCAAGAAATTTGTCTATTCACAAGTTCGGTAAGTATAAGGTCATTTTTAGGTTTAGTTGCCAGTAATTGATAAATTTTGTCTAGTTCATTTTTTGTTCCTTGAAAATTTGTAGCATTATCACTATAAATATGTTTACAGGTACCTCTTCTAGATATAAATCTTTTTAATGTAGCTATAAATGCTTCAGTAGTTAGACTTGAAACGAGTTCTATATGAATGGCTTTTGTTACAAAGCATACGAATACTGCAATGTAACATTTAGATGTATGCACTTTTCCACGTCGATGACTTTCTCGTATTAACATTGGACCACCGAAGTCAACTCCAACTATTTCGAATGGCCGTGCTTCTTGAACTCTTTTTTCAGGCAAATTTCCCATTTGTTGGTTTATGGTCTTGGGAAAGGCTTTAAAGCAAGATATGCATGATCTTAATATCTTTTTTACCGTGGTTTTGCCTGAAGTTATCCAATATTTTAATCGCAAACTATGTAAAACTGATTGAACGCCTGCATGTAAGAGAAGCACATGTTCATGTTTGATTATGAGTGATGTTATTGGATGATGTGGAGGCAATAAATATGGATGTTTCTGAGAATCGGGTATTTTGGCATGTTGGATTCTTCCTCCAACTCTGAGGATTGACTCATTATCAAGAAATGGATTTAATTGGTATATTTTGCTGTGAGGTTTTACATGTCCATTGTTTTGAATATGTTTAATTTCTTCAGAATATTCTTCCTGTTGGGCTAATTTAATTAAACGCTTAGAGGCAAGTGTTAATTCCTTGACTGATAGATGTGCTAAACATTTGTGATTTTTATTTAAGGTGTTTTCCTTAAATCTTAAGCACCAAGCTGATATTCGTTGAAGTTGAGTCCAATTTGAAAATCTTGTAAATAATGAAGAATATGCGATTGTAGCATGAATGAATGTTTGTTCTTTTCTTTGTTCAAGATCATCACTGGTGAGTTTGGCTATGTCAGGGTTTGAAATTGGCCATGAATTCTCATGTTCATGGAGCCATAAAGGTCCGTTCCACCAAATTTTGTTATTGATAATTTCACTTGGGAACTTGCCTCGGGATATTAAATCCGCTGGGTTTTCTGTGCCGGGTACATGCTTCCAGATGCAATCAGAAACCAAATTTTGAATTTCCGTGATTCTGTTGGAAATAAAAGTCTTGCATTGATTTGGTGACATTGATATCCAGGCAAGAGTAATTGTAGAATCTGTCCACAGATGTATGTCATCAAAGTGTAATTTCATGGTTTGTTTAATTTTTTCCACTAATTGAGCTAACAAAAGTGCCCCACACAACTCTAACCTTGGTAAGCTGATAGTCTTCAGTGGTGCTACTCTTGATTTTGAGCTTAGTAAATGAACAGAATGAGAACCGTCGATGCTTGTGGTTCTTATGTAGACACAAGCTCCATAAGCTGATTGCGAAGCATCACAAAACCCATGAAGTTGGATCTTTGTATAAGTGTCATAATTGGTAATTCTTCTTTGAATGTTCAATGTGTTTATTGTCTCTAAATCTTGTAAAAAGTTCTTCCATTTGGTATGAATTTTCTCAGGTACAGTTTCATCCCAATCAGTCTTGAGTTGCCAAATTTCTTGCATGACAAGTTTAGCTACTGTAATGATGGGTCCAAGTGGGCCCAATGGGTCATATAACTTTGCTATGGTAGATAAAATACTTCTCTTGGTAATTTTTCTTGTGTCTTTTTCAATTTGATATTGGAAATTATCTGATTTGGAGTTCCAATATAATCCAAGTGTTTTAACTGTGGTGTCAGGATTAACTATCATCATAACTTCATTTGAATTAGAAGCGGTGATTTTATTTAAAAGTTCTGGCTTATTGCTTCTCCATTTTCTTAGCTCGAAATGTCCTCCTTGTAGTATTAAATTTAAGTCTCGTAATATCCTTTCTGCAGTTTCATTGTTGTTAAATCCTGTTAGTAGATCGTCTACGTAGAAATCTTCATCCAGAACCTTAGAAGCTTCCGGATGACTTGTTTGATGTTCGATTGCCAATTGCTTTAAGCATCTGACCGCTAGAAATGGCGCAGTAGTTGTACCGTAAGTAACTGTTAGCAATTTAAATGTATTGATTTTCTCAAGAGGGTTTTCCCGCCAGAATATTAGTTGATAGTTAGCGTCATCCTCATTGACCAGTACCTGGCGATACATTTTGGTTATATCAGCCGTGAAGACAATATTGTGCAGTCTGAATCTTGTGAGAATGTCAACTAACTCCGCTTGAATCTGTGGGCCTTTTAATAGTGCTTGATTAAGGGATATACCACTCGTACTGGGAGCTGAGCCATCAAAAACTACTCTTGTTTTTGTAGTGAGACTGTCTTGCTTTATGACAGAATGATGTGGGAGATAATAGTGATGTATAGGAATGTCTGTGATTAATTTCATGTGTCCCAATGAATGATATTCTTTCATGAATGCTGTGTATTCTTTTTCCAAATTCTTGTTTCTTTGTATTTTCTGTTCTTGTTGTAAAAATCTCTTCATCGTTATTGTCTTTGAATCTTCTATTTTTTCTTTGTTGTCATTGAAAGGAAGTCTGACTATGAATTGACCTTGATCGTTTTTTGTGACATTTTCCGCAAAGTGGCGTTCACACTCTTCTTCTTCTTTCGAGTAATGTCTCTGGTGTCCAATATCTTCTATTGTCCAAAATTGTTCAATTTTTCTTTCTAGTTGAGTTAGATTACATGTTGTATGAATTTGATTGTTTTCCATTCCAACCCTTCCAGCTATGACCCAGCCAAAATTGGTTTTTTTGAAGGTAGGTGCATTTTTCGATTCTTTGTGTTGTCCCACACACATAATGTCATAAAAGATTTCTGCACCAATTAAAATGTCTATTTTGGATGACTTGTAAAATTGTGGATCTGCGAGTTTCATGTTCTGTGGTATTGTAAGCTTTGATCTTGGAATGCTGACTAGTGGTAAGTTGTTAGTGATTTCTGGCACTATCAGAAATTTAACTGTTACTTTATATTGATTTACCGTTGAATGAATTGTTGTTTCGACTTCTTCTGTGATGTAAGTTGATGAATTTCCAAATCCTGTAACTGTATGTGAAACCTTTCTTGGTTTTAAACCTACTTTTTCGCAAGTTTGTTTGGTGATGAAATTTGACTGTGATGCGGAGTCTAACAAAACCTTGAAATGATGATTCTGACCTTTATTATCAGGAATCATGACTATTGCTGTAGATAGTAGAACCTGACTTGACAAACTTGAATGATATACCACTGAGTGATTGTTTTGATTGGCTTCTTCTTTGTTATTTGGCGTTTGCATGTTTGAATGTATGGAATTTTTGTTTGGGGTTTTGACTGATTGAATTGGCTGTTGAATAATTTGATGAATGCTGCTTTGTTGGTTTCCCTGATCTGTGTGATTTTTTGATTGCTAGAAGTTTTGAGTGACTGTTGTGTGTCTGATTGTTTATTACGTGAATAATTGTCTACATGTATTAATGTTGCATGTTTTTTGTTGCATGTTTTACAATTTCCTCCTTCACAGTTATTTAACTGATGACCCGTTGATAAGCAGTTATAACACCGATTTGACTGCCTGATGTAATTTAGTCTCTCAGGAACTGACATGTCCAGAAATCTTTTACATGAATATATTTTATGATGCTGACTGCATAAATCACATTCAGTTACCTTTGTTGTTACAAATGTAAACTTTGATGTGTTTTGTTTGTGAGTGAATTTGTCTATTGATTTACTTTTTTCCGGTCTGCCTCTGCTGATTGTCTCCAACACTCTACATCTCTGATTTAAGAATTCTAAAAATTCGTCTAAAGTTGGCATTTCCTCATCGGGTTTTTTTTGATACAATAGCTTCCCATTCTCGTTTTGTATAGTAATCTAATTTGTTTGAGAGTATGTATATAACCAACACGTCCCAATGTTCAACGGGTTGTTTTAGAATCTTTAGTGCTCTAGTATGTTTTTGCACGTCATCAACCAAATTTCTTAATGTTCCAGATGATTCTTTGGTAAGCTCTTGTATCTCAAAAATTGCCTTAATATGAACGTACACCATAGATTTTGTGTCATGGTACCTTTTTCGTAATAATTCCCATGCAACCTCAAAATTATCATTTGAAATTTCTAATGAACGTATTACATTCAGTGCCTCACTCTGCAAGCATGATCGTAAATACTGAAATTTTCTACTGTTTGTTAACTTTTTATTTTGTATTACGACTGCATCAAAAGTCTCACTAAACATTAACCATTTGTCATATTCTCCATTAAAAGTAGGTAAGTTTATAGGTGGTAATTTAACATAATCATCAGTAATCGGTGAATCAGAGGTCTGATTTACAGGTGTGTGGTTTTGAGGTGCGGTACTTGAATGAAAACCGTGTGCTTCCTCAAAGTACTTTTCAGCTAATGAAAGTGTATTGAAATACGCAATTTCAAACTTATCCCTCTCGCCATCTATATTATCTGTTGATAGTTCTATTTTTGTCTGAACTTCTTGAAAATCTTCAAATACAGGTTCAAACTTATTTATTCTGTTTTTCAATTGTTTAATATCTGACATTTGTGGATTGAATGTACTCAAAAAAGTATTTAACCTGGTGATATGACCTTTCAAAATTCCTCTTCGAAACTTTAATGCTTTTAATTCTGGATCAACATTAGTTAGTTCAATTACTATATTTTCATCTGAATTTGCCATTTTGAAATTAGTTTATTTGTTATTCTAAAGGGAAAGTATAGGAAAATTATAAGGAACTCACGTGTGATGTTACAATAGATGCGGAAGATGCTTCCTTTTCTATTTTGATTTGTTGTTGTTGCAGGCTCGGCTCGCTTCGTCGAGTCTGATCTTGAACTGTTCTCGGCGTGTGCAGGTGTGTACCGTGAAAATCAATGATTCAACGTGGTGTTTAGGTTAAAAATGCTTGAATTACTTTTTGTTATTTTAATATATCCGGCTGCTCGAAGGACCAATGTTTGGGCTGTTGCCCTGAATGTGCTGCTTGGCATTAATTGGAAGGATCAAACTCAATATGAACTTTATCATATATTAAAATAACATATTTACTTTAACATAAAACTATTACAAAACACGTCTTACATTTTAGAATACTAGACACATCCCTCTTATCGATCTTAAAAAAACCACTGAAACAACTGTCCATTTTACTAGCCATGGAAGTGTCTAAATAAAAAACAAACTTCATAGAAAATAAGAAATGAGAAATATAAAACATAACATGATGTATATATATAAAAAAAATAAGACATTATAAAAATTTATGAACAAAACTGTTCAATTGTTTTACATTATAGATTTAGATGTTGACTAATAAATTAAGTTTGATTTGACAACGGCTTTTTCTTTAGTTTACAATTATTTCTGTCGCTTCAGCAACTCAACTTTCTTGTATTTATTTACTATACTAGACTAAACAAACTGTATCACTGATGTCATTCTTATTACACCTTTTCGCACTCACGAAGCGAAGGACCCTCGCAGTGCCGTGCCGTTATATTTTCCACAGTATTCGTATAGTACAGATACTTTAGCCCAAGCTTGGATTCGGTTATTTGTACCGATACTGACCGAGTTCAACCGGATCGACGCAAAAATGTACTATGCATTCTACATTTTCATTCCGAGGAACGAATCCGTCTACTATCTGAATGGAATTGGAACGAACAAATCCACAAAAGTATCGAAACTTCCCATCACTAGTCCTTACGGTAGCATAGCGAATCGTTTTTGGGTGGGCTTGGCTTGTTTTGTAAAGTTTTCTTGTATTTTTTACAATAAACCCTTTTTTTTTTAGAGCTTCGAGCCCTAAAAGGCTTCAGGGTTTTCAGGAACCCCCATTGCTCTACCGGGAGCATCTTAATTATATTTCTTTGTTTGACAAAGTGGCGCCCGAGCTTTGGTTACTAAAATTCATTTTGCCCTATTTATTGTTTCAACAATCAATAAGTAATCACGTTAAAACATTAAAGACTTGCTTGATGAGCATAAAATAACTCTTAGAATATGCAGAACGTTGACGATACGGAGATCTAAACATCAGCCTCAAAAAGGAAACCCCGAAGGTCATATAAGTTTCTCGAAGAAAGTAAGTAGGTTGCATATCGTCCTCAGAATAGGAAACACTGATAACTGTTTTGTTGCTTTACCAGAAAACACTTTTTCTAGCTGAAAAGAAAAAAACTTCTACGATAGTTATTTGTAAATGGAACTCTCTCAATTTAAGATTTGCCCGACTTGAATGGGACTTTTTGTATTGTAACGTTTTTTTTCTATGAAAAATCCCGTTACTGAAGTTTTATTTATTTCGATTCAGTTTGTGTTTGTCTTGGTTCAGTTTTGTTGATTATTTCTTAATGTTGATCGACCTTCCGTCTTATCATCAAGGCTAACAACATTCGCGCAGGACTAGGCGATCGATGGAGGGATCGATGAAATTTTCCGGTCGGTGCTCGAGGTCTTTTTCCTCGATCCTTGACACTGACGTGACGTGTGTGTGTGTGTTTTTCTGTTGGTGTTCTGTGCTTGGTTTTGCGTGAGAGTTTTTTTGTGATCCACTTACCTTTGCATTTTAATAGTTCATGTAAAATTCATTCAAATTAATTATTTCTTTTAAAATCTTTTTTGCTATTCACTCAATATTTATTTTTGATGTAACTTTGATTAATTTTTACGAAATTTTCCTTATTACCACGTGGTCTCTTTTTTAAATATCTAACTGTATATTTGTAATCCTTTTAATAGTCAAATAGTGTATCTTGAGTGCATGTTGGTTTAACGACAGACACCCCTACTCCTCCCTTTTTATCCGTTTTTTTTTTAAGCATCTTCAATGCGAACAACTTTTCAACATTTGATTAATATTTTTTAGTTTTAGAAAATTTATCAGCACTTTTATTTGTGCCCTTATTTGTCAGCCCATTGAGATTTTCTTAGAATAGGTTCCGGTTGGATTAGGGGGCTGGGATTAAAGGGTAGGGGTGAAGACATCCTGAAAACTATTTTACAAAGGCAAATAGACAAAGCTCTGGTTTCCAACTAATCTCAATAACCTGTAAGAGGCCGATAAATTCCTGCAGGCGGCCCCCTGAAGAATAAAAGGTTGGTCCATGAAGCTATTTCGCTGATATCCTCTTGCCTCACAACACAGCACGAGAAGTCCCCGATTATACCCTGAAACCAGCTTCCAGTCCCTACATTGGAGCAGGGAACCTTTCTTTTTGGTGGGCTACATGTGTTATTGTAAGTTTTGTTGTTGTGTGTAATTTCTTGTTAATATACTCTTCAAGTTTTATTTGTTTTTTTTTTAAGAGAGCTTCGAGCTCTCTAAAGCTACAGGATTCTGCAGGAACCACCGATGCACTACCCGGTGCCCAACAAAGTTGTCGTTTCATTTATTCTTTTCTTTGTTTTACAAAGTGGCGCCCGAGCACGTTACCTTTTTAATATTTCATGATAATTAAATTTTTTTTAAAAACAAACTATTAATCATTTCAAAACCCAAGTAATAGTTTTGTTAAATTGGCGCGGCACGAGCAGGGACCTGAAGAATCCTGATTGCAATTTTTTTCTTGTATTTATTGTAACTGGTAAACAAAATTTTTTTTGTGATTAAATTTATATTTTGTACATTATTTTTGCATTTACTGCATTTAACCTTCTGTAATTTATCTCTGAGATCTGTTTTGTTAAAGTTTGAAAAACATTTGTCTGTTTACTTATCTTATATCTTTTAAATTTGTTTGTACAGTTTCAAACTTGTGTAAAATTTTAGGTATTTGTTTTACAACATGGATATGTCTTCTATCAATACTGTGGAAATTGATTTATTCTTCCTCACCTATGACGACATATTAGACGAACTCACGCTGAGAGCTATCACCATAACAGATTCTGAAATGGAAAATAGACTCAGCCTTACTTCTTGGCTTTCGACAGGCCTGGATTCAGAATCTGTACTGGACTTGGACAGGTTGGATGTAAATCGTGAGTGTGGCAAACTTTTGCAGTATGTAAGTGAATTTACAGATACTATAAGAAATCTAACATTGCCAAAGGTTTTGGGTTCGTAGCGTATGCGTGCCTTAGGGGTAATCGGGCTCACAACCAGAGTGAATGAGGTTCTGTCTCCCCTTCGAAGAGAGTTTCCCTTGTGTATGCGTATCTTACTTCCTTTCGTATTCATTATCATATTTTTCGATTCATAATTTGCCTATAAAAATTCCTGGCTTCATTTCCCAAGTTCACCTCTGGAATTTACTACGTTTCACTTTCGTTTTTCGCCTCCTCAATCCTAGTACTTTCAGGTCATTTTACTTCGGGCTGGAACCCCAACTGTACACTTTTTTACTGTTATTTGGCATTTCGTAGGAAATGGATATCAGTTTTTCAGGTCTTTCTTTCTTTCTTGCTTAGGTTCCCGAGGGGTCTTACCGTCCCTTTTAGGTCATGTAGTACCTGACTGCATACTGGAATAAAAGAAAAAAATTTCTGAATTTATTTTTGGCCATTCCCTTTTGTTGTTGTTTTTTTTTACTGTTCCCTATGTAGCTCTACAAATGTCCTCTTTTGGCTCATGAAAGCCACTTCTATTTTACGTATGGCTTTTAGCCAATTAATTTTTTATTTTTTTCGTTTTTAAAGAATACTATGATTTCTATTTTTGATTAAGTTTCGTTTTATTCCCGAGTAGGAAAGTTTTCGTTTACGTTTTTGACTTAAGTCGGGATAGTTCTTCCGTTATGTTTCATTCTAGCTTAGAATGCATTTTTTACAGCTAGGAATGTTGATTTATGTTTTTGAATTTTATTTTCACTTTCAAGTGATTTTTTCGTTTTTTGTTGGTGCTCGATGCACATGCCTTTGAGTTTAGTTTACTGATTTTGATTTTTGATGGTTGTTACCTTTTATTTGAGCTAGTTTCTCTATGAGTGCGATGTTTATGCGATGTGATTTGGTATAGCATTTTGGCTTGCAGATAGCTGCAGTTTTCGATTATTGAGTAATCGGTTGTGCCTTTGATTAGGTGCAGTTTATAAAGATGCACTTGTTTTGGTGCAGTTTAGGTTTTTGCATTTGTTTTGATGCAGTTGATTTGTTGTTGCACACTATTGGTGCAGTTTAGATGCATTTTCCCTATGCAGGGTGGTTTCTTATGCAGTTTTGATGCAGTTGTGCATTGCGCATGTTTGAGTGCAGTTTTGATGCAGTTGTGCATTTTTGATGCATTTTTCTGTGCGTGTTGGTTTTGCATATGATGCGTTGCAGTGTTTGACTGCAGTTAGGTTTTTTGCTCAATAGTGAGTGCTATGGTTTCCGGATGCGGAATGTATATGCGTTTTCAGGTTTGAGTCCTGATATAGTGTTTTGGGCTTTAGGCCTATTGCTAGTGTTTGAGTTTTGCATTTGAGATGCAGTTTTGGGCTTTAGGCCTTTTGTTGGTGCGTTTGCGTTTTGCATTTTAGATGCAGTTTTGGGCTTTAGGCCTATTGTTAGTGTTTGAGTTTTGCATTTGAGATGCAGTTTTGGGCTTTAGGCCTTTTGTTGGTTGCTTTGCATTTTGCATTTTAGATGCAGTTTTTGGCTTTGGGCCTGTCTTTGGCGGTTATGAGTTTTGCATTTTAGATACAGTTTAGGGCATTAGGCCTATTCTTAGTGTGAGTTTTGCATTTTAGATGCAGTGTTGGGCTGTGGGCCTATTTCTGATGTTTCAGAATTTTGCATTTTAGATGCAGTGTTGGGCTGTGGGCCTATTTCTGGTGTTTCTGAGTTTTGCATTTTAGATGCGGTGTAGATTGCGATTTTTTTATGCTGAGAGAGCGAAGTTTTGAGTGCTGTTTGCACATGAGATTTGACTATGTGATTTTCATTGCGTGATTTAGAGGTGATTAATCTCTTGAGTGTGTTTGCCAGGGTATGGTACCCATTTGCCGAGTGCAAAAATTATTTCGTGCGTTGACTACGATTTTCCTTTACGTCTGCTATAGGCGCTTACATAGTAAGTGCAGGATATACAAATGCCGTTATTTAATCCTTTACGTCTGCTATAGGCGCTTACATAGTAAGTGCAGAATATTGAATGCCGTTCTTTTTAATTTATTTTCGTTTGCCTTGGGCGCTTGATTATAAGTGCTATGCATATTAAATGAAGTTTTAGTTTTCGTTTTCCAATGCATTAGCATTGTCTGGTCGAATTGACCAATAATTTTCGTTGAGTTAGGCAATTAGCCTCCATTTTTTATATTTAGTAATTGTCTGTTTGAGTATAAGTTCCTCGATTTTTTTTTGGATTAGATTCGTATTAGATTTTTGGTTCCCTTTCTTAGCTCTCGTACCTTTATTATGTTTTTCGTTTTTGATTTCTGGTAGGCTGGCTGTCAGTTTTCTTTTTCCTGGTAATAGGGGTTTGTAACGTTTTTTTTCTATGAAAAATCCCGTTACTGAAGTTTTATTTATTTCGATTCAGTTTGTGTTTGTCTTGGTTCAGTTTTGTTGATTATTTCTTAATGTTGATCGACCTTCCGTCTTATCATCAAGGCTAACAACATTCGCGCAGGACTAGGCGATCGATGGAGGGATCGATGAAATTTTCCGGTCGGTGCTCGAGGTCTTTTTCCTCGATCCTTGACACTGACGTGACGTGTGTGTGTGTGTTTTTCTGTTGGTGTTCTGTGCTTGGTTTTGCGTGAGAGTTTTTTTGTGATCCACTTACCTTTGCATTTTAATAGTTCATGTAAAATTCATTCAAATTAATTATTTCTTTTAAAATCTTTTTTGCTATTCACTCAATATTTATTTTTGATGTAACTTTGATTAATTTTTACGAAATTTTCCTTATTACCACGTGGTCTCTTTTTTAAATATCTAACTGTATATTTGTAATCCTTTGGGCCTTTGTGGCCAATTTTTAAATTTTTTCATTTAATTAATTTTTCTCACCTTTTAATCTATATATTTTTAATAGTCAACATTTTTATGGTATCTGGAGTGTATCTTGAGTGCATGTTAGTTTAACGACAGACACCCCTACTCCTCCCTTTTTATCCGTTTTTTTTTTTAAGCATCTTCAATGCGAACAACTTTTCAACATTTGATTAATATTTTTTAGTTTTAGAAAATTTATCAGCACTTTTATTTGTGCCCTTATTTGTCAGCCCATTGAGATTTTCTTAGAATAGGTTCCGGTTGGATTAGGGGGCTGGAATTAAAGGGTAGGGGTGAAGACATCCTGAAAACTATTTTACAAAGGCAAATAGACAAAGCTCTGGTTTCCAACTAATCTCAATAACCTGTTAGAGGCCGATAAATTCCTGCAGGCGGCCCCCTGAAGAATAAAAGGTTGGTCCATGAAGCTATTTCGCTGATATCCTCTTGCCTCACAACACAGCACGAGAAGTCCCCGATTATACCCTGAAACCAGCTTCCAGTCCCTACATTGGAGCAGGGAACCTTTCTTTTTGGTGGGCTACATGTGTTATTGTAAGTTTTGTTGTTTATTTTGTTGTGTGTAATTTCTTGTTAATATTCTCTTCAAGTTTTATTTGTTTTTTTTTAAGAGAGCTTCGAGCTCTCTAAAGCTACAGGATTCTGCAGGAACCACCGATGCACTACCCGGTGCCCAACAAAGTTGTCGTTTTATTTATTCTTTTCTTTGTTTGACAAAGTGGCGCCCAAGCACGTTACCTTTTTAATATTTCATGATAATTAAATTTTTTTTAAAAACAAACTATTAATCATTTCAAAACCCAAGTAATAGTTTTGTTAAAGTATTCAATCTGCGACCTACTGAAAATCAAAAACATCTATTGCATTAACACAACTCTGACTCTCATAGATCGACAGCAGTTATATTGATTACGCTTCTTAAAATGACGGTATGGCGTACTGTTTGTGACATCCCAATAACCAACAAACCCTTAAATATGTGGACCTCTTGGTACTTATTTTCTAAATGATACTGAAAGGAGTCATAAAAATATAAAAATAATATCTATTTATTAATAATAATAAAAACAGAAAATTTCAAATATTATATAAGCGTAACTTCTGAAGTGAATAGCTTCCCTTTTTTTAATTTTGATATGAAACACCAATAAGAACAAGATTGCTAGCTGGAGTGCAAAATAGCAGTTCAACATGTCAGTCGTAAGAAAACTTTAATTGAAAGGATAGGTTGGGAACTTGGCCATAGGGTGCACAAGTTCTTAATGAGAAGATTTCAGCGAATTGAGAAATTCATGCGCAATTCCAAGGAGTTGAGCACTTTAAAGTTTCATCAAGAAAATTTCATTTTGTGGAAGACGATTGCAAAGTAAATAGGTAGTCTAGTAACTTCGCGAGAATATCTAAATGCATTGACATGTCACACGGCTCTAGAACCAGCGCCTTAATGGGTGTCATTTTGAGGTTCGCTTCGGAGATTACGTAATTTAGAATTGTACATACTCGTTTGAATTCCTTGCCCTCATACAATGCCTCACCAACCCTGAGAAGTAGGGAAAAACCAATTAGATAGTTATTGAAAAAAATTATTTGACTATAAATCTAAAATAAGGTACCAAGCACGTTTTATGAATTTTTCGAATTTTATTATTTTTGCAGTTAGGAGAGTCGAATGAATTTCTAATTTATTTATTGATTTGTGACGTAATTGTCAACATTACAGCCAAACCCTTTAAGCATCACCCAACATCTTCGTATGAACTACTACCTTAGTCGAGTTAATGAAGGTTTTAATTTTTTATTTCTCAGCAACAGCTCCCAATTTCAGGAAATAATTTTTATATTATTCAAGCAATGAAAACTAAATTTATAAATTTTTTAAACTCTTTTTCGCGATATTTATGAAAACGTCAATTGTTTTTATTGAAAATTTATCACAACAATGTCTCCTTCAGTTCTGATTAATAGTTATTTATTTGTTTAAACAATAATTTCCTAATTATTCATTTATATTATTTAAAAAAACGTCATTATTTAAAAATATTTACATAAAAAAACATTATTATAAAATATTATAGTTTTTTATAGTACAGTACACGAATAAGAATATAATTCTTGCTCCTCTTCAATTGGTGGATGATTTTTGTAATCATGGCCACTACAAAAAATGCATGCAGGTGAGCAATGTAAACCACCTTTTCTGCAACAACATGCCCCACATCCGGTTTTGCATGAATAAAAAATAATTTTTAAAACGTTGTCCGGTGCTGTTGGTTGCGTCATTTGCACTGGTATTAAATATTTTTCTGTTTTCCAATCCCATTTTTTGGAAGGTATTGGTGAATCATTATTGCAATGATGAATTTGTAAATAAACGTTTTTAATATGCTGCTGTGCTGCATCTTCTGTTGAGGAAGTGATGCAAATTGAACGCCTTTGGTCTTTAAAGCGAACATTATAAAACGTTTATGCCTCAATTCAAGTTTTTCGATGTTTTAGCACCATACAGTACGAGAAAAGAAAATATACTTTCGTTAAAAAGTACTTCTTCACGTTGATTTTCAATCATAAATACGCGGCACGTAACATTACATTATTATTGAAAATTTTTACAAAACGATATTTACCTAAGATGCTGTATCACATCATGTAAACAGAAGATGCTCCTCTTTAATATTTGAGTCTTTAAACCCGAAACTATGGATTTTTAATGACGATTACATTCTTATTCGTCTACTGTATCGTAAAAAATATAATCTAGTATATAAAATTCTCGTGTCACGGTGTTTGTAGTTAAACTCCTCCGAAATGGCTCGACCGATTTTCCTGAAATTTTGTGTGCATATCGGTTAGATCTACGAATCGGCCAACATCTATTTTTCACCCCCCTAAATGTTAAGGGTGATCCACCCCTATTTTTTAATTTTTTAGACATTTTTTTTTAAGTATGTTGTTTTAAAAGCTTCTTAATCGCGATCGTAATAACAGAAATTGACGCGGACGAAGTCGCGGCCAACAGCTAGTATTTTATAATATTGTTTTTTTTTTGTAAATATTTTTAAATAATGACGTTTTTGTTAATAATACGAATAAATAATAAACATTAATTACAAATTATATTATTAGATACAAGTACTATTACTTTGTGTGCTAGATGTTGCTATTATTGTTTAAACAATATAAAAAATTATTTATTTCCTGAAATTGGGACGTTTCTAATTTTGAATAATATTAATAACCCAGCATTTTACTGTTGCTAATAATTAAGAAGTTCGGTCGATTTTTAGACTTAATTAACTTGACTACCTGAAATTTTTAAATGTTTTCATTGCAAAATGTAAAAGTTGCAGATGCCTAAACATTGAAAACGTAAATGACAATATTTATGCTTTTTTGCACTACAACTTTGCAAAAAAAAGTTTTTTCTTGCGCTTTATTTTTGATCCAACTACTAGGAAAAACATTATAAGCGAATGTATGAAAAAACGTCTCATTACGTTTTATTATTTGTTTAATAACAATTGAAGTACGCGTTTATGTTGGATAAAACAATTTGTCCCAATATATTAGGATTATATTCCAAAACAATTAAAAAAAGTTTGGCGCTATTAGTAAAAATTTCCTTATTGAATGTTTTATCTACCGGAGTATTCAGTTCTAGTGACAATGCGTTCAGGGCGAATTAGAAACGGGATAAAGTTATTCAGTGAGCGATTTAAAAATGACTGTGTGATTAATTAATTGTAATAGTCTTATTACGCGAATAAAATCTTAAAAATAAATTAGTGTTAGAAAGTGACATAAACACTCAAAATGCGTAGCACTCCACCTTTAGTAATATTTGTTGTAACAAAGGTATAAAAAGATAAATACGTAGTACCAAGGGGGAAATTTAAAGTAAAACAAAATCTAATGTTTTCAAGTGCATAGTGAGATTGTTGTGAATTACTGAAAACGATTTTAATTGATAGTGTAATGAACTTTAATATCTTTTAAAACAAGCCATGAATATTAAATTTATTATTTATATTAAATAACAAAACAACAAGAATCTGCGAAGAGCATTAATATTGGGCAGTTACGGAAGTAGTAGCAGTTAATTTTCGATACAGGAGTTCACTCAGTTGTTAGTGATTCTAATAGGAATCAACTTAGTATGGAACAGCGCTTTCAGATCCAATTTCTATTCAAACTGGGTAACGGTCAAATAAAAATGGCAAGAGAAGTCAAGTCGTTATCCAGTGTAATGGACTAGTGCTTTAAAAGTCTGTTGTCCATCGCAAAAGACTAGAAAGAGGTAAAAAAAATGTTTGGTTATACTGGATGATAGGTGCCAATTGAGAATAAAGATACTAGCATTAATAATCAATATTATTAGGAATAAAAATTTATTTTGCGTTGGACAGGCGGATTTTTTGGATAATTAGTTTTACAGCTCTATTTTTTCGAAAGTTGACAATAATTTCAGTGAACTACACAATTAAAAAAAAATAGAAAAACTTTCTACCTGTAATTTCTACGTATAATTGTATGCTGACAATTTATTTGCATACTTTCAGAACTTCGATTTTTTATCATATTATTGAACCAATCGTTGATGGAGTTGACAATTACTGGGTTATTAGGTCGAAACGATAAAAGCTCATCACATACTTCGTCAAAACGGATATAAAGGGTAGTAAAACCGGGAGAATTTATGTGCATGGGATAATTCCCTATGGATAGAAAGCAATTAAATAACACTTAAAAATTCAATCAACATCAATTGTAAGCTATTTGTGCTAGAAAGAAAACTACATCAATTGCAAAAATTATTCAGGGAGCTTTTACTAAACATTTTAATTTCAAATAAAAAATACGTCCATTTTATTTATTATATTATATAACAGAAAATTACAATATTCCTTAAAAACATTTCCATTACTTACTTATATCAATTTGGTTATATGGAGCAATTTGTGTTTGGGCACAATTTTACTTATTAAAACTCTTTCGTTCTACAAGTTATTTGCTAATTTGTGAATTTATTTTATCCATTGGGCTACAGTTTTGCTTAAAATTAATTGTAGTAAGTCCAGAGAATCTCCATTGTACTTCATCCATAATAGAATAGGCAATTGTGGACAGGGTAGTGAATTAATAACCTGAGAAGTCACTTTAAAATCCAGTATAGATTCAACAGCGGAAAATATTGTCCTGTCTGTAACGAATTTTCTAGTCAAAGTATTAATTTAAATAATTATTTATTTAACACTAATTATATAACAATTAACACTAACTTAAAACTACTATTTATATTAGAACAATTCACTTATTTATATGACAACTTACTTATATTACTTGTGTCTTTCGTTTATCGTTTTGATTCGCGCACTTATGCTTTATCACCACAACTACTGTCCCGGTCCAAAGATGATCACTATATATACACCTTTCGAACTTGCTGGATGATTCGAAAAGGAAATCCTGATTATTCCCGAATGATGAATAATAATTAGAATGTCGTCGATGATTCAAGAATTGAACTTGTTACTTGTCGCTGGAGAATGATTTACATCTTGTAAGTTGATAACAACAAAAGTACCGTGTGCGGTGTCTACGCCGTAAGCATGTTAGCGATAAGAAGTACATGCAGACAAGTTGTTATCGCATACTCGTACAGTCCCTGGTCGCTACACTATCCCCTCCTTAAGGGTGATCACATTCTGTCGTTCCCTCAGAGGATCGTGCCGGTACTTGCAGGTGGGTCCGCTTCGGCATCCGGTTGTCAGGTGGAAGTAGCAGTCAACTGTCTTCAGTGATGACGGTCCTCGTCGTAGGTTTCCGGCGCACACCAAGATTTCTATTCCCGTGTATTGGAACAAGACCTCCAGCATGTTTCTGACTACCCTCCAATCCAGCCCATCGAGTGAACATCCGATCCTCGGTATTGCCAGCTTCGGGATGTTGGCGAGCAGCAACTGCTCTCTTAGCTCTATCAGGGATTCCCATAAGGAGTGGTCGGCGGGCTTCTCCGACGACTTGTTTTTGGTGACTAGATAGAAGATGGATCGGGTCCCATCGAGTAACTGTAATACTTTTTTTCCATCTTTGACTTGGTCGAGTAGCATCGGTAGTCGCCTAAACTTCTTCCGAAAGACCGTGGCAATCCCACGGCTCATGTCCCAATCCCTTGCCACACAATGGGCCAGCGAGTATCCCTTCGTGACGGTGAATAGGTCCTGCTGAACTTCGGTGGTGACTCCAAATCGGGCTTTACGGTGTAAGTTCTGTTCAGCCATAAATTCTTCGTACTGGGGCTCTGGCGAACGAGTCTGCACAACCCTAACACGAGCTTCCTCGTGGTAATCCCTGGCATATGGAGCCAGTCGGTTGAAGTGGTTTTCCACTGGGGTTACGTCTAATTTGGTAGATTACGTCATTGATTTTTTTGATAACTTTATACGGGCCTTCCCAATCTTGTTGCAGCTTCGGCGAGAGACCCCTTTGACGTTCGGATTATAAAGCCACACCAAATCTCCAGCAGCCACTTTCTGCCAGGTTGGTCTTCTGTTTTCTTTCTTCCAATCCAGGAACATTTTTAGGACCACGTCGGAATGTTGTTCTGCCTTAATATTGTCGGGCTGCTACTGCTCGTCCAGGATAGTTATCCTCCTGACCTCTTCGTGTTCTTCGACGCGTTGACAGTGTTTACAATCATCCGGGCAAGGTCTCCTGGATAAAGCGTCGGCGTTTCTGTGGCTACTTCCCGCTCGGTGTTTTATGTCAAAGTCGTATTCTTGCAGCTTCTCTATCCATCTGCCTACTTGGCCCTCGGGGTTCTTAAAATTCAGTAGCCATATTAACGCGGCATGGTCGGTTCGTAGCAAAAACTTTCTTCCGTAGAGGTATTTGTAGAAACGCTCCGCACTTTTTACTACTGGTTACGCAGTAATTCCGTTCTGGTTTGGATAAAGTTCTGCTGAAGTAGCCGATCACTTTTTCTTCATCATTCTGTATATGTGGCAGAACCGCGCCAATTCCAATATTGCTAGCGTCGGTGTCCAGGATAAACTTTCCAGTTGGTAGAGGATAGCTCAACAAAGGTATAGACGAGAGGGTCTTCTTTGGTTGTTCAAAGGCAGCTTGGCAGTCTTGCTCCCAACAAAATGGTCTACTCTCTTCGGTGAGTCGTGTCAAAGGCTTAGCAATTTTAGCAAATCCGGGTACAAAACGTCTATAGTAGGTGCAGAGTCCAAGGAAGCTTCTGACTTGATGGACGTCAGCAGGTACAGGCCACTCTTGCACGGCCTTGATTTTCTGTGGGTCGACTGAAACGCCGTCTCCGGATACTACATGCCCCAAGTAGTTGACGGTCTCTTGAAATAGCTGGCATTTCTTGGGGATTAGTTTTAGGTGGACATCACGGAGTCTTCGGAGAACTTCCTCCAAATTTTTCAGATGGTCGTTGAAGTCCTTTCCGACCACAATGATGTCGTCGAGGTATACCAGGCAAGTCTTCCCAATTAAGCCGACCAAGACGGTTTCCATCAATCGCTCAAAGGTGGCTGGTGCGTTGCACAACCCGAACGGCATCACCTTGAACTGCCACAGCCCCGTTCCAATGGAAAACGCTGTCTTCTCTTTGGCATCCCTGTCCAAAGCCACTTGCCAGTATCCATTCTTGAGGTCTAAGGTGGAAAATATCGTCGACTCTGACAGTGTATCCAGGGTGTCATCGATTCGTGGTAAGGGGTAGCTGTTTTTTTTTCGTCACATTATTTAATTGGTGGTAATCCACACAGAAGCGTGTCGAACCATCCTTTTTCTTGACCAGAACTACCGGCGATGTCCAGGGGCTAGTGGATGGTTCTGTCACCTCCTCCCTTTGCATTTCACTGATAATGTTCTCAGCCTCTTCTATCTTGGCCAGTGGTAGTCTAGTGGGTCGCTGACGGATGGGTTGTGCCTCGCCAGTATTTATTTTGTGCAGGACGACGTTGGTTCGCCCCTTCTTGCCACCTTCTACTTCAAAGACGTCTTGGTATTCTTTTAGTAATCCTTTTATTTGACGTCGTTGGTTAGGATTACATTTGTCACCTGCTTCCTGGCACAATTTCGACAAGGCTTCTGGTAGGCGTTGCGAGTCTTTCGTTCTTGTTTCTAGCTTTCGGACTTGAGATGTTACAGTGTCCTGAGTAGTCAGCCTGAACTCTTCTCTGTTTAAGGCCACGACTTTTCTTTGGAAGCTCAGGCAAAAGTCGTATTTCCGAAGCACGTCCAAGCCCAGAATGACGTCGTCTTCAATTTCAGCCACAAGCACGCAGTGTCGGAAGGAGGTCTTTCCTATGCGGATTCTGACGTAGCTCTCACCATGGACATTTACAATTTTCCCGGTGGCCGTACGTAGCTTCCATTGGGTCGGTTGAAGCTTGCTTGTAGTCATCACGTTGGCTCGTATAATAATCCTGCTTGCTCCTGTATCCAATAGAAACGAACACCGTTTCCCATTTATACGTCCCGTAAGAAAAAGGCTATCAGCCCGTCTTTCATGGTTTTTGTTAGTGGAACTAGACCGGGGGCGTGTTGCTCCGGGATCGACGTTTGCCCCGCCGCGCCGACCCTGACTAGTTTTCCTGTACGCGGGGCTTATCTTCTTGAGAAGCAAATCTCTCGCTCTTGCAGCTGCTTCTCACGTGGCCTAACTTCCCACAGTTCCAGCACCTGATTTGTCTGGACTTCCTTTCTACTTTAGTTATTATTCGGCGGATCTCTTCCAGTATATCTTCGTCCCGACCGCCTGACTCTTCTTTTAATTCTCGTACTCGACATTGTCGTTGCGACGCCTGTTTGACGACGTCGTATTCCAGTGCACGGGCCAATGAGTCTACCAAAGCCCTCGGCCGGTTCAGTCGGAGTCACTGTTGTATTTCGTCGTCTTTTAGTCCGTCAATAAACGCGTAGACGGCCAATCTTTCCAGGGTATCGTCGGCCGTACCTGGATAGACGAGCCGGACTAACCGTGCGATATCCGTCTCGTATTCCTGAAGACTTTTCCCTGTCTCCTGACGTCGGTTCTTTAACTGCACATGGTACACAGCCGTCAGATGTGCTTGGCCGTATCGCATCTCTAATCTTTTTGCTAGCCGATAGTAGTCTAGTAATTCTTCCGGTGGCAACGTGTTCAAAATTTCGCCAGCACCATCACGCAGAGCAAGAGCAAGTGAAGAAGCTCTCTCTTCTAGCGTCCATTTGTAGGGTTTTGCAGCCACCTCGAATTGCGTCAAAAACGTGGTCCATGATGTTTTTCCGTCGAACGTAGGTAGCTTCATATGCACTTTGGATGGGATGACCTGTTCTTCTTTCACGTCGGGGATTTTCTTGTCAACCAAACTATGCCTCTTTTCCGTGATTTGATTTTCTCGTTTTTCCAGATTCAGCACCATTTCCTCCAGCTGGGCTACTCTTTCGTCGAAAGTCCCCAGCTTTCTGTTTATTTCTTCTTGTTCTTCTTCGAATTTTCCCAGTTTTTCTTCCAAATTTCCTTCGGATTTTTCTAATTTTTCTTCTAGGACTTTTGAGTTTTCCTTGAATTCTTCAAGATTCATTGAATTTTCATTTTATTTTTCTTCCAGATTCCTTGAATTCTCATTTAATTTCTTTCCAATTTTTTTTCAAATTCGTCCTCAAATTCATACGTGCTGGGATCGAAGCTTTCTTGTATCTAAGCCTCCTCGAGCCGCTTCTGTAGGATGTTCTTAGTACCGGATGTATCTTCGTCTCGCTCTTCCAGTTCGCTTTTCAATTCGGCGACTTTCAACTCGAACATCTTTTTCGGCATTTTTATTTATTTTGTATTTTTATTACACTAGAAAATTCTCTGGAGGTCGATTCGCAGACCCCACACCTGACACCGTTTGTAACGAATTTTCTAGTCAAAGTATTTATTTAAATAATTATTATAATTATACAGGTGTAAGTATACAATATTGTTACAAAAGTAATAAGAACATATAATACAGTGTTGTACAACGTTCTCCTTGTTGATGGCATAAGAATGGGTAGTAATCTACTTTTTCTATGCATCGGGAAGGAGTTCAACTTAAGGTTACAATATTTACACAGTATATACAAGTACAATATTTCGCTGAAGGCCGAAGCCTGTGCGCGAACCTGCTTAAATTATCTCTAAGTGCATTTTAACTAATACTAATTTTACACAATTTGATTCCGCTCAAGTAAGACATTATAATATGGGCAAAAGTATAATTATTGTAATAACAGAAAATTATGTTATCGGTTGGAGAAGGCTTTTCATTTCCTTCGATGAGAGAGCTATTAACCATTTTCTTATTGTTCGACTATTTTTTAAACTATTTAGCGAGTTATCTTTATATGATATAGGCAAAGCATTAAAAGCTTTGCAACCTACATAGCAATAGTTTCTTCGATCAATTTCTTTATTAATTTTTTTCAATGGTATGTTTACTGTTCTATATGTTTTGAGTTTCCCGTTCTAAATAAATACTTTGATTCGAGTTAAAATTTGTATAAATTGACTTTTCAACGAAATACTTTTTTATGCTAATAATGTTGTTTTCTAAAAATAGTTTTTCTGATTGATAGTACAAAGGTTTATTAAATATCAACTTTAATATCTTTTTTTGGACGCAAAGTAAAGGGTTGATAGTTTTATCATGAGTGCCTCCCCAGACAGTAATACCATATGTTACAACTGACCAAAAAAGCGCATAATATATCATTAAAAGTTGTTCTTTCTGTAGATATGTTTTTAAATGACAAAATAAGTAAACGAGGTATCGACATTTTTTAACAATCTTTTCGACATGTGTTTTCCAATTTAAATTTTGATCAACAATAAGTCCGAGGTATTTGGTTTCACATACTCTTTCAATATCAACGCAATCGCAGTCATTTCCAGGACAATCAATCTCATGTATCATTACTGGCGTAGCTGCAGGGAGACTGTTCTTGTAGCTACCAAATGTCATGTAAACGGTTTTCTTTGCGTTAAGTGAAAGATGGTTTCTATAAAGTTCTCTATATAACTTGTTAATTTCTATGTTACAAGTTTCAAAAGTTAGTTCCCAAGTTTTATCTTTTACAATTAAGACGGTGTCATCTGCAAATGACACAATGTGACTATTCAAATCCATTTTAAGTATATCATTTATATACAATATAAACAAGATCGGTCCGAGGACAGTCCCCTGAGGAACACCACATTTTACAGTTAACTCGGTGCTACAAGAACCGTCTATTTTTACAATTTGTTTTCTGTCGGTAAGGTAACTATTCATAAGATTGAACGCATGACCTCTAAAACCTAAATCGTATAATTTGGCTAAAAGAATCGAGTGATCGACAGTATCGAAAGCTTTCGCGAGGTCAAGAAATACAGTTATATATGGCGTTGATGTACTTATAGCATCGTGTATCTCGTCAATTACATGTATTAACGCGTTATCCGTACTAATTCCTGACTGAAAACCAAACTGCCTAGGACTAATTATGCTATTTTTTTCAATGAAATTTGTTATCCGAGCTTTTAAGACTTTTTCAAAAATTTTTGCAAAATTTGAAATTAAAGAGATTGGTCTATAATTAGTCGTTTTACTAGCATCACCCGATTTGTAGATCGGAATAATTTCAGCTTTTTTAAAATAATCAGGAAAAGTTGACGTTTCGATACATAGATTTAAGATAAAAGCCAATGGTTTAGTTATA
This sequence comes from Agrilus mali, assembly GCA_029378335.1. Taxonomy (NCBI): domain Eukaryota; kingdom Metazoa; phylum Arthropoda; class Insecta; order Coleoptera; family Buprestidae; genus Agrilus; species Agrilus mali. Next base: position 8,922,272 of record CM055657.1, on the reverse strand, counting down.
AATTTAGAGATGACTTTAAGAATTTTAGTAGAAATGTTATCTACTCCTGATGCCTTATCTTTAAGTTTTTTTATAAGATCCGAGATTTCTAATTCGTTCGTCGGTGCTAAGTAAATCGAGTTTTCTATTTTGGTGCGCGCAGTTTCATCGGGTATATCATGTACAAATTTACTAGCCATTGTGGGCCCAATATTCGTAAAAAAGTCATTGAATTCATTAGCAATTTCTTGTTTATCAAAAATTAAAGTATTTTTACTATTCGAAAAAATTTTATCAATACTATCTTTTTTTTGTGCGCCACTTTTTATTTTGGAGTTAATAAATTGCCATAATTTCCTATTATCTGTTTTTATTTTAGTAACGATACTGCCATAAAAGTTTGTTTTTGCTAACTGAATCATTGTTTTTAATTTGTTTTTATATTCATTGTATTTTCTCTTCAGTTCTAAATTAATAGGATTGGCTTTTAGTTGGCTATATAGTCTATTTTTTATTTTACATGATTTTAAAAGACCGTTTGTCATCCACTCTTTTCGCGCGCATTTACTAGCTTTTTTTCTGGTAGCCGTCGAGGCTACTTTAATGTGACAATGAATTTTCTCGACAAATTTCTCTACTGCTAAATTCGCGTTGGTTGGATTATAAATTTCGTTCCAATTTTCCTTCTCGATATTACAAACTAATTTGCGAAAATCTATTTTATTATATACAATCGAGTCTACTTTTCTGGCGTTATTTTTTGTTTCAATTTCTAAGAATAAAAAAGTCGAAAAATGATCTGTAATTCCGTTATCGTATATCATTGGAAAGACTTTAAAATTTTCATTTAATATTTCCAAAAATATGATCAATACAAGTCGCACTTTCATTTGTCACTCTAGTCGGGAGATTGATAAAGGAATGATAACCGTTTTCGTAGAAATTATTAATATAATTATTTGTTTTTGCACTTTCATGTAATAGATCGATATTAATGTCACCGATAAACAGATGATTTTGCACACTTTTATTCTCGAGTATAAAGGAATGAAGATCATCAACAAATTCGTTTATTGCAATACAGTGTGACTTACATAGCGAAGTTATAATTAATTTTTCGTGACCTAAATCAATTTCAGTAAAAATTGCTTTTATTCGATTAATTTTTTTGGACGTGTTTTTGTGTTTGAGTTTCGACGAAACGTAAACACAAGTTCCGTCGCACTTGTTTATCTCGCTGTCAACATAATAGAAGGTATAATCATCAATTTCATACAATCCAGGTAATATTATTTTGTGGGTCTCCGTGCATATTATTATATCTGGACTTGGTTTTAAAGATTCTATATAAATTTTCAGCTCATCAAAATTTTTATTAAGACTACGAATATTTAAATGCAAAATAAAGACACCTTTTTTATTATGTGTCAAGGGACTAATTTGAGTTAAATCAGAACATTCGAACGTTTCAACTTCAGTCTGTAGCTCTTGTGTTAGAATCATTAGTTAAAGTTTAGCAGTAATTTGTCTGATTTATAACCCGCTTTTTGTAAAATTGATAGGTCGCGCACGCGTTTTCGTCGAAAGCGAAATGAGCGAGGTCGTGTTGAGTGCCGAATTTCTGATTTGTTTTCGAGCAATTCGCACAACGTTTGTTGCCCTTATCGGGGCACGACGCACCGTCGTGGTTTTCCGCACAATACTGGCAACTAACGTCGCTTTGACATTTCTTCGCGCTGTGTCCGTAGCCGTTGCACTTGAAGCAGCGGCTCAGATTGAAGTCCTCGTACACGCGACACCTTTGCCACCCGATGTAGACTGTTTTGTTTTTCATGACCGTGTGGAATAGCTCGGGCGCTAATTCCATAAAGATTGTTTTTGTGTCTCTTTTTTTGTTATTCAGTACATGAACGATTTTATAGTCATCGTTCGTGTAATTCAGAAAGTTCTGAGAAACGATTAGATTTTCGATGTCTCCCGGGTCGATGTCGCCGTCGACTTCGACGATCTTAATGCGCGGTTTTTTCATGTCTAAAGTTTTGATTTCGCAATTCAAACCCGATATTTTCTGAATCTCTTTTTTCATTGCCTCGTTATTTTTGACATTGTTACATTTAATCAAAAGCGAACCGTTTTTTGTCTCTTTAAGAGTGTCAACTGAGATGTTTAAATCGCGTAATTTGACTTCGTTTTTGATTTTTTTCAAGATTGTGCCTCTAGAGGTTTGCCCCATTGGTTTCACAAGAATAGGGCGTACTTTTTTTTCCGAAGAAGCGATTTCGGCGTATGACTTAGTTACGTGTGGAACGAGATTTGCACTTGTTTTTTCAAGGTTCGATATTTTGTCCTCTAGCAGTTGGATTCTCTTCACTTTTTCTGCAAGCAGTTTGTTCGTAAGGTCTTTTACATTTTTGACAATTAAGCTATCGTGATCAGCAGGCGCGAGACAACATATCACACGCGTGGCATAGATAATGACAACATTTTTTTGCCGCTCAAGACACGAGTAATGAAAAATTGCGCCGCAATTAATACATACGCATTGTTTCGGTACTTTAGTCCTACAGCATTTAAAGCGCGTGGATTCCGCTGTCTCCATGTTTCTCAATTGTTCTAAGGCCGACGTGGCCGAGCCGTGCGTGTTTCATCCAAACAGATTCAAGGTTAGGTCCGCCTCTCGATGTTCAAAAACCGATTTTATTGCAGGAACTTGGTTCAGCTTTAACTCCAGATGCAGCCCTTGCTGCGATTCCCTTCAAATCATGCGAAGATATCCGTTAAAATTATTCACTTTCACAAATTGTTTAAAAATTTTCTCGAGAGAGAGAGACGATTATCTTATTTATACTTGATTAATTAATTTGATAATTGATTAATTACCGTCAAAAATCTACAAAAATTCTCAACATTATTAAGCCATTCCATTTATACGTAATGGCTGAATATGCCAATATTGAAAGATGATTTGATTGATATTTATTTAACACTATTTATATAACACTTAACACTAACTTAAAACTACTATTTATATTAGAACAATTCACTTATTTATATGACAACTTATTTATATTACTTGTATTTCGTTTATCGTTTTGATGCGCGCTTTGATGCTTTATCACCACAACTACTGTCCCGGTCCAAAGATGATCACTTTATATACACCTTTCGAACTTCCTGGATGATTCGAAAAGGAAATCCTGATTATTCCCGAATGATGAATAATAATTAGAAGGTCATCGATGATTCCAGAACTGAACTTGTTACTTGTCGCTGTAGAATGATTTACATCTTGTAAGTTGATAACAACAAAAGTACCGTGTGCGGTGTCTACGCAGTAAGCATGTTAGCGATAAGAAGTACATGCAGACAAGTTGTTATCGCATACTCGTACAGTCCCTGGTCGCTACACTTCATTGTCAAAGGGATAAGTAGTAGACAAATTATAGAAATTAGACGTTAAAGTAAATTGGTTCCCAGATAATGGCCAATGACGTTTCGCAAATAAAAATTAAAAACCGTGAAATATGGTCATTTTTGGTCATTGAAGGGATGAATGTTGTCATAGTAAGTTACTGCAGAGCTTAAATTGTCGCTTCTATTGTTCACTGCTTAGTACTTATAAAAAAAAACGTTAAAAAATTATTGGATTTCCCGGAAAACACGAAAATATAAATACAGCTATGGGAAATGGCCCAAAATAAGCTTACAGCATTGTTTCAAAAGACTATTTGTTTGAAATTTAAAATCTCAAAAATACATTTGTAAACCAGACTTTCTCCTTTTTTTGTTTGATTTAGTGCTTACGAGTAAAACAGAAAAAAAGTAACCTCTGAAAATGGCAACAAATATTTCCGTAAAAACTAATCTCAAACATTGTATTTTTTTAGAACATCATTCAACCGTTTATAGGTGGCGGCGGACTCGTATAGGCATATGGGATTGAGTTACAAATTTAAAATTAAAATGGTGTACATTGTAACAAAACTAGGGATACAACATACGACATTGTTGTCGATCGGAGAGAGGCAAGAGAGTGCAGATGGGGCCTTGTAAAACATAAAAGAAAGTTTTTAGCTGGAGGTGGAGGTTTAAGTCCCGAATGGTAGAAATAAAGAATCGAAAAACTAACACAGGACAATATTTTTTTACTAACGTATTTATTCATTTTACAACATCTAGGTTAGTTTATTATAACAAATAATGGACTAAACTGCTTGTATTCCAGTAAAAGAAAAAAAAATCAATAACGTTGGTTGGGACAAACGGAAAAGAGAGTAGGGGAACTCTTATATATATACCTAAACCCAAATTGCATACTACAAAGTAAATGAAACGTCAATTTGATAAAAAAATTAATTTGGTTTTATTGCTTGGAGGAAGGGGGAAGGGGGAAGGAGGAGAGCTTTACGGTAGGTAAACACATATCTAAAAATAAACGAAATGTCAATTTGATAAAGAAGTTACTTTTGTTAATAGTTTCGATTTTGTTTTAATGTTCACCCCTTGAGCGGCCAACTTTCCGAACAATGATGAATGTCGTATACATAGTCCACCCCCCACCCCCTCATCCTTCTAATGGCATATTTTGCCTAATATTTGAGAAAGAACTTAAAGGTTTATTAAAGATAAAACAAAACAACATGACATTATTGTAACGAATAAGCTGAATTTTTATGGTTGATTTTATAACGATTTAATAAATTTAACGAACAAATAATACTTATGAAACAAATAACACTTATAAACTTATTATACAAATATCTTAAAACTACTTGCCTAAATAATTATCAACTAGGGGCGTTGATAATGGCAGGGACTCTTAACGGGCATTAGGGTGAGTGATAGCGGTAAACCGCTACACCCCCCTAACCCCTCGGACTCGCTGGCTCGATCTTACTGACTGCTGCTTCCCCCCCAGTGTTCTTCAAAACCTATTATTTTATACTGACCCACATAGTGCTCTTTTACCCCCAAACGGAAATTCGCAAGTTGGTCACGGCACACTTTTGCCGTGCAATCATGTCGCCTTTCCGTGTGGCGGTTTCTTGTTGCGTAAAACCATTACGTTGCATTTTCAAATTAGAACAAATGTAATCATTGAAATAAAAAACAATTAAAAAGAAATATAATTTTGGAAAAATATGAGCACTGTGTGACATTATTCCTTCATTCGTGATAGTAATAATCGTAACAACACATTTTCATGTTTGCCTCCTTAACATGTTTCCTAACTTCGATCTTTTGTTTCCAGTTCATTGATACAATAACTTGTCAAACTTGCCTATCTGTGGTCCAACTGCAATAGGTGGTATTGTCTATGATAGACAATATTGACAAAACTTGCATCGATATTTTGGTAATAACTGAGACAGAGATGCGACAAGTATATAAAAGTTTAACTCAACCGGTTGTATTATAGGGAAAAGACAAAAAATAGAAAGCTAAAAAATTCAACAGTGATATTCTGAATACAAATGAAGTTGTAGAAATAAATAAGTCCACCAGAACTTCTGAAATAATCTTCTTTAGATTTTATCAGTTTTTAACTTTCGTTGGACCGAATTTCAACCAGAAATTGTTTTACGTTATTCTAGTAACGTAAGCAAAAAATTGTTAATCTACAACGGAATTATTCGACCACATCATTCCTAGAAACTTTTAACATTTATATATTTAGATAATGGCAACATTATTTAGCAATTAATAAAATATCAACCAAAAATATAGATTTATTAAAATGAGAACGATATATTTTGACAAATTAAAGTATTTATATTAAAATGTAATTTTAAATTAACTGCAGGTACTTGTATTTAAATCGTGTTAATGGAAAGAATTCAAAATCAACTGTTGGTGTCATTTACACAGGTCTTGCAAAGAAACAAAAATTTAAGTCGTGGTAGTTGATTACTTATTAAATCCCTCAACACATGTCGCGCTGCCCGGAAGGTGGCGTAATAAACTATAACTTCACAATTTAACAATTTGTATGCCAAGTGTAATTTACACTAATGAAATCTATATAAATAATGAATGTGACGATGATAAGATCATTCGCTGTGTTTATCTACGCAACTATAAAAATATCTGCAGAACTTAAATATCTGAAACCAAGCAATTTCACCAACTTTTTATATCATCTAATTGAGATAGTAGTCAATCCTAATATCTTTCATAAAATAGGATAAGATGTAGAGTTTGATAAACGTAGAGACAGGCAAAATAGTAAATTCGTTCCTCTCATTAGGGGTTATTCCTATCAACCACTGATTTTGCTGGTTGGACAAACTTTCCGACCTACACTTCAGCCTCCTTTACAAATATTGGGAAACAAAGGGCAATGACTGGAGAAGAAAGATGAAACAAACTAAATGAAAATAGAAATATTACTGCTCCAAAACTTGCACAATAGTCCTCTTAATAAGTCGGAAAATTTGGAAAAATCGTGGAAGAACACAGATTTTAAAAATTATTATTTTCATGGATTCCTTAGACCTTCAGCAATGTTTATCAACACTTACTCCTGCCTTACCTCTAAAAATGAGAAAATTAGGTTAATTACCCTGCTCCCCCAATCGTATTCCAAATAATAGCAGTTGGGGTCGCCGATTACAAATTCGAGAAACCGAGGTTCAAAAGGGCGTGAGGGTGGTTTCAACCCTACAGAACGATACTAAGGAGTAGCAGTAGTAGGTAATAAAAAAAATTAATATTTCGCCTCGGAAATTGTTGATACTGGATGGAATTAAAAAGTATCGCTTTCTAGGCACCCCTCCTCTGTTGGTATTTCAGTTATCTTAAACTTATCGAAGAACTTAAATTTTTTTTCGTAGAGTCCAGTAGCTACTCAATTTTTTTCCAGCACTTTCCATTCTTTAGTTATGAAGGAAGCATATGTGTTTTAAATGAAACACCCTGTACATTATCTTTCATATTTATTAAACAAAAATATGTAATTCTATGCAATTATTTTTAAAAACAAAAAAAAAGGCGAAATAATATTTCTCCATCACTTGGCAAATTTAAATCAGAGTCAGAGTTGTTCAAAATTTTACTGCAATTCCTGAAAGAAATCGAATTGTATGATAAAATATAATATAAATTAATTTTTGAATGAACAAAATAGTTATGATAATTAATATAATATAGTGGCTCATAACATGGGCAGTTAATGCGATTTAAAACAATTTATACAAAAAGAGCTCAGAATTGGAGATTTTCTAAAATTTACCTTTGTTTCCAATTAGTAAATTGTGCTATGATTAAAAGTCATGAAAGATATTTATTTACACCTTCTATTATACTTGGCCCTTATAAAAAATTCATTTAACCAACCAATGCAAGAAACGTTTTTTCCCTTCTTCAACAGCTGACGATAGCGATATAGACCAGGGTCGATAATTTTTGAAACCAAAAAAAATTATAGTAGGATAAAACCCATTGGAAAAGGGAGAGAATATAACAGAAACGAAAGGAAAAATAATTTACGGGCGATCTGAGGTCGGGAAGGGGAAGGGGGCGAGTTTCTAAGGGTAAAAAATGGTTTTCCTTGATTTCTGGAAAAACTACAAGTCTTATGGAAAAAAGTACAATGGTTGTAGGTAATAAAAAGATCAACAACTTTTGTATTTACACTTTTTTCACATAACCTCAAAATTTATATGAAAAATTCAAATAACCAACTTTTTAGTTTTTTATTTTTATCTTTTACAAAAAAACTTTTTTTTCAACAAATTTGGTGAAAAACTTACCTATTTATGTCCCAAACAAGTTGTAATTTTTTTGATTTGAAATATTTACTTTTTCACCTTATTTTTACTTAATATCGAAAAAGCACCCTAATTTTCAATCGAAAATTCTCACGTCAAAATATCTGCTTTTTTTAAAACGTTGGTGGGCTTTTTCTTCGCTGGAATCTCTACTTTCTGATGGTGTGAAGAAAAATATACATTACTATAGTAAGTTTTCTCAGGAAATGCAAAACAACGAAGGGAATTTTAACTAAAAAATGTGACCGCTGCAATTTTTTTCAGTAAAAAAGTTGTTTTATAAAATTATAATTTCATTTATGTCATAGAAAATCTCATATTATATAAATATACATGTAAATCGCACTATTGAATTCACATACTTTAAACTGATTACGTTATTCATTATAAAATGTTTGAAAACATTAATTTTGTTTTTTTCGTTTTTTGCATTACCTGAGAAAACTTACCATAGTAATGTATAGGCATTTTTTTTTTCACACCATCAGAAAGTGGAGATTTCAACGAAGGTAAAAGCCCACCAACGTTTTTAAAAAAACCAGATATTTTGACGTGAGAATTTTTGATTGAAAATTAGGGTGCTTTTCCGATATTAAGTAAAAATAAGGTGAAAAAATTAATATTTCAAATCAAAAAAATTACGGCGTGTTTGGGACATAAATAGGTAAGTTTTCACCAAATTTCGTGAAAAAATAATTGTTTTTGTAAGAGATAAAAATAAAAAACTAAAAAGTTGCTTATTTGAATTTATCATATAAATTTTGAGGTTACGTAGAAAAAGTGGAAATACAAAAGTTGTGGATCTTTTTATTGTCTACAACTTTGCCATTTAATTTTTTTCGATAAGACTTGTAGTTTTTCCGGAAATCAAGGCAAACCATTTTCTACCCTTAAAAACTCGCCCCCTTCCCCTTCCCGACCTCAGATCGTCCGTAAATTCTTTTTCATTTCTGTTATATTCTCTTCCTTTTCCAATGGGTTTCATCCTACTATATTTTTTTTCACTTTTTACTATTTTTTAAGGCTTCAGCACTGGTCTAATAGTTTAAATTGCTGATACACAAAAGTCATATACTCTTTTTTTTTTAATTTCATTATGCACAAAACAATTCTCCTTCTACCCTTCTCAAAGTGCACAGAGCTGATGATCTGAGTTTTATAAGGAAACTATTCAATATGATTTCAATAATAAACCCCTCCCACTTTCTACAATTGTATAGAAAAAAAAAACTGCTTTTGTTGTAAATTCTTAACATCGATTAGAATCTCATCGGCACATTCGACAGTTTTATCGATAAAAATATCGATTCAGTTGATCAATTATTTAAAGTTTGTTTCACTTTATATATATATGTAACAACTCAAAAGAACCATCATTTGCTTTATGTGTAATGAATAGCCTTTTTCGTATCTCTCTTCTCGAGTTGTAATAAGTACAACGACCGTCTGAGTATGAATAATACGTACAATTTGTCCAAGTGCGCGTATGTTACGTCTGTTAGTTAATATGATTTGGTGTCAGTTTGCCGGGAAGAAAACGCTTATTTAATCTAGTTAAAGAGATCCTCATGTAATTAATACTGTTTTACTTATAGGAATCTCAATTTCCATCAGTAATCAGAGTTCCTAAAATGAATGCTATAAAGATCACACTGTTTTGTTTATCTTATTCTTAATATACACCGGTATTGAATTTTATTTGCCTAGATAAGATAGTCGGGCAAAATTTTCATTCACAGTGAAACAACAATCATGTTCATGATAATCCTTAAACTATTGTAGGTGTAATCTTGGAGAAACATCTAATAAAGACAATTCAAACAAAAATGTTTATACACTTAAGACTTTATTGAACACTCAATAATTGTTTCGAGCTAGTCGGTCATTATCAACAGTACAGATAATGTAACTAAATGTAAGATTAAATTAGTCAAACAATGCGTATATACCTAAAAGGAGGGGTGGGGTTACAAATAATGAGGTCTTAAAATTTGGAAATGATCAAAAGTGTGTATAGCATAAAATTCCGTTTTGGTTATTTACCGAATTTTTAAACACAGTTTGCCTAATTAAATCTTAGGTACTTTCTCTGAATTTCATAATGACCGACTAGGTCGAAACAATTGTTGAGTGTTCAATAAAGTTTGATGTGCAGAAACATTTTTGTTTGAATTTTGTAAGTTTATGATAATTAATAGTTAAAACCTCTTTATTGACAACAACGAAGTTATAAGTAGATATTTGTAAGAGGAGAAAATATCAAAGAGAAAACTACGAAGAAGTTATTTGTGGAGATAATAACAGCTAATCATAAGTGGAAACGAATTTAGGGAGAGTAATAACGTGTGTTCGCTTTATTGACTTTCCTAATAATATAATGAGAACAGAGGAAACTCGATAATTTGAAACTTGAAGCGAATCGAGAACTAGATCGCGATGTTCAGCTTTTCAATTTTAGCCTTACTCATCTTCCACAGTTCAACGCGTTTCTCGTCCGAAAGCTCAATCTTTAAAATCAAAACATAACTTAATAGTTATTATCATACGATAAACCAAAATGTCCCTTTTTTTTAATCAAATATTACTTATACTTGATATTTAACCACCAAAAGGTAAACTATATAAATGTAACCTCATTTTCTTTTAAAAAAGTGTTAAATATGATGGACTATGTGACAAGAAATTTCCATCCTCGTTATTAAGTATATAACTTAAATTAATTCCCCTTATATTTTTTTTTTTACATTTTTAGCAGATTTTATTCAGAATATATTCCAAGAAAGAAAAAGATAAAAAGTATAAATATAAGACTTGAACTTACTGTCAAAAAGTCGAAACAATATTATATATTTGTTTTCTTGGTTACCTGTACATTTAAATTAGTTTTGTGTATAAAAATGGAAACAGTCGGTTTAATATTATGTATTACTTAAAATAATGGACGAAACTAGTCGAATACAAAATTAGTGTTTTATTCCTTAAAACAAGTTAAACCTAAAAAGTTGTATAGATACAAAAAATATTAAATTATCAATTTTTAAAAGGTAACAGCGTCATCAATTAATTATATATGCAGGCCGTGGCATTTATAATGAATAATATTAAAACCATGGATTCTTGGTAGCATTTGGAACATAAAATGTTATATCACTTTTGAGCTACGAAGTATTTTTTTTAACTTGGTATAGTAGTTTTGATGCCGGCGCAGGGGATTTGCAAATAGTTGCAGTTTTGAGACTGAAAGAATATAAATAATGTCAATTAGTGCACCGATTTCTACTGGACCACAATAACAGATGGGTTACCTAGTTACCTTATAGGGTCGTATTCAAACAAACATTAAGTTAAAATTATCGAAGATTTTAAAATGTTATTGAACTTTTTTACTAATTATATTGTAACGAATTTTCAAGTTTAGAATTATTTATTTAAATAACTATTTATATAACACAACACTAACTTATAACTACTATTTATATCAGAACAATTCTCTTATTTATATAACAATTTATTTTTTTATTACTTTTGTCTATTATTTATCGTTTTGGTTCGCGCACTGATGCTTTCTCACAACACAACACACATTTCGAACTTTCTAGACAATTCGAAGAAGAAATCCTGAGTGTTCCCGAATGATGAATAATAATTATAAAGCCGTTGATGATTCCAGAATTGATCGTGTTACTTGTCGCTGGAGAAAGATTTACATCATGTAAGTTGATAACGATAAAAGAGCCGTACGCTGTGACTGTGTCATAAACATGTTAGCCATAACAAGTACCTACATGCACACAAATTGTTATCGCACATACATACTGTCACTGGTCGCTACACTACCCCCTCCTTAAGGGTGATTCGTCCCGGATCACATTCTGCCGTTCCTTCAGAGGATCATGCCGGTACTTGCAGGTGGATCCGCTTTGGCATCCGGTTGTCAGGTTGAAGTAGCAGTCAACTGTCTTCAATGGTGACGGTCCTCGTCGTGGATTTCCAGCGCACACCAAGATTTCTTTTCCCGTGTTTCGGAACAAAACCTCCAGCATGTTTCTGATCACTCTCCAATCTAGACCATCGAGCCCACATCCGATCCTCGGTATTGCTAACTTCAGGATGTTAGCAAGCAGCAACTGCTCTCTTAGCTCTATCAAGTTTCTCCGACGACTTGCTTTTGATGACTATGTAGAAGATGGATCTGGTCCCATCGAGTAACTGCAATACTTTTTTTCCATCTTTGACCTGGTCGAGTAACATCGGTAGTCGCCCAAACTTCTTCCGAAAGACCGTGGCAATCCCACGGCTCATGTCCAAATCCCTTGACACACAATGGGCTAGCAAATATTCCTTCGGGACGGAGAATAGGTCCTGCTGAACTTCGGTGGTAACTCCAAATCTGGCTTTACGGTGTAAGCTCTGTTCAGCCATAAATTCTTCGTACTGGGGCTCTGACGAACGAGTCAGCAAGACTCTGACTCGAGCTTCTTCGTGGTTGTCCCAGCATATAGAGCCAGTCGGTTGAAATGGACTACTCTTGGTTTCCCATTGGGAGTACGTCTAATTCAGTAGATTACGTCGTTGATTCGTTTGACAACTTTATACGGGCCTTCCCAATCTTGTTGCAGCTTCGGCGAGAGGCCCCTGTGGCGCTTCGGATTATAAAGCAAAACCAAATCTTCTTCATGAAATCCTCCATCAGTGGCCTTAATGTCATACGCGTCCTTCATTCGGTCACTGGCTATCTGCATATGGGAAGGTATGTCGTCATGAATGTCGTCTTGTCGTCTTCGGAGTTCACTGGCGTAATCTTCTCCAGCCACGTCTTCGCCAGGTTTGCATCCGAACTTTAAATCGCATGGTAATCGCAACTCTCGACCGAACAGTACCCTTGCTGGTGTTTGTCCAGTGGTTTCATGTACTGAAGATCGGTATGTCAAAAGGAACAATGGCAGATAACGATCCCAGTCTCGCTGGTGTTTGAGGACCATTTTGAACAGGTACTTGTTAATGGTCTTGTTCATTCGTTCTACCATGCCGTCTGATTGGGGATGTAGGGCTGTAGTTCGCGTTTTATGAATACCCAATATCTTACAAATGTCCTGGAATATGGCTGACTCGAAATTCCGTCCTTGGTCGGAATGCAGCTTCAGTGGTACTCCGAATCGGCTATTAATTAACTCTTTCACGAACGTTTCCGCCACTGTTGTTGCCGTCTGGTTTAGAAGGGCGTACGCTTCAACCCATTTCGTGAAGTAGTCCATTACCACCGCGATGTACTTATTTCCATTTTTAGATTCTGGGAAGGGTCCGGCAACATCTATGGCAGTTCTCTCGAATGGGCTGCCGACGTTATACTGCCGCATCGGAGCACGCTGTCGCTTCTGAGGTCCCTTACTGGCGGCGCACGTCGTACACTTTCTGCACCAATCTTCTACGTCCTTCTTGCAGTTGGCCCAAGTAAAATCGTTCTCGCATTTTTCCAAGGGTCTTCTTTACGCCAAAATGTCCTCATTTTTGTCTATTATTTATCCTTTTGGTTCGCGCACTGATGCTTTCTCACAACTACTCTCCTCTAGCCCAATGACGATCACTTTATATACACATTTCGAACTTTCTAGACAATTCGAAGAAGAAATCCTGAGTGTTCCCGAATGATGAATAATAATTAGAAAGCCGTCAATGATTCCAGAATTGATCGTGTTACTTGTCGCTGGAGAAAGATTTACATCATGTAAGTTGATAACGATAAAAGAGCCGTACGCTGTGACTGTGTCATAAACATGTTAGCCATAACAAGTACCTACATGCACACAAATTGTTATCGCACATACATACTGTCACTGGTCGCTACACTACCCCCTCCTTAAGGGTGATTCGTCCCGGATCACATTCTGCCGTTCCTTCAGAGGATCATGCCGGTACTTGCAGGTGGATCCGCTTTGGCATCCGGTTGTCAGGTTGAAGTAGCAGTCAACTGTCTTCAATGGTGACGGTCCTCGTCGTGGATTTCCAGCGCATACCAAGATTTCTTTTCCCGTGTTTCGGAACAAAACCTCCAGCATGTTTCTGATCACTCTCCAATCTAGACCATCGAGCCCACATCCGATCCTCGGTATTGCTAACTTCAGGATGTTAGCAAGCAGCAACTGATCTCTTAGCTCTATCAAGTTTCTCCGACGACTTGCTTTTGATGCCTATGTAGAAGATGGATCTGGTCCCATCGAGTAACTGCAATACTTTTTTTCCATCTTTGACCTGGTCGAGTAACATCGGTAGTCGCCCAAACTTCTTCCGAAAGACCGTGGCAATCCCACGGCTCATGTCCAAATCCCTTGACACACAATGGGCTAGCAAATATTCCTTCGGGACGGCGAATAGGTCCTGCTGAACTTCGGTGGTAACTCCAAATCTGGCTTTACGGTGTAAGCTCTGTTCAGCCATAAATTCTTCGTACTGGGGCTCTGACGAACGAGTCAGCAAGACTCTGACTCGAGCTTCTTCGTGGTTGTCCCAGCATATAGAGCCAGTCGGTTGAAATGGACTACTCTTGGTTTCCCATTGGGAGTACGTCTAATTCAGTAGATTACGTCGTTGATTCGTTTGACAACTTTATACGGGCCTTCCCAATCTTGTTGCAGCTTCGGCGAGAGGCCCCTGTGGCGCTTCGGATTATAAAGCAAAACCAAATCTTCTTCATGAAATCCTCCATCAGTGGCCTTAATGTCATACGCGTCCTTCATTCGGTCACTGGCTATCTGCATATGGGAAGGTATGTCGTCATGAATGTCGTCTTGTCGTCTTCGGAGTTCACTGGCGTAATCTTCTCCAGCCACGTCTTCGCCAGGTTTGCATCCGAACTTTAAATCGCATGGTAATCGCAACTCTCGACCGAACAGTACCCTTGCTGGTGTTTGTCCAGTGGTTTCATGTACTGAAGATCGGTATGTCAAAAGGAACAATGGCAGATAACGATCCCAGTCTCGCTGGTGTTTGAGGACCATTTTGAACAGGTACTTGTTAATGGTCTTGTTCATTCGTTCTACCATGCCGTCTGATTGCGGATGTAGGGCTGTAGTTCGCGTTTTATGAATACCCAATATCTTACAAATGTCCTGGAATATGGCTGACTCGAAATTCCGTCCTTGGTCGGAATGCAGCTTCAGTGGTACTCCGAATCGGCTATTAATTAACTCTTTCACGAACGTTTCCGCCACTGTTGTTGCCGTCTGGTTTAGAAGGGCGTACGCTTCAACCCATTTCGTGAAGTAGTCCATTACCACCGCGATGTACTTATTTCCATTTTTAGATTCTGGGAAGGGTCCGGCAACATCTATGGCAGTTCTCTCGAATGGGCTGCCGACGTTATACTGCCGCATCGGAGCACGCTGTCGCTTCTGAGGTCCCTTACTGGCGGCGCACGTCGTACACTTTCTGCACCAATCTTCTACGTCCTTCTTGCAGTTGGCCCAAGTAAAATCGTTCTCGCATTTTTCCAAGGGTCTTCTTTACGCCAAAATGTCCTCATTTTTGTCTATTATTTATCCTTTTGGTTCGCGCACTGATGCTTTCTCACAACTACTCTCCTCTAGCCCAATGACGATCACTTTATATACACATTTCGAACTTTCTAGACAATTCGAAGAAGAAATCCTGAGTGTTCCCGAATGATGAATAATAATTAGAAAGCCGTCAATGATTCCAGAATTGATCGTGTTACTTGTCGCTGGAGAAAGATTTACATCTTGTAAGTTGATAACGATAAAAGAGCCGTACGCTGACTGTGTCATAAACATGTTAGCGATAACAAGTACATGCACACAAATTGTTATCGCACACACGTACTGTGTCACTGGTCGCTACAATATTATTAATAATGTTTGACTAACAATAAAAGATAAGCTTGAATACAATTTTTACAGTAATATAATTTTGGAAATAGAACAGTAAATGAAAGCTTACAAGCAAACAAACCCTAACGTTTTACTCTAGTGAAAAATTGATTTCTAATGATATGCGAAACGTTAAATTCATGGAAGAAGCAATGCTTCCAACCATTTTAAACACACCAGGTGCATATATTTGAAAAATATTTTAATCTACTTGTTAATACAATTTAAAATCAAACAATTCACATGAGCAATACCGATTCGCACTCGACCACTTCATACGTAATAATGCGTCTCCCGCGGGGCCTCGATCCCGTCCCCCGTCCTGTCGTCAATCATACTTGGGGTCTCCCCGATGATGACGTACGCTTGTTTTATTTTGATGATAATATAGAATTCCAACACTACGTATTTTAAATTTTTAATATTTTTAAATTCCTGTTTATATATTTTTATCTATTTATACGAAAAAACATAAATTAATTGAATATCCTAATATTCTTCATATTAAAGTAAAAGGCATTACCATAATAAACAACAATGAATTAAAATTAAGTCTATTTGAGGGGAAAACATCACTTTATCTGTAATATACAAAAATGAAGTTCCTAAGCGTGAGGATAAAAAATATTCATCTTCATATTTAATACTGTCACGTAATTCGTACTCAAAACAATTCCAAACATTTATTTTAACTGATTTACTTTTTAGAACACTATTACAACTACTATTTCACTTTTTACTACTCTTCTCAACACTTTCACTTCTCTTTGCTTAAAATAATAAAAAAAATTCGTACCAGGCTGTTTGTAAGACAAAAATGCTTAAATTTAAATAATAAATAAAAAAGTCAACTACCCAATTGTTACGTATTGAAACTTCGTTATTTACCAGTGATAATGTATTATTTTATATAACCTCAAACTCAAACTCCTCAAATATAAAATTCCAAATATGTAGTTTTATTATTCTGTATTATTATTTTGACAAGATGCACTCCTTTTATAATTAAAAGTGATTTTAGTTGTTCCTATTCTAGAGATAAACAGAAATTTTGTTTTTATTTATCCTCCTTTTTAATTATATTTTGTTATAATTCTGTTAATTATAAGTGATGAAATGTAATCAATTTTAGGCCTCCAATACGATAGAAAAGAGCCGCATTCAAGATGTTACCGACGCTTTAAAAAGTGTAGCTTTGGCAATTTAATAACAAATTGAATAGGTTTATTGAAAAATTTATTTTGACCTTTTATACCGTTAAACTAATAAATAATATGTACAGATATCTGTACTCTGAAAATTTCTGCATAACTCCTATCTTAAACCGTTTTTACCGACTATGTATGTCCACCATTACCTTTGTATTCTGGTGAGCAATAGATTTTTCGAAACGCTGATTACTTTTTTTCTGCAAACTAACAACCTGCGCAAATGAGAAGCGTCCCCAATATTTTGCTCACCGTAGTATTGCTTTGCCTTTCCAACCGAAAATCAGATCAAAGGCTGGGTTATTTCCATTTTCACTGATTATTTATACTAAAACTTCGTCAAATTATACCAATGGTAGCAGCGCAGTTGTTGAATCAAGAAACAGAATACCGAAGTATCACAGCAAATTGTCATTTTATAGGTTCCATTATTTCTTACCCTAATTAAGTTCCTATATAGAAAAAAAATCAAGCTGAAAACTTTATAAACTCTGACAAAAAAAATAGTGGTTTTTACAAATACGTGCCCTCAAATAGTTAATGATAAACAGTAATTTATAATAGAGGAAAATATTTTCTAGAAATATCTATTTATTGGAAACAAAAATGATAATGGCTTGGTGGTAGGTACATATATTACATTACATATTGTCTAATTTTTTTCAGTTAGGGCTCAAGCAATTAAACATTGCAAGTGTTTTTATTATCTTACATCAGCACTCAAAAAGGTAAAGGAACAAAGTAACAATGTTAAGAGACATCAATCTTTTATTGAGTCTATTTTGCATCTTGAGATTTAACAAGTGCTATAGAATCTCTCAACTACCTGAAAAAAAAAATACAGAGATTGCCACTAAGATTTGCACCGTTTATTCTTTATTTGAAAATATCAAAATTTTTAAAGTATTTAACAGAATCCAAAACGTGTTTTGTTTAAGTGTTGTCATACTAGACAATTCAAGCTAGACGTTGTGAAGGACGGCCATTTGATGTAAATTTTATTGCTACAGCCGTTACTTTAAAAAATTTAGACCATAGGTACTACTAACTTTTAATACGTTAACGCTAGTTACCTTGAAGAAGTCTACAATAAATTGAATAATTAAGTATCCATATAAAGCTAACGTAATATGTTTCAGCATTAACCATTACTTTATGTTATAATATCGTACAAAGGACATATTATACTAATCCAATTTTAAATTATCCGCATATAAAGATGTGTCATACTGTCTTCGGTTTCTTTTGTAAACATATACCATCTGTAGAAAATCTGAACTCTTCAGTCCATAAAAGGTCGATGTCGTCACAGCGTCTCACTCACGTGATAGAAATGTAGGAAATACTTTTCTAGTTTTTCTATGACGACAGAAAAAAACCTAATCGTTGCAGAGTCATTGGCTAAACCATTCAATTTTTACTTCAAAACTATTAGGTACCTATATTATATTCTAAACGGAAATCCTCATTCATTATTTCATTTTTCAGTTCCATGTGAAATTCTGGTCATATTTTATGGGATTCTTTATTGCGCTTAATAAATTCCAATCTACCTTCACCTCATATTTGATGGACCAGTGATACTAAAAGAGTTCTTTATTTTAAATGTTAATAGATAACACACGATCGTAGTTAAAAAAGCATGTCCCAAATGCATTATCGGAGCGTAACAGTACGATTTAAAAAAAGACAAACTGATCAGGGAAGTAATTTGTCGGTAATAGGAGAGCAGCCTATTTTTCCAATGTAATTGAAAACGGAAAATGCTTTGCATAATGCATATCTATAAATCAAGACTTAATCAACGGTTTCTGTTATTACGTTGACTTGGTTCAGCTTGTATCGAGAGATTTATTTAAATTTAAATTTATGATCGTATCATGAAAATGGATCCAATGTAAAAGAAAATACACCCAACTGAGTAGAAAACTCTCTAAGCGTGGAAATTGAAAAATACGAAAAACGTGAAAGCCATAAACTCCATCGGACTTGTGCTACTTTCAAATATCGGAAAGAAATGAAATTTTGTGGTTCAACGTGACAACGTTGACGTTTACCTTTGAAATACTTTTCTCGTCAACTAATATTCTCGTTAAAATGTAGCAAGCAATAACTGCTTTGTTTTTATATTGTATATCAAATTTTTGTTTGACGGAAATCCATTCTAAAAAAATTTCTGAATTCAGTGACGAAGCAAAGTCAACGTTTAATGTGGGTATGGTCTTGAAATAAGCTAAGTTTCAATGAGAAATAGTTCAAATTATTTGTAAGGTTAAATATATTAGTAATGCATTAATAAGTAAATAAATCCAAATGAAATGTTTCACCTACCACGTGGTTCAATCAGAATTTAAATAGCAATTGTAATAAGAATCAGGGGGCAACCACATTACAGACAAATTTGCGATAAGCGGAAGAAGAGAGTTAGGGTGATGAAGTGGGTGAACATTTTCACTTGTAATACTAGAGTCGTCTTTCTCAAAAGGGACAATATAAGGCAGTACAGGTTTTCAGGAGGTAACAGAACGCTCTGGGAGCACTAGGGAATATTAAGGCATCTTAGAAATCGGGAGGAAACGAGTTCTGTAGGAATCTGGTATTAAATCCCGCCATAGAATTCTAAACCTTGTCCTATCTATCTTAGCTTTCAAAAGTTAGGGGGGTCTGGAAATTTTTGTATGCTTAAAGTGAGTGATGCAATGGACATAATAATTTCGAAAACCTGCGCTCTAATACAAGCAAATGCTCTGTCATCTTCTATGATACCAGGTGTAAGTAGAAGCCCAGTTTTGCTTATGTTATTAATTATTCAATACTTAATTATTGCAAATCCTTATTTTGTACTATCCTGATAATAAAGCTTCAATTAAATTATATTAAAATATTTAAAGTATATTAAAAAAATTATTAAATATTCGGTTCTAACATAACGCCACTTGGAATTGTTTTCTTTTTCTTTGAAGGATACATATAATTAATAATCATGTACCACAGCTCGTTTCTTTTTTATTTTGATCTTTCGTCTTAATTTTTTGACTAAACAATTGCTAACACGGATAAGTTGTAAACTCTATAGTTAAGAGCTTGATTGCCGACATTACGAACATTATATCACGCGATTCAGTAATTTTGCTAATCTATCTTCTTATGAGGTCAATCATTTCAACAAATTCTTTTAACAGAGAGACACCACTTACTTAAACCTTTAAAGGAATTTTTCAGAAATTTGTATAATGAGAAACAAAAGGATGTACCATAAAGCGCAATAGTAGATATTGTTGATAATAAGGAAATTTGCATGTTTCATTTCGTTCAAATACCTGCGGATGAGAAGTCCATACGACCAAACATTTGGTTTAAATCCAGAGGGTTGGACGGAAAATATACTATTCAACCACCTGTTTTAAATTGTGGGATTAAGTGAGTAGTGTGATTGAGGAGAGAAAGAAGAAACTACTAAAATAAAAAACGAAGAGAATATCTGTGGAATATTACTGATCCTCCTAAATGATTAGAGGGAACTAGAGAAAGAAAACAAATGGATGTTAATAGATACTTACAAAGAATTCACCACAATAAAAGATACGGACAGCACTAATAAACTCCATAGATCAGAAAATGTGATGTAAATATCAGTCTTTCGTGAAAATATTGTCCTTTAAAGCACTTTTAATAGTCGCCGATGTCTGGAGCAACGCCACGTCTTTCTAGCGATTATTCTATGGTCCGAAGATGTTTTCCAATATGATATTATTCCCTTTGAAAATAATAGAAAATCGCAAGAGTCGAGACTAAGTAATTATGAAGAAAGACATAAGTGATAGGAAACATCTGCTTCGCTCTCTTTCCTGAAAGATTGGTTGATATTTAAAACTGTAAATAAAGCCACGTTGTCATATTAATCAAGTAAATCCACAATCGCCATAATCCAGATTGTTTTTTCTTTCCATATGTAGTCAATGTTTCACTGCCATTAATTTTTAAATATAACTCCTTTGATGTCAAATAGAGAAACCTATTACAGATTTCAGATATATCCTCTTGCCCTACTTTTTTTTATAAGAGCGATGAAGTTCATCACCACTGACTGGGTGGATTCCTTTTTGGTTCAGGATCATCACTGTAACAGCAAGATTTGTCTCCCATGATTGGTTGATGACAAAAAATCGTGCTTAGTTTGCCCTTGTTGTTTCAATTGCTCGTGCATCTTCAGAAGATTCTTCTTCTGGCCATTGGAAAGTAATCGTCGAACATTAGTGCGGAACGTCTTATATACATTCAAGAATTGTATCGTGATATTATTCAATATCAATAACCTACAAATTGAATAGTCTACCTCAACAATTATCTTTTCCTCTCAAACAGAGGAAACCTCTTCAGCTAATATCAGTTCGTTTATCTCAAAGTACTCACCAGCTAGTTTGGACATCCAGACGAAGATGCGGATTCTGCAACAAACTGGGAATGTTCGGTTGTGTCTGCCCCATTGCAAAAGCTATTTTTCATCTCAAATACATTTTGTATTTGTGTATGGTGGTGCAAAAATCAACCCTCCTTTTTTTGTTAATATATGACACATCCTCTGTTTAACACACAGTCTATATATTGTTTTATGTATAATAAACAAAGTCGTGATGGTTAGTTACCAAAAAAATCGTACCTACCGCTAAACCTTTTTTTGCGTCATATTTCCTAGACCTAAAGATAAGAATTCTTTGGCATCAGCTTCAAAAAATTCTTGTTATGTTCTCTAAATTATAAACTGTCCTGCCGTAATTAAACATGTTTGAACATTATCGTTTATCTACTTCGGGATCGTGCAAACCACTCGAATATTTTAGTCATTATTATAGCTCTTTTCCCATAAATTTTCTAAAGCGTTGTAACCATTTCCTTAGAATGAAATAGGATTTGATAACTAACCTAACCTTTTCTTTACTTTTTACTATTTCAAATTTCCGAAAATGTTGGAAAAGGTTTTCAAATATAAAGACGATTATTCCTAAACATAACGTAATTGCCTAAGAAGGGAGAATAAAGGAGATGGGAATACTTCCATGTTTCAGAACCACTTGTCTGCATAAAATAGTTATCGTTTCTTTTTGTTGGTAGCCTCTCGCACATGTTCATATCACCACCGTTTACAATATAGAGTAATAAAAGTTTTATTGGTATAAAAAGATACCATTAATTTAATATTTTCGGTATTTTCTAAAACAAACTGTAGGAAGTTTCATCTGCGAATAACAGGCCTACGTAATAGTTGATGCTAAAATGAAAAAAAAATATTTCGCTCAACACATGTTTCTCTTTTTATCTAAAGTTTTGTGCAGAGATAAACCGCTTTATTACAATCTAGGCAGTAACGTTCAAGGCCCAGAGTAAATATCTCATTTTATTCGAACTCAACGTATTTTTTGGGTTATTAGCTTCTAACATTACGTGAAGTTTTAGAAAAAACAATACCCACTGTATAAGTATATGAAATAGGAAATTAAAATAATGTTTATAATAATTAGAGTTAAGACTCGTCACACGGAGTTAAAATTTCATAAACAACCAAAAAAGTCGATTACAACTAATTTTAGAAATTTTAGTCTAGTAAAAAATAATCAAATATATTATAAGTCGTCGTATATACCTAGGTAATACGTTTTTAATATAATTAATATACAGAAAAATTACCTAACTAAAGTCCGAAAACAAGTGGTGTTTTACATAAAAATTTTAACTGAAGTGCTTAGCGTGACTATTCACAACTAAGTGACGACGGAAAAATATGTCCATATTGACAACGAAGAATTTTTCAACCCTACTGCGTTCAGGATTTTTTGTTTTGTTTACACAATAGTTTACAATCAAGTAAAACATATCCAAAATTAAGAATCTAACTAAATAGGTACACAGTATTAAAATTTATTTAAGTATTCACATAAAATTGTTTTCTTTTGTTTGAAATGCCAAAAAAAATTATAACAGGAGAACAGAAAGAGTACATGTTCCTAAGTTTTTTTATTTTTATCATATAAATTCTGTTTCCTTAAGGCTATAGTAGCTAGGGTACAACAGAATTGCCTTTTAGAAAATAGACACAAAGAAAAGTTGAATAAGATAATATTGTTATCAATATTAGAAAATATTCCTCCACAGGTCTTATCACATGATTTGGCTTTTTACTTTAACATTATAACATTTATTTAACGTACACAAAAAAGTCGATAGAAAGTGTTCATAAGACGATGGTTACTATGAATCATTACACCCCTTCTTTTGATGAATTACATTTTCATTTTTAACTATATCCCTATCTTGATAAATTAATATATTTATAATCAAAACAAGGAACAGAGAAAAAAATTTTTTAGGGACAAAACAAAGCATAACACCGATATATTCATAAATTAGGGTACAAAATAACTGCTACCCTACTGTCAAACTCATCGGAACATTTCATTTACGAGCATCTTAAATTAAAGGTATATATTTCAAATAAAGGGATTTTGAACACTCCCCTTACATCGACAATATTCACATAGACAAGAAACCTTGAATAAGTTCAGAATTCATTAAAAAGGCCCTTCAGGATACGGCATGAGAACTTTGATTGATGATAATCAGTTACAGGTTTCTACGTTCTTCATTACCAAATATACCAATGAAAATATTGGCATTCTAACTAAACATGTACAAATGATTCGCAAGAATTAAAAGGCACCCCTACTACTATGTATAAATATTAGCCCAGTAAATGTTACCATCGTAATTCGGATAATCAAATTGATAATAAATTATCTACCACATTATTTGACTGTAAACATCGTCAATTATAATCTACCATAAAGGCAACGTTTAACAGAACCAATATTTGTCTTCGGCAAGATTTAAAAATCAATTTATTTTCTTACCAATAAGCGAAAGTAAATGTAGGCATAAAACTTTTATTGCCTGGGACTACATTAGACTTAAAAAAGTTCTGGGCGCATAAATAAATATCTACATTGTGTATTTTATTTTACAACACATACATACATAACTACACCTACCTTTTTTGGTTTCAATGGGTAGGGTAGCCAAATTAAAGTAAATTTCTAACGTTAAAACAATAATTTGGAAATTTGTAATCGCACTAATTACTTTTTATTATGATTGATTGCGTTGGCTGTTACTTGGTGAAAGTTTAAATCCATATCACAAATTTGTGAAAAGTTTAATTGTGTTTTACTTTTTATTAGATCATGACGAAAAATATTTGATTATTTTTGTATCCTTGGTATTGTTAGTTAAAAATATTGAACTCATTTTGAGTTTAACTTTTTCAGGTGATAAAAAGGTGTCATAAAATTCTAAAACTTTAACCGAATTTTAATAATTTAATTTAATTAACAAGACCGAAAACACCAATTGTTTTCCGTTATTTACTTTGAACTTAGTATATACAAATCGATAATTTAATTAGATACATCACTAGTACAGGAAGTACTTTATCCTTGGAGAGTAACATATCTATATTAGGCACAAGTTTTATGTATTTTTGTGAATTACTCAATCCTACTTACCACAGAAGTGCAGGACTAATTAGTATTTTTCTTAAAAATGTTTTTGTTAGACGCAGCAGATCATACAATTCGCGGCACGTTTGAAAACGTCACATCAAAGAAGAATTTGAATCTCGCAAAACACAGCACATTACACTTTTCCCGCCAGCGCAACCTTTATCTCGAAAGTATCAACTTGTGCGAAGTCGAGTGATTGTTTCAACTAAGAACGCGCACGCTGGCGCTCAATCCGAAGAGAAAAGCAGCAAAGGGATACCGCTTCACAACAGCAGCGCACAGACACATATGAAACTAGCTGGCGCCATGTGACAGCAAAGAAAGGCGCTGATGTTCTGCGCCGTTTCCTGCTGCTGAACACTGTGGTGGGTAGGAACGGGCACTATGCTGAATGCTGGCAAGGAAAAAAAATAAACTGAAAAATCGATAATAGAAAAATGTTTTCCTAGCCAAAAAGTACATCTGTACGTGGGAATGTGACCTAGTTCTATGTAGGAAATGATTTGTGGAAATAGCGATTAAAAGTAGGTACATTGCAAGAAAATGAAATGAACCTGGTAAACTAAGCCGTTAAGTTAAACGGTCCGTATTGAAGCAGGACCTGTCTGTGGCACCTTATCTAACTATTTTAAAACAATGGGAAGCTGGTGAAATTAATGGATTTTCATTTGGATTTCGATTTCATTTTATTGTGTCCCTTAACGTAAGGGTTTTACTCTTTTTTTAGTTCTATTTAAGATAAAGGTACTTTACAAAATTTAAAATAAAATAGCATGCGGTCGTAATTGTAAACCGTATCAATCAACCAAGAACTTTGGAGTCAAATTAAATTTCTTTTCGTTTTCTACAAAAGTTAAATTCCATTGATACATAATAAATAGATGCAGTTTAATGATGAAAATAAATGTTTCAAAAAAAAAACAGCTCCAAATTCGTGTTGTGGTTTTCACAGAAACGCTCAGGACGCGTTGTTGTTCAAAGAAGGAGCACAGCGAATAGCGAAATTCGTATCGTGGTTATCATGCTATACGACCACAACGCTTTGTGGTAATGAAGAAAAGCCATGACATGTTCTGAGCACTATTTAGTGCAACCCTATCATACGTTTTTTGTAACAATAGTGATTCCTAATACAAATAATTCGTTTCAGTAAATTATTATTGTTTACTTAGGACTAGGTAATACACATTTATGTTTGCGTTAAATATTTTTATTAGTTCATAAAAATGAAACATACTTTTTTAATACAATTTAATCAGAATAAATAACAAATTTTATTTTATTCTACTGACACAATTTTTTTATAATGGCGAATAGTGAATATTAGCGATAGATTTGAAAAAATTATGAAATCTTAGAAAACACATGAAACATTAACACGTGTGAAATGAGGTAGATTAGAAAAGATTAAATCAAATGATTTGTAACTCTCACTACTATTTACAAGTTTGTACATCACCAACGACGAATATACTAGTATGAATACATAATAGATTCAGTTCCACAACGTATACTTTTGTGTGTTTTATCATTTTTCTTATTCAAACGAGTAAAAAATTGATTGCTGGCGACCCTACCAGCATTGATAATTTCCTGCACACATAATCCCGAAATTTGATTTGCTACTACAAAAATATTTTATCTCACACCCTCCTCATATTTATACTATTATCGAAAATTTTCCACAGTTTCTATAACTCTCTCCTCGAACATTGTCGTATAGAGACTTAATTTAAACAAGTTGTTTTTATTACAATTTTCAATTTATAAATACTGTAACGAATAAGCGAAATTTTTATGGTTGATTTTTTATGATTTAATGAATTAAATGATTAAACAATGATTTATAAAATAAATAAAACTTATCAAAACAAATATGAATATATCTTAAAACTATTTGCTTAAATAATTATCAACTAGGGGCGTTGACAATGACAGGGACCTTTAATAAGGCATTAGGGTGAGTGATAGGGGCAACCCGCTACTCCCCCTAACCCTTCTGACTCGCTGGCTCGATCTTCATCGCCTCTACTTTATTACTTCTTTATTACTGACTTCCTCTCAAAACCAATTCTTTTATACTGACCCACATAGTGCTCTTTTACCCCCAAACAGAACTATGCAAGTTGGTCACGGCCCACTTTTGCCGTACAATCATGTCGCATTTCCGTGTGGGGGTCCTTGTTCCGTAAAATCAATACGTTGTATATTTAAGTTAAAATAAATGTAATTAATGAAATAGAAAACAATTAAAAGGAAAATACTATTTTGGATGCGATTTCCACACTTCTTATAATTAAATTTTACAGGGGGTGGAATTTTTACAATTCTACAGTCTTTTTGGGCTGTGAACTGTCCCTGATATATATTTATGAACCCTTTACTGGTAAAACCATTAGACAACATTAACACTGAGCACAAACTTCTTCTTTACACCAGGATTCTTTATTTTACTTGATCATTGGTCAGCAGAATTACTCCAAATCTTCTTCTCCTTCGCCACAAGACTACCCCAACTCGACCATACAAATTCATTGTGACATCCCCATCACCATTACTAATTAAACATAGTTACTAGCAGAACGCTTCCTCCACCATATGCTTTTGCTGTTGGAACTGTCCATTCATGTCGTCCATCCAAACTTATGTTAGCCCGTCTCCAGAAAAATATGAGCACTATATGACAATACAAACAATACAAAGAAATGTAATTTTACAATGCCTTCAACTTACAAAATCGCGAAATTTTAACAATTACATATCCCTTTCTTTTCCCCTTCAAATTTCTCTCAATAGGCCAAGTCCATTACCATTATCGTCTCTCATA
Source organism: Agrilus mali (assembly GCA_029378335.1). Taxonomy (NCBI): domain Eukaryota; kingdom Metazoa; phylum Arthropoda; class Insecta; order Coleoptera; family Buprestidae; genus Agrilus; species Agrilus mali. The sequence continues at coordinate 8,895,053 of CM055657.1, read as the reverse complement.
CCTCTACATTCTTCTATTCATTTGTTCTCTATATATTCTCCCAATTTTCATTTTCACACATTTCACACATTTTATGCTTTTTCATCAAGCGGTTACGCTCCCTATGGTAGTTACCTACTCTAAACCATGCTATTACTTCACGTCCTTCTGTCCTTAAATGTTTTGACATTTTCCATGAATCGCAAAGCTTTGTCTTCCTGCAGGATTGCAGGTAATTAAGAATTTAGAATATTTATTAAATCACCCCCTTCTCTTAACCCTTTACACCTTATCAGCATCACTTCCTCTACATTCGCCTCAATTCACTTATTTACTTTCCCTACTCTCGGCACCCTTTCTCTCCCTATTTACTCTCTTGTAATCCTTTGCTCCAAATTTTTCAATTTTTCGTCATAATTAATCACTTCTTTAAGTGCCTCTTCCCGCATTTTAGCCACTTTGATCCCTCTTCTTACTTTGGTAGTCGAGAGTATTTATATCCAAATTTAATTTTCCTGTATATATCATATTAGTGTATGTGCATGTAAATTTTACTATCCCACAACAGCCAGTACAAAGACGCCGCTGCTTATTATATCCCACGGCACTTACCCAGCGAGAAACTTAATAGTATCATCGACAATCAAATGTGCACTCTTGTTGCAGAACGAAAAAAATACCTTCTTGAACAACTTTATACAGACAAAAATTTTAATTTCGATGAAAAGTATAGAAGATAGAAAGAACGTATTAAATCGTGAAAAGGGAGCATTGAGCATGATCATTATCTGCGTGATGTTCAAAGTTCTTTCAGTGAAGAGAACGCAGAAACTGCAGATGAACATTTCTGCATTGAATATGAAGAAAATTATTCCCAGACAATAAACAATTGGATAGTGTGCTGCGCTTATATGTTGAATCACTTCACGAGGTTTGAGCAAAATATTCTAGTTAGTGTAATGCATATGGCAATTTGCAGAATGTTAATACGTACGCAAAACGTAAGGAAATTGAATTAGACATCTTTCCCTTTTGCAATTAATCGGCTCACTCCGAGGTACCTTTATACATATGTCTTAGGCAAATGATGAATATTCTAGCTTATGTTTAATTTAGTTACCATCGACATATTATATGTACGAAGGATTCTAAAATTTGTCTGTTTGAAATGACAATGCAATAAACTTCGAAACAATACAGTAATTGTATAATAAATTGTTTTCAAAATAAATGTAAATACGGGCTTTTGTCCCAAATTTATCCTAATGTATCCTAGTTCCATAAATTTCTGTTTGGATCAGTAGTGTGATATATTTTATCCAAAAATGCAAGCTAAGAGCTGTCACACTGTCAGTAGGTCAGTTAGCGATCCTTTAAATAGCGAAATTGGGATCGATCAGATTATAAATCAGATATGTCTGAAGTAGGAAACGGATGATACCCAGCGTCCCTAGCTATGTTTCATAGAACGAAAGTTTCATTCGATATATGAAAAATCAATGAACATCGGCAGATTAGTGCTCTCTTTCCTTTATATTTTTTATACCATTTCACAAAATAAGCACAAAAAAACAAAAAAATGCTTAGGGAACTGTGTAATGATAAACGAGTAGACACTATGGACATAAAGAAGAGATTTTCGAGAAATACAAGATAGCTGGAATCCATCAGTGATTCTCTAAATTTAACTACGAAGTGCTACCCAAAAATAAGAAAATATGGCGGGCAGGCTGTCTTCTCGGCCTACTGTAATGCAAAGTTGGAGGGTAGGATGGAAGGCCTTCTTCAACCTCCTTTAGGAATAGTGGGAACGGGTGGGTGGGGGTTGGGGGAAGAAAGATGAAACGGACGAGATGAAGACAAAGAGAAGTGAAAGACAATTTGTGGAATATTGCTATCTCAGCATGCCTTAATCATCCAAGGTAACGACAGAAAAATGGACCAGAGTAGCCGGCCCCGGAATCTAACCGGTGACCTGCCGAGAGCGATCACAGTTTCAGTCTCCATAAATAGCTGCCGCGAGGCCGAAACTTCAAATCGAGCGGCATTACCTAGTCGTCTAGATTATTACTTAGGGAGATCACCGGTTCTGGTCCAAGTTTTTCTGTTATTTCCTTCGATCATTTGGGCAAATGCTGGGACAGTAATATACCACAAATAGTCCTTTAATTCTCTTCTGCCTTCATTTCGCCCGTCTCATTTTGCTTCCTTTTCCGGACCACCACCCACCCATTCCCACTATTCTTAAAGGAGGCTAAAGAAGGCCTTCCGCCCTACCCTCCAACTTTGCATTACAGTTGGCCGAGAAGACAGCCTGCCCACCAACATCACCAAAAATTTTACAAGAAGATAATGATTGAATTGTATTGGTGTTGTTAAAACAATTATTGTAGTGTAGGTAGGGAGAGGTGTCTGATTAGAAGACAATACAATGCGTCTTTGTGGTAGTTCTTCTAAGTTTACAAAATTTCATGCACACTCACTCAGTATTATTCGCCAGGTCAGTACAATGTATAATACATACCTCATAAAATAAAACTAAAAACGTTAATTTCCACAATTTATTTAGTACTTGACAATTGTTTCGCACTATTTAGTATTATCGGTATGTAGATGATATCCTCGTTTGTTTCACGGGTACAGATAGACAACTACAAAAATTCATACATGGACTGAATAATGTACATAAAAATATAAAATTCACATTAGAAATAGAAAAAGACCAACAACTTAATTTTCTAGATATTGCAATCAGCCGCGTCGATGACAAACACAAATTTGCCATTTATCACAAACCTACGCATACAGATATTGTAATTAATAATAATTCTTGTCGTCCAATCCAACACAAAATGTCAGCATTTTATTGTATGCTATATAGATTATTAAATGTACCAATGGATATTCCTAATTTTAACAAAGAATGAAATATAATTAAACATATAGCGATAACCAACAATTATAATGTAGAAATTATAGAATACTTATTGTATAAACTGAAATTTAAGCTAACTATTAAAAATACATATCCAGTAACAAAAACCGTTGTTAACAACTACAAAACACTAGCATATTTGTGTAATCCCACTAACAACCTACAAAAATTTCTTCGAAAACTTAATATTAATACTGCCTTTTATACGACAAATACAGTAAGTAAACATATTAAAAATAATAAAGATCAAACAAATAAAAACAATTTATCAGGAGTATACAAACTCAACTGTAACTCTTGTAACAAAATATATATTGGTCACACGGGGCGTACTTTTAAACAAAGAATAAATGAACACAAAAAATCTTTTGAAAACAAAAAATTAGACTCTAATTACGCCAAACATTTGACAGAAGAAAATCACACCTTTAATGATGATTATGTGATACTACACACACAAAATAAAAGTTACAAACTAACACTATTAGAAACCCTAGAAATCAATAAACAAAAAACCACAAATTTACTTCTTAATGATCAATTAGATCTAAACAATTCCCCATTACTAAACCTTTTTGTAACCCCCTCCCCTTTAAATATCTCTATATAAGTCTGCTGTATAATTTTAAAAGTTTATTGTAATACTTCTGATGAAGCATTAAATAGTGCGAAACAATTGTCAAGTACTAAATAAATTGTGGAAATTAACGTTTTTAGTTTTATTTTAAAGTGAACATGAATAAATGTAGAAACTATCAATCTTATACCTCATAAAACTAGGAAACGACCAGCATGCAGATATACACTACATGTTTACAAATATGTCTAACGGTAAAGGACAGCCTTTTGGGTAGCACCTTGTAGGTATTTTAAATCTGGGTATTTCGTATGATATTTACCACCGGCGACAATATTCCTTGTACTGGAGGATTCCTGAACCGAAGGAGCTCTGGGTTACTTTGACTCTTCCAACGTAGTTCCCATTTCCTATTGATGATAGTTATAGTCTTCTTAGTGTCTAATTTAGTTAAATATAAATAAATGTAACGAAAAGGGATGATAATCAACTTTTTTTGTACCTAACGAACCTCTTTAGTTACATGAAACACTATTCAATTTCCCAAATTAAGGAAGTAAAGTAAAAAAGCATTAGTGTTGTGTGATGTAACTATCTAAATAACGCGCTGAATCTTTGGAATTTTGGGTTTTATACACACACGTTTTTGATTACGTTCGCGCGATACGAACGCAATGCAGATAAATTGTGTTATTCAGCTACTTTCAAGTTATCACAAAGGTATTGTATGAAAATTGGAGTTGTTAGAAAAATAGCATTAGCTTCCATCAGATCTGGAATTTTCATCTCTTAATGATTAAAGTAATAATTAATCATGTATCGACTATACTATTTTTGATCCTCATTATTAGTAATGGCAGGCAACAACTTGAAGATCGAATTAAAAAAAAAATTAATTATAAAAGTGTTCATCGTACAAAAATTGGCTCCGGTTTCGAGGTAAATAAGTTAATAAGAAACATTGTCCTTTTTATAAGATTTCTTAGCTTTCAGATTTGATGTTAATGACGAATTAGGGTTTATAGCCATTCTTAAGAGCAATTTATTTTATAATTTTATAACACTCATTGTCAGTTTCTTTTTGAAAATAATTCTTTGTCAGAAATACATGAATTTCTTCTTCTTTGGGTATAGTAGATATTAGTCTTTAGATGTTAAATAGAAATGATATTTATTATTATTATTTACTTAAACCAATCTTCTTTGCAACGAATTTGTTTTATTGGAGTCTGGCCAACTAAACCAATGCACCTGGTGGCTAAAAATGAAAATATTCGAAAGGCGCAGTAATATACGGTGATATACGGTGTAACTACTGTTAATGTTTAAAAAAAGGTTTAACGTTACCATAAGTACGCAAATAATAATTATAAATTAGTACTCAAATAATTAGTATACAGGGTTTTTCAAGTTGATGGACTACTAGAAGTATATGAATTAGTAGAAGGAATTCAATTCTGAAACTTGGGCTCATTTGGTTATTGTTTATGCCGCTTCTTTTAAAAATATTTTCAAGTTCGATTTACATCCGGTTATACCGGAAGTCGATACCAACTTTGTTATTTTAAATGGAATGGTATATTTTTCACGCTGAATTCGAATAAAATGTGTAATTCTAAGGTAAGTTTGATAACCAACTTGTACACCTATGACGATCGGTTTCTGAGTTAATTTAATTTATAGAAAAAAAATCGCTACCGCAACCCAAATTATAAGAAATCATAACTTCCACAAAATACGACTTAGAGTGTTGAAATTTTTACTAGTAGTAGCTGAATATTAGTGCTAACGCCTTGACAAAATTTAATTAAATAATTTATACAGGGCGTTCAAAATAAAATTCTAAAATTGAAAAACTTCAAACACGAATAACCTCATTTTTTCAAATAGCACCTACTATTTTTTAATTTTTCAATCGATTCCTTTTTTTATCCTCTTTCGATCCATATGAATACTTCCTATTTTATTTGAAAATTTTGGAATAATTTTGAATTATTACTTAAAATAGGAAGTATCCATATAGATCGAAAGAGGATAAAAAAAAGGAATCGATTGAAAAAATAAAAAATAGTAGGTGCCATTTGAAAAAACGAGGTTATTCGTGTTTGAAGTTTTTCAATTTTAGAATTTTATTTTGAACGCCCTGTATAAATTATTTAATTCAATTTTGTCAAGGCGTTAGTACTAATATTCAGCTATTACTAGTAAAAATTTCAACACTCTAAGTCGTATTTTGTGGAAGTTATGATTTTTTATAATTTGGGTTGCGGTGGTGATTTTTTTTCTATAAATTAAATTAACTCAGAAACCGATCGTCATAGGTGTACAAGTTGGTTATCAAACTTACCTTAGAATTACACGTTTTATTCGAATTCAGCGTAAAAAATATACCATTCCATTTAAAATAACAAAGTTGGTATCGACTTCCGGTATAACCGGATGTAAATCGAACTTGAAATTATTTTTAAAAGAAGCGGCATAGACAATAACCAAATGAGCCCAAGTTTCAGAATTGAATTCCTTCTACTAATTAATATACTTCTAATAGCCCATCAACTTGAAAAACCCTGTATATTTATAATACCTAATTGTAACATGGACGGCAGTATTTTTTCACCACGTTTGAAATAAAAAAAATCGAATGTATTGGGCAGTGAGTGTTTGCAAAAGCAATTCACAGAAGAATTTATATTTATTTTTTAAAAAGCCTTTAGAATGAACAATATTTGTAAGAAATTATTTTGGTAATTCAGAAAAAAAGATCGATTAACAGTATGGGAACATGCATTAAAAAATATTACAAAAAATACGAAAGTGTGCTCCTTACATTCACGAAAGGTAAATATACAGATATTGCCAGATGAGTTTAACATAACCTATAAGTAATATATACTCAATATTTACAACATTAGTTATTTAAAAACAATTCGTTTTAATTAACTATTGAAATTGTCTTATAGATATTCCGTCTCGAAGAAAACACTTAAAAAGTACTGTAGTACCGTCTTGTAATTTGCCAAACCATCGTGGAGTATTGAGAAATAGATGTACTCGAGATCGGGAAATACGGCTTAAACAACGAAATCTGAATAAAACCAGAAATGAAAATAAATAGTTAATCGAAGAATGTGTAACAGCAGACGATCGTTCTACTGATCAAACAAACATTGATGAGTAACAGTTGTTCGTATTATGACATGGCTTTGAGAGAGTTTAGTTGGAAAATCTTGCGATATTGGAGTACCTACAAGTTCAAACGTTGTTTGTAGTCTCGAAGTTCACAAATATGATAAAAAATGAGTGATTTCTCTTAAATGCGATGTTTATAAACACTTTACTAAATGACCGGCATATAAACTTTTTTCAGCATTAATAAAATTCTTTTGGGCTGGATTTGATTCAGCCCAATCGATTATTTCACGTAAATTTAACCTTTTTTTAATCAAAACATTTAACTGCACCCTTAGAGACGCCATGTCCTTATACCCCTTCTTCTCTTGTCAGATCCCAATAACACTGAACTTGAACTAACTCGTTACTCATTTAACTAATACTGTTTTTATATTACCCTGATTTCTCCTTAAATTCTCAGAATTATATTCCCTTTTCAAATATAAATCAACTGACTCATTCCACGCCTATTTTATATTTGTATTGTTTTGAATTTTTTCAACTTTCCCAGAACACTTCTTTTAAATTTCTCGTATATTTTATAATAAGGCAGTTATTTTAGTATAAACAGACTGTTCAATCGATTTAAATGTTCACAAAACGAGTATTTTGCCTTTCCTTTAAATTAGTATCTAATGTTTTAAAATTGCTTGCAGCCTGTGCGTTCGTTTCGAAAACAGAATTCACTAAAACTCCTTTTCGCCACCTTATCATTGACACCTTTTAATTGTGATTTTATTTAAACGATTATTTGTACTGTTGTAAATATAGGTTTACAATGTATAGCACAGTCCCCTCCATTTTCTTCCTTTGGTTATAGTTATTCTACATTGAGTTTTTTAAACAAATCCCTTGTGTACGATGGTTGAGTTTATTGGAAAAAGTTCTATTCTAGGTGTACTATTGGAAAGGAATATAGTCATCAGATTGATGATTTATTATTAAGATTATAGCATTGTTTTTCATTGTCATTGTAGACAAAGTATTAAAAAGTTGTTGATATAACCCGTGAAAGTTTTAACGAGAGAAAAGAAAGCTCACAGAATTTAATATAGTGGTCTGCCGATCGAACTTCCCGCATTAATTGCATTATTAGCAAAAGAATCCACAAAAGGTTGGATGACATTACGTCCTGCGGTTTCAATCGATGGCACTGGCAGCCTGTCTGGCACCAGCGTCACGTCGCGCCGTTGGCGTCGTTCTCTCTGCATACCGACAACGACGACGACGTTACAATGTTCGAAAATATGAAAATAGGTTTATGAGGGAACTTTTGTTTTACGCGAATCAGCGCGCTTATCGCTCTTTTTACAGATTCTTACGGTAACGTCACTGAATTTACAATCATCCCTGAAAAAAAAAGAGAATGATCATCACACAAAAATACCAAATACATTTTTAATACGTAGTTGACATCATCAAGTTTTTAGAGTAGATTTAGAATATTTCGGTTTAAAAGCAGGACTTTGTACAGAGAAGTAGTTAATGTAATTTAAACTAACAACGGGGCCAATAATAAAGCTTAACTAATAGTCATAACAATTTTTATTAAATTGATCAATTAAATTATATAAATAATTAAATGGAAGAATGGATTTTATACTGTTACTCAGCGACTCGCTTGCGTGCTTCCCTATTTCGCTTTAATGGTTTCAAAAGTTTTAAAAATGGTAGATAATTCTGGCCGTGTTTGTTACACCAGCAACCCACTTTCGACGTACGAAATGTCAACATGTGATACTCTCTTATGGATAGTTTTTATTATTATAGCAACAATTTTTAGTGTAATCGTTTTCGTTATTTGTGTTGAAGTAAAAGAAAATCTGTCCTTACATTATTTGTGTGTTCTAAAATACAAAAATCACATTGAGCTACTTTCCGTAATTTTGTTTTTTTTTTTTTTTTCTAGAAAACATTGGAACTGCAAGAAGTTTAACTTGTCGTCTTTTTGAGTAAAAGACCTGAGTAAAGTTTTTTTTTATCGTTTATTTCAATGCAGTATGCCATGATTTTTTTAAATAGACTAAAGATGAAGTCCTTTAGACCCTTGAATGGTTCATTCCACATTTTTATTAGTTTAGGACTACTGCTGATGAGGTTGTTCATTGAATTGAAAATGACCCAACACAAGATTACCAGAAATTGATTTATCCTAAAATTCACAAATCGGATATTCCTATGAGACCTGTAGTTTCCTACATCAATGCTCCAGCCTATAAGTTATCAAACTATACTAATAAAATTTTACTGGATAATTTAACTTGTTTTTCGCCCTATAGTGTTAAAAATTCTTTACTACTAGTTGAAAAACTATAAAATATCATTTTACCCGATAAATGTATTTTGGTGTCGTTCGATGTAATTAGCTTGTTTACTGAAATACCCTTGGAAGATCTTTTCAAAATATTAAACTTAATATCTCCAACCCAATTCAATGTAACGATTTGTTCAGTTTAATAGAAACATGTTTAGATCAAAATTATTTCACGTTCAAAGATAAATTTTACAAACAATCAGATGGCTTCCCGATGGGTTCACCCTTATCGCCGGTGTTAGCGGAAATATATATGGCTCACTTTGAAAACTTTTTGTTCAACTTGGAAAACCCTCTAATTAAACAGGTTATTTCTTGGAGCAGGTATGAAGATGATATTCTGGTCATCAGGAAAGGTACTGAACGCCAGTTAAACATGTTCTTATTTCTCATAAACTCTTTAAACGCAAATATCACTTTCACGATGGAAAAAGAAGAGAACAATAGTATCCATTTCTTAGACATTTCTATTTCAAAAGCAACAAATAAACTTAAATTTAATATCTATCGTAAACCTACTACCACCGATATAATAATTCCCTCTGATTCTTATCATTCAAAACAAATAAAGTTTGCGGTATTTCATAGTTTACTTTTTAGATTAATTAGTTTACCTTTATCCGAAGCCGATTTTAATACGGAATTAACAACCGTAAAATATATTGCTGTTTCTAATGGTTATTCACCTATTATTATCGACAAAATGTTAAAGTCAAAATTAAAAAAAAAAGTCAGTCAGTTACTATACAACAGTGTTCCTTCTGTTAAAGAAAAACATATTTTTGGAAGTATTAGATATATTAAAAGCTTAAGTAAAGATTTCAAACATGTATTTCAGAATAGGTATAACTGTAAAATAATTGAAAATAGTTTTAAATCTTAAAAAAATGTTTAGTAGCCACAATAAACAAGCTCCCACCGAAAAAAGTGGTATCTACCAAATACAGTGTGTTAACTGCAATGCAATTTACATCGGTCAGTCCGGTAGAGCTATTAAGAAACGTGTATCTGAGTATTTATCAGCTATTAAGAACAAAAAACTTCCTTCGAGTGGCATGGTTGAACATTGTTTAAACCTAAACCACACGTTAGCTATGGACAACACAAAAGTCTTACATTCAAACATACCAAAAAGTAGAAAACTCCCTGTTAGAATCATTAGAGATCAAAAAAGCAATTCAGAATAATAAAAATCTTGTCAATAATCAATTAGAAATGTCCACCTACAATTCCCCCCTCTTCCTGTTTAAGTAGTATAAGTGTATAAATAGCAACCCTAAGTTTTAGATTTTAGTAATCTTTTTGTATGTACTCTTGTAAATGGCCGTATCGGCCGAAACATGTCGAGTTTTCGAATAAATTGTGAAAAGTTTCTACTTGCTTATTTTATTTATTTAGATGTTCATTGATGTAAAAGATTTATTGTGTTAGTCGTGTTGTATTATCTGCGGTAAAAACTTTAAAACTCTATAAAGTACATTTAATTCATGAGAGCTTATGTCCACTCAAGACAAGCCTCAAGACAAACACGCTCTCTTTGTCTTATCTTATTTTGGCCATTTAAAAGGCTCACACAACCATTTCTACATTAATAGTGAATATAGAGTTAGGATTAATTTATAAAATGCATGGCATTTCTCCCAAATTTATCCTGCAAAAAATTTTTACTTTAGTATGATATTCTTTCGTATTCTTACAGTCGTACAGCTTCCTTTCAAATGATTTTACTTTTACTAAAGGAAAAAAAATATTCCTCCTTACGTGATTAAGCGAGTCCTGCCCAAAATTTTACTTACTTCACCAATCCAGTTTTCTTTTCTTTCCACTCTAATATTTACTTTTTTCCGCTCTTTTAATATTTGTGTGAATAACTTAAAACACAGGACTTTAATAGGACTCTAGGACGTTACTAAACAACTATTTAGAACACCTCAAAAAGTAGGATACGTCGTGGGAAAACAAGATGGTAGGCAAGCTTTCTATAGGTGTGCACGATCTTGGTACCAAATGCATGAACTCAGCATCCACGTGGAAAAGGATAAGAATTAATTTGGCATTAACTACCTGTCCATTAATATGTTTATTAAAGGTACATATACTGTCACATAGTGCTCATATTTTTCCAAAATAATATTTCCTTTTGATTATTTTTCATTTCATTAATTACATTTGTTTTAATTTAAATACGCAACGTCTTGATTTTACGAAACAAGGAACCGCTGTACGGAAATGCGACTTGATTGCACGGCAAAAGTGGGCCGTGACCAACTTGCAAAGTTCCGTTTGGCGGTAAAAGATCACTATGTGGGTCAGTATGAAAAAAATAGTTTTGAGAGTAAGCAAATAAGAAGAAAGTATAGGTGAGAAACATCAAGCAAGCGAGTCAGAAGGGTTAGAGGGTGTAGCGGGTTACCGCTATCACTCACCCTAATGCCCGATTATGAGTTCTTGCCATTACCAACGCCCCTAGTTGGTAGTTTACTAGGCAAGTAGTTTTAATATATAGGTATTTATAATTAGTTTTTACGGGTTATCTATTTTATAACACCATTTAATACATTAAATCATTAAAAAACACCATAAAAATTTCGTTTATTCGTTACAATACAATAAATTGGCGAAATTAAATTGAGTTTTGTAATTTGAACAATAATAAATAATTTGATATTTTATTGAAATTTTACGTTAAGAATAAAACAGACTTTATTTAGATTTTTTTCTTTGAGTAGATATGGGCGTAACTGAGAAGCAAATTTTGATTATATCCTAAAAAAGAATTTTAAATGACTTCAGTTAGGTGTAGGGGGGCTTTACATACCGTAATTTAACTCACATATAACAATAACAAATCATTAATATTTTAAATACAACTAACTATTGAAAATTTAATCATATTTCGTTACCCCAGATTCATCCCTTATCAATTTTTGACAAATAATGTTTTTATATTATATTAGTTTTGAAAATACTCATTAGGTATTTTGCAACAGTACAATAATTATTTCTGCCGTCTTAATATTCGACTACCCGTTCGAAAGACCAAATAACAAGCCATTAATATTTTAATACGTAAGTTGGTGCCGAATTCATGATTTGCCCATACTACGAGATTAATCAAAGAATTTTTAGAATTGTTTTAAGAGTTTCAAAAATTTACCCCCTACGAATAAAAATGTACTTAGCTATACTATAGTATAATTAGAAAAAAAAATCATTTAACTGTATATTCGTTCATTTTGATACCACACTCATCCTATGAATAAACTTATAATTGTATTCGGAGAAAGATTGTTATCGCCGACAATTTTATTTGAATTGCATTTTTTATATTTTATTTCCCTTAATACAATTCCTGATCTTCCATCGATAAACCATGTAATACGAAACGCCTCGACAGCAAATCAATATGATATCACGTTGTAATAAATGTAACCTACAACCAGAGCGCTCGCCTCGTCAAACATTTTCCTAGATTTTTTTATGATTGTACTTGTAGACAGAGGCTCTACACAGCATTTATACGATAACGCCTCTATTCTTTCGTCGTTTTATCATGAAAACTGCTTTTTTATGTCTGCTTACTTCACAGAACTGAAAATAAGTTTTCTTTATTTCTCTAGAATTCTTTGAACAAATAATAAGTTGTTACAAGTTTATAAAAAAACTGTATTTGAAGGAAGAAAAAAATTTCCAAACAAATGTTACCACACAAATCAACAAAAGCAATATATAACTGTGTGTTTGTTTTTTAATACGTAAAAATGCCAGTATTTATTTTTGTTCTCGTCATAAAAATGATGCAACTGATTGCAAATGCCCGTCGCCTTCGTCATTTATCAGCTTAAGATGGTAAGAATTATAATTTGCTGAGGTGATGTGAATTTATCGAGAATGTGAAATGTCAGGTATATTTATATGTATTCTAGGTATATTCTTTAATTCCAAGGGCAACAGTATGAATAACAAAAGCGAACATTTCTAGAAAGTTACTATTTAATCTAAAATATTGAAAAGCTTTCTGCGTTATTTGCAATATAAATATGTTCTAAGAAATAATGAACGGATTTGCATGTACAGTGTACACCAGTAATAAACTGAAAGCAAGGGTACACTTCTAACAGCTTAAACAAAATTTCTTTTTTTACTTTCAAATAAATATTTTCTGGTTACAAACTATTGTTATACTATCTACTCTACATTTAGTAATCCATGGTATAAAAATTTTAAAATACCTACTTTGGTATATCAGCACCACTTTTTCTTTTTTTTATTAAAACACTTAACTTATTTGATCAAATCTCCGTTTTCATCATCTCCCTGCTACATATACTTTTATATAATTGTCTTATCGATTTAAACATATAATTTAACAATTCCACCAAGAAAACTTAAGATAAATATGGAACAAGCAGTAGAGTATGCATGTAAGCAACTCTCTTAAGGGTAGAAAACGCCAATGCCGAGATTTCACTCATATAATTAAGGATACCAAAATTCTCCAGAATCTTCATTCTAGAAAGATCGAATCTAGTAGCGAGGCCATCAACTATTTAGTAAGCGATATGGTGATGAGTTGATTGTATGATATTATTTACAAATAATTGGTAAAATAATATATTTAATATGCAAAAGGTGTTTGATTTTCCGACAATGTTATTTGATGTGTACTTAGATACTTTCCGTCGCTCTTCTTTTTTACATCAATGCAGTTGTATTTATTTTATTTTACTTCAACTTGAGAATTAAATTATATTCTTAAAAATAAAGTGTCCCGTTAAATTTTAGTACTAAGTACATCCCTAAGGCCAAATATTTCTTAACTGATGACGAAAATAAAAAGGTTTTTTTTATTGTTTACCAATATTTTAAATAGGTGAATTTTACAAATTGGTTTCGACATATACACATGAAAATATTGAAAACAATTTTGTCCAAATAAACTGAAAGTAATTGTTTAAGTATGTTAGGTGAAATTATCGACAATTAGGTCCTTAAGCGAAAAAACGTGAGGATTAGCATATTCTGTCCATTAGGCCGAGTTTAATCGACATGTACTCTAATTAGAGACCTGAGTATCGGTAAACTAGGTAACTACCGCCACTGTGTGCCCAATCTAATATGCTAAACTAGTGGATAGTTAGTAAAATCCTGCAGTGTCAATTAATAATAGCTCTGCCTCCGACCTTAACAAGCTTGGCACTGGTGCTTCCTGATGGGATCATGGAGAATAGAACACGCTTTTGTTTGCTAAATTTACACAAAGCGGTCGTGAACAAGAAACAATTTGAATACTAAAACTGCGGGTGGTTAGGAAATACGAAAACTTCGCGGAACCTTTGTAGCATCCATTTGTCTTATACTTATCTGTATATCTAATCCCTACTTGATTTAATTAATATAAAATGGCAAAAAAATAATATATAGAATTCATTTAGGTAATATAAAGTTCATCTACTGCTTTCTGTATTAATAGATATTGTGACGTGTTCAGTCACGTAAAACACAATTACCAAAAAAAAAAATAACGAATTTATTTAATTACTAAAGTTAATTTGACTACACTACGGTTAAAACACAAGTCTACGCAATTTATTTCACTAAAAAGTCTATTTTCCCGCTCGCCTCTGGTGCAAACACTCGCTATACCATAGACACTATGACTTCTTTCGCCTGTTGTTCGCCTATCGATCGCTTCGCTTCCAAACATCAGCTGTTCACTGTCAACTAACTCGGTGTGTGCCGTTTCCGCCTTTTATAGTCTGTTCAGCCTTTTTCTAGGGAATTCTACAGCCGTCTAGTAATCCAACTGTTTTCCCATTGATCGTTGCTGGTTTTTTCTAGATGTTGCAGGGAAAGCCGGGAATATTCCTTATGTATTCAGGGAAGATGTTCGTTAATTATGCTCACACCAACTTAATTGGCAAGTACTCGTAACACTGCCCCCTTCTTAGAATTGATCGTCCCGATCAATGTCTTGACCTTTGTAGGGCGCCAAGCGGTCCAAGTGTACAACTTTCATCTTGGCCTTTGGTCCTCTCTGAATACGGTAGACCACGTCATTCAGCCTTCTGACCACGGTGTAAGGTCCTTCCCAGGCTCGCTGTAGCTTCGGTGAGCGCCCTTTTCGACGGACAGGATTGTAAAGCCACACCTGGTCCCCTTCTCTGAATCCTGTGCTGTTGGCTCTCCGGTCGTACCTGGTCTTCATGCGGTCACTCCCTACTTGGATTTTGTTACGAACGGCTCTATGGATGGTATCGAGTCGTTCCTCTAGCTGCTGTGCGTAGTCGGTAGCCGAAGGTCGCCGATCTTCTGGGTGCCCAAACCGGATGTCCATAGGTAACTTCAGCTCTCTTCCAAATAAAATGCTGGCTGGTGTTCTGCCGGTGGTCTCATGAACCGCACTTCGATAGGCCAACAGGAACAAAGAGTATGTGCTGGTCCCAGTCTGTCTGGTGATCGTTGACAAACAATTTTCAAATTAGTTTCCAGCGGGCGCGTTAAACCGTTCGACCATTCCGTCAGATTGTGGATGTAATGGAGTGGTCCTAGTTTTCTGTACTCCTAGCAGCTCACAGACTTACCCCGGGAAAACCGTGGATTCGAAGTTCCGTCCCTGGTCAGAGTGGATCTCCATCGGAACTCCATACCGACTGATCCATTGGTTCACCAGCATTCCAGCGACCGTAGTAGCATTTTAGGTTTGGAATTGCGTACACTTCGGGCCATTTGCTAAAATAGTCCATCACTACCATGATGTACTTATTGCCAGCAGCTGTTGTTGGGAATGGTCCTGCTACGTCCAGAGCTATTCTCTCAAATGGGGCACCAACATTGTACTGTTTCATTCGCCCTCGGCTTCGAGTCTGAGGTCCCACCGCAGTATCGGTTTAATGTCTTCATCGTTATCTTGGTCGTTTTGCCAGGTCTTCGTTCTGCCAGTGTTCTTCAGGTTCCACCATCGTCTGACAGATCCTTGCCAAGTTGACTGGTTCCTTCTTTTCGGCGGCAATGCAATGTTTGCAGTTCTTCGAGCATGGTCTTCGCGAGAGGGCATCAGCGTTACCATGTTGTTTTCCAGCACGATGCTCGATGCTGAAGTCGTATACTTGTAGCCGCTGTAGCCATCGAGCCAGTTGTCCCTCTGGGTTTTTAAATTGCAGCAGCCATTTCAGGGACGCATGGTCTGTCCTTAGCAGGAATTTTCGTCCGTAGAGATACTTATGGAAATGTTCGAGAGTTTTGACGACTGCCAGCAATTCTCTACGGGTCACGCAATAGTTTCGCTTCGGCTTTGACAGTGCCTTACTGAAGTAGCCAATGACTTTTTCTTTTCCTTCCTGCATCTGCGACAGTACACCACCAATTCCTACATTGCTGGCATCCGTATCGACAATGAAGTCTGTGTCGAACTGTGGGTACGTCAGTATTGGGGCTTGAGAGAGGGTAGACTTCAGTGTTTCAAAAGCTTGCTGACCTCGTTCTGACCATTCGAAAGGGACACCATCCTCTGTTAACTTGTGGAGCGGTCGAGCTATATCTGCAAATCCCTTTACGAATCGTCGGTAATAGGAACACAGCCCCAAAAAGCTTCTCAGGTCGTGTTGGTTCTTCGGGACAGGCCAACTTCTCATAGCTTCAGTCTTGTCAGGATCAGTTCTTATTCCTTCTGAGGCGATAACGTGGCCAAGATATTTCACCTCCTTACAGAACAGATGGCATTTCTTGGGACTGAATTTCAACTTGGCTGCTGAAAGCTTCTTGATCACTTCTTCGACATTCTGGAGGTGGTCTTCGAATGTCTATCCCAGTACTATCACGTCGTCTAGGTGCACCAGAAAAACCTTCCATTTGAGCCCTTGTAGCACATTTTACATAAGTCGCTCGAAGGTGGCGGGAGCGTTACATAGTCCAAATGGCATAACGTTAAAGTGCCACAGCCCGTAACCAGTCGTGAATGCGGTCTTCTGCTTGTCTTGTGGATCCAGTTCAACTTGCCAGTATCCACTCTTCAAATCTAACGTTGGAAACCATTTGGCACCAACCAAGCTGTCAAGGGTGTCGTCGATTCTGGGTAAGGGATAGCTGTCCTTTAAGGTTACGTCGTTGAGCTTCCTGTAGTCAACGCAGAACCTGTTCGATCCATCCTTCTTCCTAACCAACACTATCGGAGAAGCTCAAGCACTTTGTGATGGTTCGATTACCCCCTGTTCTTCCATGTTCTTCACCAGGTTGTTGACTTCTTCTTGCTTAGCCCATGGAACTCTTCTAGATGGTTGTTTAATAGGACGAGCTGATCCCGTGTCTATACGGTGATATGTCAGATTCGTTCTCCCAAAGTCGTTGTCAGAGAGGGCGAAGACGTTTCGATACTTGCTGAGTAGTTCTTCGAATTTTCTAATTTGGTCGCTGTTAAGGTTTGTGGCCGAACGCTGCACTAAGTCTCGAAGAACGGTTGGAAGCAGTTCGCTCTCTGCCATTGAGGATTCAGCTTCGACTTCGCATTGGAGGATGGACACCACGGGTTCAAGGACTCCTACTTCCATTTCTTTACACACTTTCTGTTCGAAGTCCTTCAAATTGACCACTCTGACAGATGCGTTCGGCGTCCCAGTTCGAATTAGTGTTCGTCCTATCAGTATGGCTTTCTGTGTCAAATCCGGGTTTTTGGCTTCTACTATCCCCACCAAACAATCCGCACCTTCGCCGTCGATGTTAATTTTGAGAACTACCTCGGATCTAGCAGGTAGTAATCGGTCTTCTGCTACGATGACCTTTCGAAGACCGTACTCTTTGGTGGGGTTTGTCATCACCAACTCTTCCTTGCCGATGCGCAAAATTCCGGAGCCCAAATCTAGATTAATCTTGTTTTGTTCCAGAAGGTCTAGTCCGATGATCACGTCGTCGGTAAATCGGCTACTAGTACCTTGTGTCGAAGGCATACTTCTCCCAGTCTCAATTCGATGTCGCATTCTCCTCTAATCGGCGCTGTTTCTCCGGTAACCGTGGTCAAACGTAGCTTCCTCTGCAGGCTCCCGTATCGATCACCATTCTAACCTTCTTGTTGTTGATGTGACCTTCGACGAATAAGGACTTGCTTCCGATTTCTGCTGGGGCTTGGTGGGGTGAAGCCAACTTGCGCCCCTCAAAGTTGGCTGATCTTAGTTTCCCGACTGCTGTCAGTCCGCACGGCGCTCATCGGCCGGGCAGTCTCGCTGTAAATGTCTGTGCCTTCCACATTCCCAGCACCTTGGTCTTCCTTTGTTTTGGCCACAGTCTCGGGAAAAGTGACCGACCTTCCCGAATTCCCAACATTTGGCCGATTCTCTCTTGTCGTTGATGGTAGTCCTCTTGACAGTTTCGACGCATTCTTTGATCAGTCTTGTGACTTCATCCTTGTATTCGTCGTGTTCAACAGCTGTTTGGCGTACACGCACTTGGCCCTTGGAAGCTTGTTTTGCAGCTTCGAATTCTAAGGCGTGCGCCAGTGCGTCACTCGCAGTCTTGTGGCGGGCCAAACGGAGAACTTGCTGTAAGTCGGTGTCCCTCACGCCATCGACGAATGTTTGGACTGCTAGCTGGTCTGCGAAGTCCTGCGGAGCGGTAGGATAGGCCAATCTAACTAGACGTTCCACATCGGCCTTGAATTCTTGTAGATTTTCTGATGTCCTCTGATTGCGACACTTTAGTTGGGTTTGGCACACTTGTTGCAAATGTTTGTCGCCGTATCTCATTTCAAGTCGCTCTAGCAGCACAGAGAAGTCCCGTTGTTGGCGCTCTGGAATACCTTGAAGGACGTCCAATGCTTCTCGCAGAGCTATGACCAGCGCCGTTGCTTTCTCAAAATCGTTCCAGTTGTTTGCTTCTGCCGCTGCCTCGAACTGTCGTTTGTATACAGACCAGCAAACTTTTCCGTCGAAAGTCGGTGGTTTAATTCTAATCGTCTTCGCAGTGTCTTCGGACTTTACTTCACTGGCCGGTTTTATGTTCTCGAACTTCTGTCGCACCTTCTCTACTTCCTTTTGTACCTCTTCTTTCAACTCATCTCTTAGCTTCTCTTGTCTCGCCTCCAACTCTTGTCGTACTTCTTTTAATTCTTCTTGCACTTCGGTTCTGACTTCCTCCAGCTTTACCCTTAATTCTTCCTGCATCGCTTCCATCTTTTCTTGACCAACTTCTATTTTATTCTTCAATTCTTCTTGTGCCAATTTCATTTCTTCCTGTCCACAATCCATTCTTTCTTGTCCAGCTTCCATTTTGTTCTTCAATTCTTCCTTCATTTCTTCCTGGCCTGCCTTCATTGCCTTCATCATTTCCATTAAATCCTTTATTTGTTCTTCCATTATTGCTGATTGTTTTCTTGTTACTGGCATAAGGCTTCAAAATTCTTCTTCTCTTCGGACCTCTTCTACGATCTGTCGCACTAACTTTCTTCGGGAATCTTAAATTCCCTTACTATCCCACTCCTGACACCAAATGTGACGTGTTCAGTCACGGAAAACACAATTAACAAAACAAAAATAACGAATTTATTTAATTACTAAAGTTAATTTGACTACACTACGGTTATAAACAAGTCTACGTAATTTATTTCACCAAAAAGTCCATTTTCCCGCTCGCCTCTAGTGCAAACACTCGCTATACCATAGACACTATGACTTCTATCGCCTGTTTAGCCTATCGATCGCTTCGCTTTCAAACATCAGCTGTTCACTGTCAACTAACTCGGTGTTTGCCGTTTCCGCCTTTTATAGTCTGTTCAGCCTTTTTCTAGGGAATTCTACAGCCGTCTAGTAAACCAATTGTTTTCCCATTGATCGTTGCTGGTGTTTTCTAGATGTTGCAGGGAAGCCGGGAATATTTCTTATGTATTCAGGGAAGATGTTCGTTAATTATGCTCACACCAACTTAATTGGCAAGTACTCGTAACAATATATTACATTCATTACTTGTTGTTAAAATGCTTCAACCTTATCTGGAATCGGCAGGTGCAAATTGAACATTTCTAAGGTTATGGTAATATGAATTTTGTCTAAAAGTCCCAATTATCAGTTTGGCAAAAATCGAGTTTCAACAAAAAATAGATACAGACAAAAACGAAAATAGACAGAAAATTGAATTTTTATAAAACTTTACAATTTGGCCTCTGGATAAAGAATTTTACTATGTTGCGTTACAAGTGTTCCACTTCCAAGTACTTTTTGACCGTTTTGAAAGGTTACCCGTAATCCATCCATCTCCTTTTCTCCATATACACAATAATTAACTAAAGGATGTCCACAAACCGGTGCGGGGCCGAAGTTGCCACTAATATTAAAGATCTACCTGCTGCAAAATTGGGGTTTTAAAAGTAAACAACCAATCTTGCCACCAGAGAAAAGGGTGCTCACTACCGCTCACCTACCTGATAAGGTAATTATAATTATCCGGTGATCATTTTCATATGAATAATTAAATTACAAAAAGACTGACTTACCCCTATATACCACAAACAATCACTATGATACGGAGCCCGTTTTCGCCCACTTACAATGTGGGCATTTTCAACGCAAGACAAGGTTCTTAAGAATCAAAATTAGATTATTCTTGGGAAATATTTAGAATGTCTCATTGATTTACCAGGTTTATGTTTTATAGGCAAACAATAAAACTCTTGGTAATATTTTTACTAGGTTATAAATATCCGGATCAGCCTTAAATAATATTTAATTTTTTTTAAAAAAAAGGAAAAAAAAACTTTTTCTAAAAAGTTCGGTGAAATATTTTGGGGGTGTGTAAAACGAAGAGAGAAGTGTCCTGCAAAAATGTTTACTGTGCTTGCACCCGATCATGTGATTAGCAGGACAGAAAATGATCACAATCATCAAACTGATGTACAAAAAGTGAACAGATAAATTATAGGATCCACGAACTGCAAAAGGACATAACGCCCGTGCAAAAGTCATACGACGTCAGTTAGAAAAGGATTTACCAATCACATTTACAACAAAAGACAAAGAGCGCGTAAGAAAAAATATTTACTACTGCAGACAAAAAGTATCACCGGCATCTTTACCAAAAAACATAAGTGAAGTGATTAAGGCTTTTTGAAAACTACAAACCTAAAACTGTAAAAGAAGACTTTTTGTTTATAATTAATAATGCTGGAGAAAAAATTGTGGTGTTTTCATGTGAAACAAAATATTTTTAAAGTGTAGATATATTTATAGATGGCACCTTCAACTACTACACAAAATTTTTCCTACTACTATTCACTATACATGGATATTAAAATGGTCACTATGTGCCTTACATATATTGTTTATTGAGAAATAAACAATCATAAACATACGAAAAATTATTTAATCTGTTAAAATCCTAAATTATAAAGGATTTTAATTTAAACTTCTATCCAAGGGAAGTTTTTTGTAGACTTTGAAAAGCCATACACAAGGCACTACAGTGTGTTTGGCCTAAATCAAAAATTAATGGTTGCCGATTTCGTCTTCATCAAGCATGGTTCAGAAAAATTAAAATCTTGGGGCTAACAAATGATTATCAGGACAAGAACTCAGAAATAGGAAAACGGTTGAGATACACATTTGGATTAAGTTACCTAAACCCAAACGATGTTGGCGACTGTTTTGTGTTCGATCTATGTTCTATACGTTCAGAAAAGGAACAGGTAGTGAAATATTGCGATTATCTTGCCAAGACATATATTGAAGAAGATTCCACCATATTTGTGGGCTGAGTATGGTCTGTCTGTTGTGAAAACGACAATCATTTCACTCAAAATTTAACGAATCTTTTTACACAGCTCATCCATCAATATATATATTTGTCGAGAAATTAAAAGAATTTCAAATTGACACTTATGTCAAGATTTAATGTTTAAAAACACCTCTCAAAATTAAGGATGCCTCCGTAAGAAGTAAAGTGAAAACTATCATGGAATTGTGTGAAAAATATAAAAACAAAACAATATCGAACATTGACTATATAACATGTGTATCATATTTACGTTAAAAATTGTTGACTGATATAAGTATAAGAATGTATTAATAATGCCTTATGTTCAATAAATGCCACAAAAGAATAAACTATTTTCCTTTCTCATTAGAATAATTTCTACCTATTAGGTGTTAGTAGCAAGATCGGTTGTACCTTTTCAAAGACCGTTTTTGGTCAATGGCAGGATCGGTTCTACCTTTTTTGGTCAGGTATAATTTGATGGCAACTTCGGCTCAGCTCCCACAAAATGTCAATTTCAATTTTACTTAAAAATTTTAAATCGCGTTCTATGGTAAACTTAAATACTAGTTAGCCCAATTTTGTCTGTGACCCCAAAAACTAAAAACGGTAGATTTATTAATATAAATTTTTGCAATTGTTTATGGCGCGAACTAACATTTTGTAAAACAGGGGGTAACTAATATAACGCTGCACTGCTTTGAGATCACGCCATCACACGCGAAATTAAATTTGTTTGACTAGTTGAAATGATTGCAAAATAAATAAAACTCAAGTTGCTAACTAATCAACTTTATGTCCAATTACCTTAATCACTAACAAAATATAAGTATAAACGAAAATGAAAACCAGGCTGTGTTGTGCGATTGAGAAACTATTCGAAAAACTTGTGTGTTATACAAAAAAAAAACATAAAACTTTTGGGTGTTTCATTCCCACCAGTATTGGCGGGCGGGCTGTCCCCCCCCCCAACCTACACTCTTGTGCAAAGTCGGAGGGTAAGGGCGGAAGGCCCTCTTCAGACTCCTTTAGGAATAGTGGGAATAGATGGGTGATGGTTGGGGGAAGAAAGATGAGACGGACGAAATAAAATAAAAGGGAATTGAAAGATTATCTGCAGAATATTACTGCCCCAGCATTTTGCCTAAGTGATCCAAGCACACCACAGAAAAACTTGGATCAAAGTAGTCGGTTCGGGAATCAAACCGGTGACCTCCCGAATGCTAACTAATGATGTTGACCTCTCTCTGTGTTATAAAGATGCTTCAGTACCTATATATATATAAACTGATTAAAGAGAGGCGTATTTAAGGTAAGAAGATACAAAATCATTTGACATTCCTTTGACAAAGTAAATACAAAACTCCCTCTGAAACGATTACTTCTACCTCAAAGTTACAGTTGAACAATGCATTAAGTTGATTGATAGTCATTTTCGGTAAATAATCGACATGAGATTCTTTAAACCAATGCTATTGAAACTCTCATACTGATAGCATTCACCTAAACTACAAAGAGTTTTCCTCTGTTTTATGCAAATAGAAGATTGTAACAAACACACCGCAAACTTAAAAGGATTCTTAAATAGATTACAAAAAGATTCGGTTTATTCAATATTGTACGGTGACTCCATACTCACTCTATTCTTTAAGATAAGGAAAGTTACAACAGGCGCTATTAACCTAAATAGGGAAGTTTATTTTCATCAATTCTCATAACAAGTTTACATTCCGCAGAAGATTTCTATTTGCTATTTTTATAATTTCCAATTCTTCTTAAGTGTGGAGTATAAAAGTATAACGTTTCAATAGCTATTATGATGTACCACGTGTCTGTAGAAGTATTTCACACAGTACTTAAAAAACAATCTAGAAAATACAAAGTAAATGCCTAATCTATAGTTGAACTTATACACAACAGAATAAAATTTGTAGAATTGTAATTTTAATAACTAGGATGTAGAATCGCTTTATCAAAAAAATCTTGAACTTAATTTGAAAGCGATTTACGTTCGAATAGATAACCATGTCACTTAAATTGTGAAAAATAATAACTTTTCAATTGAATTTAGTCATTCAAAAATTTCTTTAAACTTTGAACCAAGAATAATCTTGACAAAGAAAGAGTTCCGTGTTCCAGTTCAATCCCTTTGACATTGTGTGTAAAAACCTTTTATAATACTAAAGAACAAACTTATACAGCAAAAAGGAACTTTTAATGGACAATTAAGAATTTCAGGAGCTGTGTTTTTTAGTACATCTAAAATACTTGCTTAAGGTGCCAGGTACGAAAATTATTGACGTCACTAAACAATTCTGTTTGAGAAGAAAACCTATTTTATAATTGTAAACAGAGATTTTGTAAATTTTTTGACATTAGACTACACATTAAATGTTGCTATTTTATCATCATTAAAGACTATAAGTAAAATAATTATTTGTTTGAATTTTGCAGTGCGGAGTTAAATTAAATGCTCCTGTTATATGATGGTGCGACGTCGCTGGCGCCTTTGACAACGTAAACATAGACCTTCTCCTTTCCAAACTCGCTGACATAGGATGCTCCACAAGAATTCTCAAACTCATCAAGTTTCTGTCTCATGAAAGAAAAATTAAAACTGACTCCTTGAACGAAGATTTTAGACTTGTACACAAGGGGGTACCCCAGGGTGGAGTTCTGAGCCCCTTACTGTACATATTATATGTCTCCAGAATCCTAGACAATGTCCCAAAACTCGTGTCTGTCTCCCAATTCGCGGATGACATTGCTATTTATACCAAGTGTTCATCTGTTGAAAGAGGAAAATCGATTATCCAAAGTAATATTTACAAGATTAAAGATTCCCTATACCTCCTTGGACTTGACCTCACTCCCTCTAAAACGCAATTAATCCTTTTCAACAATAAAAAAATTCTCCCTGGCTCATTAGAAATTAAAATTGACAACCTTACCATCAAATCAGTTAACCAAGCTAAATTTTTGGGCATTGTCTTCGATTATAAACTATCCTTCAATCCTCAAACTGATATTGTTAAAAAAAGATCAACCTCTTCTCTGAATCTAATAAAATACTTACGTGGTACTTGGTGGGGCTCCAACCCT
The DNA here is from genome assembly GCA_029378335.1 of Agrilus mali. Classification (NCBI taxonomy): domain Eukaryota; kingdom Metazoa; phylum Arthropoda; class Insecta; order Coleoptera; family Buprestidae; genus Agrilus; species Agrilus mali. The sequence continues at coordinate 8,870,243 of CM055657.1, read as the reverse complement.
GATACCTTGCTTGTTCTCTATAAAAGCTATGTACGATCGCTTATTGATTATGGAAGTTTTGTATATTTTCCTAAAAGTAAACACTCTGCTCTAAAACTCGAAAGAATTCAATTCGCTGCTATCAGATATGCACTGGGCTATCGTATCAGTACGCCATCAAATATCCTCCTCGCTGAAGCTAAACTCGTGTACCTAAAGGAAAGAGCCAAGACGCTCTGCTACCGATATCTGACAAAAACCATCGCTGTACCTGAATCCTTATCCTGCAAATCCATTAATACTCACTACCAACTCATTAAAAAAAAATCACTGGCCCGTAGCTCTGTCTTAAACCAATGCATTAAATATCACCTCTCACAGTATAGTAACAATGTAAGCATCTGTCACTTCAACTTTTACCAGTTTGAACTATCTACCCTAGTCACTTCCATCCCTTTCGATTCTGATCTAGGCTCTAACCTGCAGAACGACCCTTACCCCAACTCTACATTTTCCTCGTTTACAGCTAACCATAACTTTCTCTCTATTTTCACTGATGGCAGCAAAATCCCTGACGCCACTTGCGTAGGCTCCGCCTGCGTCTGTCCTGAGCTCCAGTTAGTTAAAACTAGAAGTATAAACAAAAGTGCCTCTATTTACACTGCTGAATGCATGGCTATAAGTGATGCAATGGACATCGTAGCCGATCACTCCTCTCGAAATGCAGCAATATTCTCTGATGCCTTAAGTGTCCTTCAAAGTCTCAATTCTCCCTCTATTAGCTCTAATTCCAATCCTTATATCCTCGAAATAAAAAGAAAATATCACGACATTACCTTCAACAATCCCCATAACAGGAGTATTAACTTTTACTGGATCCCCGCGCATAAAGGCGTTGTTGGAAACGAGGAAGCCGATGCAGCTGCCAAACTAGCCACTGACTCAATTTTTCCCGATAACTTTCCTATTCCACCTTCCGATCTTCATGAATCCTTTAAAAAAAATGCAACAACAGAAACACAAAAAATACTCAAGGAGCAAGCCATTAATAAAGGCAAACATTACTTCGCCTACTTCTACAAAGAATCGAGTAAATATCCTTGGTTCTCTCACCAAAATCTACCTAGAGAAATCACTGTAATTATTAATCGCATCAGGGCCAACCACTATAATCTAAATGCTTCACTATTTAAAGTCAATCTTTCTAACACTCTAATGTGCAAATGTGGAAATAGCGAGGAGGATATCAACCACGTGCTTTGGCAGTGTCAATTATATAATGACCAGCGCGAAAAACTCCTTAAACACCTCAAAAAAAAAATATGTATCCGCCCTTTACTGTTGACTCGTACATAGCTCAACCGAATATCAACATATGTATATCTCTTTACAACTATCTCAAAAATTGTCAACTCTCAATTTAATTGTAATCCTCTGATTATCATATCAAATCTTAGTTAAGATGTAATTGTACTACTACTTATATTTTTACTTGTACCTCACATGCTTAATAAAAAAAAATATATATATGATGGTGCAGTGTTATATTTTTAATGTAAGGAATGCAGTTAATGAAATATTTCGAGCATCTATAATCTCACAATAACTGCTAATAAAGATAGCGTTCACCACGCTGTCTACACCTATTCAGTTTTCTCTTAGGAATTTTAAAGATTTTGTAATCAAACAGGATATAATAAAATCTTTTTTAATTCTTCGTGGCGTATATTATAAATAATATAGTAATAAATATCGCAGACGTCTATTAATAAAGATATAAGTAATGACATTTTTGATTCCGAGAGTTATGACTCTCCAAATAGATGATTTTGACCTTTCCTATCGTAACAGATAATTACACAAAATTTGTTATCAACCACTTACCAAAATAAACGTAGTTTGTATCAACATGCGATTAAATAGAAGCTCGTGTAGCAAAATTTTTTCTTTTTTTTGTCATTAAAAATTAGAACAAGGTGAATAAGAGCTAAACTTTCTTTTTGAGTTTTAAGAAAGTAATTAGGTATTACCTACATTTGATAATTAATTGTCCTTTGTTTTCAAAAGTATTATTTAAGTAATTTAAAATTGTCAATAATAATCCTATATGGTTTCCACTAAAAGTATGTTGAGCAGCACTTGAATTTTCAGCTCTACCATATCCAGCATGGGCTAAGTGAATAGAACGCCCAGATTGGCCGATATATTTCTTATTATAGTTTTTACAGTTAATTTCATCCGACTTTTCTAGAAAAGGAAGTCTTTAAGGTTACCAAGGAGTGTTTGAAGGGAATTAAAACTATAAGTAATTTGAAGATCTAGTTTACGAAAATTACCTGCAAAGCCTCGAGTGAATCTTTGTTCATAGAGCATAGTACACAATAAACTGGACTTTGTTGGTGTTTCGTTGAAAAGTAGAGAATTTAGGTACAACATTCTTAAATTATAACTTATTGATTATTTTATCAATGATGTTAGGTTAGGTTCTTAATCTGCTGTCGCCTTTTAGGTTTCGGTGGTATAGGTCCTGAAAGTCTCAAACTAATAATAAGATATTGGCTTTAGAGAAAATGTTTTTACTAAGCTGGCAGTAGCATGAAAACAAATGAGTATCAATGAAAGTCGGACGCCAATGAATTCCCTAATTCGTTTAGGGGATTTAGCGACATAATTGTTCGGTCCAATGGATATGCTGCTCGCTCCGTCGATGGTATACCTCCAAGGCAAAATCATAAATTTCTGGACTTTTGCACAAGATAAGGTGTTTATTTTTACTTTCTATATGTGTTTCCTGCTCGGTATCGACAAAGAATAATTTAGCGTCTAACCCTACTAATAATGACGTCATGTACGAATAGATTCCATTGGTACTATTAATACCCACAACAAAAAAATGAATCAGATAACGATTTGGTGTTTATTTGTATTGAATACACACCAGGAAACTCCTTGTATAGATGTACTGAATACATATTACGAATTCGACTTCAAAATATTCGTTTTATCCATTCTCTGTAAAGCTCTCTATACAGACAATGCCTACCCTTATTGATTTAGAGCTTACAAGGGCCTTTAGTGCATTATTCCGCACCATTCATTCGCACAAAATGGCTGAAAGAAAGAAATTTATAGCTTTCTTGAGTATCGTGTATCGTTTTGGAAAAGGCTAAATTGTATTTCATGTCGTTGTACTTACGAAATGACCGTATGTAACAATTTTACTCAATATAGGCACCTACACATTCTTTTCAAGATGAAGAAACATTAGTAAACAAAGGAATTATTTCAATTTGATCAATGATTTTAATTAATTAATTAATTTCTTGTTCAAAATTCAAGAAGAAATGTAAATAATAAACAATTCCAAAATAGCAGAGTAAAAATACCTATGTATTAATAAAGCTATATACATGTATAGTTTTTATCTCGATTATGCAATTATTTGTAAGTTCCATAAATTTCTAGCATATGGCGGTGTAAGTTAATTTAACGACACAACACAACTATCTAGGTTGTCTAAGCATCCAGGAGATGGCGCCGAGTTTTAATTTCTTTGTACTACAATAATTTCCACGTCATAAATGTTATTATCCTTTATAAGCATCATTTATATGGCAGTATTAAAAAGTTAAAAATAGTCAACTTTTAGAATATGAAAAAAGCTAAATTAATTTTCTTTTTCATTGGCGATTAATCATGGTCCTTCGAACAACTCAGCCACGAGACGCCCATATATCGACTCACGCTCCTTAGATCTCTCAATCCTAAAAAAATGTGAGCCGTCACGGGACGCCTGGCAGATGTGAAACATCGATTTTGCACAAGTAATATGCATGAAAGACAATATTACGACAGGAACTAAATATGGCATAATGAAAAAATCAAATATTGACAATTTATTTAATAAACATTTATTTTTATTAAACACAAAATTAAAGATTCAAACATTTATTTCAAGTTGCGACAACTCAATTCTTTTAATCAGTGACTTCAGTAATAGTTATATTCGATGTTGCCTCTGAAAGCATTACTGTGATAATTGGTCGAGGATAACTGAAGTATGTTACAAAAGTATTGGACATAACATTATCAAGACATCTAATAAATACAGCATCTATTGTTGTTGTTGTTGCATATCTGGTAGTAGGCTCTCTTGGATCAGCTAAAATCAATGGTAGTTTATCTTTATTGGTTTTAAAAATGATTGAACCACTGTGACTCTCATGTAAAAATGAAATATCGTTCATTTTTTTATTAGGTGAAATGTACACAACAATCATAATTAATTCACTTCCATCTTCTAGTTTACTATAGTAAACGACACCGCCGAACTGAGTGGGAAGAGAATCGCACAGGAGCTTGCGCTTGGCGAGCGTCGCCACATCATGCAATCGCCACGGATCGCCACGTCAAAAATCCGGTTTACCCGCAGCTATAGATTTTTTACATCAAAAAGGAAAAATGCTTTATTCACACAGCTCTGAAGATGTAGAAGTTTTCTGCCATATTGACCCACTATTTTATAAATCTCCTCGTGAATTCGGCAAATTTCTTTTTGTTTCCGAGAATAGCGTTTGTCCTAAAAGGAATCAATTTTGGAACAAGTGAAAGTGTGTGTTCCATTTTTGAAAGGGGCTGTTTTTCAGAACACCTTCGTTTTCTCTTTCAGTATTATGCTTTATTTAAAACTTAGTTATTTACAAAAAAAACAAAGACAGACAACAGAACTATACAAAAATTCTTAACTTAATTAATTATTACTACTATAATAAACCATCTCTTTTTTTGAACCTATCTTGCAGCCCTGCTTTTCGTTATTTGTCTTAGTAGGCTCAGCCAAATTTCAACTTCATTCACTCATTCTTTACATTCATCTCATAATTTGTCCTCACATATTCCCAATACATGCCTCCAACATTCTATCTCCCTGTCCCACACTACATCTTCTGTCCTCTTCCTTTCTCTAATTTTTGTATCCTCTACACACAATCCCTGCCCTAAACCTAACTAATATGCTTAAATACTTTCCTATTTCTACTTTGGTATCAATTCCCCTTACCAGTCCCTCCAGATGATTTCTCTTAATCCTGCCGCATATATTAATTCCTCAATTCTTTTTAAATCATCCCCTCTTATTATCTCGTTACATCTTTTTCTCACCATTTCTCAAATATTTTTACCCTCCCTTTTCCACTCTACCATTTCTTCTTGATTAATTTTTAAATCCTGTATATCCTTAATTCTCTCTCTCTCTCTCCCCTTATCATATCTGTTTTTTCCTATTTCTTTTACCCTCCTCTTTCAATAAATAACTTTTTCTAATAATAACATCAATCTTTTTACATTATTTTTATTTCTAGTTTAAATTAATCAAGGTTATTATCTGACTTGTAAAATACCCACCATTCTACGTATAAACTGCAAATTGACGTAAACTGCTAATGAGGTAAGAAATAATCTACTTTTGATCAATATATATACAAGTGGGAAAGCTGCGTTAAAACCCTTTGGTCAAACTGGACGAAAGCCAGGGCTATTAGGTAACTTAATTGTTTGAGCGATGGTCAAGTTGATATTTGATTTATAGGCTCTCCAGTCCCAATTGATTTTTCATTACTTTACCTTTGACATGAAAGGGTGAATGATTTATAGGGCGAAAGAGTATTAATGCTGTTGAATGGCACACTATTTTAGTCACAATTCAAAATGAAAAAAAACTGGGAGATTTAAGATTCAACATTGTAAGTTGAATGATGTTTCGATTATGTAGGTATACTTGTTTCTACAATATCATACTGATAGTAGCAATAGATACATTCAAAAAACGTGGAGCCATATTATTGGGTAAAAATGTAGTTACTCAAAAACAAGTTGTAAAATATTCGTCGGGTTTCAAATCCGAAAACTAAAATAAGTGGGGTGTATAATGGCCAAAAATTAATGTTTCTTTAATTTTTAAAATTCAAGTTTTACACATATGTAATATTTATATTTATTGCTGTAGAAAATGGTATTACAATTACATGATTGCAGTATTTCAATAGTGTTATTTGTAACCTGTAGTGTTGTTACTTTTGAGTAATCATTTAGTCTACTAGGAGGTACACATAGGCACCTGTACACAGGAGCAACATAAATAACATTAAAAGAAGAATATAGGAACTTAAAACTAGTTAACGAATGAAAACGTAGTCTTGATGGAGTTGCTGAAGGAATTCATTGCCATGAAAAGTCGTACTGTATTAGCGAAAGGGGCCTGCAGAGTCTTAGTTTGTATATTTCTTTATCCAATCCTTGAGTTGTCTTTTAATTGTTGTAAGCCTATAATTTAGCGGTTGTTTTTATAGTGACGGCAGCCTGTTGAACAAATTTATCGCCTTAAATCTAGATATTTTTTTGCCACTATTAAGTTTGGCTTACAGTAAAGAAAGAGATTTTATTCTGATGTTGATCTTTAAGTCTGAGTAATCCTTCCTTAATTATGAGTACCAATACAGTAGTATCACCAAGTAGTAGGTTTGACTAATGTTTAGAGGTCTTAGTTTTGCGCAAAATCCTTTTTTTTTTAACTTTTCTTATGATTTTGATTAGTATAGTTTGAATTGAGGATAATTTGTTGAGTACATTGGCATAATCATACCGTTTATTTATTATTTAATGTAGAAGTAAATAAAAATCGAAGCTAATGAACACCGTTCTTAACATGTCCGGATTAAAGCATCAAAATCCGGGGTTTTTACGTTACTTGTCCTTGTTGCCAGCTTTTAAATGTGGTAGCCCTTCCTTAGTTTGTCTTCACAAAAAGCAAGGTGAAATTTTCAGAAAAAACACAGCCCTTACATTTATTTATTAGTCATCGAATACATGTTCTTACTTGTTTGTTTCGATTGTCGATTCTAATTGGATATAATTATTATCACTTACTATTGATATACCATTTGAACATCACTGCAATTGCACTGTAAATTTTAGTGTTTCATAGTAATACACTGGAACTTTCATTTTTAAAACACTTGAAATGTTTTCATTTCAAAAGGAGCATGAATTTTATATCCATTCACATTAACCATTTAAAAAAATTCAACGTCTCAATAAAATATATATTTATGATTTTTTATATTTGTTATTATTATTTTTTTATTTATTTATTTACAGGTCGTATAAACAGCATGATCATGAACGACCTCAGTACATGATATATAACATTTCATGATAAGGTATATAGAGTAAAAGTTATAAATCTGAAACTGCTTAGACTTTGTCATATATTTTAATATCTTTTAAAAACTTGATGATGTCTACTAAAAACGTCCTGCATATTAAGAGCAATTTTACAGTATAATTTAAAATATTTAATACATTTTGGTTTCAATTTTTGAGAATATAGTCATATATATGTGGATACCAATAATAATAAAAGTTACTGTTAGAAATGAAATTTATATTTTAAATTTTTTATAATAATCTTCAATTTATCTAACATGGTTTATTCTACAATAGGATATACAAAAGCAAATGTTTCTTCCCTTAAAAATCTATTTGATTGTTCTATATATTTATCAAGCTCAGAAAGTTATAGCGCTATCGTAATTTTTTTTACTGAAACAAATTACCAAGCCGATTCAGAATGTTTCTTAACAGGATCCTTTCTTTTATCGCAGCAATTTGTACTTTTCCGCGCATCCGAAAGATCGGTAGACAATACATCTTTTAGAAAAAAATCCTTTACGCATCTTCACACTCTTCTAAAAGTAGCATTTGTCTACAGTGTATATATTGTCACTATATAAGTGCATGTATGTGTTTGATGCCCTTTGCTCGATATATGTAAAACCTTTAACATTTTAGTCACGTTTTTACATAAAGCCTATATTGCGTTCAACGCATTTAAGGAAATCAAGTTTGTAAATATTTTGTATTTATATGGGTAACATTGTATCTTCAAGAAAATACAGACCCAAACATAACATGTAAAATCAAGGAAATTAATTAAATATAACAGAAAAAGGTTTATCTCGTCTATTATTAAATTGTATTAAAATAAAAAATAAAATTTTTAGGTATGTAAAACAAATTTTGCCCGCTTCTGATATGAGCATTATCAAAGCGAATGAGTCTCCTTTAACATTAAATGAAATAAAAAGAAATTTACCCCTATTGTATATGATCGCATGTTTGTTACTTCGTATATGAGCATTATCAACTAGACAGTCCGTGGTTTTTTGGATTCTCTTGATGATGACTCATCTCTATTTACCACCATTTTCTATCAGGGCATTGTCAAAGCGAGGGAATCTGGTTTCTTTATCTCCTTTAATATTAGATAAATTCAATAAAAAGGATTTTACCCCTATTAGGGGAAAGCAGGGGAATTCCGCGCAGCGGGTAATACCGCGCACCAGTGTTTTAGGAGAATCCCGAATTATTCTAAGGTTTGAATATATGGTGTTATCTTGTAGCACACTAGCGAACATGCGCCCGTATTTGAGTTGCAATAGTACAGTTGTTTTAGATGTGGTGGATCTATGTTTACTGTTCGCGATTCTGATGTAAGATTTGTGTGATCTTCATATAGTGGTAAGTGCTTATATTTATTTATTTGCAGTGTAATTTTCGCACGGTCATTTCTCTTCATCCATACGCTTAATTTTCTGGATATAATCAATTTATTATACGTAGTCGCTCATGACCTGTGTTAGGTTATATCTGACTATGCACATTGGGGGAATCCCGCGCAGCTCAGTCGGGGTAATGGCGCGCTGCGCGGTATTAACCACGCGGAAATTTGAAACTTTACTTGCGTGTTCTTTTTAGATTTCAAAATGCCCCGCACTTATGTAAGGAAAACCGAAAAGTGTAAATGTACAGAAGAGCAATTAAGGGCTGCTCAAGACAATGATATCTGCTTGGTTTGTGGAGAATTCGGACGCGATAAGGAAATTTGGTATGGCTGCGTATCGTGTGCCAATTGGTCACATTCAGAGTGCAGCGGTTGGGACTCGCCGGACAATTACACGTGTGACATGTGCATCAATGCATCTAAGAAGAAAACAAAAAAGTTAAATACTGTTCTATAATATGTATTCATATATGTAGCTTAAGAGTTTGTAACATTTTCTATTTTTGTATTATATTTTAACTTACAATGGTAAAACTTTTTTAATTATTTGCGGTTACTTCTTGCTCGTAACAGATTGATATATTTGTCTTACTTTAAATGAGAATAATAACAATTTTTTTTATCGATTTGGAGTTACTCGTGTTAATTTCAATCCTGCGCGAAATTGCCCGACAAGGTGCGCGGCATTACCCAGTAGGTCGGGAAATACCGCGCAATGACAGTATTTTGAATTTAATTTTTTTTTTGAAAACTAGTTGATTCTACATTCCTGTTTTGTGGTAGGTAATGTGTCAAACATAGGTAGGAATCAGCATTCAAATTATGAAAGTTTTCAGATAGGATAGAAACATTTTATGAGGACATTTCCTTAGGTGCGCGGAATTCCCCCACTCTCCCCTATATGTGGATATATGCTTCGCCCACTTCTTACATAGGAATTATTAACTCTAGACAGATTCTGGTTTTTACGTTTTCTCTTTTATTAAATAAATAAAATAGTAAGAGACTCATCCCTATTCACTACCAACGTATTTATTTACGCGTCGCCCATTCTTTATGTGGGCATTATTAACGCGTGGGAGCCTTTACTTTCTTTATATACTGTAACGAATTTTCTAGTCAAAGATATTTATTTAAATAATAATTTATTTAACACTATTTATATAACACTTAACACTAACTTAAAACTACTATTTATATTAGAACAATTCACTTATTTATATAACAACTTATTTATATTACTTGTGTCTTTCGTTTATCGTTTTGATTCGCGCACTGATGCTTTATCACCACAACTGCTGTCCTCTGGCCGAAAGACGATCACTTTATATACACATTTCGAGCTTTCTGGATAATTGGAAAAAGAAATCCTGATGGTTCTCGAATAATGAATAATAATTAGAAAGTCGTCGATCATTCCAGAATTGGTCGTGTTACTTGTCGCTGGAGAAAGATTTACATCTTGTAAGTTGATAACGATAAAAGAGCCGTACACTGTGACTGTGTCATAAACATGTCAGCGATAAGAGGTACATGCACACAATTGTTATCGGACACACGTTGACACGTACGGTGTCACTGGTCGCTACAATGCCTTATTAAATGAAATAAAACGAAACTCACCCCTATTGACCATTACAAAACTTTGTACGGACACATGTTTCGCACACATTATCAACTCCTGTCTCAGTTCCTTGTTTTTTTGTTTTCTCATTTACCAAAATTAAATAATATAGAATAAAATAAGAGGAGACTTACCCTATTAACCATCGCCGAATTTTCTTATCAGAGCATTATCAACGGCAGGAAATTTCTGTTTACTTTACCTTCTCGATTATTAAATTAAATAAAATAAAGGAAGACTTACCCCTACTTACCACTACAAGTTCTTCTGCAGAAACAAGTTTCGCTCACTTCCTGTGTGAGTATTATCAACGCAAGAGAGTGTTTGGTCTTTCTGCTTTCTTCATTATTAGAAGAAATGAAACTAAAGCAGACTCTACCCCATTCCCCACATTTTTTTTCCATGTATAGCCCATTTTTTATGTGGGAATTATCAACGCGAGGGAGTCTCTGGTTTATTTATATTCTCTACTATTACGAAAAATAAATTAAAAGCAAAAAACATTTTTTAAAAAAGCTTTTATTTATATGCTCTAAAAAGAAGAAAATAAAATTTTCCAACTTCTAACCTCATTATACACAATTTATATGATCATAAAAGCTTGTGGTGAGGTTTGCTAAAATTAAAAAAAAATTAAACTTAGCAGATTAAATTACTCAATTAAATAGGTACTAGTTTATTTACACAAGTAAATCGCGCAACAAGTTTTTATGATCATATAAATTGTGTATAATGAGGTTATAAGTTGATAGTTAAAATTTTAAAGGACAATTTTATTTTCTTCTTTTTAGAGCATTTAAATAAAAGCTTTTTTGCTTTTAATTGATTTTTTACTTTTTAGTTACCTATCGCTGGCTAGGTTTCTGAGTCTGTTCATCTCATTGAACGCATCATTGTTCGATTTTGGAGGTGTCCTTCTCCTAGACAGGTTGCAGACCAATGCTGATGACGCCCATTTCGCCAAATCACACAAGTCAAAGTTAATCAACCGATGTTACCTGCTTAATAAATTCTACCTCAAGAATAATCGAGGTTTCTACACCAAATTTCATTTGGATTAGAGCAACGGAGCTTATAATCACCATATTTTTTTTTAACCTGCCTTTTTATTCTCAGCGAACCCTTTCATTTAATACCCATACTATAAGAAAGCATAAAAAACTCTTAAAATCCGCCATATTGGATTAAAGGTGATGTCAGAATATTTTTCTAATTATTCTCGGCAAGCCCTTTCATTTGATACCCATACCCATATTGCAGAAGTGCATAAAAAATAACTATACCGCCATCTTCAATGGTCCGCCATATTGGATTTAGAATGACGTCACACAGCTTATCGTGTACTGCCATCCAAACTCAACGTGTATATAAAATTTCAGCTCAATCGGTTGAAGATATCTGCTTCAAAATTGAGTAGCAAGATTCCACCCGAACAAACATACATTGCAAGTTAAATAAAAGCTTTTAATAAGAGGAAACTCACCGCATTCCCCATTACAAAATGAATTATGAAGACACGTGTTTCAATCATTTCTTATGTGAACATTGTCTCCGGTTTCTTTCTTTTCCATTTTACTAAATAAAATAAAATAAATTAAAAGCAGACCCACCCCTACTGATTACTACAAAATTTTTATGCGGACACGAGTTTCGTTGTCTTCCTGCATAGACATTATCAACACGAGTGAATCTCTGGTACTCTACTTCCTTTGTTATTAAATAAATGCAATAAAAGAAGACTCTCCGCTAGAAAACTTTAAAAAGACATATTTTTACCCATTTGTTATATTGACATTGTCAACTCGAAGCAGCCTAGTGTTTCGTTTCTTCTCTAACTAAAATAAAAAGAGGTCTACACCTAATCAACAGAATTATTTTTATGTGGATACCTGTTTTACTACGAAAGGAACATGAGAAGCGGGTGACAAGCAGGTCAAAAATAATTTAGTTGTGAATAAGTGTGAATTCCCGTTTATTTCATTTCATTTTTCACCAGAACTTTTCACCTGGTACTGCACTAATTTAGTCCTAAGCTAAGCTTACATTTTATCTATAATTTTTTATTCAAAGGACTTTGCAAAAAGTTTATGAAATATTCAATAAAATACATCCTGGTAGGTACAGTGGAGGAACTGGAGTCTACTTTTATTGGGACCATTCACATCACGTCAAAGTTCCGTTCCTTGTATACGTTGTAAGATTCATACGTGCACCCAACAGAAATAAGACAGTAATAAGTTTTCTAGAACGGAACCGGTAATCTCAGTTATCTTTTACAATCGGATCACGTAACAGGATTCGTACAATAAAACTTGGATGGTAACCAGTTTACTTCCGAAGAAGCTGCATGACGGCACACTTTCGTAAAGTTATCCCAGCTGTCAGATGGCAATTGTTATACGAAACAAAAAGGAATTGCAAGCAAAATCCGTACGTAACTGTTTCATTCAAGCAGGATAAGAATACACTTGCATTTCTAGAGCTGTCCCATGTGCCCTTTTCTTCAATAGCAATGGAAACTACCAAGCGAATACATGTATGTCCACATGTGAATCAAACTCACAGACATGAAAGAAGTCTAAAGATTCAGGAAAGCTTTCCCTTTTGTAATTGTTTATGGCCGAACTAATATTTTGTAAAACAGGGGGTAATTGATGTAACGCTTCACTGCTTTGAGATCACACCGTCACACGCCAAATTAATTTTGCGTGACTAGTTGAAATGATTGCAAAATAGATAAAACTCATGTTGCTAACTAATTAACTTTATGTCCAATTATCTTAATCACTAACAAAATATAAATATAAACGAGAATGAAAACCAGGCTGTGTGGTGCGATTGAGAAACTATTCGGAAAACTTCTGTGTTATAGAAAAAAAAAACTTAAAACTTTTGGGTGTTTCATTGCCACCAGTATTGATGGGCGGGCTGTCCCCCCGACCTACGCTCTAGTGCAAAGTCCGAGAGTAGGGCGGAACCCCTCTTCAGCCTTCTTTAGGAATAGTGGGAATGGATGAGTGATGGTTGGGAGAAGAAAGATGAGACGGACGAAATGAAGACAGAAGAGAAATGAAAGACTACCTGTGGCATATTACTACTCCAGAATTTGCCTAAATGCCCCTTAGACTTTGCACAAGACTGTAGGTCCCGGTGGGTGGGAAGCCCGTCCACCATTATGATGGGAATGAAACACCCAAAAGTTTTTTTTTTTTTAGACGAACTAAAGGCAAGAAGACAGAAAATTATCTGAAATGCAGGTAATCATAAACGATAAGAATAAAAACAATAAACATGAAATACAAACAGTGGCAAAAACTGTTACCCCAATGGGATTTTAACGACACTTTAGGTTTACCATGTCCAGATAAAATTATGCATTGTCATGATTGAACCTTTAACCTTTGGATATGTAAATAGACGATATTGAACGTGATGAGCTGGAAGAAATGGCAATCATGCGAAACATACTAACAAGTAATTTTAAGTTTACCTACAAAAATGACAATAATACTTTTGGCGACGAAATACACTTCTTGCCCTGGCATGAGCCCTCGAACTTAACAATAAATTGAACGACTACCAATTAATGCGTTATTGACATAGGTGGTTTAATAACATGTACAAATATTCCAGGTATTCTATTTTGGACAATCCAACAATAATGTATAGAAACGCTTAAAAAAATCTAATTTAAAGTATATAATTCCAGTTTCTAATTGTCCTCATGGTCTCTTGTGTGTTCCAATACAACATTCAACTAAATTCAAATTGTATTAGGTACATTCATCGACATGTTTACAACTTTTTTCAAACTCTTATTGTTACCCTCAGTTTTACTCTCAACACAACCACACCTCTAATCCTCACCTCTACAAGAGACATCCTTACCCACTATCGCCAGCCCTATCCATCTTTACCCCCAAATCCTAACCACATTGTCACCTCCAATTCCCAACCCTATTCTCGTCCCTAACGATTTTATTAAGGAAACGTCACTAATTTTAGACAAATACGTGTTCCTTTGACAAAGTAAATACAAAACTCCCTCTGAAACAATTACTTGTACCTCAAAGTTACAGTTGAACAATGCATTAAGTTCATTAATAGTCATTTTTGGTAAATAATCGACATGAAATTCTTTAAACCAATGCTTTTGAATATCTCAGACTGATAGCATTCACCTGAGCTACAAATAGTTTTCCTCTGATTTATGCACATAGAAGATTGTAACAAACACATCGCAAACTTAACAGGATTCTTAAATAGATTACAAAAATGTTCAGTTTATTCGACATTGTACGGTGGCTCCATGCTCATTCTATTCTTAAGATAAGGAAAGTAATAACAGGGGCTATTAACTTAAATAGGGGAGTTGTTTGTCATCAATTTTCATTACAACTTTACATATGACGACGTGAACAATTGCGCAGAAGATTTCTATATGCTATTTTTATAATTTTCAATACTTCTTAAGTGTGGTGTAACGTGGAAGAGCGAATTTTATATGGTGATTTTAATGATTTAATAAATTAAATAATGCCTTATAAACTAAATAACACCTAACAACTAATTATAAAGATAACTTAAGACTACTTGCCTAAATAATTATCAACTAGGGGCGTTGATAATGGCAGGGACTCTTATCAGGGTATTAGGGTGAGTGATAGCGGTAAACCGCTACACCCCCCTAACCCCTCGGACTCGCTGGCTCGATCTTACTGACTTCTCACCCTCCGTGTTCTTCAAAAACTAATTCTTTTATACTGACCCACATAGTGCTCTTTTACCCCCAAACGGAAATTCGCAAGTTGGTCACGGCACACTTTTGCCGTGCAATCATGTCGCATTTCCGTGTGGCGGTTCCTTGTTGCGTAAAACCATTACGTTGCATTTTCAAATTAGAACAAATGTAATTAATGAAATAAAAAACAATTAAAAAGAAATATAATTTTGGAAAAATATGAGCACTAGTACACAGTAGCTATTATGATGTACAACGTGTCTGTAGAAATATTTCACACAGTACTTAAAAAACAACTTAGAAAATACAAAGTAAGTACCAAATCTAGTTGGACTTATACACAACAGAATAAAATTTTTAGAATTGTAATTTTAACAACTAAAGATATTCTACATCTTTATCAAGAAAATATTGAATTTAAGCTGTACATAATATAATATATGTATATGTAATGTATGTAATATAATATAATATATCTATATGTAGATAATAAATATAATAGATAACCATGTCACTTAAATTGTGAAAAATAATAACTTTTCGCTATTGAATTTACTCATTCGAAAATTTCATTAAACTTTGAACCAAGAATAATCTTGACAAAGAAAGAGTTCCTTGTGGGCAGTTCAATCTCTTTGACATTATGTGGAAAAACCTTTTATAATACTAAAGAACAAACCGATACAGCAAAAAATAACTTTTAATGGACAATTAAGAATTTCAGGAGCTGTGTTTTTTAGTACAATTAAGATACTTGCTTAAGGTGCGAAGTACAAAAATTATTGAAGTCACAACAATTTCGTTTGAGAAAAAAACCCATTTTATTATTGTAAACAGAGATTTTGTAAATTGTTTGACATTAGACTACACATTAAATGTTGCTATTTTATCATCATTAAAGGCTTTAAGTAAAATAATTATTTGTTTGAATTTTGCAATACGGAGATAATGAAATGTTCCTGTTATATGATGCAGTGTTATACTTTTAGAGTAAGGAATGCAGTTAATGAAATATTTCAAACATCTATAATCTCACAATAACTGTCAATAAGGATGGTGTTCATAACGTTGTCTACACTTATTCAATTTTCTCTTAGGAATTTTGAAGATTTTGTATTTAAACAGGTTATAATAAAATATTTTTGAACAAATTCTTCGTGGCGTGTATGATAAATAATATAATTTCATATTTTGGAATAATCACTATCGCAGGCGTTTATTAATAAAGATATTATAACATTTTTGTTTTCGAGAGTTATGACTCTCTCCAAATAGATGACTTTGACCTTTCCTATCGTAACAGATGATAACACACAATTTTTTATCAACCACCTACCAAAATAAATGTACTTTGTGTCAACATGCGATTAAATAGAAGCACGTGTAGCAAAGTTTTTTCTTTTTTTTATCATTGTAAATCTTGCAATCATTCCATTTACATAGGAATACTTACTTAATTTTAATCGTAGTTAAAGGGAGAACGAGGTGAATAAGAGTTAAACTTTCTTTTTCAGTTTTAAGAAGGTCATTAGGTATTACCTGCATTTGATAATTAATTGTCCTTTGTTTCCAAAAGTGAAAAATGGAGAAAATTTCTACGAAAGACGCTTTGCTTACCGGCATTCAATCCCCTTCGGTAAATTCCAGTAATAAAATTTCAGTTGTTGGAGTGGGTTCTGTAGGGATGGCATGTGCCTTCAGCATCCTCACTAAGGTAAGTTTATTTACATTATTAAAAAGTTCTGATCATTATTTCAAGTTTTATATCGCACTAGCTGTGCCCCGCGGTGTTACCCGCGGTTTATTAGGGAAAATAAATTGTGTATTAACAGTAAATTTTTTTTTTAATTTGCTATTTAAAACAATTTTTTGAAAAAGTATGTATAAAGTTCCCCATACATTATCCGCGAATTAATTTTCATCGATTTTCCCATGGGAATAAAATATTTTCCCGCAGTAAAACGTAGCCTATATGTTAATCCAGGGTGTCAGCTAACTCCATACCAAATTTTATTAAAATCGCTCCAGCCGTTTAGACGTGAAGAAGTAACAAACATACACACTCACACTTTCGCCTTTATAATATTAGTGAGATATTAAAATACATTTAATTGATTTACACTTAGCTCGGTTAAACTAAGATTTAAAATTCCCTTAATTACCTTACACAGTAATTTTTTAATGTATTTAGTAAGGAGGATTCTATAGAACCGAAATTCTGACTTTGTTGCAAAAACTGAATTGCACATCAGTTATTTATTAAGCAACAATTGAAGAAGAATGCGAAATAACAGCCCATTTATTGAATATGGAAAATATTTGTTGAAACGTCTACCATCCGATTTTCAGTTTTCAAACTTATATTTACGAAAATAGACCAAATGTATCCATTTATTAAGGGTTTGAATAACAAAAACAATTGAATTGTTTCACTAAAACACTTGTAAAATTGTATTCAAGAATTTAGCTCTTGATAATGATCCGAAAGGGTTGAAACAATATTATTGATACAATAAATATTTTAGTGAAACAATCCTATTGCTGTTGTTACCCAAACCTTTAATAATTTTTTTAAAATGTTTTACAACAGTTGCGATAATAACTCTATTTCGTGTTTTTTAACAATTAAAATACCAAAGTTGCAACTTTGTAAAAAAAAAATGAACATCTGAAACTTTCAAATAAACCTCCTAGCAACAATTTTTTAATTGCCCATTACGAAGCTAGGCGCTTTTGAAATATTTGGAATGTTTTATAAACAAGTTCAGTTACTGACTAACTAACTATTGCAATCACACCGATCCGATTTTGTACACATATTAAATTCTACAACAGGCACATTTCCATAAAATTTTATGGGTATCTGGGTCATTCTTGAGACGACTCGCAATTGTAAAAAAGCAAGACACTAAAAAAAAAAACGAAAAGGAAAGTTTAACTGATTTTTTTTCGACTCGACAAATTTTTTTCGGCCATATTCATAAGAGTAAATACATAAAATCACTTCAGTGAAACATTAATTTTTGATTCTGTCTTCTGTATTGAAAAGCACTATTTTCCCAATTAGTTGCTAAATACAAAATAATCGGCAATTCGATTTTTACGGCAAAGACCGAATTTCGATTCTATAGCAGACCCCCTACCATATTGTGTAAGAAACTACGTATTACAATTACCTAAATGTGTTCATACATGTTAAGATCTAATTCGACTGGTCCAACTAGTTAAATGTAGGATAATAAATGATAATTAGGACACTAGTAACTGATATGACGGTAAAGAACGTTATGATGTTTTAATTTTAAATTTTGCATTAAATAAAATTTCGGTGAGTTTGGTCTGCAGGCTTCCGTGGTTGGCGTCGTTTGTCGAATGGTTTCCGGGCTGGTTCCCACGTTGTCGATTTATTTGTTTCGACGTTTCGAGAGTCATGTCGCTCTCTTCTTCAGAAGGTCTGAAACTGTTTCTCTGAAGAAGAGAGCGACATGACTCAAGCAAAAATAATCTCGGTCTTGCAGTGTTGTCTTGCCTTGATCTTTCACATTCAGCAAGGCAAAAGTCATGGCGCAGCTGTATTCAAGATGAAGAACAAGACTAAATGAATAAGACTACGAGCAAAAGAAACAGTTATTAGTAAAATTCTCACAAAATTCCTGAATTCAATTCAAACAACTCTGGACTTCCTATAAAGAAAATTAAGTTTTAGTGCGTTTATATTCCTAATTATGCCCAACCAAAACTAAATTAATATAGCGTACTTGAATAAATAAATAATAACGTGGCTCTTGTCCAAGAATTTCCTTAACACTATTCTTATTCAAAATAGCCCTTTCTATGTTTAACAGGGTATTTCAAATAACATAGCCTTAGTTGATTGTATTCCGAATAAACTACAAGGTGAAATGTTGGATCTGCTACACGGTTCTGGGTTTATTGAAAATGCCAAAATAGTAGCCAGTACTGGTAACATTTACTACCTCTCGTTAAATATACTTTGACTTCATCAAAAATATTTCACTCAGATTATGCAGTAACTTCTGGATCCAGAATTTGCATAGTAACAGCAGGTGTACGTCAAAGGGAGGGAGAATCTCGTTTAGATTTGGTCCAAAGAAACTCTAATATTATGAAGCAAATTATTCCCGAATTGGTCAAATATTCACCTAATGCAATCCTACTGATTGTCAGTAATCCTGTAGATATTCTTACCCATATTGCTTGGAAAATAAGTGGACTACCCAAAACCCGGGTTCTCGGTTCAGGGACAAATTTGGATTCATCCCGGTTTAGATTTTTGTTGTCTCAAAAACTGGGAATTGCCCCAGCTAGCTGCCATGGTTGGGTCATCGGAGAGCATGGGGATTCCAGTGGTAAGACCAAAAATGATAACAAAATTTCACTTCAGTAACTTCTTTAGATACCAACTCTCTTAATTAATGTGAACACGCAGTCTGATATTTTTGGATATTTTCAAATATTCTTTTTTTACGTTTTGGCTCTATCAAAAATGGTTTAGACATTTATAGTAAACTATGAACTGAATACAAAATTAAACTAAAGAGTAAAAAACCGTGTCTTTGATGGTTATTATTCAACTAAGAGAGTACTTACTTCAAGCACATCTTTCATTCTTGTACTGAACAGAGATGTGCAAAATAGGTTATAAAATGTATTTAAATGCAAAATACAGATACTTTTTGTATTTTGTTATTTCAAATACAAAATACAAAATAGTGTTTCATTTTATATTTAAAATACTAAATGCAAAATACGTATTTACAAATGCTTTATTAAAATAAAATACTTTCAGTTTCAAATTATCTTTATTTTGTAAAAAAGTTTATTTATTTCAGCCAGCTAACAGGCTGGTAAATTTACTTTGATAACTTAGTTAAATTAAATTTACTTAACAGATTTTAATAAAATAATTTGCTCAAATACACTGTCGCTCATCTTTCTCCTGTGTGGTCTCATAATCATGCCATAAGAAAAAAGCCTTTCTACCGGCGCAGAGCTAGGCAAGCAGGTATTTTATTTCAAGAATAACGTCTTTACTGTAGGGTATTTATTTAATGATTGCAGGCTGACATCATTATCCTTCAAATATTGCAATGATTCCAGGTCAATAGTGGTGTTTACATTTGCACAATCAGTAGCTAGTGAGGAATCCGAATCATCATAGAACATGTAGTAGGATTAATTTTTGTTTTCTTGTGTGATGATTCAGCTGTATTATTTACATTTTTATGATTATTTTTAATTTTTCGTTACTTCTGCAAGGAACAATTTCTTAATATGTTCTCTATTCCCTTTTGGCACCCATTTTAATTTAAAAAAAGGATATGACACCGATGCCAAAATTGCATCTTTAGCTTTAGGATACTTCAAATCATGAAATTTTCCAAACCTCTTTTCTAAGCTTTTTTTTTATTGTCTATCAGTACTCCACAGTATATGGGATTGTCCATTTGTAATGAATGCAAGATTCAGTAATGCCATAGTGAGAAAAAAGGTACATACCATGTTTCATCACATTAATTATTAATTCTTTGATGTTCACAAAACTTAGCGAAAAGTATTTTGCATTTTGCAAATACAAAATATGTCCTAAAAGGTATTTCAAATAAAATATAAAATGCTTTTCTAAAAAAAGTATTTAAATACAAAATGGAAATAGGTATTTTGTATTTTGCATTTCAAATACTGTTATTTTTAAAATGTCACATCTCTGGTACTGAAGTAGTTTTTTTGGCATACCCTTTAAACACATTCTTCAAGTGAAGATCATGCGTTTTAAGGTCATTTTCAGCTGAGGAAGTTCTCTAGGCATGTCTTTGATGGTCATTCTTCACCTGAAGAAGTGAACTCCCCCCTTTATTTTTCACAGGTTTTTCAATGTTTAATTGGTAGTATCTACGTTTTCTTAATGGAAATTCATGATCACTAATAAAACACAAATTAATTTCCACAAATATTTTAATTAAAAATTTTACAATTGTTTCGCCTCCTTGAGGCTTCTTCAGAAGTATTACTTAAAACTAAATTAAGAATACGGTTTTATATATAACTATGTGCTAGAGTGGTGGTTGACAAAAACGTTAAGTAGGGGTGAGTTATTAAGATCGAATTGGTCATTCAGGAGTACGCCAGTGTTTTTATTTTTATTTATTATATTTCTACTGTTTCTAAGAGAGAAAGTCGATAGCTTTTAGTCTCTAGATGTAGAATTTTAAAATAGTTCGACTCTAGTTTTTTACTTTCAAAATATTGGTTATGTTCCTTAATTCTTCCTTCAAAGGTACGTCCTGTTTAAACTTAAGATTAAGCTTGCAAGACATGTAAAAATAAAATTCGTATGAAGAATGACCTCGAAAATCACCTGAAGAGCTTTTTCAGCTGAAGAATGACCTTCAAGGACACGCTTGAAGATCAAAAATGGGATCGCTGCATATGTACTACTTTCTTGTTCTTTAACTTTTCTTACTTCTACTGAAGATTCAATTTTCTAACAAATAAAAATTGTTTCAGTCGCTGTTTGGTCCGGTGTTAATGTTGCTGGCGTGCGTTTACAAGAATTAAATTCTCTAATTGGTACAGGCAACGATAATGAAGGATGGACTGAAATTCACAACAAAGTCGTGGATGGAGCATACGAAGTTATTAAGCTAAAGGGATACACTTCCTGGGCCATAGGACTTAGCGTTTCGGCTCTTTGTAACGCGATCGCCAAAAATACTAGAACCGTACACGCGATTTCAGTTTTCGTTCAGGTAAGCAAATGTTTTTAATTACTGATTAATAGTTATTTTCATAGAGAAGAACATTTATATTTACTTACAATTTCAAAGAGTGTAAAAGAGGCCTTTCATATTCATATTTGCTTACAATTGTCGTTTTTCTTTCAGGGTTTCCATGATATAAAGCAGGAAGTATTCCTATCACTTCCGGCAGTATTGGGTGAGAATGGAGTCACGGATGTGGTTATTCAGCCACTTAAAGATTCTGAGAAAGCAAAATTGCACAAGTCTGCCCAAATTATGTCAGAAGTCCTAAAAAGGGTTAAAGTGTAATGTGCTACTTGTTGCTTTTACTTTTTTTAATATAATTAATGTTAAAAGCATTTTAACTGTACATTTTTCTAAAAATATATTTAAAAAGTAGACCTTAACTAATATACCCACACAGATGGAAATTGGCAAAAAGCGTCAAACTGAAGGAAAGAAAATCATTTAATATTACTATAATACAACTTTTTTCTGAAGTAATTTTTAACAAAACTATTACTTGGTTTTGAAATCATTAATAGTTTGTTATAAAAAAATTAGATATTATGAAACATTAAAAAGAAAACGTGCTCGGGCGCCACTTTGTCAAACAAAGAAAAGAATGAATGCAACGAAAAACTTTATTGAGCACCGGGTAGTGCATCGGTGGTTCCTGCAGAATCCTGACAGTCGAGAGAGCTCAAAGCTCTCTTAAAAAAACACAAAAAAAACAACTTGAAGAGTATATTGAGAAATTACAAAAAGATAACGACACACTTACAGAAGTAGCCCACCCAAAAATGTTCCCTGCGCCAGTGATGGAACTCCCGCTGGACTTCGGGTGTAGAGGGGACTTTTATGTGCGATGGAGACCAGACAATAGTCGAGATTTTGAGGACCAACCTTGATGTATAATCAATGCTGCCTGCAGGTCTTAAATGCGTTATTTGGCTAGGGTTGGTCCTAGAGAGTATGAAATAATCCCCTTGTTTTTGGGCGTCCTCCAGCGGTCTTCGCCCCAACCCGTAATCCCAGCGTTGGAGTCCTTCGGGAACCTAATTAGGGGTGGATGGGCTGACGGATACGATGCACAAAAAAAATAAAAATAATAAGTTGTTCTAAAACAAAAAATTATGACAAGTTAAACATTAATTTGGCATTGAAGATGCCTAATATAAAATAATAAAAAACAAAGGAAGGGTGTTAAGGAATAATAAGGGTGTCTTTAGTCAGATTAAACCTCAGTCACACAATATTTACCGAGATACCATAAAAAATATTAGAAGAACAACAATATGTAAATATAATGGGGCGAGGAATTTAACTAATTGATCAAATTAAAAACTTGCCACAAGGGCCAAAAGATTACGAAGATAAAGACAAATATTCAAAAAAAGATGCCACGTGGCAACAAAATTTCGAGAAAACAAAAAACATTCAAATAAAAAAGGGTGCATTGCAAAAATGAGGTTAAACGAAATAATTAATTTAAATGAATCTAAATAGACAATTAAAATAAAAAGGTAACTAGATTAGAAATAAAAAATTTTCACCAGAACAGTATCACAAAACCCTAACAGAAGAACACACACACACACGTCACGTCAGTGTGAAGGATCGAGGAAGAAGACCTCGAGCACCGACCGGAAAATTTCATCGATCCCTCCATCGATCGCCTAGTCCTGCGCGAAGGTTGTTAGCCTTGATGATAAGACGGAAGGTCGATCAACATTAAGAAATAATCAACAAAACTGAACCAAGACAAAGACAAACTGAATCGAATTAAATAAAACTTTAGTAACGGGATTTTTCATAGAAAAAAAACGTTACAAATTACAAAATACCTTATATAATTCCTAAATGACTTCAGCGCTTCCTCCTTTATATGAATGCTGTAAATAATAAAAGTGTTCACTGTGATATTAATTTTATTCCTCATTCTAATTAAATTAACAAATGAGGTGGATAGGAATAGTTATGCCAAACTATGAAGCGAAGAAATTTGCAAAATTGAACTTTCTAAAGCTCCAAAGCCTTCAAGTAGTGTGACGTTAATTAAATTTAATTAAGTTCTAAACTTGCCGGTTTCGAATTATTTCTGCCAACTGACCCAGCTCTCTCCTTTTGTCGAATTGACAATAGTAAAATAGTTGCATAACTGAACTCTGCGAAAGATATACAGAGGTTGCACGTGTAACGTTTAAAATTTAATAATTCCGTTGGAAAGTTGTTGCTGTCCAACCGATAATGGGACAGTGGTATGATATCCTTTATATTAAATTCCACAATTTCACGTTGGCAGGAACGCCTGGAAAGTAACACATTCTGCACAGCTGCTGTTAACAGCAGTATTGAATTGTTTGCTGCTAAAGTTTTACGTAACTCCCAATCCAACCGACTCGACTGTCCCAGATATGTCTGCTTTTTTGGATAACAGTTTCATTAAGCTCATCCGTTCTGTTATAGTCAAAGTTTCGATACTTTAATTTACATATGATGCAATTTTTCGACATATTCGTACAAACCCTATTTAACCAACCAAGAGCAAGACATCTCTTATATCTGATGTAGACTGAAAGATCAAGAATCTCCAGGGACTCAAAGCAATATTTTTGTTTTATTTCACAAGCAAATCAGGAAGGTTTAGAAATGAGTAGAACTGAAAATAGGTAGTAATACGAAACTTGGATGGTGGGTAAATGGTACCTACTTTTTAATGTAATAAAATTCGCTATCAACAAGCAACGCCGTCCTTTGCATAAATTTTGGGTTGTTTGGTCACTCCAACAACTGCCGTTGTGGGACGAACAGTCAACCTACATACCGTAGTGCAAAGTAAGAAAGTAGAGCGACAGGTCCTCTTTTGTCTCCTTGAGGAATCGGAGAAATAGGTAAATGATGTTTGTGGAGAGATAAAACAGGCCCACTAAGTGAGAACAGATGAGAAGTAAACGATCATATATGAAATACTACTACTGCTGCTTTAGCATTTGCAAAAATCATCCCATTAAAAAATAACGAAAAAATTAACCTTAGTAATCGCACCGGTGATTACTCGAATACTGCGCTATGATTTAGGCCTCTATGAAACGATATTTGGTCAAGAATATATGTATGAAGTTCATTCAAATGAGATACTCTTATAATGTTAGTGTCTATAGCTGTTTCTGATATTCATTACCCAACATTAGGGTTTCCTCAGGACAAGAGTCTTGAATTCAAAGTCCAATTTCAATCACGATCAAGAAATAAATTTTTCATATAGTAATACAAGAGTCTCGATATTTCTCTAGATTCTAGAACAAAAAACGTAACTTAGACTTTAAAGTTCAAACAAGCAATCCTGTCGAAACTTTGACTACATTTCTTAATCTTGGAAATTCTCGACTTAATGTAGTATATACCCAAAACGTAATTGATTTTGCTATTTAGTCAGAAAAATAGTAAGTAGGTAGTATCAAAGAAAAATATGTTTAACATGTTGAAGTATTATGTTTAAGTTTATTGATTGAAGTTAATACATTACTTAGAAACAGCTCATTTTAATACGGACTCTTCTTCACAATCCAGTGTGTAGAAACTCTTAGAAAATTTGTAAACATAAAAATTCTGTTCGTATATGAAACCAAGAAATCGTTGTTAAAACCCACAGTGCAAAATCACTTATCAATAACTTAAGTTTTGTGTATAAAAATATTTTAAGGAATTTTAATAAACATACCATTGAATGTAGCAAACGTATCTTAAGGAACATTTTAAGCAATTAACTCCAAAGTAAAAACAAGCGTTTTTTAGTAAAGTGGAGTAGGGACTTTAGAAGAAATTGTGAAATCCGGGCTTGATAGCCGTGGTCTAGGATTGTTTGTTCTTCGGTGAAAACATCGAAGAAGTCTCTTATCCGACGTGGTTAGCATCCTCAGCGAACGTAGCGTAGGCGTAATGTCCATCGCTGCGGTTGTGCTGAGAGGCTGAGACTGGAGTAGGGACATATATCAACTTTTTGTAACGACTATTCAGCGACCTACAAAACAATAGAAGGAAGATATGTGAACACGAATATCAATGAACACATTTACTCCTTTAATAAAGGATTCTTAAATATGAAAATATATAAAAGACGATTTTTTTTAAACTTTGATGTTAAGAAATCATAATAATACAAAAAGTTTTACTCAACAGTAAAATCGAAATAATTATATTCTAATTCAACACAGAGACAAGTGTAAAACTTTATTAGTACAATACTCTTGATAATAGAATCTTTAGGTCTAAACAATATTGTCGAGTGAATTTGTGAATTTATATTATATTGTGGCCGCATAAAATTAGCCTCATATTTTTTGTATACATTTTATTGTGATATTGTAAATAATTCTTTTCTTAATTTCTGTATGTAAACATCTTTTCAAATAATTCTTCGTAAATTCTTTTGTATCTGTACCCTTCTATTGTAGTCTGTGTAAATAACTTTATTACTTGTACTTTCCACTAATCTCTTTAATATTCCAATTTCGCTTATTAACAGCATGACGTCAATTACTCTTGTTCCCTTCGTAATTGCATTTCATGATAGGTTTCTTCGGTGGTTAGGGTCAACATCTTTTCTTTGTATTTTCTGCATTTCAAATTTCCAAATTTCATTCTCTTCTAATTGGTTCCCTACTCTAGTATAAATACATTTAGCTCCACCCTCGTAGTCTACCTAACATTTTATTTTCCGTTAAACTAACACTTCTAATTCGACTTTCGTTTCAACTTCATTTTTTTCTACAAGCGACTACTGCAATTATTTAATTAAACTGTTAAGTTGGATTTCGTTTTTTCTTTATATTAAGCATCGTTTATAATACTAATTATAAAAGTGAAAACATCACACACCAAAATATGTTATATAGGTATGTTTACAGTGGCATAGCTATGACTGGGCAATGCACGAGGGTTCGCACTCAACTCGCAATTCTGGAGGATAACATAAATTAATTAGTTAAAGATTTCATACATCTTCATATAACACAATATTCACACTTGCAGAACAATTTTTCAAAAATGTAAGCTGCTTATTTTTGCTTTTTACATTATATGTCTATAGCATCAGCAGAAAAATCGTTTAGTAGATTAATACTTATCAAATATATTCCTCAGAATTCCATGTCACAGAGTCGATTTTTCTATAGATCTACAAAAGCTGGTTAATTTCTATACAGAAGCAAAGGCTCGAAGACGCCATTTTAATTTCTATGGAAGTTTTTTGTGCCCTTTCCTTATTACGAGTAAAACAAACAAAATAATTTCCACTGTATATTTAAATTCTTAATTATTGTTTCACCCTACTAGTATGTGTTCTGAAGATGCCCTAGTAGGGTGAAACAATTGTTAAGAATTTAAATATACAGTGGAAATTATTTTGTTTGTTTTACTCGTAATAGATCATGAATTTCCATAAAGTAGAGGTAAAAGCAGTCAACCCTTTCCTTATCTTTGTATTTTCTAAAAAGTACCTACATGTAATTTTTGCTTGATCATTTATTAATGAAATGAGGCCCGATATTAATATTTGCACAAGAGTGTCATTGCTCAGTACCTAGTTGTAACTTATAATTTCGATATTGACAAGATATCTGATAATTAATGGACACTGAAACATTTTGGTTGGAAATTAAATGAATTTTCCTTTCCACTAAGAAAGTAAGGATAATATTTCACCTGAAGAAAACTTTGAGTGCTTTTATTAATTATTATATAACGTCAAGAGTTTAAAGCTTCATCATTCAATAAAAATCTGATAACGAGAAAAGATCTTCACAAAGTATTTTATATCTATCTACTAAAATAATTCTAAAAAAGGGAATTTATGTTCCTTAAAAGTTAAAATCAGATTCAAAGGAACTGAGTCGTTGTAACTCCAACGCCTGTTCTAAAAATAACAGGATTTTATCAGTTCGGTGACTGTGGGCATTAAGGAAGAAGACGAGATGAACGGGTGGAGCGAACAAAAACAGATATGTTATACATTATATTAAAACGTCTACCGATTGTTCAATTGTCCAATTATAGGATTCATTTGGGAGCTATAAGCGACATTACGCTATTTTCGATCAAATCATCAAAAGATATGTATGTCACTTATTATTGTATAAATTCTCACTTTCTCTTATTGGTACGCACATCTCAAGTGGTTTACCCTTCATAACATTTCATCGGGGATTGCGAAAATGTATATGTACAAATTTTGTTATCTACAGTTGTACCATCATTGAGGATTGGATATCGACCAAAGATATAATCAACCTAAATAATGAAATACAGACAGTCTGCCCGTCGCGTCGCCGTTTTTAGTTGGCAACACTTTATAGTCTACTTCATTGCACAGCCCAAACATTTTTAGGTCAACGTGAAGAACTGATGAAAACGGGTATCAAATATTATTGATATTTCCTCAATGTCGATAATAGATTTATGTTAGAGGTTAAAAAAGTAATGTAGTATACATAAAAAGAAATTATCTGCAAGATTTGTTTTTTTCTGAACTTCTTTATTTGTAGGTTTTGTTGCTGACTTGTTTGGTTTCTGATTCTGTGCCTTTGGAACTTTTTCACCCATAGGTTTTAGCGACTTTTCTTTAGAAAGATCTATTTTATTAATTCCTGACTGTTTCTGAATTTTATCGGCAATGCTGCATAGTTTTAACAATTTTCTTTTTCCAGTATTTGAAAGCTTATCATTTGCTTGAAGCTTATTAATATGTTCTTGTATTTTTGTAAGTGCTTCTTCTGGTTTCACTTCTCCAGTTGCAGCATCCTTAATAAAATCTCTGAATTTTCTTTTGCTAAATGTTTTTCTTTCTGGTGTTGTTTTCTTCCCTGCATTCTTATTTGCATTTGTAGAAGCTGCGGATACATTCAAACTCTTCTTTTTATTTTGCTGGTCATTATTCTTAACTTGTGGGGTATTTTTTTGGGTGTATTCTTTTAGTTCTTTCCTTTATCAGGCGTTGCCTGCTCAGTTTTAAGCTTCTTCTGGGGCTTACCTGGTGTGCCTGGACTGGCAAATGATTTACGTTTTCCAGCCATCTCTGCAACTGATTCAACCATTATTTAATCTAAAAAAATTAAATTTATTTTTCTTTAAAACACTATCTATCTCAACAGTTATCCTGACAGATTATAGGCGAAGTACATATATGACACGACCATCTCTCCAGGAATCATGGTCTTGTGTTAAACACAATGAATTTTATTTCAGCTTTTTAGTGGCGCAAGCACATAAATATGTCCCTATTTACAAATGCCAAACAAATACACAACAAAAACTGTGCAAACACATCATTAGGTCACGAGATTTGTCGTTCTAGAAATTTTAGCAACGGCATTACATCTGTTTATTTAAATCCTTCGGGCACCGCATTAAAACCGAAAATTCTTACTAAAGAGGAAACGTGTGCCATAATTCGATTGTTTAAAGGGAAAATAAAAATCGACTATCTCTTCATTTCCATTAAGGTTTCACAAGATTTTTGACTTTCATGAGTTCTAGTCTTTATTTTCTTTGAATCCAAGCAAGAACAATAATATATGTATATATACACATATATCAATACAATTCAAGATATGCATTTCAATAAATACCTTATATGAACAATTCTTTTTCTAACAAAAATATACTGGGGTGCATGACACTAACGGATAAGTATGCTCTTATATAGAGCTTAAAACATTTATTAAATTTCGGCTCTACTCTTCTACGTCAATCTGTAAATTAATAAATATTTTGGGCTCTAAATGGATATTTATGTTTATCCATAAGTGTTATGCATTTCGCAAGGTTTTCGTTATCAATAAAACCGTTTGTGTCGGCAAACTCTTGAGAATGAGACTCTTGAATCAATAATTGAAATTATATACAACGGAAAAAACATATTTTCTTCGTTTTAATTTTCAAGTCAAGGCAAGAGTTGGACTCTTCTATTAATAAAACCCTAAATATATAAATAAAGCAACTATCCTATATAAAAATTAATGTTTCTATTGCACATGTCAATAATTACACTGTACACCATTTTTTCATTCGATATCACCTACCGAGGAAGGACTATGACCAAAAATCTTGATAGAGCCTCTACACCAAAAGGCGAAAGGTTTTAATATAGGTTTGGTGGTGATAGGTAGTAAGACTGCAATGCACAAGGGGTCGCACTCAAAGGGGGTCCTTTTGAATTCCGAACCTGTGGAGTTCTGGATTTAAAGGTCTTTTGAAACTTTCCGAATATTTTCGGTTTTTAGCAGTAAAAGCGTTCGGTAATATGAAAGAAACACTTTTCGAAAGTTACGTTAAGTGTACTAGTGAATTTTTTAATAAAATTCATATATACAGTGTGTTAATACCTACGGTTTAAATTTGTTGAAGATGATGTAAAAGAGAATATTATATTAGTTTAATATTTTGCGGGACCATTTTTCAGGAAGGTACGCTGCTCATTTTTCGCTTCATACATTACATATGTCGGTCACATCGGTAGAGAAGTCGGTGAGCTTATTAAAACTTATCAAATCAAAAAATATCTTATGAATTTTATGTCGCAAGTCGATTCTTTGATAGATCTACAAAAATTGGTTAATTCCACAGAAGAACGGGGAAACAAATGTTATTTGTGCAAAATTCAAAGTTTCACATTCCTTAATTAAATTCAACAAAATGGAAAGAAGCTCCGAAATAATTCTGTCTTGCCTGCTTACTTTTCTCGTTCTTTCTCTCATTATTTCTATGTAGTGACTGCAAAATTTACTATATTTGCAAAAACAAATTCATAATTTGTAATAAGAAATGAGAAGAGACCCGTTTTAAGTATTATTTGAACAAGAATCTCATGACTGCGCCACTGTGCTTGTTTAAAAAGTAAACTTATAATAAGAGGCTATTTAATTTTGTCAAAAAAGCAAAGAAAAAGAAAACAAAAAACAGATCCGCAATAAATAATAGACCTAGAGAAACACTTAACAAAAAACTTGTTGTCTGCTTTAACAGTCACGTCCACCGAAAAGGGTGAAACGAAGAAAAAAACTAAGGATTTCAAGGACAGCATTATCTGAATATTTCTCGATATTCAGGGTTGTTGGCCATTATCTAGAAGTTTTTCTCGTTTTTCAGTAGACACAGTACCGATTACTGTTACATAACATATATTTTGTTGATAACCTCAAGGAACAGTGTTTATTATACTGGTCCAGTCTTTTGAAACATTTTACGTTTTTGCCACCTGCAGGAATCATGAAAAAAAAAGAAATAAAACAGCAGGAATGCGAAGACGCTTTAATAGCTTCTAACGTTTTTTTTTTCCTACGAAAAAAGCCCATTACTAAACTTAATTACTTACCGCATATTTAACGTCCGTATTAGTTCAGGTTTGTTGATTGTTCTTCTTTAATTTGATCGACCTTCTGTATTATCTTCAATGTTAGCAACTTTTGGGCAGGACCACGCGATAAATCGAAGGATCGATCAATTTTTCCATTCGAT
This sequence comes from Agrilus mali, assembly GCA_029378335.1. NCBI lineage: Eukaryota > Metazoa > Arthropoda > Insecta > Coleoptera > Buprestidae > Agrilus > Agrilus mali. The sequence continues at coordinate 8,839,002 of CM055657.1, read as the reverse complement.
GATCTAGGCCTTCCTCTTCGGTCCTTTGACGATTTAAGACGTGTACTGTTTTTTTATGTTTCTGTGGTATCTGTGTGGCAATGTGACTGAATTTTTCCTTAATTCAGTTTGATAAAATTTCTCTTTATTATGGAGACTTAATTATTAGAAAGCCTATTTGACGTCTCAGCTCAGGGGAATTTTCAGAATAAGTAATTTTTGTCACATTAATAACAATTTTATTTTTATTATGTACCCACGTGTTAACTCATTTTTTCAAAATTGATTTTAAGTGTTTGATTTTCTGGGAAATTCTCCCCAGATGCTAGTTATAATTTTTTCAATTTTGGCTAATTTAGTTGTTTAAACTTCCTACCTTTCACTTTTTCTAAATTATTGTTTTTTGAGTACTTCCATATTTGTTTAATGTAATTTGTTTATTAGTAATTAATTTATTTGTAATCTCGTAAATTATTCTCATGGTATCTGTAAGTGTGAATTATAGTTTTCGCCGTGTGTATTGTTTACTAAGACTATGGTTTGTCCTATCCGTCCCATTAAACTCTCCCTTTTTTCGTAATATTCTTTGAGGGTATGTTTAATACTCCCCAAAACTTCATTAAGTAAGTAGAATCTAAAAGGTATTATAAATTAGACTGGAAAATCCTCTGATACCAGTTTAATCAAATTGAAAGCTGGAAAAAACGTTGGCAGGTAGCCCATTTTTGGTAGAATAAAAAAGTCTCCTGAGCCCACGTTATATCGAAACCAAATTCCCACCAAACCTTGGAAATCAACTTGACGTCCCACAAGTGTCGCAGGCAATATTTTGTAAGTTTTTATATTATATTTTGTTAATATATTTTCAAATTTATTGTTTTTTATTAAGAGTTTCGAGCTCTCACAGTGTCAGGGTTTCCAGGAACTCACCACTGCTCCACCCGGAGCATTGCATTTTCTTTATCTCTTTTCTTTGTTTGACGAAGTAGCACTCGAGACTTTTTTTAATAATTTCCTTTTATAACGTAGCTATCAAATTTTCAGTTGCTTCACTTTCAATTAACTTTATGCTTAATTTCATTTAGTTTAAATTAATAGTTTTTAATATTTATTCTTATTGGTTACTTATAAATTAAGAATTACACAAAATTCTGTATGATATCTCGTATTTAGGTTCAGAAACCCGCTCACGTTAACACAACTATTTTGCTTCAATAGGTAGTTATTGAATCGCTTAAAAAAACTTTACATTTCTTTATTTAATGAATTTCCAGAAATTATAGTGATGATTTTAATAAAAATAAATAGATATATATACTTATGTGTATAATTAATTAACTAAAATGTATTTATCTACATTAAAAATATTTCAAGAATCCTATTATTACGAGTATGTAGAGGAAAAGAAATGCGGGAATAGGAAAGAGTGAAATTGTTTTGGGAAAATTATACAAAAAATATAAAATGAAAGTAAAAACTTGAAATATGCCATAAAGTTTGAGACCATTCATACGTAGTTACTTATAAATACCAGGGTCCTTTACCTGACGCAGACCCGTACCAAACCACCCCGTTTGGGATTTCCTCGATACCGGTCTGCTTCGAGATGGTGGTGGTAGTTTTTGACCATCTATATTGTGCACGTGTGTTTTGTGGCAAGAAAAATGGCAGCGGGAAAAGAAGAAAACACATTTTGTGATTAAATAAAAGAAAACCAATGAAAGACTGAAAAACAGAAGAAGATAAATAAAGAGATGACAAGAATGGAGAAAAATGAGTGGAATATTGCAGGTTTGAAAGATAAGTTAAAATACTTTTGGGATTTCATTTTAGATTTGGATATCATTGTAATGAGTGAGAAGTAGTGTGAAAAAAAATGTTACTTGAGTAGTTTGATACATCATCATAATGCAAGGGTGGGAAAAAAGGGAAGAGCTGGAAAAGGTATGAAATTGGGTTTTAGAAAATGGAAGTTGAGATATAAGAGATAATTGTAATGAATTTTGTTAAAAGGAAATGGTTAATATCTTTAGTAAACTTTATTGAGATGAATAATTGCTCTAATTAGAAAAATTGTCGAGCAATTGGATTTTAGTAAAGATAACAAAGTAAGTATTAATTCTTGAAGTTAGTCTAAGCTTTAAAGGAAATTCCGTATTTTGCTAAAAGTATGAAAGCATAAAATGACTTTTCAGTTCTGACCTTTTTCAAATCCATTCATCGATCATTGAATTTTTGATTTTCTTATGCCGAACCAAACCCCCCCCCCCCAACGAATTTCTTCTGACTTACATTTTCACTAATTAGTTACAAAAGGTTTTATTGTGATATAATATTGAATATTAATTTCAATTGGAGCTGTTAAATGCTCTATAATACAATTTGAATGAATATTTCACATAGTTTATATACATAATTAATTAACGTGCGTAACTGCCCTTACTTTTTGAACGGCCCTACGAAATAATAGTGACCCACATCTTTTAGTCTAAAACTGGGCCTTTTCATATGTTGTTTTCTTGACCCGATTGTGATTAATACATCGTTCGATTGCCAGAGACGGCACGACATGATGGCTCCATCTTCGGCGCCAGATGGGGGCTAACGCATTTGAACAACAAACACTCGACGCCCCAACACCGCCTCCTTCGCGTCAGATACAAAACGGTAACCCGATTTTCGTCGATTCTGAGATAGAGTACGAGCGTGAATAGAGAAGAGCATACATGTAGAGGAATGTAAGCAATCTGATGAAGCCAATTCGAAATTGCGGTTGTTTCGCAATAATGAAGCCAGACTCCCTATACACCCCGAATGAAGACACGGAATTTAATTGCTTTTGGGAATAAATTTCGATTATGAGATTTCAGAGGGATAGCATCAAGTTTATATTAACACTATTAGCGTACTATTGTTAGAAGTGAAACAACTCGATAGTTCAACGTATTGACCACGTTTTGTATGTAAATATTTTTCAATTACCTAATTTGAATTGAGGAGATGTATCTTCATCTCTCAAATCACTAAACTACGTAATAAAAACACACTTAAAATGATTGTTTCATAAAAATATTCTTGTATATTTTGATAATTGTCTTGATCTAGATACCCGCTCTCGCATGATGTATGATGAATCTTTTCAAGTCGTTTTACAGAAGGTGAACTTGAAAATTGAAATTAGGTAAATTCTAATTGTATATATGAGATGATCGCCTATCGAAAAAGGGAAGATAGATGTAGGACAGGTATGACCTTGAAGAACATTGAAGGGCATTTTTTAGCTGGTGGCAGAGTGGTTAAAGCTTAGGAGGTTCATTAGTCTTGTATAATGCCATCTCGCCTCCCCCCCCCCTTTATCTTCTTACCCCCTTTTGACCAACGGCTACCTCATATGCACAATTAGAATTTCACTGTAACGTTATGTACTTAGGCAAGTAACAAATAAATTCAAATAATTTTTATTGAAAAATAACTATTAGCCAAACATTTTCAAAAATATAAGTTATTAAAGAAACACCATTTCTTGAAGCAACAGTTCTGATGTGCAAAAAAATAAGCAATTTTCTATTAAGAGGGAAAAACCGTAAAAGAAATTGTGAGTACTGAACTGGAGATAAAAGACCCTCTTCTCTAAAAAAAAAAAGAAAAAACAAAAATTTGCAAAATGACAAAGAGGTCTTATATTAAATCAATTATAATAACATAAAAATAAAACGAAGTTGTACTATAAAACGTAAAAACTAACGGGAACAAAAAATGAAGTCTTTCAAAAAAACGTTAATTACAGTAACTATTCAGCACCCACAAAAAAGTTATGAATGAACGTATTTAATGGTAAGGGTAGTTTTCACCCTTGTTATTCTTTACAAAATTGGTACGTAGGTACATGGAAAATTATAACTTTCATGAGTACCGAATTTTATTTAAAATTGTAATAAATGACTTGTGTAATTAAAGAAAATATTTTTTTGTTGGCTTTACCATTCTCGATACGAAGTGATATAGTACCTATATAGATAAATGATCTAAATTGAAAATGTTGATTCCAGCAGACTGTGCTTCTTCTATGCCCACGGGATTTTGGGACACCCTGTTTATTATCTGCTAATATACGTCTGCCTAATCCCTATAGTTGTCCAGGCTAATATCAAGCTCTGCTGTTTTCGGGATTATTCCCTCGGTCAGTTCATTATTTTTTTTGTAATGCTTTTTCTTTCATATATTTCATTCTTCTGAAAACCCTATTAAAAAATTCTAATGGAGCTTCCTTCGGATTTCGAGGAAGCCTTAGCTACTATTATGCCTGGTGATTTCCCGTTGTACTAACTTTTAAATTTCTACTTGTTTTAGTGCCGATTCGCCAACTTTATGACATTGCGACCTTTAAAGTTCCCGATTCGCCAACTCACGATAAGTGTATTAGATACGTATTAGCTTCAGGTAGACTATAACCAAAATAGACCATTTATACGTAGCAAACATGTCTATAAAAATTAATAAAAAAATAAAAATTATTTTATGGAAAAATGTAGATATATTATTCTTGTTAAGGTGAAAACAAAAAAAAAATAAACGAAAACTAATAAAACGATGAAAAAAAAAAACAGTTGTTGTTACTATAGCAATTTGGCGTGTTAATTTCTAACCAATTTTTGAGGAATGCCATTAATAACGTGATACGCGAAGCAATTCCTTCCAGTAGTGGGTGCACATACTGCCAAATGATAACATGATTCGCAAAAGTAACTCGTCTTCATTTTCAGATAACACACTTTCATTGAACTCTGTCTTTCGCTGAAAGGGTGCTAAATGCTATTAATTTATGGTTATTTGGAAAGTTGTGAACATCTTCGTGCTATGAAATCACAATTTGATTCGTATACCAATTGTGGCAAATTAACTGGAATGCTTATTTTCGAGTATAGTTTACGTGTTCACATTTTTTATGTGTTTGCATGTTAAGGAAGCATGTGTCTCAAATATTTCCAGAAGGCTTGCATACAACTTATCCTGTCAGTTTTCAGTATTCCATATTTTTTCAAGAGCTAAACCTGACTGGCGCATGTGGTTGTGCACGTCTGCTAACGGAGCCCCCTCAAAAAACTAGTGTTGCGACAATTCGAATTAAATAATTCGAATAATTCGATAGTAAATTGAAAGCAACTAATTCGATTAACTTTTTCGATATATCGAGATAAAAATTAGTAGTATTATTTATTATTTATTTAGAATTAGTATACTCATACTCCGACTGGAAACGGAATTAGGAATTATTCAACTGGTATACGCCTACACCTATCGAATATCTACGATGGAGGTCGAGTGAAGCGTTCGTTTTCGTTACTGATATTTCGTAGAGGGAACTGCTGTACTGTAAGGCTGACTGGAAGAGAGAAGAGATAGTAATAGTATTGTAGCGACCAGTGACACAGTACGTGTGCGCGATAACAATTCGTGGCATGTCCTTGTTATCAACTAACATACTCACGGCGTAAACACCGCTCACGGTACTTTTCGTGTTATCAATTTACAAGATGTAAATCATTCTCCGGCGACAAGTAACAAGTTCAATTCTGGAATAATCGAGGACTTTCTAATTATTACTCATCATTCAGGAATACTCAGGATTTCTTCGAGTTCCTGTCTAGAAAGTTCGAAAGGTGTATGTATAGTGATCATCTTTGGACCGAAAAACAGTTAGTTAAAGAAAGCATCAGTGCGCGAATTGAAACCGATAATAGACAGTGATATAAATAAATTATAATATAAATAAGTGAATTGTTGTGATATAAATGGTAGTTCTAAGTTAGTGTTTAAGTGTTATAAATAGTGTTAAATAAATAATTGTTTAAATAAATCGTTTGACTAGAAAATTCGTTACAATTGGTGTCAGGTGTGGGGTCTGCGAATCGACCTCTGGAGAATTTTCTAGTGTAATAAAAATACAAAATAAATAAAATGCCGAAAACGTTGTTCGAGTTGAAAGTCGCCGAATTGAAAAGCGAACTGGAAGAGCGAGACAAAGATACGTCTGGTACGAAGAACATCCTACAGAAACGGCTCGAGGAGGCTTTAATACAAGAAGGTTCCGATCCCAGCACATATGAATTTGAGGACGAATTGGAAAGGAAATTAAATGAAAACTCAAAGAACCTGGAAGAAAAATTGAATGAAAATCTGGAAGAAAAATTAAATAAAAATTCAAAGAATCTTGAAGATAAATTAAATGAAAAACTCGAAGAAAAATTCAATGATAATTCAAAGAATCTTGAAGAATTAAAGGAAAATTCAAAAGCCCTAGAAGAGAAATTAGAAAAATTCGAAGGAAATTTGAAAGAAGAACTGGGAAAATTCGAAGAAGAAACAAGAGAAGAATTAAAAGGAGTAAAGGTTGAACAAGAAGAAATAAACAAAAAGCTGGGGACTTTCGACGAAAGATTGGCTCAAATGGATGAAATGGTTCTGAATCCGGAAAGACGAGAGATCAGTCACCAACTTACGGAAAAGAGACATAGAGCGGTTGACGGCAAAGAAATCCCCGACGTGAAAGAAGAACAGGTCATATCATCCAAAGTGCATATGAAGCTACCAACGTTTGACGGAAAAACCTCATGGACCACGTTCTTGACGCAATTCGAAGTGGCTGCAAAAGCTTACAAATGGACGTTAGAAGAGAGAGCTTCTTCACTTGCCCTTGCTCTGCGTGATGGTGCTGGCGAAATTCTGAACACGTTACCACCGGAAGAACTACTAGACTACCATCGGCTGGTAAAAAGATTAGAGATGCGATACGGCCAAGCACATCTGACGGCTGTGTACCATGTGCAGTTAAAGAACCGACGACAGAAGACAGGAGAAAGTCTTCAGGAATACGAGGCGGATATCGCACGGTTAGTCCGACTCGCCTATCCGGGTACGGCCGACGATACCCTGGAAAGATTGGCCGTCGACGCGTTTATTGACGGAATAAAAGACGACGAAATACAACAGCGACTCTGACTGGACCGGCCGAGGACTTTGGTTGACACATTGGCCCGCGCACTGGAATACGACGTCGTCAAACAGGCGTCGCAACGACAATGTCGAGTGCGAGAATTAAAAGAAGAGTCAGCCAGTCGGGACGATAGACTGGATAGACTGAAAGAGATGATCCGCCGAGTAACGACCAAAGTAGAAAGGAAGCCCAGACAAATCAGGTGCTGGAACTGTGGTAAGCTAGGCCACGTGAGAAGCAAGAGTGAGAGATCTGCTTCTCAAGAAGATAAGCCCCGCGTACAGGAAAACTAGTCAGGGTTGGCGCGGCGGGGCAAACGTCGATCCCAGAGCAAGGAGCCCCCGGTCTAGTTGCACTAACAAAAACCATGAAAGACAGAGCTGATAGCCTTTTTCTTACGGGACACATAAATGGGAAGCGGTGTTTGTTTCTATTGGATACCGGAGCGAGCAGGACAATTATACGAGTCAACGTGATGACTACAAGTAAGCTTCAACCGACTCAATGGAAACTACGTACGGCCGCCGGAGAAATGATAAATGTCCATGGTGAAAGCTACGTCAAGATCCGCATAGGAAAGACCTCCTTCCGACACTGCGCTCTTGTAGCCGAAATTGAAGACAACGTCATTCTGGGCTTGGACGTGCTTCGGAAATACGACTTTTGCCTGAGTTTCCAAAGAAAAGTCGTGACCTTAAACGGAGAAGACTTCCAGCTAACTACTCAGGACACCGTAACATCCCAAGTCCGAAAGCTAAAAACAAGAACGGAAGACGCGCAACGCCTACCAGAAGCCTTGACGAAATTGCGCCAGGAAGCAGGAGGCAAATGTAATCTTAACCAACGACGCCAGATAGAAGGATTACTAAAAGAATACCAAGACGTCTTTGAAGTAGAAGGTGGCAAGAAGGGACGAACCAACGCCGTCCTGCACAAAATAAATACTGGCGAAGCCCAACCCATCCGTCAGCGACCCAGGAGACTACCACTGGCCAAGAGAGAAGAAGCTGAAAACATCATAAGCGAAATGCAAAGGGACGGGGTAATAGAACCATCCACTAGCCCCTGGACATCGCCGGTAGTTCTGGTCAAGAAAAAGGATGGCTCGACACGCTTCTGTGTGGTGTAACGTAGCTCGTCGGGGGTTGCTTGCCAAGCAAAAGGAGGCCCAAAGAAAACACCTGTTTAATCTTAACTACTACACATGTATATTGGCTATTTATATACTCATACACAAACTTGTCAGCTTAAACTATATATGTTATCGTAAATATCCGAGAGTCAGGTTCCACTGTTGAGAAAGGGAAAATTAAAAACGCTTACTATCTGGGTTCGTCCTTCGGGGCGGCGTCCGTAGAGGGTCCTGTCCTTTAAAGGTCTCGTCTCTGGTGGAGTTTCACGGTGCTGGATCGCTCGCGCTTAACTGGACGCCACTTACCGCGATTCCCGTAAACTACCAGGACTCTGGACTTCCGGATCACCTAACGCGTGTAGACGCTCCCGCGGACTTGGTTGAACCTCCTTCCAACAGATTTTCCTGACTCTTTATAGGATCCCACATGGTGCTCTCCTCGCTGTCCCCACACGAAATTTCAGAACTCGGTCACGACCTACATTTGTCGTGAATATGTGTTGAAATTCCGTGTAGCGATTACCTTATCCGTATTTGCGTTGCATCGCATAACAATAATAAATACAAATTTGTGACCCGGTTTTATGTGTCGAAAGTATCAACAAACATATCTCGAAATAAAGGAAAAAAGAAATTTAAATTTTATAAAAATCCGAGCACTATGTGACAGTGGACTACCGCCAATTAAATAATGTGACGAAGAAAGACAGCTACCCATTACCACGAATCGATGACACCCTGGATACACTGTCAGGGTCGACGATATTTCCCACCTTAGACCTCAAGAGCGGATACTGGCAAGTGGCTTTGGACAGGGATGCCAAAGAGAAGACAGCGTTTTCCATTGGAACGGGGCTGTGGCAGTTCAAGGTGATGCCGTTCGGGTTGTGCAACGCACCAGCCACCTTTGAGCGACTGATGGAAACAGTCTTGGTTGGTTTAATTGGAAAGACTTGCCTGGTATACCTCGACGACATCATCGTAGTCGGGAAGGACTTCAACGACCATCTGAAAAACTTGGAGGAAGTTTTCCGAAGACTTCGTGATGTCCACCTAAAATTGAGCCCCAAGAAATGTCACCTATTCCAAGAGACCGTCAACTACCTGGGGCATGTAGTATCCGGAGACGGCGTTTCAGTCGACCCACAGAAAATCAGGGCCGTGCAAGAGTGGCCTGTACCCGCTGACGTCCATCAAGTCAGAAGCTTCCTTGGACTCTGCACCTACTACAGACGTTTTGTTCCTGGATTTGCAAAAATCGCTAAGCCTTTGACACGACTCACAAAAGAGAATAGACCATTTTGTTGGGAGCAAGACTGCCAAGCTGCCTTTGAAGAACTAAAGAAAACCCTCTCGTCTACACCTGTATTGAGCTATCCCCTACCAACTGGAAAGTTTGTCCTGGACACCGACGCTAGTAACATTGGAATTGGCGCGGTCCTGTCACAAATATAGAATGGTGAAGAAAAAGTGATCGGCTACTTTAGCAGAACTCTATCCAAACCAGAACGGAATTACTGCGTAACCAGGCGCGAATTGTTAGCTGTAGTAAAAAGCGTGGAGCATTTCTACAAATACCTCTACGGCAGAAAGTTCTTGCTACGAACTGACCATGCCGCGTTGAAATGGCTCCTGAATTTCAAAAATCCCGAGGGCCAAGTAGCCAGATGGATAGAGAAGCTGCAAGAGTACGACTTTGAAATAGAACACCGTGCGGGAAGTAGTCATAGAAACGCTGACGCCTTATCCAGAAGATCTTGCACGGATAATTGTAAACACTGTCAACGCGTCGAGGAACACGAAGAGGTCAGGAGGATAACTATCCTGGATGAGCAGTGGCAGCCGGACAACATAAAGGCAGAACAACATTCCGACGTGCTCCTAAAAATGTTCCTGGACTGGAAAAAAGAAGGCAGAAGACCAACCTGGCCGGAAGTGGCTGCCAAGTCAACAGATGTGAAATCGTTGTGGGCCCAATGGGATTCCATTGATGAAGAAGATGGTCTCCTGAAGCGCGTCGTTGAGAACCAAGATGGCACAGAAAGCAGACGTCAGCTAGTGATACCGAGAAGCATGGTAAAGGAAGTCCTGCAGTGCCTCCATGACGACCCTTCAGGAGGACATTTTGGTGTAAAGAAGACCCTTGGCAAAGTACGAGAACGATTTTACTGGGTCAACTGCAAGAACGACGTGGAAGATTGGTGCAGAAAGTGCACGACGTGCGCCGCCAGTAAGGGACCTCAGAAGCGACAGCGTGCTCCGATGCGGCAGTATAACGTTGGCAGCCCATTCGAGAGAATTGCCATAGACGTTGCCGGACCATTCCCAGAATCTGAAGATGGGAATAAGTACATCGTAGTGGCAATGGACTACTTTACGAAATGGGTTGAAGCGTACGCCCTTCCAAACCAGACGGCAACTTCAGTGGCGGAAACACTCGTGAAAGAGTTGATTAGCCGATTCGAAGTACCACTGGAGCTGCATTCCGACCAAGGACGAAATTTCGAGTCAGCCATATTCCAAGATATTTGTAAGATATTGGGCATTCATAAGACTCGAACTACAGCCCTACATCCCCAATCAGACGGCATGGTAAAACGAATGAACAGGACCATTAACAAGTACCTGTCCAAAATGGTCTCCAAACATCAGCGAGACTGGGATCGTTATCTGCCATTGTTCCTTTTGGCATACCGATCTTCCATACACGAAACCACTGGACAAACACCAGCCAGGGTACTGTTCGGTCGAGAGTTGCGACTACCATGCGACTTAAAGTTCGGGTGCAAACCTGGCGAAGACGTGGCTGGAGAAGATTACGTCAGTGAACTTCGAAGACGATTGGACGACATCCATGACGAGATACGTTCCCATATGCAGATAGCCAGTGACCGGATGAAGGACGCATATGACATTAAGGCCACTGATGGAGGATTCCATGAAGAAGATTTGGTGTGGCTTTATAATCCGAAGCGTCAAAGGGGTCTTTCGCCGAAGCTGCAACAAGATTGGGAAGGCCCGGTATACGAATCAACGACGTAATCTACCGAATTAGACGTACTCCCAATGGAAAACCAAGAGTAGTCCACTTCAACCGACTGGCTCCTTATGCTGGGGAGAACCACGAGGAAGCTCGAGTTAGAATTGTACAGACTCGATCGCCAGAGCCCCAGTACGAAGAATTCATGGCAGAACCGAGCTTACACCGCAAAGCCAGATTTGGAGCGACCACCGACGTTCAGCAGGACCTATTCGCCGCCTCAAAGGAATACTCGCTGGCCCATTGTGTGGCCAGAGATTTGGACATGAGCCGTGAGATTGCCACGGTCTTTCGAAAGAAGTTTGGGCGACCACCGATGCTACTCGACCAAGTCAAAGATGGAAGAAAAGTATTACAGTTACTCGATGGGACACGATCCATCTTCTATCTAGTCACCAAAAACAAGTCGTCGGAGAAGCCTGCCTACCACTTCTTATGGGACTCCCTGATAGAGCTAAGAGAGCGGTTACTGCACGCTAACATCTTGAAGCTAGCAATACCGAGGATCAGATCTGGGCTCGATGGTCTGGATTGGAGGGTGGTTAGAAACATGCTGGAGGTTTTATTCCGATACACTGGAATAGAAATCTTGGTATGCGCCGGAAATCCACGACGAGGACCGTCACCATTGCAGACAGTTGAGTGCTACTTCCACCTGACAACCGGATGCCGAAGCGGATCCATCTGCAGGTACCGGCATGATCCTATGAGGAAACGGCAGAATGTGATCCGGGACGGATCACCCTTAAGGAGGGGGTAGTGTAGCGACCAGTGTCACCGAACGTGTGTGCGATAACAATTTGTGTACTTCTCATCGCTGACATGCTTACGGCGTAGTCACCGCGCACGGGACTTATCAACGTAAACTTACAAACTCCAGCGACAAGTAACAAGATCAATTCTGGAATCATCGGCGACATTCTAATTATTATTCATCATTCGGGAATAATCAGGATTTCCTTTTCGAATCATCCAGAAAGTTCGAAAGGTGTATATTGTAACGTTTTTTTTCTATGAAAAATCCCGTTACTGAAGTTTTATTTATTTCGATTCAGTTTGTGTTTGTCTTGGTTCAGTTTTGTTGATTATTTCTTAATGTTGATCGACCTTCCGTCTTATCATCAAGGCTAACAACATTCGCGCAGGACTAGGCGATCGATGGAGGGATCGATGAAATTTTCCGGTCGGTGCTCGAGGTCTTCTTCCTCGATCCTTGACACTGACGAGACGTGTGTGTGTGTGTTTTTCTGTTGGTGTTCTGTGCTTGGTTTTGCGTGAGAGTTTTTTTGGTGATCCACTTACCTTTGCATTTTAATAGTTCATGTAAAATTCATTCAAATTAATTATTTCTTTTAAAATCTTTTTTTGCTATTCACTCAATATTTATTTTTGATGTAACTTTGATTAATTTTTACGGAATTTTCCTTAGTACCACGTGGTCTCTTTTTTAAATATCTAACTTTATATTTGTAATCTTTTGGGCCTTTGTGGCCAATTTTTAAATTTTTTCATTTAATCAATTTTTCTCACCTTTTAATTTATATATTTTTAATAGTCAAAATTTTTTATGGTATCTGGGGTGTATCTTGAGTGCATGTTGGTTTAACGACAGACACCCCTACTCCTCCCTTTTTATCCGTTTTTTTTAAGCATCTTCAATGCGAACAACTTTTTTAACATTTGATTAGTATTTTTTAGTTTTAGGAAATTTATCAGCACTTTCATTTGTGCCCTTATTTGTTAGCCCATTGAGATTTTCTTAGAATAGGTTCCGGTTGGATTAGGGGGCTGGGATTAAAGGGTAGGGGTGAAGACATCCTGAAAACTATTTTACAAAAGCAAATAGACGAAGCTCTAGTTTCCAACTACTCTCAATAACCAGTTAGAGGCCGATAAATTCCTGCAGGCGGCCCCCTGAAGATTAAAAGGTTGCTCCATGAAGCTGTTTCACTGATATCCTCTTGCCTCACAACACAGCACGATAAATCCCCGATTATACCCTGAAACCAGCTTCCAGTCCCTACATTGGAGCAGGGAACTTTTCTTTTTGGTGGGCTACATGTGTAATTGTAAGTTTTGTTGTTTATTTTGTTGTGTGTAATTTTGTCTTAATATACTCTTCAAGTTTTATTTGTTTTTTTTAAGAGAGCTTCGAGCTCTCTAAAGCTTCTTCAGGATTCTGCAGGAACCACCGATGCACTACCCGGTGCCCAAGAAAGTTGTCGTTTCATTTATTCTTTTCTTTGTTTGACAAAGTGGCGCCCGAGCACGTTTTCTTTTTAATATTTCATGATAATTAAATTTTTTTAAAAACAAACTATTAATAATTTCAAAACCCAAGTAATAGTTTTGTTAAAATATAAAGTAATCGTCTTTGGGTCAGAGAGGAGTAGTTGTTAAAAAGCATCAGTGCGCGAATTAAACCCGATAAACAACAGACAAGTAATATAAATAAATTTTTATATAAATAAGTGAACTGTTCTAATATAAATAGTAGTTTTAAATTTAGTGTTATATAAATAGTGTTAAATAAATAATTGTTTAAATAAATATCTTTGACTAGAAAATTCGTTACAGTATCATGATCTGGAAACTATAACCATTATACCGTATCTTCTTTACTACTTCTACAAACCTTATTTATATATTTGTATCATAAAACAAAATGTAAAAGGTATTTTTCCCCAACAAAGTGAACGATGCCTATAAACGGTAAACTAAAACAAACTTCATCGTTTCTGACAGCTAATGCAATGAAATAGGGCAATAACACAACCTGCAGATCAAGCAGAACGATGAAATAAAAGAAAACGAAACTTCGAAATACTCCATAAGAATCGTAAAAAGTACAGTAATAGAAATCTTTTATGATTTGGTTTATTGAACCATTAAACGGCTTTCGAATTTCATAATACCACAAAATTTATAACATATTAAACACATGCAGTATAAAAGCATAATCACAACTTTTTTAGTTAGATTTAACATCAATATCTGTTTGTAGTTTAAAGTTAAAGATAAAACCTTGGTTTCAATTAGCTTTTGATTGTAATTTTAAAATAAACTAAAAATAAGACATAGGGTTTAGTTAAATAGTCATCCAAAAAGAGAAATGGAAAGTACCTACAATGGTCAAGAATAATTACAAAAACAAAAAGAAAACATGAATGAAAAGGAAGTTTAGCTACCGAAAGTTAATAGTGTACGTGTTCGGTCACAGAAAACACAATTAACAAAACAAAACAACGAATTTATTTAAGTACTAAAGTTAATTTGACTACACTACAGTTATAAACAAGTCTGCACAATTTATTTCACTAAAAGTCTCCTTTAATCGCCGTTCCGGTAGACACTATCTATCGCTCTCTATGAACTCTACCGCCTCTATGGTTCGCCTGTATCGCCTATCAATCGCTTCCAAACATCAGCTGTTACTGTCAACTAACTCGGTGTGAGTGTCTCGTCCGCCTTTTATAGTCTTCTCAGCCTTTTTCTAGGGTATTCTACAGCCATCTAGTAATCCAATTGTTTTCCCATTGATCTTTGCTGGTGTTTTCTAGATGTTTCAGGAAAGCCGAGAATATTCCTTATGTAATCAGGAAAGATGTTCATTAATTATGCTCACACCAACTTAATGGGGCGTAACACCCCAAAATCCTCAATTTCCTTTTAGTGTACAACTTTCATCTTGGCCTTTGGTCCTCTCTGAATACGGTAGACCACGTCATTCAGCCTTCTGACCACAGTGTAAGGTCCTTCCCAGGCTCGCTGTAGCTTCGGTGAGCGTCCTTTCCGACGGACAGAATTGTAAAGCCACACCTGGTCCCCTTCTCTAAATCCTGTGCTGTTGGCTCTCCGGTCGTACCTGGTCTTCATGCAGTCACTCCCTACTTGGATTTTGTTACGAACGGCTCTATGGATGGTATCGAGTCGTTCCTCTAGCTGCTGTGCGTAGTCGGTAGCCGAAGGTCGCCGATCTTCTGGGTGTCCAAACCGGATGTCCATCGGTAACTTCAGCTCTCTTCCAAATAAAATGCTGGCTGGTGTTCTGCCGGTGGCCTCATGAACCGCACTTCGATAGGCCAACAGGAACAAAGGTATGTGCTGGTCCCAGTCTGTCTGGTGATCGTTGACAACCATTTTCAAATTGGTTTCCAGCGTCGCGTTAAACCGTTCGACCATTCCGTCAGATTGTGGATGTAATGAAGTGGTCCTAGTTTTCTGTACTCCTAGCAGCTCACAGACTTCTCGGAATACCGTGGACCGAAGTTCCGTCCCTGGTCAGAGTGGATCTCCATCGGAACTCCATACCGACTGATCCATTGGTTCACCAGCATTCCAGCGACCGTAGTAGCTTCTTGGTTTGGGATTGCGTACACTTCGGGCCATTTGCTAAAATAGTCCATCACTACCAAGATGTACTTATTGCCAGCAGCTGTTGTTGGGAATGGTCCTGCTACGTCCAGAGCTATTCTCTCAAATGGGGCACCAACATTGTACTGCTTCATTCGCCCTCGGCTTCGAGTCTGAGGTCCCTTGGCTGACGCACACGTTGGGCACTTCCTACACCAATTTTCGACGTCTCTTCTACACTTTAGCCAATAGAATCGCTCTCGCACCTTCTCCAACGTCTTTGTTACTCCGAAGTGTCCTCCACCTCCATGGACTTCTGTCAGCACCTCGTTGACTCTGTTCCTCGGGAGAACTACTTGATGTCGAATTTTAGTTCCGTCAGGGCTTTCCCACACCCTTTTTTAAAAAAAGGCCTCATTTTAAATGACCAGTTGAACTTAAACAAATCTCGCTTGCTCAATATTAATTCCTAATTATTTTTACTCCGTAATTTTTACCCCTACCACTTTGTTAAATTTTAGTATATAAGTCTGATTGTATTTAGTTCTAATTTAAATTATTCTTCCATCTGAAGAAGCAACTGTGTGACGAAATAATTACTGTGGATTACAATCAATTTATTTGTAACTAAAACTTTGTTTGTTTTTGTTGTGATAACATATATTTTGATGAAGTGCACGAATTATGTATTATTTTCAGCTAACACAAAGTAAAATGACTAGAAACACCATGACAAATTCCAAAGGGTATTGAATTACTGGAATCTTTAACTTTTTTAGAGATTTTATACTCCACATTATTGTTTAGACTTTAACAAAACTATTACTTGGGTTTTGAAATTATCAATAGTTTGTTATAAAAAAAAATTTTAATTATCATGAAATATTAAAAAGAAAACGTGCTCGGGCGCCACTTTGTCAAACAAAGAAAAGAATAAATGAAACGACAACTTTATTGGGCACCGGGTAGTGCATCGGTGGTTCCTGCAGAATCCTGTAGCTTTAGAGAGCTCGAAGCTCTCTTAAAAAAAACAAATAAAACTTGAAGAGTATATTAACACAAAATTACACACAACAAAATAAACAACAAAACTTACAATTACACATGTAGCCCACCAAAAAGAAAAGTTCCCTGCTCCAATGTAGGGACTGGAAGCTGGTTTCAGGGTATAATCGGGGATTTATCGTGCTGTGTTGTGAGGCAAGAGGATATCAGTGAAACAGCTTCATGGAGCAACCTTTTAATCTTCAGGGGGCCGCCTGCAGGAATTTATCGGCCTCTAACTGGTTATTGAGAGTAGTTGGAAACTAGAGCTTCGTCTATTTGCCTTTGTAAAATAGTTTTCAGGATGTCTTCACCCCTACCCTTTAATCCCAGCCCCCTAATCCAACCGGAACCTATTCTAAGAAAATTTCAATGGGCTGACAAATAAGGGCACAAATAAAAGTGCTGATAAATTTCCTAAAACTAAAAAATATTAATCAAATGTTAAAAAGTTGTTCGCATTGAAGATGCTTAAAAAAAACGGATAAAAAGGGAGGAGTAGGGGTGTCTGTCGTTAAACCAACATGCACTCAAGATACACCCCAGATACCATAAAAAAATTTGACTATTAAAAATATATAAATTAAAAGATGAGAAAAATTGATTAAATGAAAAAATTTAAAAATTGGCCACAAAGGCCCAAAGGATTACAAATATACAGTTAGATATTTAAAAAAGAGACCACGTGGTAATAAGGAAAATTTCGTAAAAATTAATCAAAATTACATCAAAAATAAATATTGAGTGAATAGCAAAAAAGATTTTAAAAGAAATAATTAATTTGAATGAATTTTATATGAACTATTAAAATGCAAAGGTAAGTGGATCACAAAAAAATTCTCACGCAAAACCAAGCACAGAACACCAACAGAAAAACACACATACACGTCACGTCAGTGTCAAGGATCGAGGAAGAAGACCTCGAGCACCGACCGGAAAATTTCATCGATCCCTCCATCGATCGCCTAGTCCTGCGCGAATGTTGTTAGCCTTGATGATAAGACGGAAGGTCGATCAACATTAAGAAATAATCAACAAAACTGAACCAAGACAAACACAAACTGAATCGAAATAAATAAAACTTCAGTAACGGGATTTTTCATAGAAAAAAAAAACGTTACAAACCCCTATTACCAGGAAAAAGAGGACTGACAGCCAGCCTACCAGAAATCAAAAACGGAAAACATAATAAAGGTGCGAGAGCTAAGAAAGGGAACCAAAAATCTAATACGAATCTAATCCTAAAAAAAAATCGAGGAACTTAAACTCAAACAGACAATTACTAAATATAAAAAATGGAGGCTAATTGCCTAACTAAACGAAAATTATTGGTCAATTCGACCAGACAATGCTACTGCATTGGAAAACGAAAACTAAAACTTCATTTAATATGCATAGCACTTATAATCAAGCGCCCAAGGCAAACGAAAATAAATTAAAAAGAACGGCATTCAATATTCTGCACTTGCTATGCAAGCGCCTATAGCAGATGTAAAGGATTAAATAACGGCATTTGTATATCCTGCACTTACTATGTAAAAGCGCCTATAGCAGACGTAAAGGATTAATCGTAGTCAACGCACGAAATAATTTTTGCACTCGGCAAATTGGGTAACTTACCCTGTCAAACGAACTCAAGAGATTAATCACCTCTAAATCACGCAACGAAAATCGCCTGGATAAATCGCATGTGCAAATAGCACTCTCAAAACTACGTACTCTCGTCATAGAAAAATACGCACTCTACCCTGCATCTAAAATGCAAAATTCTGAAACATCAGAAATAGGCCCACAGCCCAACACTGCATCTAAAATGCAAAACTCCTAAACGCCAAAGACAGGCCCAAAGCCCAAAACTGCATCTAAAATGCAAAACTCAAACACTAACAAAAGGCCTAAAGCCCAAAACTCTATATCAGGACTCAAACCTGAAAACGCAGATACATTCCGCATCCGGAAACCATAGCACTCACTATTGAGCAAAAAACCAAACTGCAACTAAACGCTGCACCGCATCATATCCAAAACCAACGCGCACAGAAATATGCATCAAAAATGCACAACTGCATCAAAACTGCATAAGAAACCACCCTGCATAGGGAAAATGCATCTAAACTGCACCAATAGTGTGCAACAACAAATCAACTGCACTAAAACAAATGCAAAAATCTAAACTGCACTAAAACAAGTGCAAAAAAACCTAAACTGCACCAAAATAAGTGCATGAATATAAACTGCACCTAATCAAAAGCACAACTGATTACTCAATAATCGAAAACTGCAGCTATCTGCAAGTCAAAATGCAATACCAAATCACATCGCATAAACATCGCACTCATATAGCAACTAGCTCAAATAGTAGGCATCAACTATAAACAAATCGAAACCAATAAACTAAACTCAAAAGGCATGTGCATCGAGCACCAACAAAAAAACGAAAAAATCACTTGAAAGTGAAAATAAAATTCAAAAACATAAATCTACATTCCTAGCTGTAAAAAATGCATTCTAAGCTAGAATGAAACTTAACGGAAGAACTATCCCGACTTAAGTCGAAAACGTAAACTAAAAACTTTCCTACTCGGGAATAAAACGAAACTTAATCCAAAATGGAATTCATAGAATTCTTTAAAAACGAAAAAATAAAAAATAAAAAATTAATTGGCTAAAAGCCATACGTAAAATAGGAATGGCTTTCATGAGCCAAAAGAGGACATTTGTGGAGCTAGATAGGGAACAGTAAAAAAAAAACAACAACAAAAGGGAATGGCCAAAAATAAATTCAGAAAAAATTTTTCTTTTATTCCAGTATGCAGTCAGGTACAACATGACCGAAAAGGGACGGTAAGAACCCACGGGAACCTAAGCAAGAAAGAAAGAAAGACCTGAAAAACTGATATCCATTTCCTACGAAATGCCAAATAACAGTAAAAAAGTGTACAGTTGGGGTTCCAGCCCGAAGTAAAATGACCTGAAAGTACTAGGATTGAGGAGGCGAAAAACGAAAGTGAAACGTAGTAAATTCCAGAGGTGAACTTGGGAAATGAAGCCAGGAATTGTTATAGGCAAATTATGAATCGAAAAATATGATAATGAATACGAAAGGAAGTAAGATACGCATACACAAGGGAAACTCTCTTCGAAGGGGAGACAGAACCTCATTCACTCTGGTTGTGAGCCCAATTACCCCTAAGGCACGCATACGCTACGAACCCAAAACCTTTGGCCGATTCATGCCCCTAAAAAAACTCGCGATGGGGTTGTCCCATGCACTCACAGATGCACTACCAAAGGAAAGCACGAGAAGAGGTAAAAATGAGTGGAATCATGTTGGAGACAAAGGGTTGGAATTTACTCACATGCATGAAGCAAACAAGAGTCTAAAAAGGGAACAGAGGGACTCCTGACCAACATCATACACGTAGTGAGAGCTGATAGCACCCCTCACTCAAGGTGTGAGAATCGAAGAAGAAAGAGATAGAACAACAATCCTTGGCACTGACATAACTAATGTATGGAAAACAAACACGAAGAGGAGCTGCTCTAAAAGAAAAGAGATTTATTGGATCGTGAGCTACAGCGACGTCTGGATCAGCAGATTTAACTGAACAAGTCTCGTTATCTGAACGAAAATGAATGTACCAAAACATTGTCCTGGAAAATTTGAAAATCCTAAGTTTCCTAAACCAACATTATTCCCTAATACAGGAACATCATTCCTGGAACCTGAAGCAGAAATTAAACGTGCAGTAGACACGACCTTAACCAATAAAGAAGAATTAACAGGAAGTATAAGTGATGACGTATCAGTTAGTCGACTATTTAATATACTAATAGACAAAAAAAAGGTAGTGAGCATTTGAATTACAAACTTTAGTTAACGTAATCTTTTTGAAATGCAACTCTGCACGAGAAATATTCAAATTACAAAATAATTCGCCAATTTTACTTGGCTTCAATTTACATGAAAAAAATCTCTTGGCTCTCTTTTCTAAGTAATTGTACATAATTTCAAAAACAAATAAATTTAACAGAAGTTAACTCAATTAAAGTATGATTTTGTATGGTATCTCTAATCACTTACATACTGCAGAAATTAGCCAAACTCACGATACACATCCAAGTTTTCCAAGTCGACTACAGGTTTTGACTCACTGTAGTTTCGTCTAATACGTCATCATAAGGAAGGATAAGTCAATCACCACAGGAATAATAGAGAAAACATCCACGTTGTAAAACAAATACCTAAAATTTTACACAAGTTTGAAACTGTACAAACAAATTTAAAAGATATAAGATAAGTAAATAGACAATGGTTTTCAAACTGTTACAAAAGTAATCAAAGATAAATTACACAAAGTTAAATACAGGAAATGCAAAAATAATGCACAAAATATAAAATTAAACACAAACAAATTTTGTTTACCAGTTACAATAAATACAAGAAAAAAATTGCAATCAGGATTCTTCAGGTCCCTGCTCGGGCGCCAATTTAACAAAACTATTACTTGGGTTTTGAAATTATCAATAGTTTGTTATAAAAAAAAATTTAATTATCATGAAATATTAAAAAGAAAACGGGCGCCACTTTGTCAAACAAAGAAAAGAATAAATGAAACGACAACTTTATTGGACACCGGGTAGTGCATCGGTGGTTCCTGCAGAATCCTGTAGCTTTAGAGAGCTCGAAGCTCTCTTAAAAAAAACAAAAAAAACTTGAAGAGTATATTAAAATACATTACACACAAAAAACAACAAAACTTACAATTACACATATAGCCCACCAAAAAGAAAAGTTCCCTGCTCCAATGTAGGGACTGGAAGCTGGTTTCAGGGTATAATCGGGGATTTATCGTGCTGTGTTGTGAGGCAAGAGGATATCAGCGAAATAGCTTCATGGACCAACCTTTTAATCTTCAGGGGGCCGCCTGCAGGAATTTATCGGCCTCTAACTGGTTATTGAGATTAGTTGGAAACCAGAGCTTTGTCTATTTGCCTTTGTAAAATAGTTTTCAGGATGTCTTCACCCCTACCCTTTAATCCCAGCCCCCTAATCCAACCGGAACCTATTCTAAGAAAATTTCAATGGGCTGACAAATAAGGGCACAAATAAAAGTGCTGATAAATTTCCTAAAACTAAAAAATATTAATCAAATGTTAAAAAGTTGTTCGCATTGAAGATGCTTAAAAAAAAACGGATAAAAAGGGAGGAGAAGGGGTGTCTGTCGTTAAACCAACATGCACTCAAGATACACTATTTGACTATTAAAAATATATAAATTAAAAGGTGAGAAAAATTAATTAAATGAAAAAATTTATATGAACTATTAAAATGCAAAGGTAAGTAGATCACAATAAAACACTCACGCAAAACCAAGCACAGAACACCAACAGAAAAACACACATACACGTCACGTCAGTGTCAAGGATCGAGGAAGAAGACCTCGAGCACCGACCGGAAAATTTCATCGATCCCTCCATCGATCGCCTAGTCCTGCGCGAATGTTGTTAGCCTTGATGATAAGACGGAAGGTCGATCAACATTAAGAAATAATCAACAAAACTGAACCAAGACAAACACAAACTGAATCGAAATAAATAAAACTTCAGTAACGGGATTTTTCATAGAAAAAAAACGTTACAAGACCAAACAACTATTGTCAAGAAAGAATACATATTTACTTCTGCAATATTGAAGGGAATAAAGTGTTTAAGGAAGTGAAACTCTCCTGAAATTTAATTTGTACTTACACTCTTTTACAAGAGTGTTTCACAAAAGGTGCACGGAATAAAGTTTAAAAATGGTACTAACACGGGATTACGCAAATTGGTGCTAATGTACAAAAAAACTCTCTTAATATTTAAAGAATTTCATCAACAACCGCTACAAAAGCACGTCGATGGAAGCACAAACAGCTATCAAATGAGCACAAAAAAATATAAATTCTCTTGGGAGCTTTTTGAGAATTTCAAATTATCATTCACAGGGACTAGGACTGGCTTTTGTCTTTTTGGTATAGGAGTTGCTAAGATTTCTCCTAGGGAGGGAGGACAAATTTTCAACCCTTACCCTTCATTACCGGCTGTAATTTTTACATAGTCTAGGGAATAGATTTTCAATAGCTGATGGAAGATGTTCACAATAGTTTACAAGGTTTTTTTCATAAAATTTTATTAGTGTAATGGTACCACGTGCGACCCCCTTGCATTAATAGGAAGTGCAGAATTCGATTAAGTTGAAATCTTGACTGCAACTACAATTTTTTTTATGTATCAGGAACATGGGAAAATTCATATCGTATTCAACCAAAAGGACTGTGTTCAGATATGCCTCTAAATTCTATCAAACTGTATATTATCCGCAAAGGTAATACAGGCAGGTGAACTGTAACTTACTTACCCTTAATGACATTATCAAACACAAGTCTCTCTCTTTTTTATCCAGGAAGTTATATTTTATATCGACAATGGAATACCTATGCAGTGTTCTTCATACTGAGTAGTAAATCAAACGTTTAGATTTAGAAAAACTAAAGGTGCTAAATAGAAAAGTACTTATATTTTTTATGAGGAATTCGTATGAAACACAAATTTTAATACGAAAAGAAGTAAATAAAGCACTTGGAGGAGTTTCACTATGTTTTATTATTGCTCAATGAACATTTCGCCTTAATAGGGCATCATCAGGAGTATTAAGTGTACTGAAGAATTTACAATAATTTTGGTTTAAATACATATATTAATCTACCAACATAGGATCTAAGAAGGGGTTAATACCGAAATGTAGTTGATCTTTAGATAATATTTTATTAGACAAAACTGCTTTGTTGATTTCTAAAATTTAAAATCGATCTAATATTTTTCCACCCTGTAAGTGGTGTAATAGTTTAAAGTTGTTTTTATTGCATGTGTGTTTGTTGTTTATTAAAAGGGAGGAAAGTATTTAGCATTACGAATGTGTTCGTTCCCGATGTAAACAGTAGGGCAATCGGAACAGGTAATTTAGCACCACTTTTATCGGAGTTGTTGTACCTAATTCTTAGTTAATTTATTATTTACTAGAATTTTGCCTAAAGTGAAATTAAACATAAATATTTTGCTTTGAGCGTCTATAAATTATATGGGGAAATACTAATTACAACCAGATAAGGATAATATGCACAAATGCGCTATCTGTTGATATTACTTGTAAATAGCAATTTTCGGATTATTGGTTGCTACTAACGTTTTAGCTTCCGAAGCTATTTAAAATGACTACTTTTTGACATTTGCTACAGGGGACAGACTAGTCTCACATCCCTCCCCCTGGACAGTAATTGGTAAAAATTTTAACACTATGAGTCATTTTTTGTGGTTTTTTATAGCATGGATTGCTATTGCGTTTTCCTTTTTATATAAATTAAATTATCTCACAATCTACTCATTGTAAGCATACCTACAAATCGATTATCAAACCTTAAAATTTCTACTTTTATGTAAATTCGTTGTAAAATAATTTACTACATATTTAGCGCCAACTTCCGGCAAAATCGGAAGTGGCTGACGATTGAAATAATTTTCTTTAAAATAATTTTTCTTAGGTTTCAACAGTTTTCCTAAAACGTGCAAACTTAACTTGAAGAATCCTGTAGATTAAATGAATAATTAATCAATAAAAACATTTTTAACTTTCTCACTTTATACCTTCGTATTATTTTAAAGTTAAGTAAGATTTTGGCATAGGCATCTGTCTCATTTCAAAAAAATATATTTTACAACAAACTCTCTCTTTGGCTATAGATTATTAAATGCTCATGACCATGACTTACAAAGGTCCCTAAAAACAGTTAAATTCCGCGCTTTTTCTATTATAGTTCACACTAATCTTAGAAGATGGCGCGTATGGCGCAAAAAATGGAATTTTTCTTCTATGATGTGATGTATCTATGTTGTTAGTCGTTCTATGGTCGTTCTCAATGTTCTCATGCAAATGACGTCTGTCAACAGAAGTCTGTCATTTTGTGTAGATGTTTTTAACAAAATTATTTTTCTCTAGGGTGTGAAAAGACGAAAAAGTGCCATTCTATTTAGATGTAAAAGATTCCAAGTTTCGTAATAAATGTGTAAAGGTAAGCAGCCTTATTCATAGTCAACGGTTTAGTAGGATCTAAGTAGTTTACTAACTAGTAGCTACTAAGACGCTACTATCTGCATCGTATTCATAGACGTCAGTTAGTACGCTACTAGCTAGTAGAATGGTTTGCGTCGAAACGATTTGACAACGGCGCGAAATTGTAACAAATGACCTACTGAACGTCTATTTTTGACGTGTAACGGCCTAACCTTACTTTTAAGTTAACTTATTATTCAATACAGTGTATGGAAGAGTTTTTGGTGTGTTTTCTCTTTTACGTATTTTTGTAGTAGTGTAGCTGTTATTTACGTTCAACATTCCCATAACAATTAATATCGAAAAAATTATCAATTTAAGAAGTTACATTACAAAAAATACTCAGAATTGGCTATACATATTTAACACATGTATACCTAATGAATAACTACCCCACAATGTACAAACTGTAACACCAACTCCATCCAAACAATGGGATATATCATCAACTGCCCAGGACTAAATACCCAAAGAAGAATATATAACAATATCTAATCGATAAAGGACAATTTAAACAACCCAGAGTTGTATAAAATGCAATGATGTTCTCGAAGGAAGAAATCAGCTTCTAATATTAACAACCTTTATTTTGTCCGGTCTACAAATAGGATTTATTTCTCTCAGTGGGATGTATTTACTGACAAATAAATAAATAAACTTACTTATGTTCTGAGCCTGAATAAATTACTAATAAATTCAATTATTTTTCATTTACGAATCATTATTACGCAATTTACTTTAAAATATACAAACTAGATGTTAATTCAATAAAGTTTGTAATTATTTCAGAAAAAACGATTGAAATAATTTTTAAAAGATAACTGCCCACTGAAATAAATTAACACGACATGTACCAGTTTGATTTTTAATTTTTCAATTCAATTTTATAAATCCTTTCTATTTTCCATCTTATTCTTGTGGTATTCTTTTTAATTTTGTATTTTGTACCAATAACCCGCTTCTTAAAAGCCGTAGATTAATTTAAGATCTACCACTCGAGGTTGTTTATCATATTTGTACCACTTAAACACGGGCCACCACGCTACTAACTTTTTTAGTAGCTACTAAGCTTAGTAGTCTACCAAATGTCACTATGAATACGATTTTCTTAGTACGCTCTTAGTAGCTTGCTAGTAGTCACTACTAACTGACTATGAATAAGGCTGAAGATCACTATAACATTTTCAAATAGTGCACTTTTTTTTGGAGATATTTTTGTATATTAAATCCATATTACAGAATTTTCATATCACCAATGTTTTTAAATGATAACTCAAATTCACTCCATTGAACGTTTAGATTTTGTATGTTAATATTCAAGTTAATTGAGGTAAAACCACGTTTTTTATGAATACTAATTCACATGTTAATTAATGTAAAAATTCTGACGTCAAATCTTAACTGTACACATATGTAATAGGTACATATACATAAAACTTATAACAAAATATTTAGAAATTCATAGTAATGTATTCTAATGTACGTTTGATGCAATGGTTATTTAAATAGTTTAATAAAATTGGCGTATATTATCTTTCAACATATTTATTTAAGAAATACTTAAGTAATTTAAAATAGTGGACATTATATTGCTTGTGTGTGCAGATACCTATACAAATGTTTGTGTTTCTACTTGCCACTGTTTACACTAATAAGAAGAATACTTACACAATTTTGCATAATTTAGGATTGACTTACATGTGATCCATTGCTGACTTGTAAGCAACAATTATTAAACAAAGCACTAGATTCATTTCCCTGTTGTAGGACTGTACCTACCTGATCAAATATATAAATAAAAAGGACCATTTATACCCTTTAGTTAAATAGCTCAGTAGTACGACTGTCATGTAAGATACCAGAGTTCTGGTCATGGCTGATACAGTATTTTTTTTTATTTGGTACTCTAATTTGAAATACATAGTATAAATCATACTAAGTCTACTTAAACCCTAGGACATCTTAGTAACATTGGTATCTGAAGATGTGTTTAGTTGTTCCTGACTCATATTGTAAAGGCTTTTGTCTTTATTACTCTGGAATAAATCTGATGTTTAACTTTATAGACTAAAAATAATCTTAAAATTATTACATTTGACACTACAGTAGAAGTTATATATATGTGTTTTTTTTTTTCTTAATTTTTATTGTCTTCTATTTCATTTTGAATTACTTATCATTCATTTTAATTTTAGGCACACCTGAAAATGGAATACCCTCAAATGCGAGATTTTTCCGAATTTTGTGAGCAATTGAACGAAATGCGTCTTCGTTTTTATAAATGGGACAGTTGTGAAAGAACCGTAGCTCTATATTATTTGATGGTTGGTCTTCCATTTGCAAATGCTCGATTTTTACAGCATGCCTTGGAACAATCAATTGCTGCTGTTAATACTCCTGAGGCACAAATAATGGAAAGAAATGCAAATGATCCTATTTTTATTTCTAATCTACTTTCCGAACGACCACAATTAGTGTTATCCATATTATTATCACATTTGCCTTTATTAAGCCCCAATAACAGGGAAGCCGCAGAGAGCTACCTTGTCACAATACAGAGGGTATTGTCCGAATTTGTCGCCCAGCCTTATAAAATATACAACGAATGTGTAGAGATAATGTCTTATGTTTTTGTACATCCTGCATTTAACAAAGAAGAAAAGAAATCATTCAAACAAGTATTAAAACAGGTAGGATTTCCATGATACATTTGTTTATATATTGCATTGCGTTGTGTATCAAAGGCCAATTTAGTTATATTATTGTTATGTTACTTTTACTTATTCTTGTATTACAGGTGATGGATCGAGTTTATCCAAACAATTTCAATCAGCCAGTGAACGAATCCAGTGATGAATCAGTGTCTCCTAACCCTGAACCAGTGAATTTCTTCACTTCTGTGGTAGACAATCGACGTCTTAACCGTCGTAGTAATAGTTTGACTCCAGTACAAACAAGTTCCCATGAAAATCTTTCTCAGGTTCCTGAAAACAGCTGGTCATCACAAGAAAATCTTTCGTTGCCTGTTTCAAAACCAAGAAGTTATTCCCTATCAAATGACAAAACGACCTCTGTCTCTATGAATCCGCCTAATACTATGACTTCCAGTAGTTCTGAGACTCGATTGCAAGATCTTCAAGCAAATGGTAGCAATTTTCCACTTATGAAAGGTATCATATGTTGGTTAAAATCGTTGAGATTGCACAAATATAGTTGGGTTTTTAACAACTTAACGTACCAGCAAATGATGGATCTGACAGAACGTGACTTGGAAAATTTGGGAATTACCAAAGGAGCCAGACATAAGCTCCTAATAAGTATTGGGAAATTAAAAGAACGAGGTCAGAACTTAACTGAACTAGAAGCAGAAGTAATGAACGGCGGCGATTTAGTCGTTGCACTGAAGAAACTTAAGGGAATTTTGCAAACGCCTTTACAAGCTTCATTCGGAGAAGATCTACCTACACAGTTCGTGAAAGTGATGGGCAAAGGTTCGTTATAACATCAATTTTTATAATGTGAAGCTTATTAAATTTTTTAACAGTGTGTACCCAAATATTGATGCTTCGCCAACCAACAGAGGAATGTTTACTTCTTTTCTCATCTTTATGTGAAAGGGCTGAAATGTCAGATGCATTCACTGGAGAGCAAAAAAGACGTCTTGTGTTATGGAGAGGACAAGTGGCAAGAGGTACCCAAATTGTTGCCCCAACTCATCCTCAGCAGACTGGTCATTGCAGTCAACACAACAAGTAATTTTTTATCTTCTAGATCTTTCTTGAGCAGCGTCTGTGGGGGAAGCTACTAACACAGGAGAATTGAAATGCAGCTACATTATTTCTATTCTCCTCTGCTGTGTGTTTCCTCTACTGTCGCTGTTTTTCCTGATGCTCTGACAAAATAGCAATTTTTAAATGAAATTTTTTAATTACGAAGTTAATTTTTCTTCATTGGCCACTGAATTTTAATAACTTATTCAAAAATTTGAGCTAGAGTGGTTCATATAAAATTATTTGTTAAAACATTCTTAATTGTAATTGTGTCCCTCATTGACATACTTATTATGCTCAATAATCTTTACTTTTCCCAGAAAACTGATGTTACAAAATTCATCAAAAGAAAAAACCATCTTTCCAAATAGTTTTCTCAACAAAACTAACTTCGATCGATATTTTAGGGTTCTTAATCTTCTGTACATATTACATCTGATAGTTTTAAGATCAATGCGAAAAACGAACTAAAATTGCAAATTGCAATGAATGTATAAACATTGTACATACAGGGTTCTTCAAACTTAATGGCACAGTAGATTGTTTAGGGAAACTAAAGCTGTTAGAGATTTGAAAATTTGGAGTTAAGTCTTACAAATGAATCAAAGCACGTCGGGCAAAAAGAATATACAAAAAACAGACAACGTTTCGCCCTAAATTACATATTTTTATCAGGAGAAGTGTTGCAACAATAACGAAATTAAGTGTGAGGTACATTATCTGACGAAACTTTTTTTTTCTAAGAAGCCCATTCTGTTTAATAGTAATATTTCCCCTTGGAGAGAATATGTTCCTCAGGATAATAAAATTTCTATTTTGCAACAATTAATGAAAAGTCTGCTGCAGGGCATTTGGATATTTTTAAAACTTTAAGGCCTAATACGTACGTAGAAGTCTTTAATTTTATTACTAAGTGTAGGGTTTGTACTGAGCAAAAAGTTTCAAAAACTTACCTTTGGGACTTATGTGCACAACGGCATGTATCTTACTCATGGCAGTGTATTACTCTAGATACTGTTGGTCCTCTTCCTCGTTCTCCCTCTGCCAACATACGTCTTATTGTTGCATACTATTTTCCCAAAATGATTTTTATGCATCCCTTGCATAAATTAACTTCTAAATATATACGGTATTCACTAGTAAGGAGTTTAGAAACTTTCTCAAGAACTATAAAGTTCCTAATTTCTAGTTAAAACTCCGTTACTCTCCTCAATGTAGCACTACAGAGCGTTAGAATCGAGTTATAGGCAGTTTTATTCGTTCTAAGATTCACAAGAATTGGAATGTCGAGATTTAAAAAATTGCTTATGCACTCAGATCAGTAGTTCATGGGCTTACAAACAATAGCCCTAATTTTTTTAATTTTCTCGTCATGTTCCTATTTGAAGTACTTATTGTGGTAAAAAGTTGCCCATGTTAGGTTGTGATATTGCTCCAGCGATTTAAGAAATTTAATCTAAAGTGGACGATTGTTTACATCGAGCGCATCTCAAGTATCAGCAACGATTACATAAGAATTCTCAAGGGTTCGTTGAAGGTGGATTGGGATAATAATTATGTATTGTCAGATTCCTCCAATGGTGTAGCTTTTAAATTTGTTCTGTCGTATGCTTAATAAGGACTTGAAACCTTTTAATGAACTCTCTTCTGATAATTCAGTCATTTCTCAGGACCACCCCCAGTAGGCAACCATTTCTTTTTATTGTCGTGTCGCTTTGTTCTTCGTCTCACCTTGCGCGAGGAGTGCTAACAGCTCTCAAACTTATATGATGTTAGTTTGGAATTAAGGATTATGATCTATACAAGGTTTTCAGAAAAAAATTTCGTTTTTTAGAATAGCACGCCTGTTATTTTATCATTCAATTTCACTTTTAATTCTCTTTCGATCCATACAAAAATATCCTTTATTTAAATAATTTAGCATTTGCATTTACTTGCATACATGTTTCATAGGTATTTGAAAAATTTGTGTGCACTTGACAGCATTTCGTTTTTCATTTCTTCTATTAACAGCTTTTTGATTGTTATTATTTTTGATATTTTACACCATAGCATCAATTTTACATAACGGTATTCTCGGATTGCTGTTTTACATCACAAAATCTCTTTATTTAGACTGTCTTAAATTAATTTTTTTTTGTTTGTAGCACATATATACGATTAGTATGTAATATTTGATCAATTATTTGTTTCAGGTACCATGGTGTCCATACACAATATCTTCCTATAACGGGTTCGACATTCCTTCAGACGTACAGCAATCAAAAGAGTTCATCTTATCCCAATGTACAAAATAATCCTAATATTGCGGCTCATCGACATTCGCTTGGCAGCGTTACCCTCCAAAACCAGCTGTATATTCTGAATGGTCAGTTCCCGATGACGCATGGACAAACTGCCACACATACAGATAAGTGCAGTACCAAGCCTTACCATCTTTTTAATAACAATAACAATGGTCATGCTGGTAAGGACGTGCATGTTCATTTTAAGGACAGTTCCGATTCAGAAGAGTTCGAAAGAACCTCAGCACCTTCGGTTGTTAAAAAGACCGACATTGAAAGTAGCCTCGAATCGCTGTGCCTACAAATGATGGAACATGCTCTCGGTCCGTAAGTAAAAATAAAGAACATTATTTTAACACAGCCCCTTCACTTGGACGGTGGCGAAGTGCACTTATCGTTAATAATCATTATTTTTTTATTTACTGTCTAATTTTTTATCGTTTTTATTTGTTGTATTTGTTTTATGTAAAATTGGCTAACGACGAAATAGTAAAATTGCACCTAAAAGGAAACTGAAATGACTGAAACATTTTAGGTGTAATTTATTCGAACTATAGATAGTTACATAAGTTAAATTTAATATTAGTTAATTCCTATTGAGACAAGCATATTGAAAGTTACTATGCAAATATTTTATCACATTGAGAATTAAAATCTATATGAATAGAGTTACGAATTCTTGCATGTATTTGGTCGTTGGCCTTTAGATGTTGAAGAAGGTGTTGATTGTTAATGGCAATTATAGAAATTCAGTAAATATTCTGAAACTAAGAACACTAGAGACAGAACTATGCAGCTACAGTATGAGCTGTAAGAACTTCACTAAGATATGAAACGATGGGAGTTAGGTTCAGGTTTTGTCTCAATTCATTTACTTTCTAATCGTAGTAATTACATGTTGTCATTAACAGGCAATCAACATCTTTTAATTTCATTTTTTCGTCAATGAATGTAGCTGCTGGTTTATTAATTTTATGCCGCCCTTATCATGAATGAAAGAACTTTTTAAATTTTACTGCTTCTATCAAAAAGGGTGTGATAGGAAAATAAAAGTAGATGTTTTGATACATAATGTTCGGTTGATATGTGTAAGATACAGAAAAGGAATATGCATCATTAATCATAAAATGTTGATATCGCGATTTAACGTATAATCAGTGTTTCAAATTTTCAGTGTTGCCCTTAATTTAAATGATCGTAAGTGACAAATATATCTTTTCATTTTGAAGTTTGCTTCTACTCTTATTTTCAAACGAGTGAAAGCTATTAAATATTGTATTATTACGGTAAAAACTAAAACAATGGATTTTACTTTTTTACAATTATTTTGATGTTTCTCGTATGTTAGAATCTATTTTTCATACCTTTACAACTTCAAATTCTTTTTAACTTTTGAACGTAATTGATGCAAAATGTGAAAAATTTTAATTAGTATTTTAATTTGTTTTTGATACTTTGTTACTGTTTAAATAATTTTTATTCGAAATTTAAATCAGTATTTGACATGAAAAAAGCTTTGCAACATATTTATGGCATATTATAAATTAGAATATTCATAAACAATATAACAAGATTAAAATAATGTTTTGAAAAGGTTTTTGGTGCAGCTTTAATGTTTTCTACAAAGAGGCTAGTAATAGGAGAATAAATTGCATGGAGTCGCGTAAGAGCATCACTAATTGTGCGCAGTACACAGGGCCATCAAATTTATCACGAAGCATGTATATAATACGCAAAAGGCTCTTGTTTATTATTCGTATTTGACAACTTTTGGCCTACTAATACAGCAACTCTGGCGTTTTCAATCCTTTATTTGTTAGAATGCTTTTCAGGTTAAATTTACCCTCCTATTTCGATTCTTCTAGATTTTTCGTTATTTTTTATAACTAAAATTTAATCTTTCTATTGTTTGGAGCAAATACTTCTTATACCGGGTGTTTCAATAAGGGAAGCCATCGACCATATCTCGGAAACCACTGGATATAGAAATTCGTTAAAATAGCCATAAGAAAATCTTGGAAATTATATTTTAGTTCCGCATTTCACCGCAAGGATGTGCAATTGATAAGGTGACTCATAAAATTCAAGATTTCTCCGAAAATTCTCATATTGCGCGAACTTAAAAATTACGCCCTTTTGTGGTGAAATGCGGAACTTAAAAATAATTTCCAAATTTTTTTCGTGGTCATAATTTTATTTTCCTTAAATTAATAACCCAGTAGTTTCCGAGATATGGCTATAAATATGAATATATCTTAAATAAACACACCCCATTACTTTCCATGAGATGCAGCCATGAGTCTTAAGAGTATCAAATAGTGCAACGTTATCTACTTTTCTCCCTAAGCTAATTTGGTGTAAGAAGTATTTGCTTCAGACCAATACATTTTTCTTTGATTGAATTAATTATGGTTGACGTAAATATATTTTAATTTTTTTTATAAATCCATCGATCAATATATGTATCGTACTGACAACAAAATTAATGTAATATGTATAGTAATTTTATTTATTTTTCGCTATTTGAGAAAAGTAAGTTAATGTGCTTTGGAGATTTTATAATTCCTTCATTATGTAGAAGTCATAGCATTTGAAAAACTATGTGTCTTTTCGAATCTCTGGGTGTTTTACACTTTTACACTTTAGTGTTGGTTAAAATTACACAAGACTATAAATGGTAACTGTTCATTTCAGCATTTGAAATGAATACCCATTATAATTTTGCTATAATATAACTCTAGACAATCAATCAGTAAATATATAATATAATTTGTTTTAATATTATTATTATTCTTGAAGGTAAAACACCTTAGAGAGACATAGTCCGGTCAGAGTATATTACTTAAAAAATATCTCACGTGGTAATCATGTGGAAAATACTAGACCAGAGTTTTTTTTAAACTGAACATTTTTCTGCTACCTCGACTGGACTAATAACGGTAAATAGGTTAAGGGTATAGTAAAAGAAGGCAATATTTTGTTATAATGAGACTGTGCAGTTGATAGTAGAATTGCGAGCATTGAATGTTAGACATTTTTTACTGCAGGCAGAAAAAATATTAATATTACACGAATATGATATTATGTAATTTTGTTACTACGTTAAGTTTATATTTATTATTTTATTCTATTCCCTAATTAATAATACTTCATTTAAACATACTATGTTAGCGATCAGTAATATTGAGTTGTTTTTTTTTTTAATTATCTGATTTTACATTTATTATCGTAAGACTGTATTTTATTAAATTGTGCTAAGCATAGACACTTTATTGTATATTAGGCCACTCAATTAGTTTGAGCTTCCGAAAAAACCTAATCCGAAAGGTGATTTTCAGCATTCACAGTAATATTTTCCCATACACTATAAGTATGAAAGCGATTTTTTAAATAGTGTATGATATTATTACTTTGGTAATTGTGCCGATACTGTTTTTTTTTTGCATATCAATTGATTAATAGTATTAATAATAATTGCTTGACATCCAAGTAGTTTTCGTAATGGTTAAAGAAACTGATTAGGTTGGCCTATAAGTCGGTTATTTTAAAAAATGTGGGTGTGACATTTAGTAAAGTAAGCGTATTTTTGTGACGCTTTAAAGAATGTGAAATTCAAACTTTAAAAACTTGAGTGCAGTTTATTATTATGTGTTATTTGGTGAACGATATCCGGTATTTTTTTTAAATACCATTGATAATTGCATTTATATTTCAGACATAAAATTCCCACTTATGCCTGTAAAAAAAACTATTTTACTCACAGGGAAAACTAGCGTGCTTCCAAGATATTTTGATTTAGACAATGAAAGGGTAACAGTTTAAAGTTTAAATTTCGCAATAGTTGCCTGATTAACAAAAAAAAAAAACAAAAATATAAAATAATGCATGCTATAATAATAAATAAAAATCGATTATAAATTGATTCATTAACTGTCTGAAAAGTCTAGTCTTAAAAAGCACTCTCGATTTGCATTTTCTTCAACCTGTTGACAATTTCATTTTTGTGAATGAAACAGAAAATAGCAAATCGATTATAATTTTAGATGTTTCGTGAATAGTGACTCATGCATGTACGTGATGTAGTTGTGTGATAAAATATGCCCATTGGCAACACTGACACAAAAGACTGATTTCTAAATAAAGATTTTTCTTGTACATCTATCTTTTATTCGCTAATTTGCGATAATCTTATCAATCCCTTATACTATGCAATGCTCCCATCCTAATTCACGTAAAATCTCGGAAAATCATCATTGTTCTTTACCAGTGGCCATGCGTGGGGGGGGGGGAGGTCAAATTGAAAAAACAATCATCCTTAATAGGAAATAAGTAAGAATGGTGGTGGGTGGAGGGTAAGATTTAAGTGTAGGAATGCTTGGGGATTCGAATGGAATTGGGATTGCGAATAAGGATGATAGTTGGGATGAGAATAAGAGATATAATTTAGGAATTGGGGTGATGTCGAGGAAGAAAGCGAAGCACGGTGGCCAAATTAGGTACCTACTGAAAAACCAAGAAATTGCAGGGAATTCTAAGCTTTTTGGAAAAGAGGGAATTTTACCAGAAGACTAAAAAAGCTATTTTTATAATTTTGCTTATTTAGGGATAAAAACCAATCATTTTTTCACTTGTTTTGAGATTAGATTAACCCTGAAATGCACATGGTCGTCTAGAGGCGGACTTTATCTATATCGTGTATAAGGATAGTGGTAAACCTTAAATCGACGGTTTGCATGCCTCAGCCTGCAGGCAGGTTATAGCCTTGCATGGTAGTTTACTTGCCGCAGCCGTACATCACTGGGAGTTATATCTAAGGATGAATCCAGCAGAAATGCCTAAAATATTGTTCTAGAAGTTTGTGACGTGTTTAGCGGCTAGATTAAATTGTTCTGTGTAGTAAATTGTGGTGAAAAAATTACCAGTAAGTAAGTTGTTGCCTATAAATTGCTGTCGTCAATTTGATGCAACCAGAAATATTATTTTACATGTAGATTTCGTCAACGTAGTGTAAACAGCCTAGAATCGGACTTGTGCGTTCCATATACTTTGTTATTTGAGGTAAGTTCACGTCTTCTGTCTGGCTCAACGAATGTTTTTTGACAAATATCTAGTGCCTGCGTATTTTCATATTATTGGAATGAAGCTATGGCACAATCCCGGAAACGGCTTCATGCATTGCCCGATTTGACTGAAGAAGAAGTATGGGCATTGCTAGATGCAGTCCCTTCAGATGAAGAAAATACAGGTGATGAAGGTGAGGGGGATTTTGACAGTGACGATAGTATTGCCGATCCAGATTTTGATCCAAAATTTCACGACGGTGATTGCGATGATGACGTTGAGCTTCTTACCGAAGTAGATAGCGATGGATTCTGTGCCACATTGCAGGCAGACTCTTTGCCACAAGAAGATCTTCCAGCATTATTACCTTCTACAACTACTGGATCGTCTTTGGTGAAAGAAGCGACAACGACGTCTATACAACTACCCAGTAGGGGAAAGCGTGTAAGATCTCCAGAACCCTTGGAAGAGGAAGATGGTCCTCATAATGTGACAGTGGGAACTTTTACGGGAAATGTGGAAAGTATGAGGAATGATTCTCCAGAATTCAAATCAATTTGTTGGAGAAAACAAAGCCTGCAACTTCACATAAATGATGTGGTTTTTCGTGGAGAAAAAGAATTACCCGCATCACTCAAACTATTGGACACCCCTTACGAATGTTTTTGCTATTTTGTGAATAATACGTTTTTGGATAATTTGACTCAGCAAACAAATTTGCACGCACGACAAAAGGACATAAATACATCATTCAGTGTGTCTCTAGCCGAAATGCGTAAATTTATTGGGATTTTATTTTTTATGTCAGTTTATCGGTATCCCAACGTGAGAGCTTACTGGGGAAAACATTCGTTTGAAATTATTCGCCAGTCAATGCCATTACTTCGATTTGAAACAATACGTCGTTTTCTTCATTACAATGACGATTCAGCAATTATTGAAAAAGGCCAACCCGGATATGACTCCCTTTATAAAGTTCGCCCCTTAGTACAACACTTCAATGAACGATTTTTGACGGTACCTATGCTTTCGAGGCTGTGTGTTGACGAACAAATGTGTGCAACCAAAATGACAGGAACTCAACTTCGTCAGTATATGCCCAATAAGCCCCACAAGTGGGGAATAAAATTTTTTTGTCTGTGATACTTCTGGGTTCTCATACTCTTTTGAAGTTTATTCTGGTGCCGGAGATAACACAGTCCTCCCAGGAGCTCCAGATCTTGGAGCTGCATCAAATATTGTAATTCGCTTATCACAAAATATTCCTAATTTCGTCAACCACATCGTATATTTCGACAATTTTTATACAAGTTTGGGGTTACTAACATACATACGGAGTCGCGGAATCTACAGCTTGGGTACTGTGCGTACAAACAGAGTACCGAACTGCAAACTTTTCAGCGTTGCAATCCTGAAAGAGAAGAAAGTCGATCGCGGCTACTCAGAAGAGTACGTTAGTAACGCTTTTGGAATTGATATCTCTTTTGTGCTGTGGAATGACACGAAACCTGTTAAACTCCTATTGACTTATATAAAACCATTTTTATCTAAAAACAATTCTGCTTTGCAAAAGTCACTTCGGTGGGACAGGAAGAAGAGGAGCCATTACGAAATTGACTGCCCACGGATAATAAAAGAATATAATAGGCATATGGGGGGAGTCGATCTTATGGATGGACTGCTAGGACACTATCACATCCGAATGAAGACTCGAAAATGGACAAATAGGGTGTTTCTCCATCTACTTGATGTAGCTTTGGTTAATGCCTAAATACTATACCGAAGAATTCATCCGCAGCGAGAAAAAATTCAGCTTTCAACATTTCGCTCACAAGTAGCAGAATCACTATGTTTGTCTGGTACAGCACCAGAAAAGCGGCCAGTCGGTCGGCCACCTAAGGAGTCCGTGGCAAATCCCCCAAAGCCAGCAAAACGAGCGTATATTCCAACTGCGGACGTCCGTTACGATCAGCTGGGACACTGGTGCGTATTTCGAGACAGATCTGGTAAAAAACAATGCAAATATCCAAAATGTACATCTGAAACTCAGGCATTCTGTGTGAAATGTAACCTCATTGTGTAATTCTCCAGTAAAGTCAAGTTTTTACAATTTTCGTAATAGACTGTAGGCAATTTAGTAATATGTGCAGATGTATTTCAAATAAAGACGTTCTTTGAATTTGGATTGTTTCCGCATAAGTCCGCCTACAGGCAGACTTACATTAATTACCCACAATTTATTAATCTAATTATAACAGAGTAACATTTTTTTATGCGAGACACATCTTAAGTACCATAAAGCCATCCTAAAATTAATTTATTAAAAAAAAAATTGGTGCATTACAGGGTTAAAAAATTGGCGAGGATGCGATTGACATACCGTACGCTTACTACTCTATAATGATTCAGATGTTGGCTATGCGACAAAAAGAGCTATCAAAGAATGCAAAAATATAAAAGAATGTGATGTTTTAAAATTTAAGAAAGGTTGTCGTCGAGCATGTATTACGAGGTGTGAAAAATTACTTGAAAAATCTCCACTAAACTACAGATTAGTAATATAGTACTTAAAACATTAATTTACGAAGTAAGTTGTCTTTTAACCATGCAAATAATTTAACTTTTCTCAATTTAATGATATTTCTGGAAAACCTGTAAAAGTTAGGGAATTTTATCTTTAAGAATATGTTATTTGACTAGCAAAAAATAAGTAATTCGAAATAGAAACCTTCATATTGCAGAGCAGATTGAAGTGGGGGATCATTAATCAAATGACTATAACGAAAAATCACAACTGTTCATTGCTAGCACTGTACTTCCTCTTGCTATATCCAGAAAATTTACAGGTACCAACTGCGCTATTAACTCTCGCTGTTCTAGGTTTAATGCGATGAAATTGAGGAGAGAGGATGAAGATGTGTTAAAAACAGCTCATCAGGACAACTCAAAACAATTTTTTTGATGTCACAATTTTTTGTAATGTAAAAGAGCTTTCCGGGAGTAAAATACCAAAAATAGTCCAACAAAAGTATTCAGTTTCTTTCCTAGCGATGTTTAAAGATTGCAATTTGCTCACACCAAATTTTATTTTATTGATGTTTTAGATTTACTATTTTAGTTTTAGGTTCAGAGAGATAGTTAGGTACACTAATAAAAAAAAATGTTATCTACAAAAACTTCTTTTAAAACAATATTCTTCACTTATATGTTATTTGATGCCAAAACTACCAAACTACTGGGCGAGTTGTAGAATTGCCCGTGGGACTGTTCACCCTCGGAATTAATTTATAGTTGGCAAATAAAATAACTATACAACTTTTTGTTTCAACTATAATTCAAAAAAACTCTTACAATTATTTCGACCGATAGGTCATTATCAAAGAGACATTCAAGTAGAAGTGCTAAGATTATATTATTTACAGAGATATAAATAGAAATCATTCATCATCATTTAATGACTCATAGTCATACAATAGATGAAGACAACACCAAAGTACTCCATTATCTCAATAAAGGCAAATTATTAAATTTTTATGAGAACTTAAAAATTAAAAAAGCTTTAGAAAACAAAAA
The DNA here is from genome assembly GCA_029378335.1 of Agrilus mali. Lineage (NCBI taxonomy): Eukaryota > Metazoa > Arthropoda > Insecta > Coleoptera > Buprestidae > Agrilus > Agrilus mali. The sequence continues at coordinate 8,799,622 of CM055657.1, read as the reverse complement.
TTAAAACAGTCAATAATCAAATTGAGTTGCACTCGTATAATACACCCTTGTTGTTGTCGTCACTGTAAGCAAATTTTAATAATTTAAGCTTTTCCCTAAGCAGGTAGCCTCAACCAGATGTACGTGTAACTATTTATATCTCTGTAAATAAAATAATCTTGGCACTTGAATGTCTTTGATAATTAGTTATTTTATTTGCCTATTAAACATGTTTCATCATGAATGCACTATAAAGAGCCTGTCTTAATTTATAGTTATTGCAAACCAAACTGACTTAGAGGGGACACTGTAGTAGTTTAAATTTGAACAGAAGATCATTCGATGTTAATGCAATTCGTGGTGCAAATACTGATTCCACTTTCGTATGCCCAGTTTAAATTACGGCTTTTGCGATGTATCGCTTTATCTTTCAGAAAATAATAAATGAGGACTTTTTTGACTTTCTATTGTCCATTTTCAAAATTGATGACAAATACGTGATCAACTCCCCACAAACCTTGAAAATAATACCCATAATGATTTTTATACTATTGATCTCTTTTCAAGCCCTAAAAGGATTGTTTTTGAAAAACACGAACAGGTTCTTATTTATTTGTTGACAGGAGTAATACTGTGAATTTTCAAATTATAATTTCTCTATACAAACTTTGACCCCCGTTTCACTTATTTAGGTGTTGAATTTTCAAAAATACGTTCTTAGCAGATGTTTATGTTATAATAAAATAAAATGAATTAGTAAAATACTTGGTTTTTTTGTTTCACTTATTTATTTAAAACGGACATATATGTTTCAGCTCATTATCAACGACATAATGTAAAGGAAGTTCTAAATACAATGTTTTTATAACTAATTTTGTGTATGGGGGGTTTCCAAATATTACACATGGTTGGTGATGGTTCTTAGTAAGGGTGAAATAGGAAAGTCCAATTGTTCATTGGTGATATTGAGTTGTTTGTTTCTAGCTTTTTCGATTTCTATTATTTCCAGGTAATTTAAACGCTGACCTTTATTACCTGTGTGTAATACTTGGAAATCCCTTACATTTATGTTGTGGTTGTTTTCAATACAGTGTTGGGCTATGCCTGTACAGTTCTTTTTATCTAGTATTGATTTTTCATGTTCTTTAAGCCTTGTATTAAAAACAACCACAATATAAATGTAAGGGATTTCCAAGTATTACACACAGGTTATAAAGGTCAGCGTTTAAATTACCTGGAAATAATAGAGATCGAAAAAGCTAGAAACAAACAACTCAATATCACCAATGAACAATTGGACTTTCCGATTTCACCCTTACTAAGAACCATCACCAACCATGTGTAATATTGGGAAACCCCCCATACACAAAATTAGTTATAAAAACATTGTATTTAGAACTTCCTTTACATTACGTCGTTGATAATGAGCTGAAAAGCTCGAAACATATATGTCCGTTTTAAATAAATAAGTGAAACAAAAAAACCAAGTATTTTACTAATTCATTTTATTATTAAAATGTTTCACCAAGAAACTAACGAAACTACAGTTAAATTAAGTTTATGTTATATTAACTATCTTTATGTCAAATTTCAACTTAATCTGTTCAGTGGTACCTATTGTATATGAGCTATGCTTTGGTAGATCAGTTATTCAATTATCTACGGCTCTCTTTTAAGAGTACCTATAGGTACATATTTAGATTATTATTGAGAGTTTTAATATAAAACGTAAAAAACCTCTGTAATAGGGTAAGTTTTTTAAGAAATCATAACTTTGCCAATGTAACCTTTATAGCTTCGGTGAGAGGTTCTGTCGGACTTTGTTAAGACTCAAGTCTTGTGGTATTTAAAATAAATAATACATAAAAGAGGGCAGTGTAGTACTATGTTGTATTCTTGTCTATATTTTTCATATATTCTATGACTGTTTAAAAGAAAATGGAAGAACAAAGAGTATAACGATTGTATTAATCAAAGATACTATAAAAAACAAAGATTAAGCAATATACAAGTGTTTTTTATTAAACACAAAACCTTGCACCTTTAATTAAATATAAGAATAAAATATTTAATAGACTTAATCATTTTTGCATTTAACACTATTCTAGCAAATAATTTTGAAGAGGTCGTTCCATGTCGTCCGATTAACTACCTCAGATTTTCAGACAGATTATGAAAACCAAATGAGTAATAAACAAAATGTATAGGTAAGTATCTCATTTTTTAGTAAATTCTAAGTAACCAGTCTTCTTTTACAAGCTTCGTCTTATTTGGATTTGACATTACTGTTTTTGATTATCAATGTCCATTTCTAAAGTACCTACTCAGATTTAAGTAGATTCCATGTTCTCGGAGAAGGCCCAACTCAATACCCAACTATATATGTAAAATCTCATTTCCGGTTTTAATCCCTAATTAATCGAATTCACCATTCCGATACTAGATTAGGTAGATAGATAGTGTCGAATGCGTGTCTCTTAATTAATAATATTTTCTATATTAGGGTTATTTAAGGATCCTTCAACGAAAAATGGATTTTGGGATGATTTCTTCGGCAGCTTCATGAGAGTGAGCCAACTTGCAGCCCATAAAGATGGCTGATTTTAACTTTCAGGCTGGCGTTTACCTTCACTGAAAAATGATGTTTCGATTGACGGAAAATCTCGACCTAGGTAACCTAGTCTTCCTCAATTCTAGCACCTTTTAAGAAAAACATTAGTTATCGCAGTCTCAAACAAAATATGACCAGTCCTTCCACATTCACAACACCTTACAGCTTGTTTTTCTGTTTAGAAGTCTAATTAAGCATGCTTTACTTGGAGTTTAGTCGGAAGACTTATGAAGCTTATTTCACATAAAAATATGATTAAAAAAATATTGTTTTAAAACGCAGCTACCTCATCCGTTGCAGTAAATGTTAATTTTGTTGCGCTTATTTTCACATTCGCTTATATTAACCTATCTAGAACTGTTATCCTTTATTTGCTTTGAAATATAAACGTTTTGTGTATGCGAAACCATTTTCAACAGTTTATGAACTACATTTTATTGAACTTTATCATTTTTAGACCACAGATTTTATACAATTGTATGATACATCTCAATGTAAGTGTTTCTCATTGAGCTGGAAAACACTATTACTGCTAATAGACATCGTTAATTAGGAATTGGTGAATTATAGCTCTGAATTTATTATTTTTTCACTTCCTATTGGAAAACATACCTAGTGGCCCAAAGATTTTACAAATCTATCGGTAGATTAATCGATGGAAATTAGGTTGATTTGTGTTTGGTAAAATTCGATTTGAACTCGCAATATTACTGGCAGTGGCAAGTACTCGATTAACATTATAGAAAGGTCTTCTACGGAAAAGGTCTTGATTTAGTTGTGATTGGTTATATTCTCTTAAGATTCCATTGGGTTGATATTGTCCTGTAAAAATTAGTTAAAATACAGGGTGATCGTTTTCAGTCTACCCCCTAGGTGTATCTCCGGACTGAATTGAAATATCGTTTTGAAATTTTGGTCGATTTGGTTTTAAGAAGTGGCCTACCGTTTTAAAATATTTTCTTTTATCACTTCCGATTATACCATATATGATTTGTAAAAATAAAAGTTATATTGAATCAGAATTTTTAAATTTTTTAACAAGATATCAATTTTAAACGCACAGTATCTTAACATTTTTTACTGAGGATTAAGGGATTATTGTAACAGGGTAAGGAAATATATGGGATGCTATTTAAAAAAACGAAGATTTTTTTATTTTTAATTTATGATATTCAGGACACGTTGTAACCCCGTTTAAACCGCGGGGGGATGCTGCAAATGGAAAATTTTTTGAAAGCAATGAAATAATTCAAAAACTGTTGAGAAAAAGGTAGGGTTGTACTATCAAAACAACCCTTACTTTTGAAGAGAAATTCGAAAATGTAAAAACTATTTGGGGGTTCCATTTAAAATAACGAACTTGACGTTAACTTTCGGTGTAACCGGAAGTAATAAAAGGTCGAAAATATTTTACAACAGTAGGCCACTTCTTAAAACCAAATCGACCAAAATTTCAAAACACTATTTCAATTCAATCTGAAGATACATCTAGGGGGTAGACTGAAAACGATCACCCTGTGTATGCATTTAATGAATATTTTGAAGCGTTTAGAATTATACATTGGAAATTAAATTTGCAAAATGTTTGTAATCTTTAAAGAAAGATCTATACCAGTGACGGATTCACGTTGAAGGGGGGGGAGGTGCGAAAGGGGCAATGTCCTTCACCCCTAAACTTTAAAATTTTTAAAATGAATAACTTATTTTCCATCCTCTTGTTCTTTAAATTAATTATTTATCAACCCCCCCCCCTTTACTAACGCAAGTGTCTGGATCCGACCTTATTTGTAGGTTCAAACCTTCATCTTGATTCTCATAAACTGCATATCCTTGAGGCTGTTTATTATTTGGCTTGAAAGCTAATTTAGGGTAAAATGGATTTTCGGTACTAGGCACAGCAGGCTGTCGCAGGGCCCGTATGCGTTCCGTATTAGTGTGAGTTGGTATCACTTGGTGTGGATTAATTTTGATTTCAACATTTTGATAAGACGCAGCTTTTCCAGGATTGTGTTCAATGTGATAACTTTCCACCATAAATAACAGAGAAAGAATGACCTGAAAGAAACAACGAAGACGGTGAACGATAAATAGGTAAATTGAAAAATAAAAATAAAAATAAAAATAACTAAAGGCTAAGAAATAAAACACAACAGTTTTAAGAGTTTAACAAAATTTTTAATATTCACGACGAATCGTTTCACCTTACTAAGGCTTCATCAGGTGATGAATTGTGAAACTCTTAAAACTGTTGTGTTTTATTTCTTATACGTTATAATGGAGTTTAAACATATAAGTGCCTCCTCAATTAAATATTTAAAAAAATAAATAAATAACGGACTTAAGTAAAAGGAATATTACCTAAGAAATGTAAGAACTTTTGAATTTATAATCGTCTAAACGATCTTTAAATAATTTTATATGATTTTCTTTTAAGTCTTCTTCCATAGACAACATAGTGATTCAACTAGTTTTATTTAAATAAGTATTACCTAATTGTCAATAAGAAACATTTTACTCTAAACTTTCTAAAATTCATTTTAAAATTGGTCTAAATTGATGTTTTATAAAATGTCTTTTCCAAAATTAAAGCATATTTCAGCAAATAATAAACCTATTTAAAAACAAAGAATTTAAAAAATTGATCTTAACTCTGGACCGTCACCTAAACATTGTATTAGTTAATCTGTAAAGCAGTGTGGACTCAATAAAATAATCATTGCAAGTCAGTGATTGTTTTGAGGGTAGACTTCCTCATCCTTCACTTCAATGTAACTCCCACCACTTCCATTAATTACCCACCCCCAACTACGGTGGAACTGATGAATATTCTATTTATGAAAATTTACTGTATTTATTACTTTAGAAAGGGGTTTTAGGAATGAACATAGTCACTTTTTACTTAAATGGTATTGGAAGTTATATCCCACCACTTCCAGTGATTACCCCTCTGGGGGTGGAGTAGCACTTTGAATTTTTACTCAATAATTTATTGCATTGTTAAGTTTTTATACTGTTATTAGCGAAATAGTAACTCCTGCACAACCATATTATGTATAGTGAAGACTAGACACATAAATATTTTTAACCTTGGGCTATAAAATGACAAGAAATGTAAACAGACAACAATTTATATTGTAGTGTGTTCCAAGAAAAGCAGATATCGTTGGATGTCTAGAAGATTAATTCACGAATAGGATATCAAACTCAACAAGGGCTTTTCTCGAGTGCCTAGTAGATATTTAAATTTACTTTTAATGGAATTTAATAATAGTTTATTTTAAGAATATTGTAATTTTATTTAAATTATTCGTGGAAATCACTTCAATATTTGGTAATACTGGTATATGCTTCATTTCAAATAATTATAGATATGTAGGTACTTATTCATTATTTTATTGCTGTTATAATTTATGCCTCTTAAATAAAATAGTGGAAAAATTAGTTCCTGTCAGAATTAGTTTGATGCATGCATGATATGTATATTTATTTATAGAAATGAACTTTTTATAGAATTTGATTCATTTTAGCCAAACTGAGACATTTTGCGTAATAGAAATCATCCAATATTTGCAATTAAATGGAATATTATTTGTGCAAGTAATTACTGTGAAATAATTAAACATGAAAAAGTACTTACATTTACAGTTGACGTTTTCCAGAACATTGTCGTTACACAACACGGTGAAATTTTATTTCAATCGATACAGATATAGTGCAGTTTGTACCTACTAATATTACAAGTCCTTTTTTTATATTTTCTTGGTGGGGTTTAGAAAATAAAATCTAAAAGTGCATCACGTAAATAGCATCAGTGTCTTGTCTGAATAAATACAAAGGATTTGCTTTACTTTCTTTTGCACGCATCATTTGTATCGGGAAGTCCATAAACCACCGCTTTGTCCATTCGTTGTAGGTACAACCATTAATATAGATGAGAAAGTGACTACAGAGTTAGAAAACTCACTTTGCAAGTCAAAATAGTTCATTAAGTTTATTTAGAGTAAACGAACGAAACAACCATAAAAAAATAATTTAGGATAAGAAAGAAAATAAAAAAAAGACAATGGATTCGTAAGTGCACGGACAAAAATAATCATGATTTTATTACTTGATGAATCAAGCAAATTTTTTCTAGTAAATAATACTATAATTCTCATAAAATGTACTTGGTGGTATAAAACAATTTTTCATTCTTTCTAATAATTGGTATTAGAATAATCAAGCTAAATAAGTCTAGACTTTTTTCTCTACCTCTCGATTATTTTATCGTGTCGTAAAGAAAAAAAATAGTAGAATGAGAATAGTTTAGTAAAATTAGTGATAAGAACTGTAAAAAATGTTTTCTAATCAAGTCAATTTTACTAGAATTCAGTCTCAACATCGAACGTAGATTGACTAGACGTTTCAAGTAAAATCTCCTTGGGCATCTGGTCGTCCTTATAATTGACAGATTTTTTAGTCATGTTTGCTAGAATTCTAGCAGTATTTTCATGATTGTTTTCACCGTGTGTATATAGATAATTTGTATTTTGTAATTGTGATGGAGAATTACACAACCATTATTTACAATAGAGAAGTTTTTAATGTTTTATTAACTTAGTGACTGATGGTGTTAAACTTGAAATATAATTAAAGGTGTACATGTACAATGTGATGTAAAAAAAATTAAATAGAAATATTGTCGTAATCAATGTTTAGAAAAGGAAATAGTCATGTTTGTGTGGCTTGTAATATTATTTAAGAGCCGTTAATTGTGTGTGGTGTTTGCTTTTATTTTGTAGCCCTCTCCCCCTTTAGTTGAAAAATTGTAAAAAGTGATGGGATGTCTCCACTCCTTCTATATGCGCTTTACCCTACCTATAATGAATGTTTAATTATAAAAACATGGGATTTTCAGTGACCCCCTGCCTTAATATGAGATATGATGGATTTTGCTTAACCTCTGCTAACAAAAGTGTTTCGATGAAATTTGAAAAATATTACAAGAAGAACAGAAGTTCAGAATAACAAAATGCACATTTAAAATAAAATAATTGAGTGAAAATATATATTGTGGACCTATAATTCGGAGAAAGTGGAAAAATTGTATTTTGTTTATTTAAAAAACTTCATTGTTGTCTTCGTTTTCCAAGATAAAGGATCAATATGAGCTTTCTTTTAGCCCAAATATTTATTCTAGATTTAGTTGAAAATTAGAATGGGAACAATTAAGAGTATAATATAAAAAAGTATTTCTGTAGGTATACATTTAAATATCTTAAATAAAAACTTTTTATATAATGTATTAGAGTAAAACGTAAGAACAGTTAACATTTTCTTAAAATAATTTTACTTCAGATGGAACATTCTAGAATATTCGCGAATTTAGAACTATCCAGAACATCACATAATGATTCAAAACATTTCCTAACTTTTTTTAACATTCTGAAACATTCTTGAATGATCTTCAAGATTCTGGAACAATGTTGAACATTGCCAAATCATTCTGAAACATCAGTAGACGCCTGGCGGAGATAACTAATCGATTGATAATAATTGATCAGTTATCGACCACTGAAAGTTGAAGATTATTACAGTACTAATATCGCTATTAAAAAATGGGCGTTAGCGGTAGAAGGATGAAAATTAAGGGTTATATGTATTTTTTAATGCGAAATCATAAAAAAATTAAAATAAAAAATTTTGTCCAAAAAATTAAAAAAAGTGAGGAGCATGAAAAATAGATAGTAGCCGATTCTCAGACCTACTGAATATTTATATAAAATTTTATAAAAATCAGTCAAGCCGTTTCGGAGGAGTATGGTAACTAACATTGTGACACGAGAATTTTATAATATATTTGATTAGATTATTTGACGTTTTAGCAAGAAAACATAATATTCTAATTAGCTACCTGTACTTATATGTATATATTTAAGTCTATTGTTGCTTGATTGACATTCACTTTAACTTTGAAAAAGTTTCAACTTTAAAATTGTTTCACCAAAATTTACCTTCTTCAGACGTTTAAATAAGGTATATCCAGGCAATATGGCTATGCTAAGCTATTACAGATATTTCTGCAAAAAGGAACAATTAAATTTAATATTATTAGAACCACTGAATAGTCATATTTACTAGGCATACCCTCAAGGAAAACCAAATTGCTTTAGCAACTTTTTCTAAATTTATTAACAAATTCATGAAAATATTACAGTTGAGCATATTACCAGCATACTGTTGGCAATATGGCCATAGAAAAAAATGTTATTATAGATAAAATCAAGTAAAAAATATACCTACAAGGAAAATGATACATGTAGATAAACATGCAGAGGAAAAATTGGCAAATAATAAAATTTATATTCACATACTTCATGAAATTAGGTTTACTGTTTAAACAAAGAGGATATTTATTATATCTTATGTTTTTTTAAAATATTCTACCGGTTATTAAGATATATTATAAGTGGAATATATAAAAAAAAATAAAACATTAAAGGGGTGTTTTCCTTTTCTCATGCCTGGCAATATGTCCATGGTTGTATGGTAAAACAGAACTTTTGGTATATTGCTCAACACTGCTGATGTTTCCAACTTTCATATATTTTTTCTTTTGGTTATAAAGAAATTGAAAAACTACACCATCACGTTAATCCGGCACGTTTATGCTATAGTTCCATGTACATTTACAGGGAATATAAAGTATTCCTCTTTATGTAAAAAAGAGCAGCCAAATATTTTTAACTATTTTAATTGTAAAGCGCAGAAGTGCACGCAACAATCACATATTTGGGACTAACAGCCAAAATACCAGCAACAAAAAATTGTAAATAGTGTCTAGATAGGTTACTTACTAATTTTTAAATATACATAGAGAAAATAGCAGTAGCTTTTACCAAAAGCTAACTTGATCTTATTGTCAACCATGGCCATATTACCTACATGTAGGTACTTACGTTATATTATATTGAGCAATAGAGGTTCAGGTTATTTTATCAGTTCATTAATTAATATATTGGCGTTCCTAAATTTGTTATTTTCGAGTACCTTTGGCACAATAATTTATACCAATTGTTTTCTAGTACACGTAATGACCTAAAATATCTTCATTAAATTCGTGAAATATAAACTTTTATAACAATTTATTCTTATTTTGAAATTTCTAATAGGTAGTTTTTTCTGTATAAAACATATTAGATACAAGATTTACATTGTAATTTATAAATTCCTACCTATAAAATGTACATACTGCAGAGTATTTGTTGCTCAATTGTAATCATCCTTCATTAACTAAACTGAGAAATTTTACTACAGTTGTTATTTTCCTCCAACACATTTTCAAAACTTATTTGGAAATATTTAAGAAGGCTACATAGTTTTGATCAAGAAAATCTAAGATCTATTATTCAATGTCTATCCTTTTTACTTAATAGTTGTATAGACAAAATGTGTATCACTTTTAGGCACATAAAAATTAATTAATTATTATAAAAAAATAAGTAGTGCAAATTTGAATATTTGGATACGTTCAGTTCGAATTAAGAATCGTTAAACTTTCTCTATCCATTCGTTTGTATCGATCAAACTACAGAACAACTCTGAAACTAACAGTAGACGTGCGTATTTATAACAAAAATTTGCTATGATTTCTCTTTCTTAGTAATGAAATATTAGAGACTACTTTCTAACACTAATATGATACTTTACAATTTATGACGTTAATAAAATTCGCAACTATCATAAAGAATCCTAATAATATATTAAATGGAACTGTTTTCAACACGTTCATCTTTAACGTTTTGTATCTTAAAATGATAGTGTGCAAGGTAGCTTGTTACAGTTTATGTTGCACTGTAGACAGGTACCTGCTTATAATTTAAGCATATTTCAATCTACATATTAAATGAAAGTTAGATGCAAAAAATACTTTGATTTCCTAAGAAAATTTTGCGGAAGTCTTTTAGAAAGTCTGATACTTTACAATCGACAAGCGATGCAAAAAAATGCAGACACACTTTTATAATTTGTCTTGTTTTATTGAGGACTAGTAAAAAATTTTGAAGAAATGAGTGGAAGGAGATGTAAGTGATTTCCAAGAATATCACAAAAAGAAAGAGATACTAATAATGTGGAAGAAAGAATAAATCTACATGTGCCAGATCCATGAGCCATAACAGCGTTTCTCATATAAAGGAACATCCACTAATTGCATAGTTTCAAAATCCAACAAAATCTCATCAAATCTCATTTAAAAAGAATCATTGAAAATTGCACATAACTCAAATTAAAACAAAACAAATTCAGGGTGAAATTTATTATTTTAAAATCAACTCTGAATTATATCTGATTCATCATTCAGGAAACTATTTTACTAGAAAAATTAAGCAACTAATTTTCTTGTGCACTATAAAGTCATAGTTGTTAGCAAACGGTCAACAGTTCAGCACCTGATACAGCTTTGCCATGAAGAAAGTCCATCGACTGTTACGCTGACCATTATAATACATAAAGTGAGAGTACTTTCGGAATTATTTGAATTTTTCTATACTTATGCCTGCCTACATGGAATAGAGCATCGATGTAATGAGCGTTAACATTAATTGATTTTTAAGAGTGAGAGGTCTAAAATGATTTCATCTGTAAGATACCGCTAATCAAGAATAACCTCTAGTGTATGTACAATGTATATGTACAGTCATCGACAAACAGACAAGATGGTAATCAGAAGAAAAGAAAGGCGTCGCTTTTTATTTCAATTGTAATAAAGAGGAAATAACCAGTTTGTTAGTTTGACATGAGTCTAATAGACAATTTTAAATTTGCATTTATTAATTCGAAAACGTATTAATCGTTTCTTTAAATGACCGTTAATTAAAGTCTAAACTGTTTTTTCAAATTGCAAACATAACACTTACCAAACACATGTAGGTATGACGTATCCTTAAATGTATTTATTTCGACTAGTCAGTAACAGTACCTATATAAAGAATATTTTTTCTAGAATGGCAGAATTGTGGAGTGGCAAGGGAAGGTAGTTCATTATCAAGAATTGTCCACCGTAGTATTTTGTCACCAAAGATTTTTGAACTAAAATAAAATATGGAAAGCTAACAGTTTAACACAATAATCGATTGTTTCAGCCTTTACTATATGAAAACTGGGATTTATAAGCTGCGAAATCCTGCGTTGCCCGGATTAAAATACATCGCACATATTATACAAATCTTTGTACCATTAAACGTACGTTGTATATAGTGCATATTTATTTATTAATTACTTTAAGATACCTCCCTCGTGTCTTTGTTGATTGCAGTTAGTTCGATTAATAATCTTTAATATAATAAACGAAAATTCTGGAAAAGGTGGAATATTCTAGAAAAGTTTTCTCTATTGTCCCTCACAAACGCAATTAAGACCATTCAGCACAATCTCGAGTTTATATGAACCGTACAATGTGTTAGAAAAGGATGGGATACTTTATCGAGCTCGAGCTCTTCTTGTAGAGCAACACACTAGATTAGATTTACTCTTGCGTGGCATATCGGAAGTACAAATAATAAGTACCTATCTAATAAGAATAAAAAAGTCAATCAAAAATTATTATTTTATGTATATACAATGTTACAGGTTAAGTCGACCGAGATCCTTTAAGAGGTTGTAGTTTTCCTTATTTCTGACTGATTTGATTATGAAAGACCGTATCCCAAAATTAACCGTTTTAAAGTTATTGGACTTTTGTTTTTTATAAAAATTGCCGATTTTTTGTCTATTGTCCCATTTTTTTTTTGTGTTTTGTGCTCTAATTTATTTATTTTGCTATTTTTTAATCCAATTACATCTGTTGATGTTTTGAGGCAGAAAATTATCGATGCGGCAAACGAAATAAGAAGACGATTAACAACTGGTGCAGTGAAAAGTGTCTTAAGACACAGAATGAGAGTATGTGTACGAAACAGGGGCGGGCATGTGGAACATACATTGTAAACTTTCTTTAAAAAGAGTTGGTAATAAACTTTATTTTGTACCTATTTGGATTAATTTTTTTTTTGTTTTCTGACTCAAGTGATAAATTTGACGCTTAACTACCGTTATTTTTTACTACTATCTGGAAGCATTTTATCAAAGTTTTTTTGTAAGATTTCTGATAATACCTTAGCTTGTTATACCTTGTTGGATAGCTAAAGAACCATAGATATTTTTAAAGATATCTGCAGCATAACTGTCATAGACTTTTTTTTATATAAATAAGACACTTGTAATTTCCAGTAAATTTTATTATGTACTTAACATATGTTTCGTTACGTTAAAGCTTCTTCAGAAGTTTACAATACTCACAAGTACACCTGGATACTTGGCACTAGTATGCAACTTTTTCAAACAATAGAAATGAAACCGCAACAATTTGAGTAGATACGATAAGTGAAATATATGTATATAAAATTACGCCTATCTGTCATATTTTGAAAAATAAGTATATAATGCTAAAAATATATTCTGTATAGTAATAAGTATATTCGATGGAGGTTATTTTTAGAGTTGAAAATAATTAAGTAGGACCTTCCTTGGACTAAACAAACATCTTATAGAACAAGTTCAGAGAAGGTCTGGAAATCACGGAAAATACTATTTTGTGAATATACAATTTTGATAGATACGCTTGCGGATCGTTACCTTTACAAAAAAAGGTGGTCGAATGGTTAAACGATCACCTGTAACGATCGTGACGCAGTGGATTGGGTTCAAATCACGACCAGCACAGTACTTGTGATCACCGGCTCAATTTCGGATTCTCCAACCCCGCAGGGTCACAGTCCAATGTTTTCTATAAGTTTTCTTAAATTATTTACATATACATGCATATCTCACTAATTGTTTTTTATTTATTTCGTCCGACTCTCTTGTTTTCCAGTCCAACTCCACCCTCAAGTTTTTCACTAGACTGAACAATTAGTAACTGGTGGAAATAGATCTTATAAAAAAAATTGAACAGATGAAGTATATGAAATGATTCCATATTCCAAATATTACATTTAAATTTTAATTAGGTAGACAATACAATAAATTTCACTAATACCACAATATTATCTTCTGCCAACTGCTTTCATTAAAATAATTTATGGTTCACTTTAAAAGAACATTAAATTGCATAAATTGCGTTGGTGTCAAACAAATTGTTAACTTTATGGACTCTTCGTGCGAATGAAACTATAATTAGGCTTTTCACTGGATTGACATCTGATAACTTCATAAATAAATTAGAATTGTTTAGACATTATGCAGGTAAATTAATTATATGCTATATATCTGCAAATTATGCCAACTTTCATTTACAATATTCACAATCGGTGTTATAATTTGTCATTAATTGAAAATCTATGAAGATGTAAGCTACATATACCATATGCTACTCGTAAACAAGATTAATAGGTATTATTTGTTTATAAGACAACACAATATCTTGTAGCTAGAGATTACAAAAAGATAAAGTACCTACTTAAGAAGAGTCTAAAAAGAAAATTTTAAATTTCCCACAGTTAATGTGAAATTTTTGAACTTAAAAAGAGAAGAGAAATGATAATCATTGTTACATTACTGATGTTTATTTTTATTTGAATAGATGAAGTTGTAATTTAGGGTCTTTTAATAAATTTAAATAGTTTAATAAATACAAAATAGATGAATATTGGTTTGTTTTAATAAATGGTAAGTATCTTTTATTTTGAATTCTCTAATAGTTCTTTGCAATACTTATTACTTTTTGATTTTTTTTTTTAATTACGTAATTATTAGGAATAAAAGAAATGAGTTTACAAAAATGACTTTATTACAAAAGTAAAAACAGTAACAAACTTAACAACAATGGAAACAACAAGTTTGACTAAGTACGAACTCAGCAACAGTCTTAGGTCTGGTAGCCTCCGGCCGCACCATTTCAGCGCTCGTCATAATTTAACCGTGGCCTAGGGTTCGTTACGTTCACAAAGCAGCGACCTTAATGTTTTCCGTGATGGTAGATGACCTTGTATACGGGCACCTTAACTGGGACAGGCTTGGGGATGTGGATTGGCACGTGTTTCTCAACTTTGACTGGGACAGGTTTTTCGACATCGAAGTGAACAAGTTTTTCAACTGGGTATGGGACTGGTTTTTCAACAGGAACAGTGATGGTCTTGATGACTGGGACGGCAACGGGTTGTGGGACGTGCACATGAACGGGATATGGGTGTGGTACTGGAACGGCAACTGGTTTTGGGACTGGCACGGGGATGGAGTGAGGCACTGGTACTCCTACATGCTGGTATACTGGAATTGGTACTGGCTTCTCAATTTCGACCGTTTGAGATAATTGCACATGTCCTTCACCATGATCGTCTCCATAGCTACCGGAGAATCCAGCATGGGCTACGGCAAAAATGTAGAAGAAGGCTACGCAAATCTTCTACAAAAAGAAAAGTACTCGTAGTATTAATTGATAGCTCAATTTAGTAGTTGCAAGAAAATTGATTTTTTTTATATTACATGGTTTATTAAATTATTTGATTTTAGATTGCAAGATACAAAGAAAATTAGTAAAAAATATATTTTAATTTATTAAAAGCTTTTAACTAGTAAATTCAACTTTTAAATTAAAATACTGATTATGCAACAATGACAAGTAGATATTTAAGACTTTTTAATAATATTAATTTGACGTGATGATTCATTTATTTGCAAATACTTACAAGGGAGTTCATGGTCACAGGCGTGATGTTTCCGTGTAAAATAGAAAAACTAGAAGCTGAACTGAAACAGTTTGTGTAACTGATGCAAAATGTTTGCTTTCTGAGCCTTTTATACCACGATCTAAAAGTGCAAAATTGTACTTTCACTAGCATGACTTTGGGAGAATAGATAGATGGAAGCCATCGGCTGCTATCGTATGTACCGATTAAAAGTCAACGGGACCACCTCCCAGTGATAGTTCAAGATCGTCACGGTATTTCGTTTCGACTGTAAGATTTTGACAAATACGGATAGGAAGTTCATTAAACAGGAAACAATTTTTGTTGCGTTTACTTAATGTAACGAGCACTTGCCATTACTATCCGTTATGAATGGAGTTTCCAGAAAAGAAAAAGTTATTTATGGATTTTAATAAAAGTGGATAATTATTGCAACATTTATAATACTTAAAAAAAATTAATAAAGTGAATTGATCCACTCACATCAAAAAATTAAAATAAATAAAAGATTAAGTAAAATTCAATATTAGGTTCCAGTTTTTTTATGAAATAAGTCATTGCGATTGCTTTTGAAATTAAAATGGAAAGGTTTTGCTTACGTTATAGATAAATATAAGAAAAAATGGTGAATAACTACATAAAATGTTCTCAATATTTTTAAAATAACTTATTGTTCTTTTAAGCAAGCAACAGCAACCCTAATAGCAGCCCTTTATATTTATATTTCTATCAAAAGTATCAAACTACTGAAGTCATATTTACTGCATATGTCCCAATTAAATGTCAAATAGTAGTCAGAATCAGCCAGGGGTGTATCCGAATTGAGCACTAAAACAATTATTAAACATCAATTCACCACAAACGGAGGCACGAATTGCGCACAAAGATTTTTTTACCTTCATTCCTGTTAATAAATAACAAAATTGCGCACAAGCGGTGTTGCCAAGTATTTTATTATTTATACTTATATATTGTGTGTAGTATACAGGGTTTTTCAAGTTGATGGGCTATTAGAAGTATATGAATTAGTAGAAGGAATAAAATTCTGAAACTTGGGCTTATTTGGTTATTGTTTATGCCGCTTCTTTTAAAAATATTTTCAAGTTCGATTTACATCCGGTTATACCGGAAGTCGATACCAACTTTGTTATTTTAAATGGAATGGTATATTTTTTACGCTGAATTCGAATAAAACGTGTAATTCTAAGGTAAGTTTGATAACCAACTTGTACACCTATGACAAGATCGGTTTCTGAGTTAACTTAATTTATAGAAAAAAAATCGCTACCGCAACCCAAATTATAAAAAATCATAACTTCCACAAAATATGACTTAGAGTGTTGAAATTTTTACTAGTAATAGCTGAATATTAGTGCTAACGCCTTGACAAAATTGAATTAAATAATTTATACAGGGCGTTCAAAATAAAATTCTAAAATTGAAAAACTTCAAACACGAATTACCTCGTTTTTTCAAATAGCACCTACTATTTTTTATTTTTTCAATCGATTCCTTTTTTTATCCTCTTTCGATCTATATGGATACTTCCTATTTTATTTGAAAATTTTCGAATAATTTTAAATTATTACATAAAATAGGAAGTATCCATATAGATCGAAAGAAGATAAAAAAAAGAATCGATTGAAAAAATAAAAAATAGTAGGTGCCATTTGAAAAAACAAGGTAATTCGTGTTTGAAGTTTTTCAATTTTAGAATTTTATTTTGAACGCCCTGTATAAATTATTTAATTCAATTTTGTCAAGGCGTTAGCACTAATATTCAGCTATTACTAGTAAAAATTTCAACACTCTAAGTCATATTTTGTGGAAGTTATGATTTTTTATAATTTGGGTTGCGGTAGCGATTTTTTTTCTATAAATTAAGTTAACTCAGAAACCGATCTCGTCATAGGTGTACAAGTTGGTTATCAAACTTACCTTAGAATTACACGTTTTATTCGAATTCAGCGTAAAAAATATACCATTCCATTTAAAATAACAAAGTTGGTATCGACTTCCGGTATAACCGGATGTAAATCGAACTTGAAAATATTTTTAAAAGAAGCGGCATAAACAATAACCAAATGAGCCCAAGTTTCAGAATTTTATTCCTTCTACTAATTCATATACTTCTAATAGCCCATCAACTTGAAAAACCCTGTACCTATACGTAATATGTCACCGTATAATTGTGAACATCGTTAGTTTATAATCTGACGAAAAATTGTGAACTACAAAAATTCACTTTCCAGAGAGAGAAATAACGTTTTCCTAAACGTCTGTTGGGGGGAGGTGGTGGAATTTACTTACCACAACATAACCTGCAAAAAAAATTCTGCAGCTAACAAGTTTTCATCAGTATATGCATTTGTCAGAAAACAGAAAACAATAACTAATTACAGCAAGTATAATAATTTAGTTTTATTTACTTTTTAGAAAAGGATAATTTGTTGGATGATAAAATATAAATGCGACGTATAAATCGTAAATAAAAATTTTTAAAGGACGTGGAAATTAATAAATTTTTAAAAAGGCGTAATATTAAATGATCAAATGGAATAAAGTAGCTCCCCTCTCGTAACTTATATTTATTGCACCACTACCTTCCCCCAAATTGCAGTCTACTCAAGAATGTAAATCACACATTTTTAGTAGTAATTATGTGAGTAACGTTTAGCGAATCAAGTTATATGTTAATATTTAAACTCTTGGTAAAAATAAATTTAATATTAATTTTCTTCATTAGGTAGGGATTTTCATTAAGTTAAGGTCGGAACTATTCAACCTATGCATTAAACTTCTTAGATTATTTCCATAAAAATTGTTCTTTAAAAAGTTTCAATGTGACATTTTATTTTTTAGGTACCCATTAATAAGGAGAATTACCTACACAGTAATGAAATGGCTCTAATTCAAACTGATCATCGTTCTTTTAACAATTTTGTATAATTAACTGTAACTTACAAAATAAATTGGTCACTTAAAAAAGTTTTTCCTAAAGGGATAATTTTAACAATGTTGGCTTTACTCTGAATTTTGCAGGAAACAGAATCATCAGTTATGCTAATTCAAATAATTAAACAATAAAAGTATTTTGGGTATTGTGCACGTTTTCACAATAAAAAGTAAATAGGTTACTCTCATATTCCAAAAGGTAATGTCAACACATACTTAATACATAAAAAGAAGCCAAAAATTATTAAAAAGAAACCACAAGGTTTCGCAAACTGAATAGAAATAAATAAGATAATAATATCACCGGATGAAAATCAAACTTGTAGGGGTTAAAAGAATTTTTTATTTGATTTTGAAATTAAAAATTAGGGGGAGAATCAATAATTATGGTTAGACAAACTGTTAAAGAGCTGCTAATAAAAAAGTATACCCACAAAAGCATTAATTTAATTTATTAATTCTATAAAGTATGATTCCTGTATATAACTTTTTTATATTAAGTGGATCGATTTACCACTTCCTTAAAAACGCTCAACTTCTCAATGTGCTTAAATGTCAGTTATGTAACCGCATTACATCTTCTATAAAGCTGAAATAATAAACTAGAGCTTAAACTTCCGACAATAATAGGTACATAACTATAGACAAGAACTGCGGTTTCAAGCGAGCTTTGTGTCACGTTTTCCTGACAATAATGATGTTTTCTTCATCAGTATGTATAACGAACCACTTATACTACTAGTTACTTTAATTTTAACTGCAAATATACATTGAAATTTTAGAATGCGGTGTATTTCTTCTGAGTTATTTAATGGTGAAACTGACCGAAGCTTGAAGTTTTGGTGCAGTATTTACTATTGAACTTTTATTTCAATAATTAATTTTTAAACACGATAATTTTAAATCTCTTTAATAATATATTATTTCCAATTATCCAAATTAATTTGTTCTTACTAAAAAAACATATTCCATCTCACCTTGAGTTGCATGTATCATACTATATTTTTCATTAATCAAAATTGATTACATAAAAGTTGCTGAATTATAACGATATATAAAGAAATATAAAAATATTCTCGAATAAAATCAGTTATAGTTCACACAATAACAAAATATTGTGTTATTGTATTTATTTATTATCCAACATTTTATTGAAGCAAAAGTTATGCATTTTGTGATTAAATAGTTTTCCATGCTCATTTGAGTTTTAGTTTCAATAAGGTGCCACAAATATCAAATGGTAACAAAGAAAAAAATCACAATGTTTTGATTTTCAATGGGCAATCTCAGATTACTGCAGAAATGAATAAATCTTTAAGTAGGGACACTTTTCGATTCTACGGCTGCTTTTCGAGCCAAATGAAGCCAAACTGGACCAATTGAATAATTCTTTTATTCTCAAGCAGATACTGTATGCCCACATAATGTTATAGTATCATCATTTACCTTTTATTTTTCAGTAAATGTTTTAATTCGAATCGTTTTCTGTGTACCATTTGTGGTTCAAACATAAATCAAACCAAAAACAATCTTTAATTTGCATTTAGTTAGTACAAATGTTTCTACAACAAAGCGTCATAAGATTATGTAATGAACCATTGAAGCGGATGACGTTGAAAGCTCATAGATATAATGTAATGTTGAAAGAATCAAAACATTGATAGTTTACTTAATTAACAACAACAGCAATCATAATTTTTTGTAAAGTTTTCCTTATCCTGTTATATCTATATGGTATGTGTACTCATACACTTATATTAATTTTTAGTAAAACTTGTTTAACGTTAAAGTTTTTTTTGTATTAAAAGTTTATTGGGAGTATTATAAAATTGGTGCTTTTTACAATTTCACTTTTATGTAAATCAGTTAATTCCAGTTCATCAGAGCATTTGGCATACAATAAATGAATTAATTAAACGTTCAAGATGTAGTTAATAAATTTATTGAAGTTAATTATGATTTCACATAAAATTTGTCACATCTGTTAGCTTCATCTGAGAAAGTGACGATCATGGATCTCCTACTATTAAAGGAGTATTTAGTAGTTATGATTCTCAAAAAAAAAAAATTATTGATGATGCCGAATTGTAAGTAATACTTTCATGACAAAACCTTTACTGAAAAATTCCTACTACGATAAACTTTTTCGATTGTGATGAAAAATTGGAAAAATAAAATTATGTTTTAAAAGCAGCACCCGTAATTAAGCGTCCAGTTAAAAGATGTTATACAAAAAAGTTGTCCATAATTTGAAAATATCGGGGATAATTTCCTTTCATTGTTTAACGGGACACCTAAAGGTTCGCATGCTCATCTTGTACACTATACCCGACACTCTTAAAATGCTTATCTTCAAGAACTTGAACTTTTTTTCCTGTGAAGGACAAATTAGTCACCCATACTTGAGCCTTATGACCAATCGTCTCACTTTCTTTTTTTAAAGCTGAAACTTTTGATTTGCTATGTATGGTCACAAGTTTATTTTATTTTAATCCTTGTGAAAACAAACAACAAAGCTCTTATTAAAGCTCTTAGGAACTTCATACGAAATTACAATAGTTACCCATTGATCTTTGTAACAGTTTATTGTCTTTTTGAAACTACATAATTGGAAATGTTCGATATTAGACAATAAAACTGTCACCAATTGACCGCACTTGTCAAAGCCACGCTGAAATTATTTATTATGGCACCATCATAATGAAACTGGTTTTAGATTCTGTTAACCAATTATTCCTCCAAAGCTTAAAATAGTTAGAAAGCTTTTACAGGTTCGTTTGCAATTCTTAAAGGAGAATTACCATAATGACGTTTCAAGTTCTGTAATTTTTGTTGAAATTCAGCTACAAAAATTGTCACTATAAAAGATTCACCCTTTTTTTTTAATGTCAATGTCAGGCGTTCGATCATATCTTAGAAATTTTATTACCTGACGCGTCATTTTAAAAAAATCAGACAATAGAAGACTATTCAACCGTATTTGGTCGGGAAAGGACACGTGGAGCACAAGTGGTGGAGCTGGAAATTAAAATTGAAGAAAAGTGATAGTCATTTAGAGTGAAGTAAAGAAGTAGAGAAGAGTTATTGGTAACCTGGTAGAATACGAAAAAGCGTTTTCGGTGGTTAGAAACATAGAGCTGATGACGGAAGAGTTGAAGATACCGAAGGACATGACAAGGAAAATATTCAGTTTGATTTTTCGTTCCAAAAAATATTACAGTGTCATGTATTGAGTTTATTCAATTTATATGTAGGTATCGATAACTAAACATTCCTTAGGTTATAAATAAATAAAATTATGTCTTAACAGTTGTATAGTTTCTGATTAACATAAATGCATAAAATTATTAATTTTCTATCTAACTTAATAAAGAAAATTTAGAAAGACAGCTTTCGTAAGTGATATGCCTCGTGGACCAAAATAAAGTTTTTTGCAAAAATACCGATTAATCAGTAGATAATTAGAGTATTAACCAGATTTGTATAGGTGTCAATGTGCAACAAATCAATTACCCCACAAATTAAAACGCGAATCTTTAGATCTAGTTATTCAAATTGGTGCGACCAATTTGGTTTAATTTTTTTACGTTGGCTTCTTCGAAAACTCAGTTAATCGAGGCTGCTAGACCTCAAATATTCAGATCAGTTCGCTTTTACCCACAAACTTTCCTGTTTTAAGTTTGGCATCGGCAGTGAATTCAGTAGGCTATCGCCAGAGTGAAGTCAGTTATAAAAAGTAATACACCTATTACAGTTCTGCCTTTCATTTGTGCACAAAAAATAACACGGTGAATGTCGAGTTCAACGCCTTGTGCTTTTATTGCTTTTATAAAAACGAAGAATGCCTCCAGTTAACACACACGATGATCTTGACGATTTCATACGCGATGGACTGCAAACTTCCATGCATCTTTTACCTTTTATTTTTAATATAATAAACAAACAAACAAACAAACAAACAAAACGGTCCTCACGTTATTATAATAATTACGAATTTCAATTATAATTATTAAAATAATATGAGAAACTCGACAAATTTACAACAAACCAATTTCATACGCCTTTGTCTACATAGCCATATTCGATGTTTAACTTTCTTTGTCCCACGTTGTAAGTAGACAATATAAACATGCAATTATTATTTTGTAGCCTACATAAGAGAATAATTTTAATAATAATTAATTAATAATAATAATAATTTATTGTACTTGTTTGTGGGTGAAGACCCATTACAAGCGGTAAACGTACATATAAACCTACATTTTATAATAGGTACATACAATACATTACATTACAAATATAATACAGTAAAATCTTACATATGTAAACTTTTTATTCGAAAAGAAGCGCCGATCTAAGTTTCAAGGCATTTACAATAAAATAATGCAAGTTCGCAACTTTCTCTTTCCCGTTTACATTCAGAATTTCGGTATAACTGGAATTATTGAGATATTTTTGTCTATAATTAGAGTACATAGGGCATTCAATCAATATATGGTACATATATTCAGCTTCGTTCTTGTTACATATATAGCAGTTTTTAGAAGCGTTTATATTATATTTTATATTATTTATATACAAACCCAAAGAGATTTTACCGGCTAGCCTGCATTGTGCGACAGTGCGGATAAAAGGTAGTGGTAGAGCAGAAAGGAGATATGTTTCAGGTTCAAATGAATGTGAATTGTTAATATCTTTATACCAAGAACTGTATGTTGATATCGTGGCCCCTTGTGCGTCGTCTTTTAGACTAAGTTTTTGTAGAACCCCAAATATAACTGAGATAGCCAACTCAATGGCTTTAGGACAGTTGGCCTCCCATAAATACATGTGATCTGTTTTAGCTAGTATATTTTTAATCTGCGATACCCAGTTATTTTTGGTTGGGTTTATGTTATCAGCTAATTTTAATTTTTCGTATATAATTTTCGGGTATCTCTCGTTTTCTTGCTATTACATACTCTAATTTGGGGCTGCACGTTTAAAGTTCTAAGGAGGTATCTTCTTGTATGTCTAGGAAGAAGGAGCAACCGTTTTAAAAATGTTGTTTGTATTTGCTCGACCTTATCACAAAAAGCTAATCCCCAAATTTCTGAACTGTATAAAACTGTAGCGGCCACAGTAGAGGTAAAGAGTTTCCTTGCAACCGATAGGCTGTTATTCTTGCCAGAGGCTAATATTTGCAAGAGAGCTCCGAGGGCAGTACTTCCCTTTACCAATGCGATTTCAACTGTTGCGTTAGAGGTGCCTGTGGAGGACAACTCAACTCCCAAGTACGTGTATTATTTTACAGATTTTAGAAGATTATTATTTTAACTTGATGTTACGTTCTTTCTTCGGGTGTCCGTTGCGTTTGAACTTAATTATTTGTGTTTTGTTGGTGTTAATTGTTAAGTGTTTGTGGCCGAAATATTCACCGAGCGCATTAACTTTTGTTTTGGAAGTCGACTATGTCTGAAGCTAGGATAACTAGGTCGTCTGCGTAAAGTAGAATGTCACTTTCACGTGATATGTTTATAAAACCTTTCCCGATGAAAAAAGATTCGATGTCATGTAAAAATAAAGCAAAGAGTAAAGGGCTCAGCGAATCTCCTTGAAGAACACCTTCCGTGATTTCTATTCCATCCGTTTTAACACCAGGATTTAGTTTTATTTTAGTATTAGCGTTATTATATAAATTTTGAAGTACTCTGACTATTTAAGAGCTGACACCAGCTTCGGTCAAAACTTGCCATAGGACCGGGTGTGAGACAGAATCGAAAGCGCGTTTGAGGTCAACAAATGCGGCGAACATTTTGCTTTTTGGCTTATCCAGTACCAAGGAAATTTTCGATTTTAATATAAATATATTATCGCTGCAGGACCTATTTCTTCTGAAGCCAGATTGGCATTCCGGAAGAATATTACATTCTTCGCACCAGTTAGATAATCTGTTGCAAATTGTCATTGTGAACACTTTTGTAATTGTATTGAGAAGGGCAATGCCTCTATAATTTGCTGGATCAAGCGGATCACCCTTTTTGTGGAGAAGCATGATTTCAGAAGTACACCACTGTTTGGGGATACAGCTAGTAGATAGAATTTTATTAAACATATCCACAATAAAGTTTTTCCAATTGGATGGGAGCCATGTAAGAAAATTATTGGGGATATCGTCAGGGCCCGGAGCTGTGTTGGTTTTCAGGTTGTCGAGTACTGAAGTGACTTCCTCCAGTGTAATCGCCCTATCCAGAAAGGGGTGCCGACAATCGAAGTAGGACATTATAGAGGCGCATCTCGGAGGATACGTGTCATCATAGAATTGTTTAACAATATCCACAGTGATTGGGCAGCTGTATTTTTTCCGAGATTTCATTTTTTTATTAATGCCCAAAACGACTTTGAATCTTTAACATTTGATAGTATATTTTGTTGGTTCATAAAGAACTCTTTTTTTTTGTTTTTATATAGTTTGATGTAATCCTTTCCAGCTTTAAGGAAAGAGTTTCTGTGCTCTGTTACCTGTAGGGAACGGTTAAGTTTTTCAATTTTTTGTTGGCTTCTCGACAAACAGAATCAAACCACTGTTTATGATATTTCTATTTTTATCATTGAGTCTGAACGTATTTTGTCATTTCAAACCTAATTGGGCCGCTGCTATTTTGATTGATGTTACCAGAAGATTGTTTGCGGAGTTGATGTCTTCAATGGCGGAATCGTCTTGATAGAGTGAGGTCTTTTTATCAACAAAGGCTCTAGTTTTCTCCCGGTCCCAAGTTAATTTGCAGTGAAGTACTTTGCTCTGTGTATTACGGTAAGTTGAAGGTTGTACAGACCGGAAAATGATCTGAACATTCAGCGTCAAAAATTTTTAGATCGGTGAGAGTATGTAAGCCCCGCATATTGGTCCAGATATGGTCAATAGTACTAGTGCCGTTGTTGTTTACAAATGTGTAACCACCGCCTAGATCGGATTTACTTCTCCAATTCAAAATCATTAGTCCAAGACTTTCTAGTTCTTTGCATAGCAATAAGCCCTGTTTATTTGTAATTATATCTAGGGAGTTCCGGTTATTATAGAAGCATGTTCCTTCAAAAAGCTCGTCCGGTAATTGGTTGGCTAGGCCGATTCTGCTGTTGAAATCCCCACCGACAATCACAATTTATTAGTTTATATTTTAATTGATCAAGATGCTTCAAAATCCATTATGAATCTTAATCAGTACCTAATCAATGCACCATAGTAATAAATATTGCAATTATTTTCCAAATATGAGTTGTAAATTACAACTATGTACCTACATATGTTCACAAGCATAATATTTTGCCATTACCAGACTCAGATTTAGTTTAATGGTTATTTTCTGTTTCTCATAAATCAATAATTAATCATTTTGCATTAAAAGGAGAAAACAAACAACTTGTTTAGTTATAAACACGGTAAGTACTTATTAATAATAACAGATAACAGAGGAGAGTGAAATCTAGTGTTAAACGTAATTAATTGAGTGTCGTTTACCACCAGGTGCTCTAATTTAAAAAAAATATTATTAAAAACTTAATAAGAAAAATTAGTTTTATTCAATTGATTTAACGGAGTTATTGTAAATGAAAGTTGTACATCAAGCTTCTGCGGACATGCTATTGTTTCTTACAATTCCTTCTTTTAGAATTGTTAACACTAAACTGTAACAAAACGGTAGGAATTTGTTTGTGCATTTCCGACTACTTTAAGGATATAATACATCAGTAGCGAATTCTGACAGCGTGTCGTTTAATTTTAAATTTAAACTTTCACTAACAAATCTTGATTAAATCCGAAGTTTAAATTATGTTCCTCCCACTTAACTTCCTCCGCTAGGAATATAAATTAACAAACGATCACTAACTTTTCAGTTATTAATTGAACTAGTACTTTTAAGTACACAATTACTTCCTTCGTCCATTCGCCTAAGGTATATCACATTAGTTATTATGGTATTAATATGCATAATTTGTGAAGTATATAAGATACTCTAATTGTCTGTGTTAATAAATAAACATTAAGGAAACTCTTGGCGAGAGGAATCAAAAACTGAAGTTATCTGCATCAATTTGTACTAAAGATCCAAAAATGATCATTTGACAACATACTGACTGAGAGATAAATTGCAACTTCTCTCTTTGTAAAACTAATTCATTGGTGTTTTCAAAAAATTGTTGTCGTCTTTTGTTTTCTAGTTACAAAAATTTTTGTATAGAGTACAATGAGATTGCAAAAAAACAAAAAAACAAATATGTAATGCATTTTCGAGTTTTAACATGTACCTATTTAATTTTTAATTAGGAACCATACCTGACTATGCTGCAGTTAAAAGGATATTTTTTTCTCATTCCAATGAAACACTAGCAAAAATAGATAAATTTTAGATAATTTTAAAAATAACATTTCGAAGGCCACATCACAATTGCTATCACTTGAATTTATGTATTTCAACATGTAATTTTTCATAATTTTGGAAGAGATTTTTTTAAATTATCTGACACGTTAAAATTACGGACTTGTAATCATTTCATTTTGTTATAAAAATAAATGACCCCTATTTGAAATAAATAAAAAAGGCAAAGGTAAACTATGCAAAACGAATATCCCAAGAACATAAAAAATATACTTGTAGGCTTCTAGCAAAAAGTCGAAAATTTTAACATTTGTTTATAACTCGAAAACAAATGACGACAGTAAGTGTTTGAAAAAGACAGTGAATTTATCTTAAATAAAAAGAGAAACTGACATTTCTTACGGTTGCTGAGTTGGCCTATACAGACATTAAGTAAGGCCTATTTAGGTTTACATGGATTGACCGGCTTACCCTGTGCATCATTATTGTCCATGGTTTACACATACCAAATAATTTAAAGTAAAAATGTAACAAACGCAGTTTTTCTATTCAAAATAGATTAATAAAAAGTCTGGACTGGACTTTTGTTAACATGTTTAATTTGATTTGTCAACTTAACAAGAGTTTCGCCACGTTAATGTTTCCTTAAAAGTTATAAATTTATTTAAACATAATAGGGAGAAGTGATTGTATATAGATACATATTTACCTACTTAAAATATTTATTAGTCATTGGAGGATTGGGCGAATCCCGGTTTAATCATATATGTGGTAAGGGAAAATTGTTTAGTTCAAAATGGACATTAAGGATTTTGTTTTTGTCTATTGTTTTACCCCCTTAACATTCCAGTCTCTAGATGTTTTTATCTTTAAATTTTAATTTTATTTGACAAATTACAGTAGGTACTACTCATACCCTCTACGTAAAACAACTAATCTTGGATACTAAAAAACTTTTGAATAACAGAAAAAATTATAACCAAAGAACTAGAAATATAATTCAACAAGTATTTTAACGTTTTCTAATAATCCTTGGTTGATGTTTTATTTCTTAAAATTTTTAATTGATAGCGATCAAAACTTAATTGGACTTTGTTAATAAATGAATTAAATAATTTAAAAAATTCAATTTAAATTCATACATCATACTAATATTATAAATGCGAATGTAAGTTTGTTTGTTACGCTTTCACGCAAAAACTACTTAACCGATCATCATGAAACTTTGCACATACACTCTTGAAGGTAGTAGAAGTAACATAGGATACTTTTATTAAAAAAAAAAATAAAAATTTTTTTACGAAACAAGAAAATTGTTTGTCAAAATATCGTCAAATTTAGCTACTTCAACGCCATCTAGCATCATAGTAATGAAGTTTCAACCCTGAATACTGTAATACGGGCCCACTGTATTAGAAGATCTAACAGCTAACCACAAAAATTACGGATAACCTCAAAAATGTGAATAGTTTTATACTGCATGTAACGACAGAAGAAAATAACAATAAATATAGAAAAATTAGAAACAGTTGAAACTATATTCAATTGAATTAGATATTGTCGTCACCGTCGGTGCGGCCGAAGGAATTCCGATCTTACTCGCTGATGTTAATTCTTACTCTGCTACTATATTGACTCATTTCTATTATTATACCCTTACTCTTTATCTCTCTGCGGGCGAAGCCGCGGGCAAAAAGCTAGTTAATAAATAAAGCAGTAATTTATTATTATCTAAAGGCGATTATTTTTAAAAGTTTGCTTATAAATCCAAGTTATTTTACTATTTTATACTTTTGAATTAAAGTGTCGTGTTTTGGCGTTGGGGTTTGAGCTATTTTGTTCGTTCTACTTAAAGCATGTTTTTTTAATTTGAATTAAAGTGCAGACTTTTCTACATCATACAGTATAAATATTGGAGAAAATAGATTTAAAATGTTTTACGGGTTCAATAAATTTTACTTCACATTTCATGGGCTGTAATTTTGCTTGCACTTTACTAAAGAACGTTCAGCAAACTTGATGCTGAACATATGCAAATCGCAACTTTCCTTTCGCTTTTTGTGATCTTTTTTTTTCAATTGTTTATTTAAAAAATCAAAATGGTCAAATTTAGAAAGATAAGGTGTATTAAAAAAACTCCTGATAATTTTGCATAATCCAAAGCTGGCATTTGCATGACTTCGTAATAATTAAGGGATAAATAGTTGGAGATAACTTTGGAATTGAACATGATTATAAGTTTTAAATTCATTATTAACCTCAAATTGAATATCCAAAAACTGATTGATTTTCTGCTGCCAGCTTTAAAAATTAGGTGTAAGATGGGCTGTATATATTTTCTAGACAAACTATTAAAAATCTATTAATTTGAATGCCATCCAAATGTGTAAGTTAAGTTGCCTAACCTTTCTTCTCAATTTGTTAATTAATTCTTTTTAATAGTTAAAATACTCGGTTATGAAAAATCACACAATTTCATTATGGTTTTTTATTTGTAATTGAAATGTTTGGAATGCCTGTGTTAGAAAAACAGATTAATTTGATTTTATTTTTTATTAAAGTTTTAATTTCTTTACAATATTTAAAAAAACTTAAAAAAATACATAAAACAATAAAGAACTAAAACTTATAGCTTCAGTTTTCTCAGATAAACATTAATTGAAGTTACTGTTATAATTATAATATTTGCCTTTGAATAAGAGTCCTTTTAGGTCAAAATTCTCGAAAAGTATGAGTTCAAGGAAGTTAAATTTTACACGCATTTCAGCACCCAAAATATACCCTTATTTCTCAATAAAAATTATTTATATGTTTTTAAATAATACGAAAATTGTTTTGTAAAACATTATTTTCCTGCACTGGAAACACTTGGAAAGAACAGTAACTACATTTTTAAACCATTCGCTTCAAAGGATCAGAAAGACAAGCTCATAAATTACTAGATTTTATCAAGAAATTACACCTCAAAATTAAATTCACAATAGAAATCGAGACAAATAATAAAATCAATTTTTTAGATCTCACAATAATTAGTAAAAAGCTTTTCAATCACCACAAGCCAACTCACACAGATGTAATAATTAATAATAGCTCTTGTTGTCCATATCAACATAAATATGGCGCATTCTATATTATGTTATATATATTAATAAAAGTACCAATTAATAAACAAAATTTCCAAAAAGAATTAAATTTAATTTAAACTATAGCTTCTCGGAACGGAATATCATAGATGACATATTAAACAAAATTACATACAAAGAAACTATTAAAAGTATATTCCCTATAATAAAAGAGCCAACTAAATTTAAAACTGTTACTTACATGGGGAACTTAAATAAGAATTTAAAAAATATAGTATTAATGTTTCATTTAAGACAGATAATAATGTAGAAAATTTTATTAAAAATAATAAAGTCAATGATGAATACGAATCAAGCGTATATAAATTATGATGTACCTAATTCGTGTAATAAATTTTTAATTGGAAAAACTAGAAGGAATTTTAAAATGAGGATCAATCAATACTACAAATGTTTTATTAATAAGTTAGAAACCTATTATGCTAAGCATTTAATTGTAGATCAACGTAAGTAAGTAAGTCGTACAAAAAATAATTCATATACACTTACCTTATTAGAAACATGAAAAATTAATAAAAACAAAAATTGTCATAATATTATAAGTGAACAACTGTTAAATTAATTTCATCCCCCACTCGGTACTTCTTGGGTTTAAGCGCCAAATATCTTATTTTTAGAATAAGTTTCGTTAAAACTTCCTAGGAAGTCACAGTATGACGAAACGAATTTCAGGTTCAAAAAATTTTGTGAAATCCAAAAGTGCATTTTTATTATTGTATATTTTCGATGTTTAATTTTTTATAAATTGAATGGCGGCAACTTGGAAACTTGCCAAGTAGCTGATTAAGTTATCAGTTAATAAAAACAAGTAAGTACATACATTCAATACAATTTGACATTATTTATTCCACTTTTATTGTGTCAAATATTTTATCAACCAAAATTTGGTTTATTTCATTTTGCTCTTATTTCCAATAAGATACATAGGTACTATCGCATCTTGGCTAGCTTTCGTCAGTAAAAAAAAAAATTAAAAAAATTCTCTTCATAATAAATCCATTTCACAACTTTGATTCAGTTACAGTTTCTGATCAGTAAACGCAAAAATAAACGTAAGCATAATTTAAAAGACGAAATAAAAATTCAATATATTATTTTAAATGAATATATTTCGTAAGAACTTGTTTCAATCTAATCCCCTAATCAATTACGCTTAATATTCAGTTGAAACGTTATTTTTTATTTTAATTAATTAAATCTTTCATCACAAGTGCACGTTGTATCGAGGAAAGTTAACTTAGTAATAAATAGAAATACTTGTTGCAGGATAAAGCAAACTAGTATTGAAGACAAGATTGATTCTTGATATACGATACAGTCAATATACAAATATTATTAGTTCACAAGCAGGGCCGCCGTAAGCGGGTGTGCAAAGCGTGCACCGCACAAGGGCGGCACGCTCAGGGGGCGGCAAATCGAACGACTTACCACGTACCTAATTCAAGTCATAGTCATAATATGGTCATAATACCCATTCCACCTTAAGTATAAGAAAATATGTCATAGCATGGAAAAAAATCCGACCGAATGACGTTAACACCGCCATCTATTGACATCAAAACGTCGTCTGTCAACACAGTATTGAA
Organism: Agrilus mali; assembly: GCA_029378335.1. NCBI lineage: Eukaryota > Metazoa > Arthropoda > Insecta > Coleoptera > Buprestidae > Agrilus > Agrilus mali. The sequence goes on along the minus strand of CM055657.1, from coordinate 8,768,287 downwards.
GTTTTAGTAGACCCCAAAATCAAATATAGAGTAGAGTTTCATTTTAGAGTCCTAGATCAGACAATAAGTTATTTAGCAATAGTTTCAATTGAACATGAAACTTTAGACAGTTTGGATACCAAAAAGTTGATAGAAGATTTCGCAAATGTAAAGGCAAGAAAAGTTAAATTTTTGTAAATAAATATTTAAGTATAGGTATATGTTTTACACATCAGTAAACAAAAATAATAAGTGCTTAATTATTTACAATAAATGTTTTATCTTCGTTGTTATTTTTCTTTTTTCCCGCCATAATGAGAAAACAGTAATTATCCTTTATTTGACAAAACTCAGAGTAAATAGTCTAGTAGTAGGGCGGCATAATCGGTATTGCACGCGGGCGACGAAACAGCTAGCGGTGGGCCTGTTCACAAGTCCACTTTTTTGGATGTATTGAATTCCATAGAAACCCATTTAGTGAAAACCTTTAGTCAGTTGCAATAGTACAATTTCTTATTATGTTTTACAAGTTTAATTTTAATCAGGACAAGATCTTTGCCAGGCTGTAAAACTAAAACTTTGATTAAAAAACTGTAAAACCAGGCTAAGACCATAAAAATTATGGTTACCCAAAGTTAAGAGCGCTCTTCACCCCTGAATATACAATTTTGCACAGAACTTATGCTGAAAGAAAGTTAGCAATGACAGGAATGACAGATTGCTCCAGTGTATGGGATATAAAAGCCTGCAGAGTGGATGATAAGTTAAACTAAAAAAAATGGAAAAAGTACCAAAAAATCTATAATTAATTAATTGTTTTTGAGTTGCAAATATATCCACGATTGTACGACAATTCTTGTGCATTTTATATGTATGTAGTTTGTAACTTTGTAGTAAATAAGTATATGCAAAAGCAATTTACTATAAAGGAAGTGCTGCTGCTTTGCGGAGACTATCAGGCCTATTCTGTAACTCCAAATCGAATAGAGATGCTTGAAATCGAATAGAAGTGGTGGGGTAGAATAGAAATTGTACAGAATCGGCATGGAATCGGTATTCTGTAACTCCTCGAATCGAAATGTAAAGTCGACCATCGAAATATGACATTTCGACTGCATGGAAGCTGTCGAAATCGTTATTTCGATGGTAGAAAGCTCTTCGCACATGCGCCTACTGCTTAAAGTGGTTCTTAAGGCAGTGTGAGTTTCTCTACCTGCTAAGGGTTTCACTGGACATCTGGTTTACCCTTGGGTACGTCACTCTCAATTCTCGGTATTCAACACAAATTTGCTTTATTAGTTCGGTTAGGTTAAAATAACCAACTGTCAGATGGTTACTAAGACCCATATTCGCATGAAAAATGCAGTGTTGCCGCGTTTTTCACCTAACGTCTTGTAGAAATCATAAATTTCGATTGTCGCGTCGTCTACTTTAGTTACAGAATACCAAAAATCGACGTTGAAAGACGCAATAGAAGTGGGTACATTACGATTGCTCCACATCTCGATTCGATGCCTACATTTCTATTGAGTTACAGAATAGGCCTGTATCTAAAGCAACAATTCAAAGACGAGAATGCATGTGCTTTGGCAATCATTTCCGTGTAGAGCCACGCGACGAGATTAGAAACGTCCGTCTATTATTGTTGCCGAAAACTTACTTTGCCGGCTCCGTGATGCGGGGTGAGTGTGTGGTAGACTGGACTTGATCACGTGATGTATATGGCTCTTAACTAACTAAATTACATTGTAGATTTACACTATGTTTGCCACCATATATACTGGGCGGTTGAAATATGTATAAATAGGATTCTTTATGTTTTGCGTTTCCTATAGACAGGAACTACGCATGCATCATTGAAAAGACAGTTGCATGTCTGAACTTGTTATTGGCGGTAATGTTTGCTTTTCACCTTATCTGCGTCATTCAAAGTCATCATGTCGGAACTAACGGTACATAGTAAAATTACACGTTCTCTATTTCTTTTCTCCAAAACAATGCTCGTCCTCACACCTACCCTTTAATGCTGGAACCCTCCATATAGTCCCAATTTAGCACCATTGAACTATTGTCACTTTGGGCTACGTAAACAAGTTTTAGGAGGAAAAAAATCAAACCGAACGATGCCGTCATTGAGTGTGCAAGAGTGGATTAACGTTCAACTTAAAGAATTTTTCGCTTTCGGTATAAAAAAAGCTTTTTAGAGTATAAGCTTCTAGTTGTTGACACATATCCATAATTTTGTTTCAAGAAAGAATATAATGTTGAAAAATACACACTACAATATTGTTTCACCACACAGTAGCATTATCAGGTGATGATTTGACAAATTATAATATTATAAAGAAAACAGTACCTGTACAGTTGTACATCATCATTATTATATATTTCAATTATAATATTTTTTATTTAGCTATACATACTTATTTCAAATATCATCGTACAATTTAACAATATTTCAAATTTTTTAGTTTACTTTATTTACGTTCTTGGTTCGTTCAGTTACCAGTTTTGTATTTATTTTTAGACTTTATTGCCCTTCAGGTACATTTTCGGTCGCTTACAGGCCATTTTCACCCTCCACCCTTAGGAGGCCACTTTTAGGTTTAAGCTAGTTTATAAATGTTAATGTTGTTCAAGACGTTGAAAAGATAAGTTCATTTTGTATTTTTAGTAAATAAACCGTTAAATCAGTGCAGCATTCTATTATTACATTTCGCATAAAACGGTTAAATCTGATAGAAATAGTTGCATCGAATTAAATTATTTAATAGACGTGCAACGTACAGAACACTGTACATATATTAATTGGTCCTTCGAGCCGGATATAGCCGTGATATCGTCGTTTTGTTTTACACGTAACAAAGTTTATTCGCAAAACCGCCGTTTCGGACTTTAGCAACCGACGGATAAGGTGCATTTTTCAAACTTCAAACGAAATCAACGTCTACATTCAGCAGTGTACCACGACGCAGCCGTTTTGGAATTCGTCATCAATTACGAGAGAATCATCCATTGGAATAGTGGACACATTAACGAACAACACAACTCCAAGCAGTTCAAAGGTTACAACTATCTTGTCGCAGCATCTTCGGAAGTAAGAATTTTGATTGACCTTCCTTTACTCTTTTCTACGTTATTACATATTATATTAGATTATATTGCTTCTATTTCGTTAATCTCATTATTTAATTTAAATTTCAAAATGACTGCTGATACAGAAAGGGCATTTATCAAACAACGTGGTATTGAAAAGGGTAAACTGACACGCCTCCAAACTTACTTAAATTCGCAGGAAAATTTCACCATTCCTGTATTAGAATCACGCAAAATTAAATTGGAGGAATATTATAATAATTGGTGTAGTATACAAAAAGAAATCGAAAATTCTGTTGAAAACGTAGATTACGACAAAGACAGGGCAGAAATAGAGAATGTTTATTTTTCATGTGCCGATATAATAAACGAACAATTGTATAATTTAAACTTAGCAAATAGTTCATCTGCTCATAATACTGAAATTGTTGAAAATCCCAATCAAAATATGTGGCAAAATCCTAATCAAAATGTATCGCAATTAATCCTACCTAAAATTAATATCAAGCAATTAAAGGGGACTTTATCGAATGGCACGGTTTTTATGACACGTTTAGGTCACTGGTCCATGATAGTACGGCGATCACACCTATTCATAAATTTCATTTGCTCAAATCATACTTAATCGGTGATGCCTCCGCAGTTGTTGATTCATTAAATGCTTCTGAGGAAAATTATCTGGTTGCATGGAATCTTTTACAAAAACGGTTCAATAACCCACGTAAAATTATTAATTGTCATTTACAAGCACTTTTTGAATTACCAGAAGTCACAAGGGATTCGGCGCCAGCATTAAAATCTTTAGCTGAAAAGGCTGAAATGCACGTAAATGCATTAAGGGCGTTGAATCAGCCGGTAGATTGGCATGCAATGTTAATTTATATAATTTCATCAAAATTAGATAAACAATCCTGTTTAATGTGGGAACGTTCTCTAGAAGAAGATATTATGCCAACTTTTGACAATTTCATTTCATTTTTGCATAAAATATCTCGAGATTCACAGCCAGTTTCCTTACTTAAAACAACAAGTGACAGATACAAATCCAATCAATTTATTCAAAAAAGAACATTTCAACAACATAAACGCGATACACATTCGCATATAATTGCACAATCAAATTTAAAATGTCCTGTTTGTACACAAGGACACTACATACACAGTTGCGAAAACTTCTTAAAGTTACAACCTCAGCAAAGGTTAGAAGCTGCTAAAAATTCACAAATCTGTATAAACTGTCTTAAAACGGGTCACAAAACTTCCTTGTGTAAGTCCAGTTCATGTAAAAAGTGTCACGGTAGACACAATACTCTCCTTCATTTTAGCAAAAATCCAGCACAAAATAACATTAGCACCGCACAATCTAATATTAATAATGAGCCTTCTACGTCAACCTTTACTACAATTCAAGGTAACGAAGTTCTGTTATCTACTGCACGTATTATTGTACTTGATAATAAAAATAGGGAAAAAGAGTGTAGGGTTATGTTAGACGGTGGTTCACAGTCTAATTTTATGACTGAAAGACTAGCAAATATTTTAAATTTAGAAAAAAAGGAAATTTACCTACCTGCTTCTGGACTAGGACAGTCTCAAAATATTATTAGGTATAGTGTTGAAACAACCATCAAGGATAAGATGAACAATTTTGTAGAACAACAAACATTTTTAATATTACCTGTAATAACTTCTAAATTGCCTTCACGTTTCATTGACCGCAAAGGTTTAAATATATCAAAAAATTTACGTTTAGCTGATCCAGATTTTAACAAACCCGCAGAGATTGACATGCTATTGGGTGAATATATTTTTATAAATTATTATGTGTGGGTCAAATTAGGTTAGCAAATGAAACGACTGTATTACAAAAGACTAGATTAGGCTGGCTAGTGTCAGGTAAGGTCAACACAAATTCATTAAACTCCACACATTGTCACTCCACTGTTACCCTAGATACACAATTAGAAAAATTTTGGAAATTAGAAGATTGTTCAACTTCTGTTACAAAACCTTTATCAAAGGAAGAAACAGCATGCGAGATACATTTTCAGAATACTGTAAACCGTGATCACACAGGACGTTACATAGTTCGGCTACCCTTGAACGAAAATCAAAACAAAATAGGAAATAGCTATAATTCAGCTGTAAAACGCCTTCATTTATTAGAGAAAAAATTTGCACACAATCCAAATTTACAACATGAGTATTGCGAATTCATGAACGAATATATAAATTTAGGCCACATGTCCAATATAACTAGTACCACTTCTAAAAACTCAGGGTTCTATTTACCACACCATTCAGTAGCCAAGGAAACGAGTACTACAACTAAGATTAGAGTAGTTTTTGATGGGTCATTAAAATCTGGCACTGGAATTTCATTAAACGATACACTAATGGTTGGTCCTACAATCCAAGAAGATGTTTTTTCAATGATTATTAGATTTCGCACGCATACGTACGTATTAACAGCAGACATAGAAAAAATGTTTAGGCAAATTAATGTTCATGCAGAAGACACACTTTATCAAAAAATTTTATGGCGCAATAGTCCTGACAAACCCATTCAAACATACCAGTTAAACACAATTACTTATGGTACTACATCTGCTCCCTTCTTAGCGGTCAGGTGCCTTAAGCAATTAACAATCGATGAAGGCGAGAAATTTCCTTTAGCCGCTTCCGTTTTAACTAATGATTTTTATGTAGACGATCTTTTAACTGGTACTTCTACAGTAGAAGAAGCTTACAAACTAAGGAATGAATTAATTCAATTATGTCATTTAGGTGGATTTAACTTGCGTAAATGGTCTTCAAATGAACCCTCATTATTACAAGATCTAGAACATATTTCAAATGAAAATAGTTTTTATCTGGATTCAACTTCAAATAAGAAAACGTTAGGCATATATTGGGATCAGAAAGATGATAGCATTAAGTATAATGTTCCTAACAATCAGCCGTGTGTTACCCCTGTTAGCAAACGTACAATCTTATCACAAATATCTCAAATTTTTGACCCATTAAGGTTATTAGGGCCAGTTATTATTATAGCCAAGTTGATTATGCAACAGCTATGGCTTTGTAAACTTAGTTGGGACGAATCAATTCCTCAAAATATACACAATTCATGGTTGCAATATCGAAAGCAACTTTACCTTTTGAACAATTTCAAGCTTCCTCGTTGTTTAACTAATAATTCCATCACCAATCAACTTCATGGCTTTTGCGATGCCAGCGAGAAAGCGTATGGAGCATGCATATATTTAAGATCAGTAGATGCTTTAGGTAATGTTACAGTACGGTTGATTTGCGCTAAATCAAGAGTCGCGCCATTAAAAACGACTTCACTCCCACGACTCGAGTTATGTGCAGCAGTTCTATTGATCAAATTATTAAAAAATACTAAAATTGCCCTTAAACTCGATTTCAATTCTATTCATTTGTGGTCAGATTCAACAATAACATTACATTGGATAAATACGGAACCCTATAAACTAAAAACATTTGTAAGTAATCGAGTCGCGGAAATTCAATATCATTCTAGCCCTAAGGATTGGTCACATGTGCCTTCAGAAGATAACCCTGCCGATTACATTTCACGCGGCCAATTACCATCTGAATTTTTGCATAATAAAAGTTGGGTTCAAGGTCCAGATTGGCTTTTACATGAGGAACAATGTTGGCCTCACAACGTCATTTTACCAAATATAAACATTCCGGAACAAAGAACTACAACTGTACTAATAGTTAACACCAACTGTTCCGATTTACTTCATAGGTTTTCATCTTTTTACAAATTACAGAGAATATTTGCATGGGTGCTACGATTTATAACAAATTCTCGTAAAATAACAAAATTATCAGGGGTACTATCAACTCATGAATTAAACGAAGCACATGATAGATTAATAATTTTACTGCAAGGTGAGACATTTACAAAGGAAATAAGTCAATTGAAAAACGGAGTGATCAATAATAAAAACAATATAAACAATCTTAATCTATTTCTAGACAGTAAGGGAATTTTACGAGTCGGTGGCAGGCTGAGAAATGCTAACATAGGATTTTCTAAAAAACATCCCATAATATTACCACGTTCTCATCACATTACTCGCTTAATTATTCAGAGAGAGCACATTAAACAAATGCATGCAGGAACCTTAGCTACTCTAAATTCAGTAAGACAAACTTATTGGCCAATAGACGGGAAAAACACCACACGACACATTATTCGCAAATGCATGATTTGTTTTCGATCAAAGCCGCGTTTAGACAATAATAACATCATGGCTGATCTACCACAAAGTAGATTCAATGCAACTAGACCCTTCCAGAATGTCGGTATCGACTATTGTGGACCATTTTTCATTAAAGAAAAAGAATTCAGAAACACAAAAAAAATAAAGGTTTACGTTGCGGTTTTTGTATGTTTTTTGACAAAGGCAGTTCATTTAGAACTTGTAGGAAATCTGTCATCTGAATCATGCCTTTCAGCGATTAAACGTTTCATAGGTAGAAGAGGTTGCTGTAAAAATATTTATACGGATAATGCCACAAATTTTGTTGGGGTAAGAAATCAATTAAAAGATTTATACCAACTTGTACAGTCTAAGGAGCACAATAATAAATTGATAACAGAGCTCGGCGCAAGAGAAATTAATTGGCATTTTTCTCCTCCGGGTTCTCCGCACTTTGGTGGATTATGGGAGGCTGCAGTTAAGTCTTTCAAATATCACTTTGTACGTGTAGTAGGTGAAACATTATTTAGTTACGAACAATTTTACACTTACATTGTCGAAATAGAAGCAATATTAAACTCTCGTCCTTTGACCCCATTATCCTCAGACCCAAACGATCTTGAATGCCTTACTCCGAATCATTTCCTTATTGGTGAGTCAATTTCTAACCTACCTGAAGAAGATGTCACACAAACACCATCCAACCAACTGTCTGCTTGGAAGCATATTCAAAAAATCAAACAACATTTCTGGGCACGATGGTACAAGGAGTACCTAAATGAATTACATGTCCGCAGCAAATGGCATACTTCGCATAATTTCACAGATCCAATCAAGGTTGGAACCCTAGTCATCCTAAAGGATGATAATCAACCTCCACGATATTGGAAGATAGGACGAATAGAGGCTGTTCATCCTGGAAAAGACAATGTCCGCGTAGTGACTGTTAAAACCGTGAATGGTTCATTTACGCGAACAGTGAAAAAGGTGTGCGTGCTGCCAATTTCGCAGTAATTTAATATAGTTGTTTACTAATAAATTTCATAGTTTAGCATTTTCTAATTCGTTAAGTAATAGTTATTGTCTAAAACGTTATTTGTTGTTATTATTGGATATTTGTGTTTTCTTCACTTGCTCTTGTTGAACATAGTCGTTCAAGGCGGCCGGAATGTACAGTCGTACATCATTATTATTATATATTTCAATTATAATATTTTTTATTTAGCTATACATACTTATTTCAAATATCATCGTACAATTTAACAATATTTCAAATTTTTTAGTTTACTTTATTTACGTTCTTGGTTCGTTCAGTTACCAGTTTTGTATTTATTTTTAGACTTTATTGCCCTTCAGGTACATTTTCGGTCGCTTACAGGCCATTTTCACCCTCCACCCTTAGGAGGCCACTTTTAGGTTTAAGCTAGTTTATAAATGTTAATGTTGTTCAAGACGTTGAAAAGATAAGTTCATTTTGTATTTTTAGTAAATAAACCGTTAAATCAGTGCAGCATTCTATTATTACATTTCGCATAAAACGGTTAAATCTGATAGAAATAGTTGCATCGAATTAAATTATTTAATAGACGTGCAACGTACAGAACACTGTACAGTACCTATAAACGTTTCAACCAATTTTAATAATAAAATCTCAACAATCGTTTCGACTAAGCAGTCATTATCAAGAGTACAAAAAGGCAATACTTGTACTCTATTGAGTTTTAAAATTACATCTTATTAACTAGTATTTATACTTATATTACTGAAGGGTAGGGATTTAACATTAAGATGACTTAAAGTTAATATTAAAAGTGTCGAATTATTCATCTCTATTTCATCGTTTAATATGTGGGGCGATGTAAATTGCCCACAAATAATTTTGTACCTGACTAATTATATGTAAATTGCGCACTACCTTTTCGATATAAATAATTGAATTGTAAATTGCGCACAAAGGGGAAGTAGTGGGGCGGAAAAGTAAAGATGGTAAACTTGAATAAAGATTCTTTAAGTTTAAATTTAAATACAGTAAAATATGGTAATATTTAACAAACAGTTTGAAAAAGTTAATTAGTAATTGCAAAGGAAGCATAAGTAAGGATGTTTTATTTTCTTAAATTAGGAATTTATATATTATTTCCAAATAACTTTATAATCTGTAAGTAACCAAATGTTATGATATTTTTAAGGGTTTCTCCAATAATTAGGTAATGTTCTTTTACATATGAATAGATCAATTATAATGATCATTCATTTTGATTTTGATTGACAATTATTAGGGGTTTCTCCCTAGATTAGAATCAATTAATTGTAATTTACATAATAATAAACGAGTTTCCTATCTATTCTAATCTAGGGTTTCTCCAGTAATATACGAATATCAACAGGTATAAATGCGAAGTTGTTTAATTTTAAATTTAGTTTGAATGTTCACCCTCGAAAAGTTGAAACAAAAGTATTTGTAACGTTTACTTGAAATCTTTCTTTTTTAAAAATAATTTACGTTTAATTAACGATGTTAAAAAGTGAACGCGGAAATGACTTATTATACTTATTATTGAACAAAATTCCGAAACAGGAAAATGGCTACGTTGTATATTTGGTTTACCTTTTTTACCTCCAAATGAGGTAGGTGATTGTTTTGTTGACGAATTCATGGAAACTCAACCAAACGATCCAAGGGTAGTTAATTTTTGTGATTACTTAGTTTCAACATATATTGAGAAAGACTGTCCATTCTCGCCATTTATTTGGGCTGACTGCAGCTCTTCAATGGAAAGAACGACTAACGCATCTGAGTCGTTTCATTCGCGATTCAACGCATGTTTTTATTTTCCATATCCTTCAATTTTTTTATTTATAGATGTATTACTCATATATATATATATATAAATTAACAATGTTTTGCAAAATGAAGTTCGTGCATTATACGATAAACGTGTAAAAGACCGGAAAAAATTGTTAGAAAATAAAATTCATTTGTATAAGGAAAAAAAATAACAAGATTAGATTTTATAAAATGTATTTCATATGTATATAAAGTTTAAATAAAAGTAGTATAATATTTACCTCCCTCTTTAATTTCCCCTCATTTCTCGTTGTGCGCAATTTACATATGCAATAAACCACTACCCGTGACGGTTCTAAGGAGCAGGTAAATTTTGTGCGCAATTTACATATGCCCTAATATGTTACCTTTTTTATTGTATCTATTAATTTCAAGGGTCTCTAACCATTTTAATTTATGGCCTTTAGGTATTTTGTATATGCAAAATTTGGATCAAAATTATGTTTGCTATTAATTAAATGTTCGGCATATGTCGAATCTGTTTTATTGTTAGTAAAACTCAAAAAATGTTCATTTATACAGGTCAACAGAAATAAGGTTGCCCTTCAGACTTCGAGAGAACGGCGCAAAAGATAGAAAGACAGCGCATTCGGAAGGAAAAAGATGCATTTTACCGCTCGGTGTTTGTACCGTGTTTCAAATCGGGCCCGTATTGTACAAGTAAACTCACCCCAGGGTGTCTTAATGGTATTAGTAATATTTACACGAAAATTGGTAATGCACTTTAAATGAAGCAGAATTCCCATTTTATATTTTAAATATGTAATATTATTTGAATGGGTTTAAGGTCGGTTCCTCATGAAACATTTTAAATACTTACGGAAGATAAATAAAATTGCTTTTAAATGTTTCATATATCATACAATACATATACTAATTATGAAAAGTATTTGCTAAAAGTTGCACGACCTTTTATAAACTAAATAAAATTTTAAATTAGGTGAAAATCATTATTAATTGTCCCTATCGTTAAAGTTGAAGTACTTTGAATTAGGAAGCAACGATATTAATAAATAGTGTATATTTTATTTTGTAATCGTCATTTAAAAAAAAAAATTATTGTAAATTCCTATTTATATTTGAACCGCCTAGGTATAATATAAATAATAATAAAAATAATCTTATAGTTTTATATTTTAGCGAAAGTTTTCTATTCTATCTTTATTACTGTTTCTTAGATGAACTTTTATCAGTAAATAAAAATCTAAATTGACTTTGTTACATACGCACAACATAGTTAAGATTTACCATCTGCTTATTTTAATAAGTGGATCCGCAATTATTTATTGTGGAATTTGCGACGATAAATATAGAACATACTGACCTTACAATTTGCTAGCACAACTACATATGGTCTTATGAATGCTCAAGTGTCTTAAGACTTATGAATTTGGTAATACTCTTGGATGGTACTGTTATTTTTGATCATTATTTCTAACGGAAATACATCTAAACCAAATTGTGTTTACATTTAAAGAATCGGACAATCGCGCTAATTAAAAATGGAATTTAAATATCTTGAAATGAAAATAGTTTGTAAAATTTATTGAATCGAAACTAACTTACATGATTCATAAAATCATAAATGATACAAGAACGGCAAAAGATCAATGTCGGTCTTTATTTTTTGACATGACACAACCTGTATCTATCATGAGAAATAAATTCATTCTAACATTTTTTTAAATTTTGTTTTGTATAATTTCATTGAAATGCTTTTCATTGATTGAGAGCAGAAGAGCATTGTTTTGAGCTATAGTTGAAAATACTGTAAAAATAATTGCATAATTTGACATTTTATTACTTACAGGATGTCCAAAAATTACGGTTGATTCTAACAATTTTTTTGTTCGGAAATCATTTTTTTTAACGGAACATCCTGTATCTGAAGAAGAGCAGGTAATAATTCAGTCCGTAATGGAATTCCCTATACCTAATTCTTGCCATTTAGGTACGTGATATCCATTGTATTTATATTCAGCTTTCTTTAACTACTTCGATTAATGGATTATGGAAAATTGAAAAAACAGTGTCAGGAACTTTTTGTCAATGTTGTGAATGTCATACTTTTTAGACATCCTGTAAATCAATTTTTCCAAAATATCTAAAAATCTGTTTAGTTTTCATCAATTCTGAATCGAAAAAGGCATACTTCAACACAGACTTCAAAACTGAAAATGTGAGGAGTATTTCGTTTAAAATAAGAAGTAAAAACAAAAATACACAAAATGTTTCAACGATTGTATTAATCGAAAGCTCGACAATTGTTTCGACCAGTCGGTCTTTTTCAAGAGTATTGCAGTTATTATACTACCTGAGGAACAGTAATTCAAACCTTAAATACCTAGATGACAAATAAGTACAAAGTTACAGATGTGTATAAATCTAAATGCGAGAAAAACCATCATAAGTTGGTTAACAGAAGTGAACTATTGTTCGATAATATTTCCGTTTGTACTTTTTTCTATGTTATGAATTAGCTGAATATTGTTGATGTCTATGTTATGATTATTTTCTATACAATGTTCTGTAAAACCTGTAGTAACATTTTTATTTTTTATGGCTAATTCGTGTTTATAAATCCGGTTTTTTAGGGCTCGATCACATTGGCCAATATAAATAGTGTCACATTTGTTGCAGTTTCATTTTTAAATGCCATTTTTTTGAAGTTTATCTAATTTTTGTTTGTTATTGACTATAAAATTACTTAATTTTAATTATTTACTTCTATAACATTAAAATCTAAATTCTTTAATCTATTTGAAATTTTATGACTGGTGTTTTTAATATAATTTAAGGCACAAAAGCGAACACGAATTAGCCATAAAAAATAAAAATGTTACTGCAGGTTTTACATTGTATACAAAATCATCATAACATAGACATCAACAATATTTAGCTAATTCACAACATAGAAAAAAGTTAAAAACTGAACCTTTTAGAAGGTTTAGAAATCAAATTAGCAATTTCTAAGAATGATAATATAACCAATAACCAAACGGAAATATTATCGAACAATAGTTAACTTCTGTTAATCAACTTATGATGGTTTTTCGCCCATTTAGATCTATACACATCTGTAACTTCGTACTTATTTGTCATATAGGTATTTAAGGTTTGAATTACTGTTCCTCAGGTAGTAACTGCAATACTCTTGGAAAATACCGACTGTTCGAAACAATTGTCGGGCTTTCGATTAAATAAAATCCTTGAAACATTTTGTGTATTTTTGTTTTTACTTATCTATTCTATAATGTTACATCAAGGAATCACCATTAATGGTCTTTCAAGTAATAAAATAAGAAGGTTAAAAGTCACCTCTGACATAACTGGATGTCCCGGAAATGCGAAAAAAATTTAATTGAATAGAACTATGGAAAATTCTTGATTCCAATTTTTTAAAAAAATATTTCAAGGAGATGTCCCTAAACCCTAATGAAGGGGTCAGCTAAATCACCCTGTATATGGGATGCAATGAAGCTGTTAACATACTTTCAGTAAATATTTCTACTTATAAAGAACACTATTCTTTATCTATTGTATGCGAAATTTTGATATTACACATTTTCTTAATGGTTATAATTCCTAATTTGGATAGACATGAGCTGCTAAGTTAAATCCTTCTTAACTTCAGAAGTATGGCGATTTTCTCATTGTTACGTTGATTACCATCTCTGGTAAAACGTATTGTATATGTGTGTGTAATAAATAAGCGGGTACAAAACAAACAATTTATTATAGATATGCGTATAATAAATTAAAGTAAAAAAACATGCACTAAGACTATCATAAATATTCTTACAAATAAACAAATAATCTGCAAAGGTACATAAGTAAATGCAAATGTAGATAACTTATTAAAAAGTTAGTAAGTACTTTTAAAACGTTTACATGTGTAAAATATCCATACATATGGAATTATTTTACTCGTTATTTTAATTTATAATACTGTGACTGTGACCATATTTATATGAAAAAAGAAATTGCCTTTTTCTTCAGTCTCCACGACATAAGAGTTAATACGTACACTTCCTAATACGTAATACGAAATTAAACTCTAACGGAATATCTTCTATTTCTTTCATTGGAAAGTAATGGCCACAACGACGAACTTCCACCTTTACGAGGAAGGTACTCGTATCTTATGGCGACTGGCTTTCTAGCTGATGATTCCCCATTATTATCATTTTGATCACTTTTAAAAGTAACAGGAGCTCTTGAGGCGGTATTTGCTCCCCTTTGATTAGCAGATTCAGATGAATCAAGATATTTTGTATACTTTTGATGATTATGTTTTTTGGAACTCTGTTCAACAAATCTATTAATTTGTGGTGCTTGTTTTTGCATATAATTAATATATTCATTTGGGTTTTCACTTGGCTTAATCATAATTGGTATATTTTGAAGTAGCGGAAGATTGTTAGGAAAAGCCGGTACAGTTGTACTAAATTGTGGATTATTCAAACCTTGTTGTGGAATATTGGCAACTTGGGGTATATAGCTGCTTCCACTTTGAAACAACGATTGTTGGTCATTTTGAGGAATCAATTGTACAAGTGTACTATCGAAGTGCATAGGGATGAGACTTGTGTCGATGGGGATGACATTAAAATTAGGGGCTAAAGGTGCACTTGATGTAAGTGCCGCAGCAGAAGCTCCTAAGATTTGTGGAGCCTGATTCGCATCATAAGTAAAAGTATGTTGATTGAAAGAGTTTGGATTTTGTGCTTGGGCAAAATTGGAAGTGGGTTGTGTCAGTTGTTGGCTTGATAGGTCCTCAACAGATCTGCTCTCTTCGGATGATGTTTCTGTTACATTTTGTTTTGAAATTTGATAATTTTGAGCACCAACTGCGTTACTGTAATCAAAACCTTGACTGCGGCCTAGTGCTCGTGCGTGATCGAATTTCTTGGACTGTTCCAAATGCTCAGATGGATCAAATTTGAAAGTTTCAGGAGGAAGTTCAGGGCTATGATAAATTTCCACATTTGGTCCCAAGTTTTTCCAATTTATTTTTTGCTGTTGTTGATTTTGTGATGTCTGAGGGAATTGACCTTCATTTATTTGACCAGTATTTGCTACTGATCTGTGTTCTTGAGGAATCACTTCTTCATGTTCTTCATAACCTTTATGATTATTTTGTCCTAGAAATTTAGAACTGTAAGAGTTTGATATACCAGCCGGAGGATAACCGTCTTCGTTAAATGAAGAATATTTTACGGGTTGATCTTCTGTCTGTAGTGGTGGTCGTGAATTTAAGAATTGAACCATTTCTTGGTGTACGTTCTGTTCTTCACCAGAATGAGAATTTGTGCTTAGCGGAGGCCTTGCTCGATTTCTTTCCTTTTTAAGTGATGGTTCGTCTGGCTTAAAACCAGATACTGGCTGAGGACGTCCTAATCCTGCGTAAGATTGTCTTGTCTTTGAGGATAGCAACGATACTTCAGGATCTTCTATATCAGCTTGTGGTGAACGGTATTTGTTCTGTTTAGATTTTCCTTTATGCCTGGGTCTTTTGCTGTCCGATATTGAATTCGAAACATATTCTTGTGATTCTGGCTTCTGAACTAGTCCGGTGTTTGTGCCTCTTATAATTTCTGGAACTTCATCTTTTACAGGTTTGGATTTTTTTGGTCCTTTAGCAAAGCTGACACTGTATCCTACATTAAACAGCTGGTCATCAGGATTTTTTGGGATAGTTTTAGAACTATAATGGTTACTTCCTTGATAATATTGGTCGTGATATTTAACTGGTTTGGTTCTGGGCGGTGGTTTGTTTTCTTCGACTGTATGGGGCCTATGAGAACGTGATACCAAAGATCTGGGTTTATGGTAACTGGAAGGTTTAGCTTTATGGTTTCCAAATTCTACTTGGACGTTACTCTCGGCTTGTTGGTCTGGAAAATGTGGGTTGCTATGATGAACGTTCGTGGTGTAAGTTATTTCTCGCCTAGTTAACGTTTCTTTTCCATTGTGCGATTTCGATAACAGTTGACCAGCAATGCATGAGAAAGAGAGTGAGAAGATCTGAAAGTAAAATGAAAATGTGAGTTGCGGGTTAAGAATATTCATGTGACAACAACACCATAAACTGTTTAAGTGGGCAGGCGCGTGCATTACATCTTAAATATGTTGTCTAAATTTTTGTTCATTTTTTTCTTTCGGTAATTAACCTAAAAGTTTACTTATGTTGAAATTTTTATTCAACACACTTATGGGTAATTGTGAAAGAAGATAGATAAACGTGAAATGAAAGAATAATTAATTCTACTCTACGATAATTAAAAATTTGTAGAAAAAATGTAAAAAAGAAAGCACTTTTAAATATTTATAATTTTAATGAAAATATTTTTCCAAATTGTTTGGATTCTCAGGAATCTATTTCTTTTAATAAAAGAATTATAAACCAAATACATTTTTGATTATATTGTTTTTTTTTTATTTTTTAATGGTGAATAGGGGTGTTATCATTAAAGTTTTCCGTTTATTTCATCACCATAGCCTCCATTTTCTAATTTGCTTATACCTTTCTTATTAAATTTTATTATCAATTACCAACCAATGTTTTGCTTTGATATGTTTAATAATTTTAGCAAAAATTGTAAATAACTGTGGCAGGAATGTCGAAATGTAAACTGCGATGTAAATTGGGGCATCTTCGAAAATAAGCGATTTTCCTTTTTGAGACAGAAATTGTAACACATATTTATTCATCTGTGCCTTTTAAAGCATGACCAAATGCTGGTATACATGTTTAGTACTCTTTTTTCATGTTGTGTTTATCTAAAACCAATTGTTTCAAAAAAATTAAAGGTTATTAATTTTTATCGCTACACGTGTTAAAAGCTGTTATTATTTTGCCTTTACCTATTATTTCGGTCTAATAAATTTATTTAATGAGTTGTTCGCGCCATTTTTTGCTACATTTTTGTATGAAGATTGATCTTTAATGTATTTTTTTTTTTCTATATATTATCTTACTTAGTTGCACAGAGAAGCTTAAAGGCTTTACCTACATTGATTAAATAAAGGAATAATTTGAAAAGGAAAATTCTTCAATACATTCAGCCTAATTTTTTTTTTGAATAAAAGTAATAACAATAAAAATTAAGTTCTGTAGGAAATTGTATTTAAATAAATGTTTTTTTTTTGTTTTTAATAATGCAGAAGACATTCGATAATAATCAACAAAAATTTCTAATTTTTTTGCTACAGATGATATTTTATTAATGTTTCATGTATTTGTTAGTGCATTTTAATGAGACCGTATTGGTCTTTTATATTTGTACCTATTATTTTATTTGCATTTGATTTGAAGGTTAATATGCATTAAAAGCGAATACGCCTTTAGTGATTTATAGAAATAATTATAACTTCTCCTACTTTTGCTTCCAGCGAAGAAAGCATGGGTTTCTACTATAATTAGTTAATTTATATTTTAATTTAATTTGATTTATAGTGATTCCATTACATTAGGAGTTAACGTCTAATCAAATCAAAAAATTAATTGTCAGTATAATGACACTGATTTTCTTTTAGATTATATCTTTGTAAGTAAAGTTACACGAGACCCTTTAATAACTATTATCTTAATCTTTTATTAGTTCTAGACAAGGGCGTTAATGCAAAAATCGAGAGAGAATTACATAGGTAATTTTCAAAATCAAGAAGTTTCGTCAAGAGTCTTGTCATCTTCAGGTAGTTTAATAAAACAATAAAAAAGTTTTAAGAAAGAATAATAATTTTAACAAAAATCTAACATGACAATTATAGGTAAGTATCCTTTTAAGTAAAGTGTAAAACATTTCTTAAATTTCCGATTTGGTCTAAACGTGCATAATGGTAAAATCCGCATTGACCTGTTGTATGTTTTAAGCTCAAAAAACATACTTATCTTTATTTATAAAAGTTATGGACTGTGTTACATGCTCATTATTAGCAAGGTTGGTATTTAAATATTAAAGTTTGCAGCTTTATTTTGAATTAGCCTAAAAACTTGAGATAGATTGTGACTAAAAAATTTCACAACACAATAAAAATTACATTATTAATCTTGATTTTCAAATCTAGGCAAGACGTTAAGATCAAGGCTATTGTCTTGGTGAAAACCTACACATAAAGGTATAAGGAGGTATAATCCTGTTAATAGGTACATATGTAATATATTCCGTAATGATTCTTTATAACAATGCATTTAATAAATTTGAAAACACAAAACACATGTAAATGTTTCCAAAATGTAATGAAAGGTTTCACTCTATTTTTTCAAAAATTTCTACCAAAACCATCTGGCACAAAGAATCAACCAACTGCAATCTGTAATAAATTGGTATTTACTGAATTGTTGGCGAGGAACCTTTTCAAGTGGCATAACTCTTCCCAGTTTTTCAATAAAAACTTCATTGAAATGCTACTAATTATGTATGTACTTACATGAGAAAAATTATGTGAAAAACGGACAATCGTGAATGTACATGTTTTTTTGTTCAATTTTTAGATTGTAGGTAACTACAAAACTTCTATTCATGAAAAAATATGACGAAATATCCTAAGTAGGTATTTCTTGCATCATACCTGTTAAAAACGCTGTTTTATAAATTCTCATGACAGACCAACTTTGTACTATTTTCAAAATGGTACATTTATTAAAAGCACAAAGTTACTGTTAGGAAAGCTCAATAAATAGCTAGTGAGAACTATTTGAAAAGTCAAAATCCCTTCTTTTTTCTTCATTATATAAGGCGGTGGCATAGCAATGACACTGCATTACGACGGAACACATTAACGCCAGGGTAACGTCAAGTTTATTAATGAAATTGAATAAAATAGTTTAAAAACATTTGGTTGAACAGGCTTGGTCAAAGAATGAAACGTGTATAAGACTTAATTCATCTCAGTGTTAAAATTAAAAAATATGAAAATGCAGAAGGACTCTTGAAAAATACATTTAGGTACCTAATCCAAAAATAGTTAGGGAATAAGAGGGTGTTTCATTGTTATATTTACTAATTTTATAATTATGAATTCCTTATGTGAAGCACCCCTCAGTGAAGACCAGATCTTCAAGTGTACGTACTAGTTACCACCCCTCATGTCTAAGGAACACAGTAGTTTTAGAATGTACTTATTAAATACTCCATATTTGAAAAAGACAATGCATTGTCGAAATTTAAAAAACTTGAAATTTTTGTGAAATTTCCACAAATTGTGACCGGTCATCCATATATTTCTTTAACAAACATAAAATACTGAAACATTTCCTTTAATGTATTTTACATATTATTACTGTGCATATTTGCATAAATAATGCAATTTTGTCACTTTTCTTATGTTTTTGACAGATATACACTGCATATACCTCAGAAAGTTTTATATACTTTCGCAATTGGAGACTCACTATCCATTTATAAATATGTCTCAACACTATATTGCTCTACAATACTATTTCGACCTAGATGTGATCAGCTATGTATATCAATACGCCTTTGCTCTTGAAAATTTGCACATGCCGGTCGAAACAATAGACTTGTGTGTTGAACCCATTTAAATTTATTTTATTTATCGTTATAATCAATGTTTATTGTTTACATACCATACAAGTATTTAAACATTTTTTTATATCGTAAATTGCTTCACTTTAAACATTTAGTACAGTGTTAAACACGATCATAAAATTAAGTAAACTACATTGGGTTATTGTTATTAAATATATATAGATGCCCTTTTTATAATACTTTTCGAACAGATCACCCACCAGAGAAACTTTAGTTCAGAAGATGTTTGCAAAAAATTTAAATACGTACATCAGAGATATTTTTGGAACACGCAAAACAATGCAAAACTTAATTGTTGGCGTTTTACTTTTATATGGGAATGAGTACAGGCAAAATCAATACAGACAGAGAAATAGATATATTTAAGTATTGTCAATGTCTTCATAAAAAAATTTTTAATAAGAGTGAGAAAATATTATATTCTTGGGAAATTGCTTTAATCGCAGACTTCAACAGCATAATATTTAATCTAAATTCTATAGAATCAATTGATTTTGTTTAATATAGGTACAAAATAAGCGTTACCAAAAATAAATAAACAGATTCAATAATCCCATTCCATATAAGTTAAATATTAAATGAAGTGCCTCTGCATATCTTATTGCTAATTATTGCTTCATTAAATTTCAGGATGATATCAATCAATTGTAGGTAATTAAAACAAGCACTTTAATACCAGTTTTTTTTAATGAACGTCTATTTCGGAAATCATTTAGGAAAAGATAAATTAAAAGAACGCATTGTGTTATTATATTTCAAAATAATAACTATTAGAACAAAACAATGAAACGTTTCCTAGTTAAAAATTTAAATTATCTAACACTGAAAAGCCGCAATTACATGAAAACTTTTAATGATCTAAAACGCGTTAGAAAGTTAGAGTCTCTAACTGAAGATGACACCTTGGGTGCCGAAACGCGTTTAAGATCATTAGAAGTTCTTGTGGAACTGCGGGTTTTCAGTGTTACATTTAAGGGGAAAATGTTTAATTGTGTAGATACCTTATACATTTTCCCTTACGTTTAATATTTTCTTACATAATAGATGCGAATTTAAATCAGTACGAAAATAAAATAAATCGATAAAAAATTTTGATTCAATTACCGCTTTAGCTTTAGGTAGGTATTTTATTTTAATATTTGGATCAGAAAGATTATTTTCCAATGAATTATCCAAAATTAACTATTCAAAACATTCCAGGGTCTTATATTTAATCAATAAAGTTCAATAAGGCCCTATTCTATTCAAAACAAAAAATATTGTCAAACTTTGAATAAGTTTAAAGAATTTATTAGCATGGCTTTGTAGTATTGTTGATATTTTAGTATTTTAAGGGAAAAGGCATATTTGATGAAAATTTGTAGACACCTATTATTTGAATATTATTGAACTTAACGTTGAATACTTTTAAATTAAACTCAAAATTTAATACTTCTGGTCAAAAACTGTAAATGTCTATATTATTTCGATACTCACCAGCAGAGAATACATGATCCAAATACCACGAACTTCAACACAACAGTAATAATAATTACTCTATATATTTCACACTTTCACACTATAGGTCGGCAAAGGAAACCTTACAATTAACGGTTTAGTTAATGCCGACTCAAAATTACCTACTTTAACCGTTAGAAAAGCAACAATAAAGTGGTATGTAATGTTAAATGAAACTGTATATAGCGGAATCCCCCAACATTGCAAACAGAACCATTCAGAGGCGTACCAGTAGCTGCTTCGGAATACATACAGTTACAGTCTCATCTACATATACAAGTATAACTTATGCATAATATACATATACATCGTATAGTGTTTCTTTGTTTTTTTAAGTTTTAATAGAAAACGTTTTCACTGGGATTGAAATAATTTTATTAATGCTTGAGTAAATGCGTAAATAATGTTAGTACCCTTTCTTGGGGCGTTTTTAATTAAACAATTTAACAACAAATGTAAGCTTACTAAAAAAGTTTCTATGAATGATTCTTTTCTTTTTTATGAAATTTCTAATTTCCAAATAAAATAATAAATTAAACGTCAAAGAGCAACTTTTTTGTTAGATGTTAACAAAGTTAACTGAGAATAGGGAAAGCAGATCTTACTGAGACATAAAGTTGCTTTTTGCACAATGAAAAATGAAGACAAATATTCTAATTTCTGTTTAATACAAGAATATAACTTTTTGTTTAAAGAATTCATCTGCATTTCATTAATTAATTACTGAATAAATTAAATTGAACTTTATGGCGCATCGGTACATTTTTGTTTCTTAAAGTTTGAAAAGCAAACATTTTCACTAAAATTAACCAATTTTAAACATATTAAATAATGATGATTGATTTTAATTAAATCAGACCCACTATAAATAACCTCACGTTTATGAGGAAAAATTGTTGCTGTTGCCGGGCGAGGGCATGACAACAGCAACTATTTTTCCTCATTAACGTGGGGTTCTGTATAGTGGGTCTGATTTAATTAAAATCAATTATCATTAATTAATATGTTTAAATTTACCCCTATTAAAGTAAACTTTCTTCAATTTCATTATGAACTAATTTGCATAAATACCTAGTGATAGTTCCCTTTTTAGGGGCGCTTTTAATTAAATAGTTTTACGACAAATACGTTTAAGCTTGCTAAAACAGTTTTGTATGTTTGATTCTAACTTTTTTTAGTGAAATTTCAATTTTCTAAATAAAATAATATAGTAAACGACAAAGAGCAAACTTTTTGTTAGATAAGCAAATTTTACTGAGACAAATGGTATACATAAGAGGTTTATAGAAACAAAAAGTTTATATATTCATCTCCACATGCAAAAGGAAAAATAAAGAAACATAATTTATTTTCCAACCTATAAAATTTTATCGTTATATATTTAAACTAAGCACTCCCTTCCTTTTCCCTTATAATCATTTTTTCAGTATTTCCCTCCACCCTTTCCACACCTCTCCTTTTTTTAAATTGTTTCAATAGGGCCAGGCCATTACCATCCGCATTTATTATCCTTCCAAATTCCTCCGTCTCATTCTTCCCCGTTACTTCTTCTAATACATGCTCCATTGATTAACTCTTTTCTCCACATACTCTACACAATCTCTTACTTTCTTCCATCCAAAACTTATTCTCATTTCACTCATTCCCTATTCTGAATCTAGCTATTATCTCTATAGATACTTTTTCCCTTTCTCTTAGATATCCTGGCACCTCATCCCCTTGCATTCTACCCATATAAACTCATACCTTTCGCGTATCTTGATTCCCATATTTTTCTCAAATCCTCTCCTCTTACTATTTCATTACATCTTTTCCCCACCATCCTACTAACATTCAATCCCTTTCCTCTCCACTCCTCCATTTGTTCTTTAGTTATTGCCATTTCTGTTAAGGCCTTCTCCCTTTCCACATCATATTAATTTTTTTTCCCGATCCCCAATATCTTTTTCTTCCATATCTCTTTTCTTAAATCCCCTTCCGGTAATTCTTCCAATTTTTCTTCATATTTTACAGCCCTCCTTCTTGTATCTTCCACCATTTTCCAATATTTTCTTTCCCTTCTTAAAATATAGTCTGGGGTACTTCTTTCTTAGCGCAACACCCATTTTATATACCTCTTATTAATATTATGTACTATTCTAAACTCTTTCCATCCCTATATCTCGACCCCATAATAGACTATATTTTGTACTAACGTTTTAAATAAGTAGTACCACCCTTCTCTCCCAGTTATATCTGCATAATTTTTGTCCTATTCCCCATATTCTCCCCATTTTCTTTTACTGAGACATAAAATCGCTTTTTGAACAATGAAAAGTGAAGATAAATTTTCTAGTTTCTGTTTAATACAAGAACATAACTTTTTGTTTACAGAATTCATCAGCGTTACATTTACTAATTACTAAATTAATGAAGTTGAACTTTATGGGGCACCGGTTTGAATATTGATCAAGCGGTATCGATATTAAGCAATGATAGCCTCAGCCATTTCTTGGATGAGTGGCCAGCTCTAGTTGGTATCATACGGCTGTGCTTAATAGGGCACGTTAAAAACTTGTTGATGATCCTAAATGCCTAATAACTTAGGCATCCGATAAAACATATTGTGAGAACCTATTACTGTGAAAATACCAGGAAACCACGCCGTAAATGTCAAGCTTCCCTAACATGTAAATGACAGCGTTTACGATTAGTCACTTTGTTGTCTATCCGTCCGTCTGTCAGGATGTCAAAGGTTTCTAACTCCTAAGCGGAATAAGTTATAATATGTAGAATGTTGACCCAAAACCGAATATTTACTTAAAAATTTGATTTAATTATTTTTTATATGGGATCCCATACATCAAAAGAAGCAAAAAAAATATTTTTCTTTTCACCTTGACATGTGGGGTGTCATTTTTTAGTGCTCATCGACTAAAGTGCAAATATAATTTTTATTATTTTTTATCTTTAGAAATGACGGAATAAGGGGACACCAAAGTTGTCACTTTTGGATCATTTTTGTTACGGGATCTAACTCAAAAACTAAACTTGTTAAGAATTTGAAATTTTTATGTTTCATGCTCCATATACCATATTTAAACAACGAATACTGAAAAACCTGATTTATAATGTAATTTATCAGCTATGACCAAAACAACCAAGCAATAAAGTGAGGCCCGACCCGCGCTTGACTGGTAACTATTCAGGTATACATCAACAATTATTAACTTAATTATATATTAATGTAGACTTGTGCCAAAAACGTTTTAAATAGAATTGATAAAATTCATTATTTACGTTTGTTTCTTCTGGTTCGCTGATGCCACTAACCTTGGCTAACCTCTCCTGAGAATCTCAAATGCATGCCAGGTAAAAATATGAGAAATGCAGTGAATACCATTAAGGTAATGCTAGCGTGGGTAATATATCGCTTTTAAATTTAAATAGCTGACACACATAGTGATACCGGATGCATACCAAACATTCCGCCTGTTAGTTCTTATTAAAACTGTGCTTTAATTTATGTACCTACAGTCACTCTCCGAACTTATAATTTCAGGTTTCCGAGATGTTACAGCTAATAGGCAGAAATTAGCTAATACGCGTAAGAGCCGGTTAATAATAGTTAATAGATACTGAAATTGCTATTGGATTGTTTTAGTATCTATAGTTTTTTATAAGTATTTAGCTATTTAAGTATAATAAACTTAAAAGAAGTGACACTGAAGCAATCAAACTGAATTTAAAATAGATTTTTTTTTGATAGTTTGTTTACTTGAGCACCGTTGTATATCTTCATTTAAAATTTTAATCAAATGGCAAGATGCATCTCAAGTTATTTCAGAAAACATGTAAATACTTAATAATTCTTGTCGGAAATCATGCAAAAAACATTTTCTTTTTCTCCGAAACTGTTGTAGATATCGATTTTTAATAAGAGGCAAAAAGTGAAGCTAAGGCATGCAATGCAATTTTTTTAACGTTATTAGTCCACCCTCCTAAAAAGTTTAGAACACATATCTAAGGGAAGTGATTTACACCTCTGTCGTCATTTAAGAGAATTGTTTATGCTTTAGAAAGTAATACCTACATACATTCCTTATGTACCAAATTTTATTGAAATCGTACGAAGCATTTCTGATTAATTAAATAAAAACGATTCTTTTTGCCACCACCTCACGGGTAAACGAAGCAATTTCATATGTAAATAAATATAAATGTATAGTATATAGATACATGATATTAAATTATTTTCATTCCAGGAATCTGTTGTTGCTCCATGTCCACGGTTTATCGCACTATGTGGTTCAAAGCTGAGCAGATAATTGTTAGCTCTACCAAAATTTTTTATTTATATCAATAATGACAAATTTTTGTGTTAAAACCGCACTTGATTATTTGTTTATTTGTTTGAAATTACGGGTAGAGCTCAATTACATACTTAAAAAATTATAACATAAAAAAAACGAAACTATTATACAAAACACAATTAAGTATTCTAAAAAAAAGAAAAACTAAAAGTAAGTGATGACAGTGTTGAAAAGCAATCTTTTTAAATCAACTTTGGACATAAAGGCTGCATCAGGTGGAAGTTGGTTCCAGGAACGGATCATGCGCGGTATAGGAGAAAAAAGAGTGCGTTAGAGTTGCAAGATGGTTCCACAAATGAGCGAGCACTCCGAATTTCATAAGGAAGAGAGCGGGCAGTGAAAAGTTATAGTAAATAAGAGCAATCGATATTATTGTTAAAAAGGCTATGAATAAACATGCTGTCAGCAATGTGATGTCTAGAAGCAATAGAAGGTAAAGAGAAACGTTGAGAAATGGAAGAATAGTCATGACAGAATGGATGAATAGGAGTGCCAGTTTTAAATGATAAAATGCGAAGAAATTCGAAGGAAACGATGTTGAATTCTTTCTAGAATGAGAGTGTCAGTAACTGAATATGGACGTCATATAACAGAATCGTATCTAATGATTGAAAGAACGAGTGATGAATACAGGTAAGTCAGAGAAGACATATTAGAAAAATGCCTAAGTCTTTTAAGGAATCGGTTATATCAAGCAAATGGCCAGATATAGAGTAAGAGTAGAAAGAAGTAGCAGGGTTAGGACATTACATGACATTTATTTGCGTTTATTTGCAAACCGTTTTGGCGGCACCATTCGACAACAACATTAAGGTTCTTCTGCACCATAAGGTAATCACGATCAGATGTAATAGTTTTAAAAATTTTTAAATCATCGACATAAAGGAGAACATTCACATCGCTAAGTTTTAAGTTTCTAAAAATAGGATAAGATAAGCAATTATTGTTCCGAACTCTCTAGGTTCTACCAGATAGATACGAAAGTAACCATGAGAGCAGAGGGCCTTTTATGCCCTTTTATAAAATGATATTTTATTTTTTTATTTTTTTTTAATTTATTTATTCAACGAACCCGAGGGTTCTTTACAACGAAAATTGTAAATTTACAGCTAGAAATACATTGTCACTTAGCATACAAAGTATAAAATTTAATTAGGAATATAGGTAACATCATTAACAAAGGAGCTATAAAAATATCTCTATTATACAATATAAGTAACAAGAATTAGAGAATATGACATAACAGATTGCTACTAAGGTTAACTAAAAATTGAACAAATGAAATCTTAAACTACCCTCGAATCCACCAATGGATTCTTTCTTCATGATAGTTTCAGGGAGAGAATTCCATTGGCGTTTCAATCGAAATATAGAAGAGTTAAATTAATATAAGGTTACTTGAATCCGCCGATTCAGAAATTTGTCTAGCATTTCTAAGGCCATAAGATATAACTTTTTCATTGAAATGCTCACAAATCTGAGGACAGTCTATGTAACCATTTAGAATTTTGTATACATATAAGTTATCATAATAAGTTCTTTTCAAAGATAAATCCACAATTTTAAATGCGTTCATAGATGAAAATCATGGTCAAAAAAGGGTACATTGGTTTGCCGGATCTACTGCATAGAGCTCTCAGAAATCTATGTTGAATACCATCTAAAATTTTGACATTGACGTCAGTGTAGGGGGACCATATAACTGATCCATAATTCAAAATAGACAAGACCAACGAATTGTACAGATGTTTAAGGGAATTGGCTGTGAAAAATGATTTTGAAGTTCTACAAATGAAGCCTAATAATTTATTAGCCTTAAGAGATATTTTTATAATATGCGAAGTAAACTCAAAGTTTGAAGAATAAGTAATTCCCAGATCAGAGATGGTATTCACCCTTTCAATATTGATAGAGTTAAACAAATAGTTAAAATGAAAAGGAGACTTTTTTCTGGAGAAAGTGATAACAGCACATTTATCCAAGTTGACATCTAATTTGTTATTGAAAGACCAAACTGAAAGCTTATCAATATCTTTTTGGAGTAAAATAGCATCATGCGGAGATGAAATTGCGGCAAACAACTTAACATCGTCAGCATACATTAAGGTTCTGGCGAATTGAAAATTATTTATTAAATCATTAATGAACAAAATGAACAGTACTGGGCCTAAATGGGAGCCCTGCGGCACCCCCGAAGTAACTGATAAAAACGAAGAAAGATAATCATCGACTCTTACAGATTGTGATCTATTTGATAAGTAAGAAGCCGTCCATTTTAATAAGGAATTACAAAATCCATGATTAGATAGTTTCGATAGCAAAATAGAATGACAAACAGTATCAAACCCTTTTGAAAAATTAATATACATCGCATCAACTTGAACCGAGTTCGATAAACTAGAGGCTATATATTCATTATAGACTAACAGATTGGAAATAGTTGATCGGTTAGTAATAAAACCATGTTGAGAGTGAGAGATAGTGTCACGAAAAATATTAGATATAAATTCTGCGACAATGGAATCTAGTAATTTTGGTAAAAAGCTTGATTTCGTGATGGGGCGATAATTTGTCATAATTTGCTTATTGCCTTTTTGGGAGTATCTCTGATGAATTTGATAATCTTAGGATCATCTGGATGTGACGTATTATATTCATCAACCTGCTCGTAAAGAGCAGAAAGATGATCTCTTTGGTGCTGAGTCATCTTTGGAGACTGAAATTCCAGTAGGAAGCGCACTCTTTGCTCTAATAAATCTAATAGCTTCAGCTGCAAAATAGAAGTTGACTACAATGGGACGAATATTGTTTTTGTTCATATGCTTCATACGATAGATTGATATCAAGTCAAGGTTCAGATTGGTAATATTGACAAGAGCATCCTTTACTCTCTGAAGATCATTATTGGCATTATCAAAGGGGGTCCCATAGAGAATGATATTATTTTTCTTGTTGTTTCTCTCTTCTACTTCAGAGATTGTATCCTCCAACGATGGAAGTTCAATACAATAATTGGTTAGAGAAAGAATATCCTTTTTCATTATAGGCACAAGATTGGAATTCTTCTTTATTTCATGACAATCTGCTTGAATGTTATCAGTATTCTGCTTTAACTAATCAATGTCTTCTTGAATAGTTTTTACATTACCTTCAACATCATCAACTCTTTCACTAAGCTGATTGATATTGGCACATGAAGTACTCAGCTAATCTGCCAATTTCTTAAGTTCAATGAGAGTTTCGGATAGAGCAGGATTGATGTTATTACTATCTTTACAAGTAGAGCATCTAAATATCAACAGAGGAGAAACTGTTTTGAGAACAAACACCTTGAGTTCGGACGCTGAGCAGCCCGTACATTCAGATGTGCCATGATAGAGCTTGAAGCATACTGTACAAGGAACAATAAGACTGTTTGCACCAAAACTCTTTTTACATTTCTCACATACGCTAGCCATGATTATAGATATTTTTTTTTAAATATTTGTTATTAACCACAGCACGTCCGCTCTACTCTAGCACTCGGACTTTATTGATATATAAAGTAGTTATCCCATTTACATTCAATCAATTTTATATTAATCATTTCTACATAATTATATACAGACATACAGAGGATCCTACTTATTCCTTATTTTTTGGAAAGGTTAAACACCAGAGATTTTTCTAACGCTACCTATCAAACAAAAAAAAAACTTTCATTCGATTTTCTTCGTTATATTCATATATTCCTCGTACGAATGTTAAATGGAATGTCCAAATAGGCATTGCATGTGCAAAAAGACATACCTACATAACGGCTACCTAATTACTAGTTTAATAATTATGTTGAAAGCATAATAGAAAGAATAATACCGCTTTTGAGCACTACAAATTAATGGTTTTGCACGATAATTACTTCAAATTCTCAATTACCTACAGCTTTAACTTTTAGTATTAGGTAGAAGTTGTTTCGCTGGATTTTTAGCGGTTTACAGAGCAATTACCTATATCCGTGTATTTATGTTAGTCAGTCGACTGTAGCTTCTGTAACAATTTGAAGTACCTAATTTAAAAAAAGTACATCTAATATTATTCGGAGAATACATTGTAAATTTGGAAAATGTCACGTTTGAATAGTTTTTTGGTTATTGGGAGCTTTCACTATTCATATACTGTTAACAAGATTTAACAAGACAATAAAAAGAATCAGCTCTAGATATAAGTGTAAAAAACAAAGGATTTCTTCTGAAATATTGTGTGTTCAACTTTCGGTGTAGAGCGTGTGTAAATTGGTTTCGGATAGAAATCGATTATCTTATTTGTGTTAGTATAGTTTTTGCTAATTGCAGCAATTTCACTTTCATCTTAAAACAGACCTAATAAAGTAATAGTTTTAGATAGTCTATAAAGGATATAACATAATTGTGTAAACAAAAGTTAATCATTTAGTCCTTTGAAATTTATTATTTTATTAGATAGAAAAAATGTGAGCCGTCACGGGACGCCTGGCAGATGTGAAACATCGAGTTTGCACAAGTATTATGCATGAAAAACAATATTACGACAGGAACTAAATATGGCATAATGAAAAATTAAATATTACAAATTTTTCCAAAAAATGATGACTATTTATTTAATAAACATTTATTTTTATTAAATACAAAAATTTATTTCAAGTTGCAACAACTCAATTCTTTTAGTCAGTGACTTCAGTAATAGTTATATTCGATGTTGCCTCTGACAGCATTACTGTGATAATTGGTCAAGGATAACTGAAGTATGTTACAAAAGTATTGGACATAACAATATCAAGACATCTAATAAATACAACATCTATTGTTGTTGCATATCTGGTAGTAGGTTCTCTTGGATTGTTGTTAATTTGCAATTGAAACTCTTTTTGCAGGAACGTAACCAATGCCATTGATTCATCTTTTGCAAAATTTACATTTAAATCTCCAGCTAAAATCAATGGTAGTTTATGTTTATTGGTTTTAAAAATTATTGAACTTCTGTGACTGTACGGAAATAAATTCTCATGTAAAAATGAAATATCATTCATTTTTTTATTAGGTAAACTGTACACAACAATCATAATTAATTCACTTCCATCTTCTAGTTTACTATATCTAGTACACGACTCCGTCGAACCCTATGGGAAGAGAATCGCACAGGCGCTTGAGCATGGCGAGCGTCGCCACGGCATGCGATCGCCACGCCAACAATCCGGTTTACCAGCGGCTGTAGATGTTTCATATCAAAATAGCAGTAATTTTGATCACATGTCCTTCTTAATCCACCTGTTGGGAACGATTTTTTTCAAAATGCTGCCCTGCTGAAAGGTCATAATAGCAATTGTCTTCAAAATTTGCCACCGCCTATTACTTGTGGCAAATTTGTAAATCATTAACTAATTTAATTTTTCACACCTTTTTCTTTTAAATTTTTCATATGGTGCCGAGTGCCAAGTGTTAAGTGTTTGAAGTCTGTTGACCATCATATTGACTTCCCACATTCCCTTACTCCTCCTTCCCTGCCACTTATTTGAAGGCATCTTCAATGCCTTCAAGTTATAATCTTTTTTATTATTATTCGTTGAATTTTAGATACAATCATTAATAATTATTTGTTCACATTCTTTGGTCAGCCCATCCAGAATATTTAGAGTAGGTTCCGGCTGGACTAGGAGACTGGGATTACGGGTAGAGGTGAAGACACCCTGAGGCAACTCCACAAAGCAATAAAACAAATCGGGAACCGATTAATACCTGCAGGCGGCCTTCATAAATATTTATAAAGTTGGTCCCTAAAAATCTTCCATGGGATAATTTTGTCTCATACCTATCTTAACGAAAAGTCGGCGATAAATACCCGGAAACCAGCGGGAGTCCCTACTGTGGCGCAGGGAAGCATTTTTGGTTGGACTTGGACTTGACTTGTTTTGTACGTTTTCCTTTTCTTATAATTTTTTAATATACTCTTCAAGTGTTTTTTTATGAGAGCTTCGAGCCCTCAAAAGCTTCAGGGTTTTCAGGAACCCCCACTGCTCTACCCAGAGCATCTTAATTAAAGTTCTCTGTTTAAAAAAGTGGCGCCCGAGCTTTGATTATTAAAATTCATTTTGTTTTAATTGGTTTAATAATTATCACTTAACTTATTATTATTGTTTTAACTATCAATAACCTATAACGTAAAAATATTTATAGAAAAGAAATCAGACAATTATGTACCTATACGCTTATAAAGTCCAAATATATGTTTCACTTTGTTCCAGTATTTTCAATTTTAATTTGGAAAATTCGGATTTCTCCTCTTTAATAATATTTTAATTGTATTGTCCAATAATAGCTCCTTTAATCAACTTTTAGAAACGACTATTGCTATTTTCATGTTTTCTTATTCATTTTTATTGTTAAGCTATAAATAATTGAAAAAATAACCGCTTGTTAAGAATTCAAAACACTTGTTCTTCAGTTCTTTGACATTATTTAATCGATCGGCTCTCAATTCAGAAGAAAGGAAGTTCTGAAAGCGAAAGTGCATCAATTATTCCATTATCAGTTGTGCGTATGAAGTAGTAAAAGTACAAAAAG
Organism: Agrilus mali; assembly: GCA_029378335.1. NCBI lineage: Eukaryota > Metazoa > Arthropoda > Insecta > Coleoptera > Buprestidae > Agrilus > Agrilus mali. The sequence goes on along the minus strand of CM055657.1, from coordinate 8,736,145 downwards.
CAAAAAGTGAGATGAAGCTGTTCTTATACGCTAATATTTGTATGTGTATGCTGTGATACGTATACATAAGTGTAATTTATATCTCTGCCAATGAAAGTTTAAAATTAGCTCAAGTCATGAACCTCTGTTACAATAATAATAACGGTATGTCTGTTTCTACGATATAATATTAATAATTTCACTTACGACTTTCACAAGGCTTGTTTGTTTTCTTTTCGCTTATTTAGTAAAAAACAGATATAAAACATGTTGTTTACTTATATTCAATAAGTTTATTTGTTACGGTCATGTGCACGTCAAATACAACTTTGATTATTATTACAGATCGTCCCAAATTTAATGAGCCTAATGATTTAAAGAGAAAAGTTAAGTCACGTTGTTAATGTAATCGAATGTTGTTGATGGTATTAACTAAATTAAGTGGTGTCTATATTATGTAAAATAACGAACTACGTAGTAATCGATCACAATAAAATCAGTAAACTAAAAACATAGAATTTGAAGACTGGGAAACTTTGGCGGTCTTGTAGAACATTAAATAATTCAAACCCCAACACCAAAACAAAACACTTCTGGTAAGAAGATAACATTGTTACCGAAAAATGCTTCGGATGTTTAATGTCTTGTTTTTGCATTGAGGTTTGAGCTATTTATTAGTGTACAGATACACAGATGATGTTACGTTCAACGTAATGTGTCTGTAAATAAAGTAAGGCTTAAGGTCTCCTTCAGTCTCCTCCAGGAAACATGATAATGGGTGGAATGGTGGTAGTCAGGTTAGATTAGAGGAAAATGAAACGAACCAAATGAAAAGGGAACAGAAAGTCTAAATGATCTACGTAAATCACAAAAAGAGTTTTAATCAGGACAGAATCGAAGTGGTTACCTCCCAAATCCTAATTTGTGACCTAGACGACTAGGTTAATAATGTTAATACGAGTATATGGAAAACCAGCACTCCCCATTGGTGAAGGGCAATGGGTACCAATTATGTGTTTAGCTTCGAATATAAACTGGGTTACATTTGGCATTTGGGTTAAGTTAAGCGTGATTTATATGGCAACCACAGTTAGTGGTTTAGATCATACCTTAGTATTCAGGAGTACATTTGCCCTAATTCAAGTTTCAATTGGCAAATGTAAACCTATCCATTAGCTGAAAAATACTCTTGATATGGATAACTACTGAAATTCTGTAACTAGTAAAATACAGTGTATCTTTATAACTAAGCTGATACTTTAAGATGGTCAATATTTCCGATTATTCTACAGGTTTTTTGAATAGATGACGAATCAAAGCAAAAATGGAGCCAAATATTTTTTTATTGTACAAACACTGTCAGCGTTTCATTTGGCTCCTTGTAATGTCACAGCCCCCTTAACATGGTAATAATCAAATAAATATATATATATAGGTAATAAGCCAGTTAACATATTCATAAAATTAAACTGGCGAATACTGATAGTCATTTTAATACTGATCAAAAGAAAATGATCAGCCAAGACTATTATATATAGTGGTGGCTAAAGCAAAAAAAAATTATTTTTACATAGGATGGGGCGCAGTAACTTCCTATTTTCTGAAAGCGCATTTGAAAAAGAGTACCGCTTACAAGAAAATTATTTTTTTTTTAATAACAAAATTCAATTAAAAGTCTTTATTACACTGTTTTAAATAAAAGAAATTGTGAGCCGTGTAACGTTTTTTTTCTATGAAAAATCCCGTTACTGAAGTTTTATTTATTTCGATTCAGTTTGTCTTTGTCTTGGTTCAGTTTTGTTGATTATTTCTTAATGTTGATCGACCTTCCGTCTTATCATCAAGGCTAACAACATTCGCGCAGGACTAGGCGATCGATGGAGGGATCGATGAAATTTTCCGGTCGGTGCTCGAGGTCTTCTTCCTCGATCCTTGACACTGACGTGACGTGTATGTGTGTTTTTCTGTTAGTATTCTGTGCTTGGTTTTGCGTGAGAGTTTTTTTGTGATCCACTTACCTTTGCATTTTAATAGTTCATGTAAAATTCATTCATATTAATTATTTCTTTTAAAATCTTTTCTTTGCTATTCACTCAGTATTTATTTTTGATGTAACTGATTAATTTTTACAAAATTTTCCTTATAACAACTTTTTAACATTTGATTAATATTTTTTAGTTTTAGGAAATTTATCAGCACTTTTATTTGTGCCCTTATTTGTCAGCCCATTGAAATTTTCTTAGAATAGGTTCCGGTTGGATTAGGGGGCTGGAATTAAAGGGTAGGGGTGAAGACATCCTGAAAACTATTTTATAAAGGCAAATAGACAAAGCTCTGGTTTCCAACTAATCTCAATAACCAGTTAGAGGCCGATAAATTCCTGCAGGCGGCCCCCTGAAGATTAAAAGGTTGGTTCATGAAGCTATTTCGCTGATATCCTCTTGCCTCACAACACAGCACGAGAAGTCCCCGACTATACCCTGAAACCAGCTTCCAGTCCCTACATTGGAGCAGGGAACTTTTCTTTTTGGTGGGCTACATGTGTAATTGTAAGTTTTGTTGTTTTTTGTGTGTAATGTATTTTAATATACTCTTCAAGTTTTTTTTGTTTTTTTTAAGAAAGCTTCGAGCTCTCTAAAGCTACAGGATTCTGCAGGAACCACCGATGCACTACCCGGTGCCCAAGAAATTTGTCGTTTCAATTATTCTTTTCTTTGTTTGACAAAGTGGCGCCCGAGCACGTTTTCTTATTAATATTTCATGTTAATTAAATTAATTTAAAACAAACTATTAATAATTTCAAAACCCAAGTAATAGTTTTGTTAAAGCCGTCACGGGATGCCTAGCAGATGTGAAACATCGAATGAAATAAAATAATGAGGGTTTGTTTATTCATTTAACGTTTATTTTCATTAAATACAAAAATTTTTAAATCAAAAATTTTTTCAAGTTGCGACCACTTAATTCTTTTACTCAGTGACTTCAGTAATTGTAACACTCGATATTGCCTCTGACGGTATTAATGTGACAATTGGTCGAAGATAACTGAAGTATCAAGTAAAACACAGGTTATGTGTACTATAAAACAACACCGCTAAGTTGAGTAGGAAGAGAATCGCACACTACTCCGCATAGACTGTATATAATATATACACCATCGTATAGCGTAGCGAACGTCGCGAAATGAATCGCCACACATTGCCATGCCAACGATCAGTTTAACCCGCGGCTATGCAATTTTGAAAGCTTCCAACTACGCGTTCCATCATAGCTAGGCGTTCTTGCCGGATGCAATTCTGTATTAGCTGAGGAAGAGTTACGGGGCGATGTATAAAAACCTCTAATTTGAAATATCCCCATAAGAAAAAATCGCAGGGACCATGTCGGGCGAGCGGACCAGCCAGATGATGTCACCCCGAAGAGAGATGAGTCGCCCAGGGAATATTGCCCTCACAATATCAATAGAAGAACGTGCTATTTGAGCAGTTGCACCATCCTCTACCATGTATCTTTTTGTTACGTTTTCCTAAGACGTAGTGTAAAAAAAGATTGCATCATGTTTACATACCGCTCTGAATTGTTGGTAACTGCTCTTCCGTTATCATCTTCTGAGAAAAAAGACCAATAATCCCAACTCTAGGCAAGACGCATTGTACTGTTACTCTGTCTCTGTGAATAAGCCTCGCATGCAACTTCCGAGGGTTATTGTTACTCCAATACCACATTTTCTGGTTATTGACTCAGCCAGATGGATGAAAATGTGCTTCGTCGGTAAAGAAGACCATTGCGTTATGGGGCAATTTCAATAAAGTTTCGCATGATCTTATGCGGTGCTGAAAATCAAATGGCAACAATTCATGCAAACAACCATTTAGAGGGATGAAAATGAAGTTCGTTGTGAAGTGCTTGATGTATTTATCGGTAAGATATTCGCAGGGCGCTCGCGTGTTTAGGAGCAGAGCGTCACGGAGATCTCATAACGGACTGTCGAACTGCCTTGAAGCTGTTTTTCGTCGTCTCGGGCTTTTTCTGATCACATTTCCAGTTGTCATGAAGCTCTCTACACACAAAAAAATTGACTCCTAGGCTGAATCCCAAAACGGGAACGGAACGCTCGTTGCACCGCTGCAAATGATTTTTTTGAAAATACTTCTCTACCGCAAATGCACGCTGTTCCGCTGTTCATCTCATATTTACCACTGCAGTTAAAAGAAAGAAAGTTGCTGAGTAGATGCATTTAACTCGTCTATCTTTACTCTTCTACGCCCCATCCTATTATTTAGTTACTCACTAAAGGAACAGTCCGAGCCCTTTACATAGTGGCAATGTTAAAAATCGACAATCCTTAACAATGAGTCCATCTTTGCAGTTTATTTATTTAGATTATAAGTGTTACAAAATATTTTAGATAATAAACATTTATCACTTATTTGTAAAAATTACAAACCGTTTTAAGCTTTGCAAGCACAATTAGTTAACAGACTTCAAAACGTTTTTCTCATATATGGTGTCACTTTTTGACAGCTTTATTGCATCAGCCACCACTTTTAAAAAAATAAACACTACATGAGACTCGCCCCAACTCCCACTTGTTATCTAAAGAGCTTCTCTTACTGTTTCAGTATAAAATAGCACTAATAGGAATATTGATATATTCTCCGAGATGTATACATTAAAATGTAGAACTTAAAAAAATAGTGTTGTGCTCTACTTGCATCGCTACCTTCTTGACATGCATCTGGCGCAACATGCTCTTGTAAAAATTATTATTGAGTAACAACAATTAATTTAATTAAGTAAACATAATATTCTTTTTTAATATGTATTTATTACCGTACGACGACCATTCGGTACAACCTTGCTCTTTTCTTCCTTTCCTTCTTATTTTTTTCTCCCAATTTTGCTGTCTGAGACATAGGATAATTGTGCTGCTTTTACAAATGACTTTAATTGAAGAAAGTGCTCTACACTCAACTTAATTTTAAAAAATGACTAAAAAAGGAGCCTGTGGATAAATATGTGAATACTTTCTAGAGGCAGTTCTTTATCATGTCCTAGAATTTTCTTTGAACTATTTATCATTAGGGCAAGTCTTGCATTTATTGACTCCTAAAATTTCATATAGATGTATAAAATAGTCAGATTAGTAAACAGCCCGGCGGTCAAGGTCTGTATCTTACGCCATGGTTGATCGAACACGCTCATGTTCTTCAACTTGACTTGTTACTTAGAGTTCCTTGAACTAGAACTTTCACGATAAATTCCATACTTGCTTTTTACCACATTTGTTGTTTTCATAAAGTTCTAAAGAAACGAACCTATTTTAAATCGCAATTATCGTACTACAATATGCATATATTAGAGCAGGTGTCAAGTTATTAAGGAAAAAGAGAAACTTCAAGTACCACATACAATTATTTAGAATATGTATTTAAGGATATAGCAATAGTTCCTTCCAATGAGCAATGAACTTGCCGTTTCATAACAAGTTTTCTGGTGGTTATAGGTGAGTATAAGTTGACTGAACTTGGAGATTCCTGAGCAGTTCTCCAGTGATGTAGAAGTCTCCAACACCATCGTAGAGTTATTAAAAATATACTGGTCAATACTACACCAATGAAAATGAAGCAAAAAGTACTAAGGCTAGTGGAAATCAGTGTCCAGTATTTTATTGTCAAAGGCAAAATGTTATGTATTATTTTCTGATTTTTAACTTTGTGATCTTCACAAGGTAATGAACTTAAATGGGTAACATACTCATATTCTTGGATTTTCAAAAGGTATCACATGTAAACCAGACAATACCATGATTCCGATAAAATTGAGATCTTTTATTTTAAGTGACTCATATTTAAGAACTGCCATTATTTTATTAACTCCATAAAATGATTTCTTAAGGGGGACCAATATATAATAAGAAGTTAAGTGAAAACCTCCTGTAATACAGCATTTTAAGCACAAGCGTCTTATCTATTTAATTCGAATAGATACAAAGGCCAATCTTAGTTTGTAGTCCGGGAGTCACCAATCCTGAAAGTGCACTTAGAGGATTTAAAAATTATTTATATAAACAAATAGTTAATAAAATACGAATAAAATAAGCCCGGTATGACGAGATTTATCTTGGCACCAGTATGTTTTACAAATTTTTTTATTATTAAAAAGCATTGATAATTTGCACTTATCGCGAAAATTAATTTCAACCAGCGCGTTTTATTCTAAATTTTATGTACTTTTAGAAAAAAATAGTATGACAGCTGCTATTGTGGCAAAAATGTCTGTCATACCTATTAAAAAAAAATATTAGTGATAAAGTTTTACCTTTATCATGGAATAACGTTTTTTTTTAAATTTGTTTCTTTTCGGTATGACAGCTCGAAACTTGACAAAAACATCTGTCATACCAGTTCAAACAAGCGAAGTAGGGACATAGATTCGTACAATAGCTAATATATAAGTATTACCTGAACCATTTATAGACTATTATTTTCCATTTTTTTCTTATCAATAAATAAAGCCTTTCAAGGACATTTTATAGATTACAAATATAAATATATTAAATTGTTTTCGTTTCATTTTCAACTTCATTCTTAATAAAGTATATCTTGACGTGTATAATGTAAATTTTTTTTTTACCGAGCGGCATGGTCTAGTGGTCTAGATCATTGCTTAGCATTCGGGAGGTCACCGGTTCGATTCCGGGGCCGGCTACTCTGGTCCAAGTTTTTCTGTGGTTTCCTTGGATCACTTAGGCAAATGCTGGGATAGTAATATTCCACAGATAATCTTTCACTTCTCTTCTGTCTTCATTTCGTCCTTCTCATCTTTCTTCCCCCAAACCACTACCCACCTATTCCTACGATTCCTGAAGGAGGCTGAAGAGGGCCTTCCGCCCTACCCCTCCGACTTTGAACAAGAGTGTAGGTCGGGGGGGACAGCCTCCCCATCAACATGGTGGGAATGAAACACTCAAAAGTTTTTTTTTTTTTTTAATGTAAAAGAAGTGTAGCCCTGCTCTAGAGTAACCTTTGTAAAATATACTGTGTAGTAGTAAGAATAGGTACATTCCAACTTTTAGAACGCAGAGGGTGAAAGGGTCATGCAGGGTTCTCAGTAAACTCTTATAGTAATCTCTCGGGTTTACTTTATAGGAATCATAAACGACATTGTAACACGTAGAATTCGAGTTTGTCCACCACTGTTTCATTGTATTTGACACTACACTATGTTCAGTTGAAGAGACTCAAAGCAAAAAACAAATATTCTTCACAATAAATATAATACATCAATATAAATAATTATAAAAAATATGTAATAAATAATAGAAAATATAAATAAATAAAAATAATATATAATGAACGTAGGAAACCTATTTTGAAAGAAAAAAAATACTCAAAAATAAATAAGTTCAACACGCTCCATTTTTATAATCTAAGAGGGTCAGAGCTATACTTCAAACTGGTATGACAGATGTTTTTGTCAAGTTTCGGGCTGTCATACCGAAATAATTGCAAAGTAGACAAAAAAAGAAACAAATTTAAAAAAAAAAAACGTTATTCCGTGATAAGGGTAAAACTTTATCACTAATATTTTTTTTTAAATATGTAGGTATGACAGACATTTTTGCCACAATAGCAGCTGTCATACTATTTTTTTCTAAAAGTACATAAAATTTAGAATAAAATGCGCTGGTTGAAATTAATTTTCGCGATAAGTGCAAATTATCAATGTTTTTCAATAATAAAAAAATTTGTAAAACATACTGGTGCCAAGATAAATCTCGTCATACCGGGCTTATTTTATTCGTATTTCTATTAACTATCTGTTTATATAAATAATTTTGAAATCCGTGTAAGTGCACTTTCAGGATTGGTGGCTCCCCGCCTATTAGGGCTTATTCCCACTTCGTACCGTCCCATTTCGTACTGTTATCCTTAAATTTCTCATTTTGTATCGCGACCCAAATGAATGCCTCGGGCCATTTCCATTTCGTACCATATTCGTCGCACAGCTAATCAAGCAGGTAAAATCATAGATGAACACCGAAAAAGTAAGTTAAACGCAATAAAACTTTATGTATAAGGAAATGACAAGACCACAACTACACCCACTTCATTCGTTTTGTCTTTAAATACCGTAACCTTGGGATCCTAAAGATGAAACAAAATAATTTATTGAGTTTTTTATTAAAAAGTCAAAATGAACAAAAAAAGGGAATAATCATCCGAACTATGTACAGTTGTTTTAAATTTCTACTAGTTTCTAAAAATATTCAACTATTTATTAATAAATAGATTCGTTTGAAGGTTAATGTAACTCATTAAGTAGACTATTTACGCGGTATGAAATGGGAATATTGATAGTTATGTTATAAGCCGCGGTACGAAATGGGAATACACCTAAGTTTAGATATAGCAACCTAGCAACTACCATTTTTTACAATGACACTTTATCACACTAACATTATACAGGCGAAAGTTTGTGAGTGTGTGAGTGTGTATGTTTCTTACTACTGTAAGTCTAAACGGCTGGAACGATTTTAATAAACTTTGATATGGAGTTAGCTGACACCCTGGATTAACACATAGGCTACGTTTTACTGCGGGAAAATATCTTGATGAACCGATGAAAATGAATTCGCGGATAATGTATGGGAAACTTTGTACATAACTTTTTCAAACCGGGTAACACCGCGGGGCACAGCTAGTAGGTGATATAGGCCAGTCAAATTAGATCCAAAAAAGAGCGTTTTGCGGAATTAATTTCCAGTAAGCTGGAAATCGTTTTAATACCTCCATTTTGTCATAAATGCTTGTGCTGCATGCTTATAGTTTTCGATGACATGTTTTCATACATATTTTATCAATATCATGTCAGGTTTACGTTTTTGTTACTTCTTTGCAGCTCAATTACTAACAATTAATATTACTTATTTATTCATTTATTAATATGTATTCAAAATTTGCAACTTTGTTAAAAGGAATAATGTTTTTATTCGTATTACCTCGAATTCCTACTTAGATTGTTATTTTGGTGAAACATTTCGACAACGTTTGTTTTAGCTTAAATGAATTGCCATTTTGCGTTTTTTTGGCTACCGAAAGATAAGCTCACCTCCTGGGATGGTGCAAACTCGGATTACACGCATTTATGACAAAATGAAGGTATTAAAACGATTTCCAGCTTACTGGAAATTAATTCTTCAATAAATTCTAATTTGACTGGCCTATATAGCCGTGTTATCATTTTTATATGGACGGATATATTCCTCTTGTAGATAAAGAATTGAAAAAGTTTTTCCTAAACCTAGTGTTCTATTGCACTCATAGTTAATCAAGTTGCCTAATCCATTTTGTATACAGGGTGTCCTCCGCTCAAGTGACCGCCCAAAACTACGTGATAGAACACAAAAAAATATCAATAAAGGATACTTTAAGTAAAGGTCTGTTTGATGCGAGGCCGTATCTGGTATCCAGCCTCTGTTATGCGTTCGGATTTTTCTTGTTTTTATTGAATTAAGGATTTTCTTGAATTTTATTGCCTTTTTATTGTAATACACTATAAATCAACTATTTACAAATATATATGTTGATTATTAATAACTCTTGGTCTTCAGAATGTAATTGAATTCTTGTTGCTTTTTTATTAATTTTTTTGTTGTTATTTTATATTGTTCTTATCCATGACAATTTGGTTTTTTTTTTTTTATTTTTGTAATTTTAGAAAAAGGGCCTCCTTTGTTAATTTATAAATAAACACACATACAACTATAAATTAGAAGAAGAAAGATATATACATATACACAAAGAAAGATATATACGTATATACATATACACGCGAGACGTAACAAGGTCTATCTTATCTAAAATTTATTACATATCATAAGTACCTACCTTAATTGATTTTATGTTAATAAGTTGCAACACTATCTACAAAAAAAACAGTAAAAACAAAAATATTTTCCATGATTCTTACAATAATGCAAAACATTAAAATTTTGTATCGCTTTGATATTGACGTTTTTCCCAACAACATAAAATAAGTCACCTAAGAAACACTGGACTACGGTCGCGTTTCATGTCCTTATTGTCTGTATTTTGCTAAACTGTATGTTTCTATCTTTATTTTTAAGCAATGAATAAAATTATTTGTTGACTCATGTATTCTTTTATTTATTAACAGATCTTATGTACGGTGTCACTTTCACTACGTTTGGCGACTTTAAGAGAAGTATTTTGATTGACTTTATTGCTTATACTGGAATATTTTTATAATAATAAATTAAAACAAAAGTAAAAATGCCACCAGTTCGTTACTTAAGTAAAGAATTAATTTTAAATATTATTAGTTCAAATAAAAACACTTTAAAAAATTTGCTAGTAAACAATGAATTAACAAATAATGATGTCCTTAAAAAGTCTGGTGTTTATAAAATTAAATTTGACAATTGTAATTGTGTTTATATGGGTAAAACAGGAAATAAGCTTCGACATTAGATTCCACAAACATAAAGGATCAGTAATAAATAAAAAAGAACTGAACGGGTTTATCTTAACGCTGTATGGATAACAAACATACCATCAGGAAAAATAATCTTTCTATCGTACACGTCCATTTAATAAAAATCTAAATAACCCAGGACTATACAAAAATGTATTAAAATTTTTACAAGAAACCCAACAATAGATTAAGTTTTACAATTTACTACTAATAGTAATATGTAATCATATATAGTCGCCCATGACATAACTGTTAATGTGACTTAAAATATCTTAAATAAAAAAAAAAAAAAAATGATATGAAATTAAATTTGCTAGAAAAATTAGAAATTCAAAAATCATTAACTTCTAATTTGAACGTTACCCTAAACGATCAAATTGAAGGGTATAATAGCCCATTATTTCGTGTTCTTGGTAATAATGTCGGGAATTCCACTAGTTATAATTATCCTTACGTGTAAATTGGTTATTCCATTGCTGTGTGAAGTAGTATTCTTGAAATCTTCTTTTATAATAACCGAGAGGTCGAAACGTATACGTTAGAATGTCTAATAAAATATTTAGTGTGAAATATTTTGATTTTATTTCCTTTTTTTATATATTGATTAATAAAATGACAAATGTATAATGCTGGAAGTCATGCTGTAGGATAAATATAGCACCAAGGAATGTGTGCTTACCGTGTTTTATTTCGAAATAATTAAGACGAATTTCTGAAAATATTTGCTTTTTACTTTCACTTTTCTTTTTCTGTTCAATCCTCATTATAATAATTACTGTAGATAGTTTTGAAACTTTTTAAAATAAAACCAATGATGATACCTGTTATGTGTAAAATTAATTATCTGGTTGGGGTCTTAGTAAAGTTATTGAACGAAATCTAGAATGCGTATCGCCATTAACACAAAAAAAATATGATGAGATAGACCCCCCTTTAAAAGTTTTCTATATGTAATTTTTCCTATACAATCACGTTGTTTGAGGTCACTTAAGTCGGGGACTCCCTGTACCATTCAAAGACGAATCGTACATAATTTTTTTTACTTTCAATTTGGAGGAATTTATTTAATCAGTAACAACTGCATTGGTAAAGTAATTAGCAACGCAAAAGATTCTAATGGCAATATAAATATTAGACCTACATTTTTAATAAAATTTAATATTATAATCTGAAATCGTACAAGGGGCTGACAATTCGTCTTAAAGTTCTACTTCGTTAATTCTTAGTATTTTAGATTAGTGTCAAAGTTCTTACAGTGATCTAACCATTTTCTTACCTTACCTATAGTTTACAAACAAATTCAGTGAGTTTACAAGAAAGTATCACATTTTTATTATCATATATTTCGTTTTCAGCTTTTTCATAAATTTGATGAAAATACTCAATGTAAAGTGAGTTTTCAAAGAAACCGTTGGTGTTTCATTCATGTTTTATTAGATAATACTTTTTAGATGCGTCTATTGTAACATAGATATTTACTATAATTATGTCGTGATACAGTAACCTTTCTAGACAAAAGAATAATTATTTTACAATAAAATTTTGTGACATAAGATTTTGTTTGCTGCTGTGGTATGTTTAATATTAAAAATAAGCAAAACTATACCATATACCCATATAGTAATCATTGGTTATTTATTTATAAATATGTATCTACTATTAGTCCTATTTTAAAGCACGTTTTTATATTTTAATATTACTTGTATACATTGATGTAAAAATGCATAAAAAATTAATACTTAAAGTATAATACAAAATCAAAATTGTACGAAGCAAGATCAGATAAAATCCTAACAATTCCAAGATAATATTAGACCAAACCAAGATTACTACAAATATTACAAGCATGGATACCTGTTCAAAAATTCGTGTGTCTCTTCCCTCATTTTTTTAATTTAAGCAAACTTAGTATGTTTTTATTGTTAAGTATTTTTCTAAATGAATTCATTAAACATGCATTTAATCTATGGACTGATGCTAATTCAAAGCTCGTTATTGTAAGAGACACGATGATGGTTAGTGCGGACAAAACTACCTAATATAGTGCTTAATAGAAGGGTACCTAGAAATGTAGAATATAATTTTTCTGAGATACTTGATGAAAATACAAATTTCATTTTTTTTTTTAATATTTCAGTTTACGTTCTCATTGGGCCTCGAATTTATTGCACACGTAACGTCAAGAATTGGTAAACACCACATAGCATTGTTGTCGGCTTACTAAATAAAAAATTATATCTATAATTAACATTTTAAAGTTAACCGTAGTCGCACAATGGCGAATTTTTGTATGGAAATTTGATTTCACCGTTACATGGAGCTAAAAAAAACTGTAATGAGAGTAAGAAACTGAAGTATTTCGAGTTAAGGAAAACCCCATTTTGATTTTCTAAAAATAACTTACAAACCAAAATTACTATTTGGCACTTCATTAGGAAACTTTGCCCTTATTTAATGACTATCGAATCCCTAACAGTTTAGAGGATACTAATCTAGCGCGTTAATTTGACAAGACCGATACTTTTTAAGCTTAGATTATACATATTGGTGATATTTGAAAATAAAGGGAGTAACAAATTAAAACAAGAATTTCTCTATCAGCTATATTATTACACAACATGTAAAATTAACAGAAATACAATTAATAATTTATTCAATGCTTTATTGCACAACACATCACAACAGGGCCTTTAACCTGCATATTTGTTATTATTTACATCTTACATCTATTAACATTAAACAAATAATATAATTATAAGACAAGAAATAATAAAAACAATTGTAATTTTTTTTATCAGTTAGGTATTAGTTTTATTTTGGCAAGTACGAATTAATCATTATCAGTACTACCTACCTACATTATTATGTACGTATTCTCTTCAATAAATTTTATATGAAAACAGTGGTTCTACATCAACCTTTCCTTTATAAAAATAATTGTGGATATTGATAATTAGATGATAAATCAGAAAGGAAATGTTAAATAAACGAAAGATGCTGCGAAAAGTCTTTCTTTTTTTTTATACAAGTTGTAGTAGCAAAATATTTTAATTAAGGACCTACATTAGACCAAAGTACACATATGTGCAGATTGGTTAGATTTTTACTTTATATTAGTTAGCACTCTTCTTTTAATGAATATAAATAGTGATAAATGATAAAATAATGCCATTCTTTGCCCAAAAATGTTTTAACTATATAATGAGGGCGTATTTCAATTAAGTACTTGAAGGATAGGAAGATTCCTGTGGTAAGTAAAACAAAAAATGGTAACCAGGTACAAAAGTTTCTTACACTCGCGGGTTCATTTTAATCTCACAAAGTTCAAACTTACAAAAATATTACTTCTTTGTTATCATTCCTTGCTTACTGTGTGTTCAGACTTTGTCGAAGTTCCAGGGCTACTATAGTAGGTTGTGTTGCTAATTCCATTAGTATCATCTTTGCTTCGGCTGGTTGCTTCTGGCTTTGCATGATAATTGTAAGGTGTCTCTTTAGTGTCAGTCTCTACAGCAGAATGCTTACTTACTTCCGGATTAACAACTTGTGAAGAATATTGGTTTTGATACTGTTCTAAGGCCTGCTGATAATATTTGGGATCATACCTGTACTCTGCTCCATTGTGAGTTCTGAACGAAACAATTTTGGACGAAGGCGAAGAACTTGGAGCATAGGAAATACTGTTTTGGCTATTTGACGGATAAACTATTGGCTGAAATTCATCAGAATTACTTGAGGATTTGGGGTAAATTTGAGCACTGTACGTAGGACGTTGATAACTTTTGGAACGGTACGTGGCTGAAGGTTGGTATTTTTTGTTTTGGTAAGAGGCTGAGGGTTGATAATCCGCCGAGTGCGTGGACTGATAATTCCTTAATCTAGCTGTCTGATAATTTGCAACGGCGTATTCTGGAGTTGGATAAGCTTTGGAAACAAAGGATTTGTACTCTTCAGCTTTGTATGAATTTGGTTCACGTGCATGATGACTGTAATCAGAAGTTGGTTGATGATGAGTATTTGGATTATAGGAGTAACTTTGATACTCTTGAAGAGCTTCATTTGTAGGTTGTTCAGCCGATTTTGTACTATCATAGTCGTAATCTACAATAGCTGTAGGGGTTTTGGGCGAATGCTTCGTTTTTGAATTGGCTATGGATGATGAAGCAACAGCACTTGGAAATGTTGCAGGACTAGTATCAGCTGAACTACCTACACTCGCACCCTTTTCTGAGTCATGACCATTGTTTGAATGGAATATAACCCTTGTGTGATCTTTGCTGGGATAGTTTTCCTCTGTCGGTAAAGAAGCTGACGAATATTTATGTGAACTTTGAGGTGGCAGATAATATTGGTGTCCATTTGTAGTATACTGTTGTCCGTTTGTAGAATATTGTCCACTTCCAGTATATTGTTGTCCGTTTCCAGTATATGGTTGTACATTTCCTGTATATTGTTGTCCATTTCCAGTATATGATTGTGCATTTGTGGTATATGGTTGTGCATTTGTGGTATATGGTTGTGCATTTGTGGTATATGGTTGTGCGTTTGTAACATAAGATTGTGCGTTTGATGTATATGGTAGCGCGTTTGTATTGTATTGTTGCTGTGGTTGGTAGTATTTTCCATTATAATCTGGTTGGGAAAACTGAAACTGTGGGAAAGCAGATTCGGGTTGATACGGAAATTGAGAATACGCCTGGCCATAATTCGGTTGGATTAATTGTGGGGTCGACATCATCTGTTGAAGCTACAAAACACAAAAGATATTTTAGGAAAACCATTACTATCCTTAATAGGTAGTTGATAAAATACCATGAAAAATACTTTTGTCTCTATTAAGTAAATAATCAGTATTTGTTCACATAATAATAATTTTATATTTAACAAGAGATAACCTTTGATGATACTGGAACATAAAGAACAATAATTCGAAAATCCCGAGAAAGTTATAGTACCTAAAATCACTGTAAATATACTTATACCTAGATAATGTTTAGAGATTCCTTGCACTTACCAGCTGCATTCGGAAGATTTAATTAAAGTTCATAAATTTTATTAACTTACTAGTGGGTCGCTGTAAAACATAGGATTCTGATATTGGTGCTGAAGCTGCTGAAACTGATTGGCATCATATGGTGATGGTAAATACTGTTGTTGCTGTGTTGGTGGTTGCGGTTGATATGGGTATGTATTTGGTTGTGGCTGTTCGGGAGGTAAATATGCAGCAGATGAACTTGGTGCACTCTTGGCTCTATGTAGATTCACTGAAGCTTCGTTGACGCCTTGTGGGTGTTGATAAATTTGCTGTAGATACTTCTGAACTATTTCCATGATATTAACATTGTTTAATCCGGCATAAGGATCCGAATCGGGAAGTTTTGGATACACAGCTTCATTTGGACTTTCCAACTGATTGGTGTATATTCTTAATATAATTACAGGAACTACTGGTCCTTTGGAGCCTAGATTTTGATAAGTTAAGTGAGGAGAAAGGGTTCCTAGTTGTCCTTGAGAGTTCACAGTGGTGAACAGTGTGGTCCCAGATGGATTTCCTGATGATACACCACCACTACTTTCAGAAGATGGAGAAGGATATCCTGATGATTTTGATGGAATAACAGAAACTTGAGTACCTGAAGGTTAAATGAGTTAGTGTTGAACGGGAAATTTAAAAATTCTGATAAAAAGAAAACAGCAGCAGTGAAACTACTACATAAAAGCCCTGTGATGAATTACTAAAAGTGACAACTATTTCAATATTGAAAATTTGCGGATTTTTTCACTAAAATAGATAAGCAGATTATTTACTTTATCTTTCAACTACGTTATTTAAGAAGCTTTATCAAAAACAGTTTAAATAAAAATTGTTTGGCTTTCTGTAGTAAAACACTGCCTTGAAAAATAGGTTAACTTTATTTTTACACAATAAGTAGTAATTTTACCCCATAGCAGCTTTAATTCTGAATTATTTATTATAACTTCAAAAATAATAATTACCTAAGTTATATTCGATTGACTTTTGAATATCCAATGGCACATTGGAGTCGACTTCTTGTGATGATGGTGCACCTTTATTAACTTTTTGGCTCCTCTTGGAGTGACTATATGTGGGGATGTCATGTTGCGAATATTTATAGTACATAAATTTAGGTGACTTAGGAGCTTCTCCAAAGCCGCCATAACCCAAGGATGATTCGATTGTCCTTTTTGTTTTTTCTTCCCGTTTCACTACGGCTCCATCTTCCTCGTTAGGGTCAACAATTTCAATTGCGAGAATTGCTGGACCAGGAAGCGTTTTCGCGTCCTTTGCATTCTCTTTGACACTGTTGCTGGTACTTGTAGAGGAATCTTTGGCCGAGGATTCGGATGATTTTTTCACTGCCAAGCTTTTTGGAACGGATATTAAAAAAGCGAAAATCTAGAATCAAAACAAAATGTTGTTTCAATAAATGTACCAAAATCTTTTCTTAATTTAAAAAAAGTACATCATACTTGAGCGTAGCTTAAATTATTGTATTATTGAAGACTCTTATTAATGTATATTATAAATATGTACAATGAATTAATTAAAAGTACGAACACAAGTTGTCCTTTTTCAAAATTGATATGGAAGGTACTAATACAAATCATTCAACCTAAAAATAATTCAAATCTCTCCAAATACTAATAATGTTTAATTTGAACTGAGTTATGTTCCAATACGTGTACTGCGTTCGATATTAATGAAAAAAAAAGTTGTAATACTAAGCATTACCAAAAACATTAAACCTGTACTAATAATAATCAGTAACTCGATAAGGAATATAAAACTGAAATTTTAGGAATAATTCCACACCTAACATGGGATGAGATGCGACAATTAACACTTGGTATTTATCAACTTAAACAAAGCCAATCATACACTCAAGAGCATTTAAATGAAGAAGGTTTGTACTCTCTTTACATACATCGTGAAGATGATTCTGTTGTTCGAGTACAGCTACGATCACGGCATACAGGTTCCAAAAACTATAATATTTGGATAAAAACAGATCGAAGCAACATCGCAAACATACAATGGTATTGTCAATGTATTGTAGGCGCAAGAGTCGTAGGATGTTGTGCGCACGTTGCTTCCGTATTATGGTTTCTGACTTACTGGCGCCATCAGTCAATCGAAGTTAAAAGACCAAGTCTTGAATATGCTAATACACTACAAGACGCTACCGCTGAAGGGTGGTCCAGTAGCGATTCGGATGAAGAAAGTCAGAAGGAAGATTAAAAAACATTGCTAAAAGTTTCTCTATTTTTCTGATTATTTTTGATTATTGAATCTTTCCCATATTTGTAATATTGAAATAATAATAGTGAATAACCTTCTTTTAGCTTCATTTTGCATTTAGTGTTCTAATAACAGTTGTTTTTTGGTGCTAAAATGAATGACAATAACGTTTATATTAATAAATGTTCATAATAGATACATAAATATTGTGACAGATGTGTCATTCTGACGTTGACAAGCGCCGACTGCGAAAATTATGTGGAAGTAATCTATGACGCGTTCCAGAAAGTCCAAGAGTTACTAGACGTTTCGAGAGTTGCCTAGAAACGTCCATACTACTATGCAGCGTTGGACAGTTTGGGAGTATTTGATAGAAGAGAGCGACAGAGATAAGTTCGAAGAGAAGAAAAGCGATTGACAAGCGAAATAGATATTGAGTTATTGTTGTTATTGAGATAGTTATTGAATCGTTGTTGTGTTCGAGTTAATTTAATAAAAGTGTTGAAAGAAAAATACGTGAAATTGTAAATTACGTAACAATTGGTGTCAGGAGTGGGATTTATGCCAGTAACAAGAAGTCAAACAGCAAAAATGGAGGAGCAGATGAAATTTTTGATGGAAATGCTTAGAGCAAATGAAACAAGAAATGAAGGCAGGCCAGGAAGAAATGAAGGCAGGCCAGAAGGAAATGAAGGAAGAAATTAAAGCATGTCAAGAAGAAATTAAGGCAGGTCAAGAGAAATTAATAGAAGATATGAGAACAATGAAAATTGAGCAAGAAGGATTGAAAGAACAGTTAAAAGAAGTAAGAGTAGAAGTTCAAGACGTTCAAGAAGAGTTGAAGGAGGTAAGAGTAGAAGTTCAAGAAGAAATAAAGGAAGTAAGAGTAGAAGTTCAAGAAGAGTTAAAGGCCGTACACAAAAAGTTTCAAAAAGAGTTAGACGATATGAAGGCCAATATGAACGTTCAAGAGTACCCAAAACTAAACAAAAGCGAAGAAGGAAGTGTAAGAATGTCGAGGATAAAACCACCAACATTCGATGGGAAGGTCTCTTGGTCAGTGTATCTCAAACAATTCGACGCTGCTGCCAAGGCAAATGAGTGGAATGAAACGGAGAAAGCCACTGCCCTAATCATAGCGCTACGTGGGGAAGCTCTAGACGTTTTGCAAGGTATTCCAGAAATGCAACAAAACGATTTTAAAATTCTGGTGGACCGATTGGAGATGCGCTACGGTGATAAACATCTACAACAAATGTACCAGGCGCAGTTAAAAAGTCGCTATCAACGTAGTAACGAAAGCGTCCAACAATTCGAAGCGGACGTCGAAAGGCTTGTGCGGTTGGCTTATCCTAGTGCCCCTCAAGACTTCACAGACCAACTGTCCACTCAAATGTTTGTCGATGGAGTGCGAGATGTCGAAATACAGCAAGCCCTGCGCATGTCTCGACATAAAACTGCAGGCGAAGCATTGTCGCATGCGCTGGAATATGAAGCAGCCAAACAAGCATCCAAAGGACATGTTAGAATCCGGCAGGCTGGGTTGAATTTTGAAGAAGATGGCGAGATTTTTCGGCAAGAAATGGTAAAAATAGCTAAAGAAGTCATGTCTTCAAAACCGAAAGAAGAGATGAGTGAGCGCCCACGCTGTTGGACTTGCGACAAACAGGGGCATCTTTCACGCGATTGTGTCAAGAGAAAACGAGAAGTTACATGTTGGAATTGTGGACGTAGGGGGCACTTGAGCAGCGGCTGTCCATCTGGAAGAAGACAGGCGTCAGCCGCCGAAGAAAACAAGCAGGGAAACTAAAAATAGCCGGCCTTACGGGGCGAAAGCCGGCTTTGCGTCCCCAAGCCCCAATCACCATCTCCGTGTCGAAAACAACTACTGGTAATTCACTTACTGTGGATGGTTTCGTGGACGGCAGGAAATTAAAACTGATAGTGGATACCGGCGCATCAAGAACGATAGTTAACCCTCGAATAATCGGTAAATGGAGGATTCGACCGCTAACCATAAATGCTGTCTTAACAACTGCTACAGGGGAAACAACATCGTTTCATGGAGAAAGCGAAGTGGTGATCGGTCTTGGAGACGCAAGCTTGTACCAACAAGTGCTGGTGGCCGATATCACCGACGACATCATTTTGGGACTCGACTTCATGGAAAGACACCGAATCCAGCTAGACATGGGCATAAAATGTTTACGAATAGGAGATCAAGAACTGCTACTACAAAGAAATGGGACTGATCAGCGAACACTACGGGTCGTCGTTGCTGAAGATCAAGTTTTACCGGGACACTCCGAAGCTGTTGCCCGAATTACAATAGAGGACAATGTTCCTTATGAAATCACTGGAGTCATAGAGCAAGACAACGAAGATTTGAGGCAGAAGGCTATCCTTGTCGGAAGAACTGTGGTACAAACCGGCTCGACCACGATTCCAATCAGAGTTGTCAATCTGAAAGGCTTTGAACAAAAACTTTCCAAAGGAACACCAATAGGGACATTGGAACCAGTCACCACCATCAATCATTTGGACCAAATTAGAGAAGAGAGGGAAGAAAACGGGATGCTGCCAGAAGCATTACAAGAATTAATCAACAAAGCAACTGAACATCTTACTGAAGAAGAAACTCGAAAGCTAGAACACCTAATTCGAACTAACAAGAACGTCTTTGCGATTGATGACAGCGATTATGGAAGAACCAATTTAGCGTACCACCGAATCAACACAGGAAATGCAAGACCAATCAAACAGCCACCCAGACGAGTACCATGGGCCAAAAGCGAAGAAGTCGATTCATTGATTAAGGACATGCGCGAGAAAGGGATAATAGAACCATCGAAAAGTCCATGGACCTCCCCTATCGTTTTGGTACGTAAGAAGGACGGATCAACAAGATTCTGTGTTGATTATCGACGATTGAACGAAGTAACACATAAAGACAGCTATCCTTTGCCACGAATCGATGATACGTTAGATTGTCTGTCGAGCGAAATTAAATGGTTCTCGACGTTGGACCTAAAGAGCGGATATTGGCAAGTCGAAGTGCATCCTGAAGACAAGGAAAAGACTGCGTTTACTACTGGGAACGGTCTCTGGCAATTCAATGTAATGCCCTTCGGCCTATGCAACGCACCAGCTACTTTTGAAAGATTAATGGAGACCATTTTACAAGGACTGAATTGGGAAATCTGCTTGGTCTATTTGGATGACGTCATTGTGTTTGGGCGAACGTTTGAAGACCATCTCGCCAATCTAAGCAGAGTACTTCAGAAATTCACAGCAGCAAAACTAAAATTAAATCCCAAAAAGTGTGCGTTGTTTAGAACTGAAGTGAAATATCTAGGCCATGTCATATCAAGTAAAGGCGTTGGTACAGATCCTGACAAGACCGAGGCAGTTCGTAAATGGCCGCAACTAACGAACCAGCATGAATTGAGGAGTTTCTTAGGATTATGTTCGTACTATAGAAGATTCGTGAAGGGTTTTGCGGATTTGGCTCGCCCCTTGCACAGACTTACCGAGAATGGAGTGCCATTTGATTGGACGAACACCTGTCAAGAAGCTTTTCAAGTTCTTAAAAATAAGTTGTTTAACACCCCGATTTTGACGTACCCCGAATTTGGAAAACCATTTATAGTCGACACCGATGCGAGCAATGTGGGTATTGGAGGGGTTCTTTCTCAAGTTCAAGACGGCAAAGAAAGAGTAATCGCATATTTTAGCAAGACACTGTCAAAGCCCGAGAAGAACTATTGTGTGACCCGCCGAGAACTATTGGCCGCGGTGAAAACTATAGAACATTTCCACAAATATCTATATGGGCGAGAATTCCTGCTGAGAACTGACCACTCTTCTCTTATATGGTTGCTGCAATTCCGAAACCCTGAAGGACAGGTGGCCAGATGGTTACAGCGTTTACAAGAGTACAATTTCAAAATTGAACATCGGCCAGGAAAACACCATGGTAATGCCGACGCCTTATCAAGACGACCATGCCCACGGAATTGCAAACATTGTTCTTCTGTGGAACGATAAGAAGGGTTAGAACAAGTTCCATGCCTACATACCACCGTGGAAAGACAAGAGAATTGGGAAGACACAGTGTTAATGGAGGAACAGCGAACCGATGATGACCTATGGCCTATCATGAAATGGAAGGAGGCAGGAGAATCTCGACCAACGTGGGCGGATGTAAGCCCCCTGAGTACTACGACGAAATGTTATTGTTCTCAATGGGATTCCCTGAAGCTCGAGAATTGAATCATTAAAAGAATCTGGGAAAGTCCGGACGGGACCAAGAAGCGATTACAAGTTGTGTTGCCCAAGAAGAAGACGAAAGAAGTAATAAAAGAGCTGCATGCTGGGACTGGAGGTGGACATTTTGGAGTGAAGAAGACATTAGAGAAAATACGTGAACGGTATTACTGGGTGAACGCTAGATTGGATGTGGAAGATGTGGAATGCGAAGTATGTGCTTCTAACAAAGGTCCGAGAACCAGGACACGAGGAAAGATGCACCAGTATAACGTCGGAGCGCCATTCGAAAGAATAGCCATGAATATTGCTGGTCCCTTTCCCCGAACTTAAGATGGCAACCGCTACATCCTCGTTGTGATGGATTACTTCAGCAAGTGGCCGGAAGCCTATGCAATCTCCAACCAGGATGCAACCACCGTGGCGGAGGCAATAATGAACAACTGGATCAGCCGATATGGAGTTCCTATGGAAATTCATACTGATCAGGGCCGAAATTTTGAATCAGAAATATTCCAACGAGTGTGTGAATTGATGGGAATAAGGAAAACTAGAACGACTCCGTTGCATCCTCGGTCTGATGGCATGGTAGAGCGATTTAATGCGACTATAGAAAACAACCTGAGGATGTTCGTGAACGATCATCAGACCGACTGGGATCGCCACATTCCCTTATTCCTTCTGGCCTATAGGACATCCATACACGAGACCACCGGACAGACACCCTCCTGCGTGCTATTCGGGAAAGAACTGAGACTACCTGCTGATCTAATGTTTGGTCGACCTAAAGATTCTTCGATGTCCACGGACGATTATGTGTCTAAACTACGCGAGCGGCTTAACACCATCCATAAAGCCGTCAGAACAAGAATTAAATTCGAAAGTGACCGGATGAAGACCCGCTACGATCAGCGAGCGAATTCCACTGGATTCAGGGAGGGCGATCGTGTATGGCTCTATAACCCAGTTCGCAAGAAAGGAAGGTGCCCTAAATTACAACGGAATTGGGAGGGCCCGTACAAAGTGATTACCCGGATAAACGATGTCGTCTACAGGATACAACGAGGCCCCAAATCGAAGATGAAAGTTGTACACCTCGACCGGTTGGCTCCATACACAGTGGAAGAAACTGATCGGGACGATCAGCGCTAGAGGGGGGGCAGTGTGACAGATGTGTCATTCTGACGTTGACAAGCGCCGACTGCGAAAATTATGTGGAAGTAATCTATGACGCGTTCCAGAAAGTCCAAGAGTTACTAGACGTTTTGAGAGTTGCCTAGAAACGTCCATACTACTATATAAGGAACAGCGTTGGACAGTTTGGGAGTATTTGATAGAAGAGAGCGACAGAGATAAGTTCGAAGAGAAGAAAAGCGATTGACAAACGAAATAGATATTGAGTTATTGTTGTTATTGAGATAGTTATTGAATCGTTGTTGTGTTCGAGTTAATTTAATAAAAGTGTTGAAAGAAAAATACGTGAAATTATAAATTACGTAACAATATTTATTTTACTTGTCCCATCAATTACAGGATTTTTTTTAAAAAATAATAATTTTTTATATTTGTCATGATGTATACTATTAAATTAAATTTATATCACATCAAGTGGCTGATGGGCTAAAAATGCCTCTTATCAACCTTCCTCCTTTACTGTGCTACTGTTCCGTTTAATATCTCATAGCAAGTGATGATTTAATTTGTCCGATTTTATCTACAGGAAGATTCAACTTCCACTCTCACCATTAGAATCAAAAATACGTTGGCGTTTAAACGGAGACAAAGTTATCTAACGAAGTGCCCAATACTATGGCACCTATAAATGAATAATTGTTCTTTATAGTTTGTGAGATATTTCAGTTTAAACTTTTGACATTGCGGGACCGGGCCTGGGAGCTTTTTTTACTTTTTTTTAGGTATTTAGTTAGCCGACACTAGGAGCGGCTGGTGCATGTGTTGTTATGTATTTATTAATGGAACAATTTGCTATTACTAATGATAAGTAGATATTTGCAGCACCCTCACTAGATTTCACTACCAGCTGACACCAATGTTACGTGGTAAATAATTCTCGACCTTACGTTCATACTTAAAATTTTATTATTGAGATTGTAAATTGAAATATTTCCAATTAAAGCAAAATACAAAATTTTGAGTTTTTTCAAATTTTCAGAAGCCAAAACGAATACTCTACATTTCTAGGGAGTGTACTATTGAGCACATCATAAAGCAAGTTTACCCCAATTTAACAGTCTTTTAAAGTTTAGAGGATCCATCCAAATGGTGAGCGGCAAATTTAAATCCTTATACTAGCCGTGTTCGTGTCGAGTCTACTACCGAGCATTTTGGGTCCAAGGCACATCCAAGCATTGTTCGGCGAAAGGGCACAGAATGTTGTAACGTAAATTATTTAATTATTCTTTACATATGGTAAATGTATTAGAAGAAAGTATAATAAGTAATGTTGTGGGAATTAACAAGGGAAATGGAAAATAAATGGTGAGATGCATTCTGATTTCAGAAAAGCCGCAGTTAACACGAACATAAACTATTGTATTGCATATAAAATATATAAAATAAAAACTTATTCTATAAAACGAAAACATAAATTTGAACTTTTTTCAAAATTTCACTTTTGGCATCTCACCCACATAGTCAGGGAGAGACGCCCTTTGGCTACTGGAGAGAGACTCCCATAATCTTATTTTATGTTTTTTGGCACATAGGTCACATATATTGATAAATTTTGTGCAGGACTCGTGCATCCATTGTTTGCAATGTATGTATCGAATCAAGTCATCTTGTTTGGTAGTTTTTTAGATATTCTTCACCACATCCAACACATTCGCTTGTATCATCACCAAGGCAGTCATCGTCAGTAGAATCATATAACAAAATACTGGGTTCTGAAGTGTTACTAGATGATGTAAATCATTGCTTTGTCGATCGAACGTGTCGTGGTTTACCTTTGACGTTAAAATTTTTTTCTGTCTTAGTACTTTTCTGATTTTTTGTGTATTCTCACTTAGCTTGCCGCGTGCTTTGGTAATTTTTCTCCGTTTCTTTAAATTTTCCATCGAAGTTAAAATTCCATGTAACTTCTTGGCCTCTGACGACTTCTACGGCTTTGGAAACGGGGCAATCTTGATCGAGTGCTTTACCTGATGATGTGATCGCCAATCATTTCAGGAAAAAATTGACGAAATTAAATGGATGTACTTTACCTGGAGTAATCTGATCATTGAGACCTGAAGTGGATGGTTGTGGGCTTACTACCGTTGTTCTGTAAATATTGTGCTGCTGATTAGTTGATGTAAAAGGACAAGTGTCAATTTCGTCTTCCTGATTTATAAATTTATAACTCCCAACCCATAGGGCATCTCACCCGAGTGTGCCTTGGGCATCTCTCCCAATAATCCGGGAGAGATGCCCATCTGATTTTAAAATTGAGTACGTATGCACCGGCATCTAGCTAAAAAAAATTCAGGTTCACCTCAAACAATAACACGCAATAACTTTAAATTTTTTTAATTTTCACTGCATTCAAACATCTCTTCGACATGCTCTCATACTACTGAACGTCTTGACATAACTGCAACGCCATCGGATGCTCAGTAGCAAAAATATTCGCAATGGGAGTCTCTCCCGCTAGGGCATCTCTCCCGGAGTTACCCTATATATTATTAGAAGTCATATAAAATTCTCGTGTCACAATGTTAGTTACCATACTCCTCCGAAACGGCTTGACCGATTTTGATGAAATTTTATTTGCATATTCAGTAGGTCTGAGAATCGGGAACTATCTATTTTTCATACCCCCAGGTGATAAGGGTTGTCCACCCCTAACTTTTTTATTTTTTAGACAATTTTTTTTATGATTTGGCATTACAAAATACATATAACCCTTAATTTTCATCCTTCTACCACCAACCCCAATTTTTTAATAGCGATATTAGTACTGTAATAATATTCAACTCTTAATGGTCGATAACTGATAAATTTTTATCAATCGATTAGTCATCTCCGCCAGGCGTCTACTGATGTCACTACTCACCCAGAAAACAGCACGGAGTGGGGATCAGAATGAAGCAGAGTTCTTTAGAATGTTACAGGGAGTTCAAATATGTTCTAAGAAGTAAAAGAATGTTTTATTATAAGATTTCAGAATTATTTCGCAATGTTCAAGAATATTCCAGAATCTTGAAGATCATTCAAGAATGTTTCAGACTGTTAAAAAAGTTATCATTATGGGATGTTCTGGATAGTTCTAAATTCGCGAATATTCCAGAATGTTCCATCAAACTTGTAATATATTCTTACCCGGGCAACGTCTGGTATTGCTACCAGTAAATAATATAAAACACTGATTGTAAATAGTTGGAGACGGAAAATTGTCATATTCGGGGAGAAGCGAAGAATTTTCGTAATGATCACATTGTGATAAAAATAATAATTAATAAAATGTGTGTTGTAGGGAATCTCAATAAAATTATTATTTCAACTTCATGTACGTAACAAGTTGTGAATAACTTTCAACAACAATTTTTGTACCACTTCCTAAAAGTATCATCAGCAAGAATCAATTGTCCTCATCATTATTAAATTCTGATCCGCTGCAATATTTATGTTTTACATTAAATTGGTATTCACAAGACAAACGTAAAGCCGCAAAGACGATTTACAATTAGTTTAATTATATTATAATTTCGATTATACTTTTCGTTAGTAGAAACAACAAGAATTTTAGATTTAACTGAAAAGCGTCCGCTCTACTTTAAAACACAATCATTAATAAAATTAGATGTTTATCACGGAAGAGACCGGTTTACAAACTCAGTTTACTAATTACACCGACGAGTACTATTGTTACTGAATCCTTTCTAAATAAACAGTCTAGTCACACGTTCGTACTTTTTTCAAACAATAGCACTCGGACTTCTTGAGGTCTACTTCCTCAAGGCGCTTAAATTGGAACTAATAATCAGCACACTTTTTCAACAATAACATGACAGTTTGATAACCGTAGAAAGCCAAGTTGAAGATTTTTTATTGATTGTTGAACTTACAATGATGCAATTTTCTGACAGTCAATGGAGCGGAAAACCAATCATTAATTCAGACAGGGAAGATTATTTATCAAAATTACAATATTCCCAGTGAATTTTTTTGCTGTTTTTCTTAGATGAGGTTGCATTACATTACCAACCATTAGTCACTTTTACGAAATTGTTTATGAATTTTGCTGCTGGCTGCTGGCACATAAAAAGCCGAGATAATGAAACACTGTAGTACAATTATAAATGAAAATGAAAGTATTTTAATTGGCATATGTTAATTACCTTTTTATGATCCAAAGACCCGAGAATCATCAAGAATAAAGATATAGATAATAATTCCAATGGTTTATGAGATTATAAATATATTTTAGATGTTGCGTAGATTAAACTCTAAAACAGTGGCGGGTGCACAAGATGCTTTTGAGATCTGAAATGTCTCTTCGAAATTAAGAACGACCAATATTTAACATTATTATTTTAGCCAATGTTTGATAAGAATGGGTGGAACTCTGTAGTTTGAAGGAGAGAAATATTTTTTGTAAACACTATCCCCCTTCTTAAAATCCTAAATCCGCTCCTGAAATAAGAACATTTTTTTAATGTTCTTGATTTATTATACCGAGCTAGCACTGGCAAACCAAGATTCAATCAAGATTGAGGTTACAGATTAATTTTTTAAAAAGTCAAGAACACGACTAAACATTACATGAATGTAGTAGATACCAATACTAAACCCAAAATCAGTATAATGATAAAGTTTTTGTTCACAATGTGGGTATTATGCAGTTTTATATTCTAGTAACATTATCATAGAAATTTTATTTTTTACTCATTATATTATTGTAAGACAAAAGTACAACAAAGGTTTCACGTGGGTTAACTGAATTATTTTTGTCGGTTCAATGAAAAATATGAATATAAATGAAAATATTCTTGAAAAGTTTTCCTTCGCAAAAGTTTATAGCAATACTGAAAACTAACGTAACTGTTTCAACCCTGTAATTTCAATATACAGGGTGCCCCAAATAATCACGTTTCCTTAATAAATCATATTAAAAAAATTCCAATAAAGGTGTCGTTAAAAACGAGGAATCCTAAAATTCAATAATAAATTAGGTACTTTATTTGAAATATGTTTTGATATTCAAAAAGTACCTATCTTTAGGGACCAATTTTCAGCATTCTAGGCAATCAACTGAAGAAATTGGTCAATAACCTAATAAAACAGTTTTTAAGATATTTAACTAGGTATAAATGTTTCTAAGAAATCATCTACAAAATTTGTTTTTCTAAACATACATGAAAAATAAAATAAAATGTAAAGAAATGTAAATTTATACAAATAATAAAATAAATAAAAGTTAAATATTATGAAAGCGATTTTGTAGGGCCATTATTTTAATATTTAAAAAGATATTAGCTGTGAGTATTACAAAACAGACTGAGATGAATAAAAAACCAACGTGATATTTCACGCTTAGTCACGAATCAATTAATAAATAAAATAAAAACATTTCTTACGCTCTTGCATTCTAAGCGTTTATTGAATACAAACTAATCCATTAGGTACTTATGGCAAATACAGACGAAGAAATACTTTTGGTAAACAAAAAGGAATTTTAAGGAAGTCTCGAGAAATCCACAGATTTCTAATATTATATTTGCAGGTGAAACGAATCAATCAGCATCCTAATCGTGTGCACAAAAAGTGGATCTTAAAAGAAATTGCAACTGACACAACATATTATGAAAATTTAGCGTGAATTAAAACACTACGGGAAATTAAAGCGCCGCGCCAGTGAAATGTCATGGTAACACTTTTATGTGACGATGAAAGTAGCTAGAAACGATCGCACCAGTTGGTTATTGAATTCCGTACTTTTTGGAATAAATAAAAATTAATTTGAATAGCTATGGAAATTTTAATTACTCTCGATCCGCTAAAGAATTGCTATTCTTGCTCGCCGAGTTACTCAAATTCGAGAAAGTCACACGATATACATACATACGTATATATGAACACTAGCATAATAATGTACTGTACTAGAATGTCTTGGTGTTGCTACAATCAAGTGAAAGTGCGTAAACAGAATGGTACTTCTTCAACCTTCCAGCAAGCAATCTTCTTTTACTCGAACCGATGTTACCGGAAGAAGTCTCGTTTGGCCTCCAGCATTCATTTTATTTTCAGGAACAAATTACGACATACAAATATACCAACACGCTTCGCAGCATTATACAAACATCTCCAAGTCATAAAGCATTTTTTTTTATAATAGTTACATTGTCAAGCCGCTAATTAAGTGTTAACTCTTATGCATTTTGACTCCGAACAGCGTAATTGCAACATCAGCTTCGAATATGAGTTTTGTAGAATTTATTAATGAAAATTTGCATAAAATAAAAAGAAGTTCAAAATCAATACCTGTTTTAGAAAATTTTTACATAAATAAAACAGGAAATTAAGGATATTAAGAAATATGAAGATATGAGTACGAGGAGGAATAAAAGATATGTATATTTAGATAAAATAAAAACGGTACTGATAACAGAGGAGAGAACTATTATTACTATTTTTAAGTAAAGGATATGAATGAAGGGTTAATCTTTTTCCGAATATGCTTTTTTATTGGCAATAAAAAATAACAGAAAGTCAAAATGTGCCAAATTATGCAGTGATTAGTGGTTGTTATTCACTATTTTTCGAATCATTCTCATTCTCTCCAAGATGTGTGATAATTGCAGGAGTATTGTCATAATTCGTGATACGAGTCCGGC
Organism: Agrilus mali; assembly: GCA_029378335.1. NCBI lineage: Eukaryota > Metazoa > Arthropoda > Insecta > Coleoptera > Buprestidae > Agrilus > Agrilus mali. Next base: position 8,706,304 of record CM055657.1, on the reverse strand, counting down.
AGGACTAATGAAAACTAAAAACCTCTGATGGTGTTGTACAACAAACTAAAAATTTCATACCCCAATGCCAAAACACAACACTAAATGTCCGAAGTACTCTCTGGTATCAAAGTTACCTTCTTCAGGAATTAAAGAGAACTGAAAGTATCTTTGTACCATTAAACGTACGTTATATGTAATGAAATTTAAATTTATTTAATAATTATTCAATATTTCACTGGTTTTAATTTTTTTCGTGGGAGCCTATTTTTTTTTCTAAAATAAAAGTAGCCCAAGTTACTACTTGTTACATCAGCTATCTGCAAGTAAAAGTCCCATCAAAATCGGTCCAGCCGTTTCAGAGATTAGCTGGAACAAACAGACAGACAGACAGACCAAAAATTGTAAAAAATGTTATTTTGGTATATGTACCGTGTATACATCCATATGCATTTAGTATAAAGCGGTTATTTTAATATTACAAACAGATACTTCAATTTTATTTATTTGTATAGATTCGGAAAAGTTGTGTTTATGTGGGATCAGATTTAATTTAGGATTCATTGTATTTGTCCGTTCCCAACAAAAATGTCTATAGTTACGTCTATAAAGACATCTATTAATAATAACGTGGTTTTTATTTTAATTTAGGCTCCTCCACCAGCGCTGCCAGAGTTAGTACAATAATTGTACAAAAGTTTAGAATCTAGTACAATTTCAGTATGTGAGTTGGTACAATTGTTTGTACACCTCTGGCAACACTGTCCTCCACCCCCCTTCGTGTGATTCATTATGATATTGTAAAGTCTTTGAATTCTTTGAACTAAAAAGTTCATGTGAGATTTAAAATAACCTTCTTCTCTATAAATGAAATATATTGGCATTTTACCTCCCCCCATACTGAAATCACATAGATAAGTAATAGAAAGGACAAACAACTACTCATACGAAAACGATTTCCATTATCTATGAAATTTTAGATAAATACACTTTTTTGTTTCTTTTCAAAATTGGGTTGACTTTCCCAGTTTTATTTTTTATCGCCATAATTTTGATTTTCCAAGAAATCTCTTTAAATACCACTGTCGACTTTATTTGGGCTAAATTAACTCCTTTAAGAGAATATTCCATTCATTTTTTATTAAAACCTAATTCAATATTCAATGACATTTCGACTAAACTCATTTCTGAACCCTTGCTTTTAAAATAACTTTATAATTTTATTAATCTAAACTAAAGCAAAAAATATGAAAGTATACATATTACGATTATAAATATTTTAATGGATTATAAACTACATCTATAAAGAGCAATGTCCACTTGGTTGGTCCTAATATATAAAATTCTCGTGTCACGGTGTTTGTAATTACTAATTAAACTCCTCCGAAACGGCTCGACCGATTTTCCTGAAATTTTCTGTGCATATCGGTTAGGTCTGCGAATCGGCTAACATTTATTTTTTATCCCCCTACATGTTAAGGGTGGTCCACCCCTAAATTGTCTTTTTAATTTTTTTGGACAAACTTTTTTGTTTTAATTTTTTTATGATACAGCATGAAAAAAATGATACAACCCTTAATTTTCACCCCCCACTTTTTTATAGCGATATTAGTAGTGTAATAATCTTCAACTCTTAGTGGTCGATAACTGATCAATTATTATCAATCAATTAGTCATCCCGCCAGGCGTCTACTGATGTCACTAGTCACCCAGCAAACAGCACGGAGTGGGGATGAGAATGAAGCAGATTTTTTTAGTGTTACAGGGAGTTCAAATATGTTCTAAGAAGTAAAAGAATGTTTTATTATAACATTTCAGAATGATTTGTTAATGTTCAAGAATGTTCCAGAATTTTGAAGATCATTCAAGAATGTTTCAGAATGTTAAAAAAGGTTAGAAAATGTTTTGAATCATTATGGGATGTTCTGGATAGTTCTAAATTCGCGAATATTCTTGAATGTTCCATCAAACGTGTAATACATTCTTACCCGGGCAACGCCGGGTATTGCTGCTAGTAATTTATAAATGAATCCATGAAATATGTAAAAACCAAAACAGAAAACCTCCCCATCTCATTAAATTGTTATTCAAAAAGTTTGTTCTTTATTCGGCAAAATCAAAACATTTTTTCAACAAAATGTAATTTTTAATACGTGGCATTGCTACTCATAGATTTAAGATATACAATCCAATCAAATATTAGTAATCTTAAGATTTTAATTATGATATTGTTCATTATTTTAAGTTTAACTATAATAGCTTATACTTCACTTATTTTAGATTAATTAAATTATTAACGTATTTTAAAATTTGAAAATGGGCAGCAAATAAATTTGACCGAAACGAATATTGAATTTGGTATCAATATTTTTCGATTAAACACATCCATTTTCAAATATAAACGGAAGTAAATACTTTTGAGATCATACAATGTTGTGCGTTAAGCTTTACTTTCAATCATTAAATTCGCCTCTCTGGTAATTTAATTTGTTAAAACGTTGTAAAATCCAGGAATAAATTTCGTCGCCTTAATTTTGACATAATTATATATATTTTATTACAGTTTCATTCATTAAGAATCTTTAATCTATTGTAACAGCCGCATCAATAAATCGGAAAAAGAAATCAATATTTAAGTACTTTGATTTGGAAATAATAACCCGGAAATTACAAAGAAGACCTGGATACGTTTCTAATTACTTAATTATGCTTAGGTAGATAAACAGCTTCAAATTTATTGACAATTTACGTAAGTAAGTATTTGCAATGATTACTTTTATTGGGCCAGCATCTGGCAAATAGCTGAGTATACCATTAAAGGAAACTTACTGATGTTTCGCAATGTTGTTTCTTGTCGGTGGAGAAAAATATGTATTTATATCGTATTCTTCTAAGCAAAATTTCATCTTCTGCATAATGAATATTTAATAAGCACTACAAAAAATTATTTTTAAGTTAATTGGCTTAAATTTAACTTTTTCCGGAGATTTATAGTTTATGCTGATATTTTAACTTTGGTTTTGTTGATTTCAGTGATACTCGGTCTAATTAAAATAATATGTCACGTAGTCTAGCAGCCTGCACAATACCAAATATGGCAAATTTCTAGTTTTTTAGAGCAGCAGGAGTAAACAATAATTTGAAACTATTAAATATAAACATTCTAAGTAGATTGAATTATAACATTTTATAGTACCTAATTATAATTAATTTATTAATAAATACTAGAATTTAAACAACATTATTTTATTATTTAATTATGAGATATTTGTATTTATAATTAGATTTTATAAATTCGAAATAGGAACCCATCTGTCAGAAAAATATTATCAAAAATTCTGATTGCAGCTTATCTAATATTTTTTCGTACAAGAAAACATTAAACAATATCTTTATATTGACAAAATTTTCTTTTTGTTTAGGGGAAAAGGCTTTGACATGTATCCTAAGCAGCATGACACCCTACATAATGTATGTTGTATTACAAAGTATGGCTCATAATAAAAGAAAAGCTCAATAAAATCAAAACTTCATTTCCTTAAATGAAATAAAATTTTGAAAACATTTAAATATAAATCCATTGATTTGCATTGAACTTTAGCAAATTCAGAAAATTATTCGCTAGATAATGGAAGGTAATTGTGTAGATATATAGTCACTTTCATTGCAAGGTAAATACTGTTGTATTTCATACTTAAACTTTCAATGATACTTCTAAAATTAAAATTCAGATCTTCGAAAAATATATAAAAGTTATAGGAACCGTTAGCTTCACGAAAACTTGTACAAAGAGGCTTTTTTCGATTAATTTGTTGCGCCCTTTGTTGGGATAGGTTATAGCATGGATGCAAACAAAATTAATGTAAAGTCCAATAGCTGTGGTTATTCTGAAACCCAATCGGTGTTCATACCGAAGGAAAACTCTTAGACTACAACCCTCTAGTCCGAATAGAGATCTTTTGTTTATATTCATGTAAAATGTAAATATTGTAAATATGAAAGTGGAGAAGCAAGCAGAAATCTAGTGCATCAACATGGGAATTGAAATATATTCCTCAAGTTATTTAAACCTTAAACTACGTATATGGTACATCTAATATTGGGTAAAGGGTTGTTGCCATCAATGTTTTACAGTATTCTGCAAAAAAAGTTTTTCAAATTGGTAACCATAAATTAGAATACAAGTTTAAAACATTTTTTTGTTTTTGAATTTAATCCATATCCAAATATTATAATATGTTAATATGCTTGAAATGAAGAAATAAAAGAGATGTACCTATTACCAAAAAGCAATGGTGTTGTGATGAACGTAATAATTAGAGGCACTTAATGTTAGGCATCCTCAGGGACCGTAGCGAGGGTATAAAGTCTCAGTATCACCCCAGCGATGGACTTAACGCTCTCGCTGCGTTCTCTGAGGATGCCAACCACAACAGTGCGCAAAACATTAAAACAACTTCAAAGGTGTTCTTAGTTAACATGCTTCATGCTCGATTATCAAACCTTATTCTTATAACGTTGGCCGTGAAAGCTTAAGTCATTTCATAAAACCAAACTATATTATTAGCCGCTGGTTTAAGCTATTGTATAACTAATTCGCTAGCGAATTTACATAATCATTCATGTTATAAGTATTCTTTTATTTCTTAACTCCTAATTAACTTTTTAAAGCACGTTTTCCTATCCCTAACGGCTATTTACATAACATCCAAAGCTTGTTTGCATCTAGTGCTATGACATTGTGACCTATAATAACAAATATACGGTGACAATGAGATTTATTATCTATTGTATATTTATGTAAAACACCAAATCTCCATTGAGGATGCTGCCAGTCAACAACAATGAAACATTTTCAGACCAGTTCGGAAAAATGAGCACCTTCATAGTAGGTAATAAGAGTCATACCTTTCCATGCAAACTAAATAAAAACGTAAGTCCTTCGTAGGAAATGATTGTTTGGAGAAAGTAATACCAATAGGTAATAGGAATAGATGATTTAAGTATTAAAAGTTATTGTGATCATTTGAAAACCGTAAGGTTAAGAAAATTTAAATAAGGAAATACCATGCACTCGAGCACTCGAGTCTTTTAGGGTTGTTCTCCAATGAAGTTAAATCCGACATCCCATTTTCTAACAGGATCACATTAAAAATTGCACTGGGGAAATATAAATTATGTTTTGTGTAAATATTAAAAAACTTCACATATAAGTGCGTCCTCCCACTAATTAATACAATAAACGCGCAATTTTAATCTGTGTCGTTTTTCTTATTACTGGAAAGTAAACCAAGTAGACCAAGGGTGGCCATTAGTCACTTGTTTCACACAATGCACTAAACATACAAGGGTCAACCGTCTGGAACACACTGTATTGTTTAAAATTTAATAGGTAGCGGTTTACCGGAGCGATAAACCTTTTGATGTAAGGACACTGTCGTTACATTCGTATCTCATTACCTTAACAAAAAGAAAGTAAGTATATAATATGTATAAACTTTTCACTTGTTGATAACTGGAATGACATAATAACGATTACCTCCTCGTGATTCTCAAGCACATGCACAAACAGAAACGTTTGCCGTTGCTATTCAACTAAAAAACCATTAATTTGATGTCTTTTGAATAGGTAAATAAGCAGCATTCCGCAAATAATGTTACCATAGACACAGTGACTTTGAACCCTATTAAGCTGTTGTATAATTGCCTCTTTTTTCTTTCGCTGTTTAGACTTTCTTTATTCCTAAACAGACAAACTTTCAATGCTTGCCTATCTAAGTACGTAATTGCAAAATTCTTCACATCGGACGTGGTTTAAGATAAACAACGGTTTATTGTAAAATCTGGCCATAAAAATACCAAAGACGATACATTCAATCAGCTGCTGAATGAAATACGCATTTAAATCAGTCAAGTTTAAGATGATGATTCAGAACCGTTTGTAGTCCTAGTAAATCATCGTATTTTTGTTATTAGACTGTTTTTATACGTTGTGAAAGTAAAGTCAATATAATTATATAGAGAAAAACACAAAACATCGTAGTAAAAGTATTAATTCAGACTCATTAAGCACCAACGAAATATTGAATTAAGATCTTTTCTATGAATGTTACCTACAGTTTCAAAACCGAATCTATTTTCAAACAGTACTCTCTGTGCTTATTAATATTGTGCTTATTTTACTAAAAAAACGGTAAAAACGCTGTTTGTTAAATTAAAATTCTTAAAAATTACGACACTGGCATAAAATAATAAAATTAAAAGAAAAACCCACGTTTATTGTAACTTGTTGTCTATTGTAGCGTTGCAAGTGCTGTAACATTCATAAATGATTGTTTATCTATAACCAGGCACATTTTGACTTACTTTACGCTACATGAAACCACAGTGACAAAATTCAGTTAAGTAATAAGCGAACAAACACTGATGGAAATTAAAAGTCCAAATCCGAAACCACAAGAATGCCCGGAAAGAACTGCAAATACCACGAACGATGTGAGATTTACCGATCATCGCTATGTAATTATTGATTACCAAATAAGCCGAACAGACAGTATTCCTATGTCAAAAATGTTCAATTTTAAAATAAATTACAATTCATCATTCATCTACTACATATCCTACTATAAAAAGGAATATTGCATTGGTTACCGAAAATAACTACGGATGTTCAATGTTTATCTTACGGTGTCAGCTATTCAGTTTAACCAAAGTTTCCAGTTAAAGAAAAATGTCATAATTTAGATGCAATTGTCAATCAATATGGTTTTCGATTAAGTATGGAAGATTAGAGAAAGATTATAGATATACAAAGAACTTTAAAAGGAAAATGAGATATGTGGTTTAATAACTGTATTACGATAAAGCAAAAGTTTGGGGACTGAAAAGGTGTGAGGAAATAAAAAAGAGGCGTGCAATGCAATAAGAGAGGTTCTAATGTTCAGGTATAATAACTAAATAATAAATAGAGCTAAACAGATACCAAGAAAACTAGTGTGTTAGTGAAATAACAAAATTTAAAATAAAACATAGAAGCCAAAGTCAACATATCGAGATTCTTAAGAGAACTTCTGAATATGTACTTATTAGGAAGACGTTGGGAATGGAAAACTACAAGACAATAATAAGAAAAAACTGACACCTCCGCTAACGTTAACTAGAAAAGAAGTACAAAAAGCGTTATAGATTGCAAAGTAATAATATACGTATATAATGGTATTATTCTGATTGCTTAAAATTTTTCTTGTCCTTATAGGTTAGGAATAATTAACTGAATTGTTTCTCTAAAAAATCAAAGTTTTATTATTTTAAAACTACAAATAAAAGACTATTATTATTACATTTGCCTAAAAAGTCAAAGAAACAACATTCGATGTCGATTATTCACTTTGTTTTCCCTTCTGTACAGATTGTCTGTTTTTTTTTGTTATCGGTCGCTACTACTACTGACACTGACTACTATTGTTTCAGTTCCGCGGGAAATTTCAAATGGAATGAGAAAAGCATAATGTACTTTTTTTACATGTATATACTCCCTTAAACGATGCATACATTTATATTAATACATTTTTGTAACATGAAAACAAGCAATAAATATAAATCAACAAACATAAGAAAAAAATTAAATTGAAATATCTAATCCTCTAATGGCGTATACAGAATTTTTGTTAATTAGGGTTATATGTATTTATCCTTAACAAGAAGCCCAATTAAAAACTGAAAATTATCTAGCAAAAGATCACCATTCTATTAGGCATATTTAATAGGCTATCTGCGCATACTCAAGTACGTCTTTTGATTGTTCCGTCTTTACTTATAACTACATTTTTCTAAATAAAAAAGCAGCGCATTGAGTTATGAGGTGATGAATTGTTTGGGTTTAAATTACCTGCTCTATGGATTTTACATCCATTTTTATACATATAGGGTGTCTCAAGACTCCGTAGACATAGAGCTACAACACAGCTTCCTGAGATAAAAATGAGTCGATTTAATCGCTATTATCTGTATACCAAATTGCTTCATGAGAGGGTGGCAAATGTGAGGAGAAAAGGGCTTTTGTGTGGTCTTATTGAAGAAATAAATCGACCCTACAAATACATTGCAATCGAATATATTTAGGGGTGGGAGTTATTTTCACCCCAGTCGTATCCTCATTAAATTGAAGAGCATGACCGAAATTAGTACCTCCTTAGGGTAGTCTTCATATCAAATTTTATTCAAATAGCACGATGCATCTTCGATATAGATTTTTAATAAACCCTCCTGAAAAGTTTAGAACAATTATATCTTTAAAGCAACTTTCTTTTATTTCTTTATATATACAAACGAAATATATCCTATAACTTTAATACTTACTTAAAGAAACAATTACATAATAACTAAAGTTAATTTATCGGTTTATTTAATTACCTAAATTGCTAGATTATCATCGGCGAGGAACTTAATTTAATTTATTTAATACTCCATTTATTTATTTCCGTCTGTAAGAGTATAAAATATTCATTGGCAATGATGTAGTAGATAGTTGCTGTTTTTGTTACTTCAATAGACAGACATATTTTCTTGCAAGTAATACTAAATGAATTTTGAATAGGAATTTTTATAATTATTAAATTTTCTACCACTATATGACTTTAATATTAATATAATTTATAATACGATAAATTACTGTGAAATGTTACCTAAATAAATAATATGAATTAGGAATCTTAACGTTGAGGCAGAAAATACTGACTAGTCACGAGACCGTGTTCTTATAAATGTATGCAGTTGGATAAAAATTTGTCATAAATCCGTTGAAAACCGACAATACTGTTAAGCTTTTTGAAAAAATGACCACCCCTGTTAACATATTGGTTAGAATTGTGAGAATTTTTTGTTTTGTTAAGCTCAAAATTTTTTTACAGGGACATTTTCAAATAAATAATAAATTATTGCAGATTTTGAATATATTACCGTATTAAAATTCAGTCAAAAAAAAATTAGCTAGTAATCACATTAAAATTTTATTGGCTGTGCCACCAGTTTTAAAAGAAAATAGAATTTTTGTTTCTTTTTTGGGAGGATGGATTTCCACTACTGTTATTAAGCCATTATATACAAATGCTCAAATATTACGTTAGACTCGAATTTAAAAAATACGACTACTCCAAAAGCAATCTTTATAATACAACGCAACTAGTTATATTAAGAACAAAAAATTGAAAGCAACTTACCGTTGGGTAACTTTAAAAAATGCACCGTAAGGACGAAAATTCAAAAACTGTTATTTTAAAACATAAGTTATGTAACTTGTATTGTATTCCTAAAAGAAATTGTTATGGAACATGCCCTTGTTATAACTATCATTAATTAAAGCTTCGGCATTTATTTTTTTATTGTCTATTTTTGGTGGGAATTTTTAAAAGACTGTTATATAATATACGACAAAAACTTAAATTATCCCAAATTCACGTCTCACTGAATTTGTGGGTATCTACTCATTACCTACTGGTCTCTTATTCTCCAATCGCTTTTTTGAGATTATGTAGCCCGAAACATCGAAATCTGTGACGGTAGAAGACTTTTAACGAACCAAAGCGGTAGCATCGTTCCAAACAATAATGAAATTAACTGTAAATAGTGTCATAAGTCACAAATTATATGTTTCACTTTTTAAAAGTAAGTTATGGCTTACGGACGATAAATGCCGGATTATCCGAACCATAGTTCGGATTCGTGATTATCCGGATTGCAAAATCTAGCAGTAATCTCTTAAAAAATATTGATATTTGTTGATTTCAATAGATTTTATTTATTTCATGTTCTCAAAATCGCTAATTATAATAAGTACATTAAATTATTTATCCAAATGACTTACGATAACAATTAGTCCGGTTAATCGGGTCACTAACTGTATTTTAATTTTCGAAACCTCATGTTTAGAAAAGAAATTGCGTAATAATAACAAGAATTATTAAATTTATTTTTTTTCTTTTCGTTTCACTTTTAATGGTGGTTCCTATTACAATTCTTTTAGTATATACATTTGTGTGATGTTCAATTAACGAGAATTATCAAAGAATGATCGCACGTAGTGAACAAGATTCTTTCGTAGCACTACGTTCTGTTAATGTTATAATTCTTGTCGACAATACTTTGCATAGAAGAAGAAAGAATGAATTAAAAACAAACTAAAATTATAATGAATGAAGTCAATTATTTTCAAACAATCAACCAAATTCTTGAGATTTTAATAAAAAAAAATTATTGAGCCGTCACGGGACGCCTGGAAGATGTGAAACATCGAATGAAATAAAATGATGACGGTTTGTTTATTCATTTAACGTTTATTTTCGTTAAATACAAAAATTTTTAATTCAAAATTGCGACCACTTATTTAATTCTTTTACTCAGTGACCAGTAATTGTAACGCTCGATATTACCTCTGACGGTATTAATGTGACAATTGGTCGATGATAACTGACGTATGTTTTTAATTTAAGTAAAACACAGGTTATGTGTACTATAAAACAACACCGCTAAGCTAATTGTGAGTAGGAAGAGAATCGCACACTACTCCCTATAGTGTGTATGTATATATACACCATCGTATAGCGTCGCGAACATCGCGAACGTCTCGAACTCGCCACCCATTGCCATGGCAACGATCAGGTTCACCCACGGCTATAGATTGTTCACATAAAAAAAAATTTAATTACCCTGTAACATACAAAAAACCAATTCAACCCTCTACTTGCAAGCTCTACATCTTATAAATAAAATTGCAAGCGAAGTGACACATTTGACTTGAATTATAAATAATTTTAAATGATAACGATTGGGATATTTAGTATTAGGTTTGATTGGTTTCTATGTCATGAAAGCAGCCAATCATCGTCACCTTTTCTTTTACGTTTAAAAGTACGTCTATGTCATCATTAACACATTTGATGCAGCTATTTTTACTTTTTGAGGGTAACCAATACTAATTTTATTTATTTGCTTTGCCATTCACTGTTTTCCTTTGAAATATCATGAGTACAGTTATGTTCGTTTCTATAGCGAACCTCAAGAAACCGATAAAGAAGGTTCGTAATAACCGATTCGTTATAAGTGATAAGTCTAAAAATACAAGTATTTGTTGCTTTTGTATTATATTTGTGGTTTATTGATAGTTTTGAAATATTTTTAAAACACTTCCAGCTTTTAATTGCAATACGCCACCATTATAGTTACATTTATATTTCTTTGATAGGAGAACCATTTAAGCGAGTGCCAAAACTGTCAAATTAGTGGGTTTCTAAATTTTTTTTTTACATCCGATTTTTAGGTGTTTTAAAGCTATTCAAAACAAAAAAATGCACGTATTTCTTTGAAACTGGACTCTCCATATTTTAACAAACTAGATAGCCCTAATTTATTGAAACTATTTTACCTGTATAAGCGATGTAAATAACCAATTTTCAGTTGCTCACGACGTAAATAATAAAACACAAGATTTACAATTTTGACTTTAAAATTCAAAACCGGCAAAATTAAACGGAAGCCACCCTTAAGTCGACGACGCATTAGAGTAAAGCAATAAGTTGCTGAGGGTTTCTAGAATATTCAGATGGCAATATTGAGGCATATGCCACTTTTAGTTCCCTATAACCGAAAATCTGCAGTACTTTAGATGCTAATTCAGGTTCGCCATATCCGAAAGTTTGTTATAACATGGTTCATTATAAGCGAACACCGCTGTACTTATTTATCTTACATTTCCTAATTTGGTGGTTTAGTACTATGAAAACATCTTGAATGTTCTGTTAATTTCTTTCCAATATACGCTTAATACCTGTCCCGTCTCTTTACATTAACATGAAACTATGTATGGATAATAAATAATGTTAGTGCCAATAAAAATCCTTTTAAAGTCTAGGAACTGTATTTACCTGCACGATTGTCGTTTATACTTAAAGTTAAATACTCGATCTGCGACATCTTTTCCGCTCCGAGACACAATAGTCTTTTTATAATACATTAACATTATAAAAGGCTATAAAGTTGGTAAACACAACTTTTAGAATTTCAATCAGTGTATTGGCGTCTATATTGAGAACGGTGTAACTATAAACAATTATTTGTTTCCATGTGAGGATATAGCTAGATACGACGAAATCAAATGGAAAAGATTTATTCCCTATTTGTTACGACGTATACTTCCTTTAAGACTTTGTAAAAGAAAAATAATTTAAAATGTTCGAATCTAGGCAAATCATTTAATGTGTATGTCTACTCGTATGTATGTATTTCGTACCAGTTCAGAAAGGAGAATTGTAAATTCTTCTTAAAAATGCTTCAAATATATAGTGAAATCCGTAGACCAATTCAAGGATAATATGACAAATAAAATTACTTGGTTTTTTGTTTCACAAATTGTATTGAAATGTTTCACCAAGAAATCAATTATTTTTAAAATATAGGTTATAATCAATTCAATTATATAAAGTAGAATCCAGAGGGGATAAGAAATTTAAAAGTTAAATATATTAATTGACCAAAACCACAGAACATTATTTGTGACCTGGTTGTGTGCCTCAGAAAGGTACACCAAATAATAGCCCAAACCGGTCGTTCTAGGCACTTATTCCACATTCTGGAAATCTCCTGCGGTGCAGTTGTTATAAAAGGTTGTAAAATGTTATAAAATGAGGAAAGGTACTTCAAGAGTCAATTCTACTATTACTTTGAGGTTAGCATATCTAGGGTGATAAAGCAAAACCGTAGGACATTATAACCTGACCGTGTACCTCAGGAAGATCGAAAAGTCCAGATAAAAGCCAAATGAAGTTTTATCAAATAGAAATTGAAATCAAAAATTCATCCAACTAAATGAGAAGAAAATAACAAAACAACACTTATTTCAACCTAACAATTTTTCAATGTTTTCGAAAAGCTTTTGAATGATCAGGATCATCTATTACTAAAAATTTACATAAATATTCTCAGAGTAAATAAAGGCCCTAGACTTACGGTTTCGGCATAATACTTATGAGATTTCTTACTCTGCGATTGCTAAAAACTGTTGTAAAGTGTTGTAAAATTAAGAAAGGTAGTTCAAAAAATAAGAATATAAGTTTAGTCTGTGTTTAGTGGTTGAAGCCGTTTGTCGAATGGTTTCCGAGCTGGTTCCCACGTTGTCGGTTTCTTCTGAAGAAGAGAGTGACATGACTCTCGAAACGTCAAGACAAGTAAACCGACAACGTGGGAACCAGCCCGGAAACCATTCGACAAAAGAAGAATTTTAGTTTTGTATACATTCAGATTTTCTGAGTGTCAAAGCAACTGATAAAACAAGAAAAGCCAAGAAGAACTTAATTATCATTTAAAATATGAATGTTTTGCCTACATGTATATCAAAACTCATCATAGCTTTCGTTGAAAGTAATGGAGGGATTAATATGTAAAATTTCTTAGGGCCTTAAGTACGTTGGGGAATACTTTTATAATAATATATGTTTTATGAAGGCCACTCAAAAATTTGTATTCAATGCTTCATGTTTCCAGAGAGAGTGATCATTAGAATAAATGGGCGATTTCAAAGTCAAGTAACGCGTCGATTTCTAATCATACTTCACATCCAATGATAACAAATATTTCAAAACAGTTCTTTTTCTTTTTTTGATAATAAACGTTCAATAATTGAACTAACACCCTAGTGATAGTCAAAATCAATGGCAATTAAAACCTCAATGAGAGAAACACATACCTAAATAGGTAAATATCAACAAACGAGACAGGCAAGCATTAAAAGGCGGAAAAATGAATGTTGAAGTCAAACTACCCAACGACTTGAAAAAGTTTGACAATTGGAAAGGATCAAATCACTACGGTTTTATCAACTTTTGGACGTTTGTCGATGTCCTTTTATTAATTTAATCATTTAATTAACGAACGTTGTTTCTATCAATTTGGCATAATCTGATGTGAAATATCATTAGAGACAAATTAATTATTTTGACTTTGAAGTCACCTATTTATTGTATACATAATATATGTTTACCGTCGTCTAATTGGGTTGTTCTAACCCAAAGGGATAAATTGAAAAACCTCATGGAAGATGTAAATACAATATCTAAAATTAATGACAAATAACAAGAGGGATGCATACTTTTTGGTCAGTAGGAAAACTTTGAGTATTAAAATGGCACAGTTTGCAATTTACAACATTTTTGTCAGAGGCCAGGCTCTCTGTAATTCGTTCCCTTAAAACGACGTTGTCTATCTAAGGTTAGCTTGAAATAGATATTGCAAATTTTGAACTTCACATTACGTCTACGTCAACTATTTTCACTCCGATCAATAGGAATTGAAATAGGCCAATTCTACAATTATTTGTGATGATGAATTTTTCACACAAGTTTGAGACATTGTCCTTTAGATTATGGATGTTAGTTGTAAAGTCGTAATCTCTACGTTTCCAAAAACCTTGCAACTGACCACAATAATCTAAAAGGTGTTTTTTTATATTAATTAATAAGTAAAGGATATTTATTACATAATTATTTTAGCCCTGCAGAGGCTTATAAATTTCAGCGTTTGTTTCCCAATCCCTCAGACTCGCTGTTGTTATTTCTTTGTTTTTTTTTTTTTGAAGATATTCATTTAAGGGAAGAACAAATGAACCTAATATACGTTCAAACAATATTTTTTTCATTTATGTTAATAATCGAACAAAATCGCCAAGACTTTAATAGGTAGTTAATTATAAGGGGAATTGATTTTAATGTTTTTTTAGCTTAATATATACAACGCCTACCACACAAATGCAGGTAGCTATGGTAAACTGTCAAATAAATTCCATCGCACGTGTTTGAGTGTAATTTTTGTTGACAAATCTTCGAATGCGAATTAATTACCTTTTGTTAGTCATAAAGGTTAAATCTTAATATTTATATTTGCTCATACTTTTTAAACCATAGCATCATTTTAAATTTTCTTGATAATTAAAACAAATTTCAGGATGAGTTCATTATCCTACAAATATTCTGCTTGAGTAATTTTAGTAGGTAGGTAAAAATTTGTAATTATAAAAAAATGTTCGTAGCCTTTTGTTTATTTATTATTAAAAGTTGCTTACAAGTAATATGTCATTTAAAAAAAATACATTATTGGTTTCTGGGTTAAGGTCGTCTAGGAACAGTTCCTTAATTGTAGTACTAGTGTTAGAATGTTGCAACAAAAGAGATGCTGTAAGAAGTGAAATAAATTCATTCATACAACATGCGAACCTTTTTATAAATAACTCTTATTATACTTAAAAATTTTAAATGCATATCAAAATAAGTTAATGGAATTTACGCAAGTGTCCAATTGTTTTCTCTGATTCTTACAGTAGTAAAACTAATCTGAACATTTTAGTGAATGTCAGTTAAGATTTTTCAGTTAGTATATCTTCCTTTTTTCTTATAATTAAAAGACAGTGTTTATTCAGAATTGTTCTCAAGTAATGACCGTCACGGCGTGTGATTTTTAGTTCTTTTTACTTTTTCTCCAAGGAAAGCGATCGAATGTGGTTTATCAAACAGCATTGAATATTAAATTTCAAGGTAAAAAAGTCTCAAACCACAAAAAAAGTGTAGAAAAACGAACCTTATTTTCACATTTACAATAAATACAGACCGATTCAAAAATATGCGGTACTTGGTGCGTTAGTCTTCATTAACTTTTAATCTTTAAAAAGAAATCGCCTTCATCATACCTTTCTTCAATCAATTAATTTTAATGAAATAAAGAAAATGCTCTAATTTAAAATGCTACTTAAAAAAGAACTTTTTTGTGCAGTTTATATTTCGCTTTTTTGATATTAAACTAAGGATGGATTATCGCAAATTTTCTTGCAACAGCCAAATTTGCTATAATTAGGCCAATTACGCTTCTTTTTCTCAATCGGTTTTTTAATAAAACGATTATGTCGTACAACACAAAGAGGAAAATATTTTTGTTGTTGCGTCGAAGCTTACATAATAAATGCAATGTTTTGGTGAATGTCGTAATCACCATTGCAAAAAAATATAGGGAAATAGTTACCGGTAAATATTTAAAACACAGTCTATTAAATTATAGGTACTAACCGTTTAAAATTTGTGCTACTCGAATTTGATTTTTCTTTTTATAAAAAAAAATGCAAAACAATCATTTCGAAGAAATCTAATGGAGTTTAATTGAAGTATCTAACAACTGACGATAACGTATTAATTGTCAAAATGTATTTTTTGTTTTTTCTTTTAGCCTTCTGCCTTCTGTGAAATTGTGAGTTTTATTATGCTTTATTTTTAAATAATCTCTAATAGAGAATTGTTTGCGCTATTAATGGAGTAATGATTTGCAAAAATTACAGTCTGCACCTAAAAAATATATCATTATCTAAATAAACAACACATATGTGATAGCAACAATAACAGCACACATAAAAAAATCAAATTACGAGAACATATATAGAAATACACTATTAGGAAGTTTGGAGAAAATGATTGCAATAGAAGGATGAACTTATTTAACGTACTAATTATTATTGAATTAAATGATATAAAAATACAGAGCTTGGAAGTATATAAATAAGTAAAGGTTTTCTTTTATATACAAAAAATAGATAAAATGGATATCGTCTTTAATAAGAGGCACCCTACGCAAAAGATTATAATGGAAACTAAATATAGAAAAGTAGTTGCTGAGCGAAGAAGAAGGGTGATAAAGTTTAAGAAAAATTAAAGAAATTGTGGTATGAAGATATAAGAAAAGAGAGAGAGAAAAGGAATTTTATTTACGGAAATGGCAAAAAAGATAGGTGAATGATAGGAAGATAAAGAAATAAATGTTTGGTGTACAAAATAAATTTTTGACACTTATTTTTGAAGATAGTATAACATTAAATTTCCTATATGAATTTTATAATAACCATTTCGAAATTTCCTTTGAAATGCTTTTTATTTATGCATGCTTTTTTTTTATTAGCAGATACCTTAAAATGCTTAGTAATCTTATTGCATACGGACAAACTAGATACAAATCTCGCCGTCTATGTACATAAATTTAATTATATCCTTATTATTTTACCATCCTGTACTAGCTTATTATTATTATTACTGTTATTATTTATTTAAACTTAAGGTTATTAGATTAGAAAGTAAAATAAAAATAAACATTCTTTTCAGGATACAAAAAAAATAATTTAAAAAAATAAAGCATGTACCAATATCCCGTCCCGCACAAGTTCCCCAAAGAAAAAAAGTAATTCTCCCTGAAATGTTCTGTCAGTTTTTTCTAATTCATGAAAATGTTTTTCTGGTTTTTAGTGAATTGTAATAGGGTCAGACCACTACCATCTTCCTTTGTCAAACTCACACATTCTTCCTTTGTTTTTCTTTCTTCACACCCACCTAGTACATGCTCCAGTTGTTCATCCTTTATTCCAATATTTGCATCCTTTGCTTTCATTTCCTACCCTGATCCTAGCTAGGACACTTATTTCCCCTTCACCTCCCAAACATCATGGTAATAAATTACTTTGCCAGTTTTCCCATAACATAGGTATCTCTTAATCCTAAAGCATATTTGGATTCTACTATTTTGTTTTATTCTTGCCCCTTAACATCTCTTTTTAACCATTTCCCTTTAGTGCGTCCCTTTCTTTCCCACTCATTTATCTGATACTGGCAGTGGCGGATTTCCCTAGTAGGCTGAACATTGCTCAAAAATTTTTCTGTCTTACAGAAAAAAAAAAAAAATTATTATCTTAGACAGGGAAAAAAAACGAGGCTCAAAAAATCAACAAAAATTACAATATTTTAGTGCTATACAGTATACTGAATACACTAACGTCTGTATATGAAAAATTACTAAACGCTTTACTACCTATTGTGATTTTGAATTCTTTAAATATTCCAATAGCGTTTAAGTTTTACATTTTCAATTTACTATTTTTACCTTTTTTTTAAATATTAATTATTGCCATAATTTTTTCTTTAAGTCCACCCACACTATTCAATTAATGTCTAATATGTTTCACCACTTAAATATATCTATTCGAAGAGAAATGGGATGGGAAAAAAAAAGTTGCTGAAGAATAACAATAACAAATATTATATAGATATGTATGTAAAAAATTTAAAATACTTTTCTATTGATATTTCTGATGATATTAACAACCTGTTTGAGTGTAGAATAAAAGTTTAATAAATTTACATGTAAATAATTGCATATTGTTGCACAGAATTTCATAAATATTATACATTTCTTAAAATGATGGTAATTAAAAAAAACAATAAAGATAATATTGTAATGAATAAAAGTTATAAATATCCATTCAACGAAAGTTCTTCTTAACATTCCTACATTTTTAATCCTAATGAATTCGTATTAATATTTGTTGATTAGTCTGATAAAAATATAATACAATCATAAAGTTGCAATTTTATTGAAAAAAAAATTGATTAGGGTATAGAACTGCAGGTGTCAGTAGGGGCGGCAAATTTTGAATAGCCTACGGGCGGCAAATGTGTAAATCCGCCACTGGGTACTGATCTATCTGTAACTCCCTTTAGACTTTCTACTACCTACCTTATTTATATCTTAAAATGACGAAATAATAAAAATCTATCCAATTTAATTAACCAAACTCAAAACTATTTTACCAAGGGATAAAATAAATAAAAGCCACTAAAAAAAATCGTACCAACCACGTTCAACATAAAAAATATTTAAATTTTAAATTTGCTAAGGCAATTTAGTAGGTATTAAATGAAGTATTTATTGAATTTCAATTCAATTGTTGTATCACACAACATAGGAAGCTTTCCGTCAAACTAGTGCGCCAAGAAATTGTTTTTATTAAAATAAACCAATAGGCTAATGTCCGTATTTTTAAAATGTTATTTACGTACTGATCACTCCACCACAATATTGGGGAGGTTTTCCCAGTTACTGACCAATTACCTATACAATTTTACTTGAGGTTACTTCCGAATTTAAAATTATATTATAACAGTCGTATTTTTAAGAATATTTCAACGCACAATAAACACAATAATCTTTCTTTTTTAAGTGAAATACTGATTTTTAAAATCTATTTGTAATAGACGATTACTTTTAATAATTGTTCAGATTGTAGTACTTCTCAAAAACTGGTTAAGGCATTAAAAAGATAAAAAGGCATTCAACAATTTGTTATTATTTATAATTTTGTCATTTCGTTAATATATTTGCCGCATTTCACGAATTTTATATAAAATTGTTCAGGCGTAAAAATCCACTGCTTTGGCACTAACATTGCACAATCCCAAGTACGAAAAATTGTTTGACTTTTCTTTTCTTTTCTTTTTTTATTTTTTCGTTAAAGCACGACATGATCACAGACGATACTGTTGAAGAGTGAGAGAACTTTCACTCTCGCAAAACACTCGCGAAGAACTAAGACCTAGGTAACTCTGAGTGGGTACCTACCAGCAAGGTGATCTGCATCCTCGTGCACCACACTCTCGACATCTTTAAAGTAGTAACTGGCAAATAACTGGTAACAGTCCTTTATATACAGACGATCAAAGACCCGTCTGGTGGTCAGTTCAAACCCCAGATGATGCTTCCTCCGAGACATTTTCATTAACAATATCAAACCGCTTATCATTGTTTCTTTGTGGCTATTATTAGTGTTGTGTTATTATGACTTCTATTAGTTCATTACCTATAGTGATTTATAATCCTTTGACCGACAACTTTAATGAAAGATTTATTTGGTCATTAAATGTAAAACTAATAAGGAACTTAAAATTCACTCTGGCTTAATTATTTCTAATCGCTCTGCAATCAAAAACTTTATTTATTTAATACGATATTTGTTGGACTCCCAACTAATCGGTGATTATTATTACCAATAATTCAAATATTCCTATATTTGGCCCAAATAATAAGATTTTAATTTTTTAAATATCATTAAAAAATGCTAAATATATTAATAAATAAAGATGAAGTGGCAGGAAAATTATAATAATAAAATTAAGGGAACTGTTTTTATGTTACAAAGGATTTTATTTAAATAAATGTGTCACTTTTAGATTGTTTTCTAAAACACTGTATCCTATGGGCAAATGAAAGACTACATTATGTTTCAGCTTATAGCAAAATATATTGCACTGTACGCTAAATTTTTCATTAAATTAATAAGTAGAAGTACAGAGCAATTGAATCGTAAATGTAGTAAATTTTATAGGGTAAGATCTCAATCCTTTTCTAGTTATTTTCTCGAAAGAATATTCAATTTGGGTTTTCAAAATTTTAATTAATTAGTCTTCATAAATGAAATACACTCATCTAAACTGTTTTACCTAGTAGAATAAAATCCTGGTGATGTGTGGTCTGCCTACTGTAATTGTTTTGTATGGAATTCTTTAGGGTTGGTACTGAGATAGAACAAAGATAATTTGTGACCTCTTATAATTCTTCCTTTTCTAAAAGTAACAATAGTATTGACAGTATTTCTGAAGTTAATAAAAGGATTATATGCTTATATAGTTAAATACTTAAATAGTTTTAGCCACGATATGTGTAGATGTGTATATGTAAGTATACATTATGACCATTTGATATGATTAACCTGTAACTGTAAAAATGATAAATTCCTATTTTCAGAACCTGCAATTTTTCTAGTAAATAATACTAGAATTCTCATAAAATGTAGTTGGTGGTATAAAACAATTTTTCTTTCTTTCTAATAAATAGTATTAGAATAATCAAGCTAAATAAGTCTAGACCATTCTATGTTGCACAGGCTAATTAATGTACCCCTTTCCAAAGAAAACTATGATTCAGAATTAAATAGAATTTACAAAATAGCTGAAAACAATGGGTATTACAAATGTTTAATAACCCAACTGTTAAATAAAAAATTAATAAAAATACATTAAATCAGGTATATCCGAGTTATAACAAAGATAAAAAACAAAAATCATATACTTCACTTACATATTTAGGCAACATCACTAAAAAAATTGGTAACTTACTAGAAAGAAAGTGCGACTGTCTAGTTACATACAAAACAAATAACTCTTTAGGCAGAAAAATCAGAAACATTAAAGATAAAACAGATAAAAACTTAAAATTAGGAGTTTATAAGCTAAAGTGCAGAGACTGAAAAAGTTTACATAGGACAGACGGGAAGATCATTTCAAGAAAGGATAAACGATCATTACAAGGCATATACACTGAAAAAATCTCATTCCACATATGCTGAACATCTATTGGCCGAAAATAATAATTATGACACTAATTTTGAAATTTTACATTGTATCTATTGATAATGGACAAAAATTAAACCGTTTTGAAATGCTAGAAATAAATAAACACAACAGAAATAACACAATATTAAACGACAAACTAGAAATAAGTAATTCACCCCTCTTAAATTTAAACTTGTAAACATAAGATCGTCCCACCCTATACATTTGTACCTACTTAAAAAGATTGCCAAATTAACAATAGTTAGTTGTTATGTCATCGCCTGATGAAGTTACTGTGTAACGAAACAATTGTAGTGATTTATAAATAAATCTTTTGAAACTTAAACCACAGTGTTTTCATTATTATAATTAATATGGAGTTTCAAACATTGAGTGCCTCAACAATTACTAGGTCTAGACTTTTTTTCTCTACCTCTCGATTATTTTATCATGTCGTAAAGAAAAAAATACTACAATGAGAATAGTTTAATAAAATTAGTCATAAGAACTGTAAAAAATGTTTCTAATTAAGTCAATATTACTAGAATTCAGTCTCAACACCGAACGTAGATTGACTAGACATTTCTAGTAAAATCTCCTTAAGCGCCTGGTCGTCCATATCATTGACAGATTTTCTAGTCATGTTTGCTAGAATTCTAGCAATATTTTCATGATTGTTTTCTCCGTGGACCTACCCTTTTTTTGTTACTAAACTAGTAACTAGGCTTCTTTAGGAAGGAAAGGAGCTGAAAGATCTATTCACGCTGTCCTACTGCCAAGCACTGTCAGGTATCAGACACCACACCTTTGGGATAACTTATTTGAAACGAATTATGTCACTAACCTTTGTGCTCATAAGATCCACCCCTTTCAAAATCATATTCTATCTGAAAGGGTTTATATGACATACACAAAAATATCAAATGAATCACCCATACGTTTACAGACCACAGAATTTTCCTTACTCATTTGATACATCCCTTTGGGAGTCATCGGCTACCTATGCGGACATATATAGGTATATAGTACAAAAAAAAATCTAATGAAACCTAAATCAAACGAACCTCAATATAACAAAATCCTCGATTTAACAAATTTTTCGAAATCCCTTAGAACTGCACGTAAGAATTAATGCAAATTATGAAAACCTTTTGTGAAAAGCCTCTTTATAACAAATTTTCAATTTATTACAGATGGCAAAATACAAATAGAAGTAATTATTTACTTATGTTTAACGATTTTTGTCAACTTTACATGACGTATTTTATCAATCCACCACCCAAGATTAAATATTGATCTTTTAAAACGGTTTGACTATTTTGTGAGACTGTATAAATTGTTTTAGAATAAAAAAAAAATGCAGTGTTTTCGTTACAATGTATTTTCCTTTCTTAGTAAAAATTGTTCGCCACTGCATGGCAAATAGAAGAGTTCGTAATGATGAGGTTCATGAATAAGTTTTCTATGTTCCCTAAAACGAATCTCATTCTTTTAAATATTTAATTGAGGAAGCACTTATATGTTTAAACTCCATTATAACGTATAAGAAATAAACCACAACAGTTTTAAGAATTTAACAAAATTTTTAATATTCACGACGAATCGTTTCATCTTACTAAGGCTTCATCAGGTTCACAATTCATCACCTGATGAAGCCTTAGTAAGGTGAAACGATTCGTCGTGAATATTCAAAATTTTGTTAAACTCTTAAAACTTTTGTGTTTTATTTCTTATACGAATCTCATTCTAACGTAACTTCTATATTACAACTTACTCGATATAATGAATATTTCCTAATCCCCTTCAGCTTTGTTATATATAGAGGTTTCACTGTACCGAGAGATCATTCATAAATAGATAAGCTGTACCAACTGCAAGATCTTTGTTACTAATAAGTAGAAACGGGATTTTATTCAATTCCATCTAGGGGAAAAATACGACTAAAATAAGAATGGAAAACCTTTTAATTTTATGTTAGGCAGTTGTCTAGATGAGTTGCACGTTGTCCCTTTTAGGTACTCTTTGTAGCAGTACCATAAAACAATTTGAACGATTCAGACACCCCTCTCCATTGCTTTGAAAACAGGGTAATATTTTGTGCCCGAATAAAATATTCTTTGAAACAAAAACCCAAAAGTTACTATTCTTTTTATGATTTAATGTTGCATATTGCACTGTTTTTCTAATAGAATGTTAAATAATTGTTAATTATTATCGATAAATATGATAATTTTCATATGAACTCCTAAATATTATTATTTCTTTTTTTCGTTATCTAATGTTACAGATTTTGATAGTTTTCATGCATATTTTGATACTTTTGATGCATATTTTAAGCATTTTTCTGCATATTTGCATGCATATTTCAACTTTTTTCTCTTACATATAATCCGGTCTCTACTCATAATATACGTACATCCCCTTTAGGAGTCATCCTTTATCTGAACAGACTTATATGGCACAACTAAAAATACCACACGTTCCAGAGTCCGCATTATTCAACCTATGCTGTTAATAACATATATTCTAGGCACAGTAATTATCTTTTACTCTTACTTCTTAATAAATGGATTTCTAAATGATATCCTTAAATTTACAGCATATGTCAATCTTTGTCAATAGTAAATTTTGTAGGTAGTTTTAACACTGGATCTATGAAAAATAAGAAATCCTAAACGATAATATTTATTTTGTCTCGTAGTACCCTCAAAGAAGCATACCTATATCTAAAGAATTGATAGACCAAAATAAAATATTAGGC
The DNA here is from genome assembly GCA_029378335.1 of Agrilus mali. Classification (NCBI taxonomy): domain Eukaryota; kingdom Metazoa; phylum Arthropoda; class Insecta; order Coleoptera; family Buprestidae; genus Agrilus; species Agrilus mali. The sequence continues at coordinate 8,682,328 of CM055657.1, read as the reverse complement.
ATCTCTATTGGTGATATTTTCATCAAACAAACTGCAAATAAGATCTGGAAAAGGATCATCTTTCAAACGTTTAACAACGGAGGAGAATCGCTGCTTGCTTCCCTCAAGACCACATCTTATTATTATTACGTAATAGACATACGGTATTTGTTGAAATTATACCGACGAAATAAAGGACAAATTCCTAATTTATGTTTTTTTTTTTAATTAAATTTTAGAGATAACGCTCACTAGTAGACCAGAAATGATAATTAAGGTAACGATTAACCGTGTGTTGTATTTGTTTTAATTTAAAGATGTGATTGCACCATTGCATTATTTACAAAACAGTTTTATGCTACAATAAACCGTACAACTGTTACGTATACTGCATATCGTACGAATGAATGGGGCATTTATTTTTCATTTTTAACGACACTCATTTGTACGTAATTTTGCATCTACCATCAAAAATCGAAAATTACACATTTACATAGTTTAGCACACGTTCACGTAATACGAAGTAAAACATAAACTTTTTTTAATGAGGCATTATTAGGTGTAAATGCCTTTTTCTTTAATAAATTGGCAAGTTGTGAAAATATCTTTTAAATAACCGTTACGAATTATCTACGTTTACAGATAACATCTGCAGTTTTGAACGGAAGCGGCTTCTAGTTTGATTTGAAAGGTAAGAATTTCGTCTTTTGTTTGTACAGAGCATTTACTGACAACGTGAGAAGTCACTATCACTTTTTCCGGGGTCTTGAATTCTGCAACTACTGCATAAGGAACAGCATGAACTTCAATACTTTTCTCTCTGCTTCAAACATCATTTGGTGTAAATTAGCTATCAACGGGTTTATATGCAATTTTGTTGTTAATTAGTCCTTCCTACGATTCATTAACAGCTCGTAAACTTATGAATATGTATATACATTCCGATTTTTTTTTATTTGTTTCGATTGATTTACAGCAGCATTTTATTTGCTCTGGGTACATAAAGACTTTGTTTATAAATGCTTTCTTAGTTCTAAAAGTATTGTAAGAAGAGTACATCATGTAATCCCTTGCAAATAAATTTATATTTACAATTAGCTTTTTAGCGGATTCATCGGCGTGTAATTACTTCTGTAGTCGAATAACAATAAAAAAATTAACAAAAAGCACACAGACGATCATTTGGCCTAGACAGCTCTAAACGATGCGTTTCTTTTAAATGAAGGTGGCTTGTACATTAATCCAATGTAAGCACTAGTATCATTCCAGTAAGTTTCATCAAAATGTTCCAAAAAAAATCCTAATTTCCGTTTCGGCCATTAATGTGGTATCCTCTTTGGATCCAACATCTTGAAATTCTAAGTGGAATCCTTCTTTAAGTATAGTGTATGGGAAAATGATTCAGAACTTCGGTTTATAAAACATTTTGGTCAGTTTTACCCACTTTAGCACACAATTACCAGCTGCCATTGACGCGATATAATTTCTTCGTATCCAACTACAGTTGCAAACCGAACCTTTATGTCGATCGTTTATGCAGGGTTGTGGTAGCTGGGTAAGACAGTAAAAAGTGCTCTTAACCCTTTCAGAAATCCATTATAACCATGCTGTAGGTAATAATAAAAGAATATAATCACCAAAGTTTCAGACACAGTCATAATTCGGTTTTTTTTCGTTTTTAGGGTTCCGCACCTCAAAAGGAAAAAGCGGAACCCTTATAGGATCACTTTGTTGTCCGTCCGTCTGTCCGTCCGTCCATCCGTCCGTCCATCTGTCAAGACCCTTTTTCTCAGGAACGCGTGGAGATATCAAGCTAAAATTTATACCAAATGCTCAGGTCTACTGTCCCTTGGAGCTGTGAAAAAATAAAAATTAAAAGATACAGCCGTTTATGCTGCAAATTTCCGCAAATTTTCGAATCAAAACCTACAGGGTAAGTACTTGCCGTGAACTCATAATCTTGAAATTTGGTACGAAGCAACGTCTTATAGCACAGATAAAGGAAAAATTGCGAAAACCGTAAATTTGTAGCGACATATACGGTACCCTCCGTGCGCGAGCCTAACTCGCACTTGTCCGGTATTTTTTAAACATGTGCTAACCATTGTTCAAGATTTATTTAAAAAACAAAAATTGAAGTACGCATTTGTGACAATTTTTTCAAAATTTTCTACGCTAAATTCAAATTTTTATAAGCGTTTGAAAATTTTAAATGACTATAAAAAAAACTAAGGCCTATTCAATCACATAAAAGAAATATTTTTTGTATATTAACCTTTAAACTTATTTATCTATATTTAATTATTATTTTTGATTTTACAATTAACATTTCTCTTGATAATGTAATTTAAATATTTATTGTCGAAGAGAATAGAGAAAATCGTTAAAAATCAGTTTTTAATTTTTCCTACCACGTTCCACCCATGTTAAAAATCTGAAGAAATTCAACGTAATTGATATGATTAAAGTTTAAAAAAGCGTTTTTTGTTTCGTGATTGAGTATGCCTTAGTGTTCTTTTTGTAGTCATTTAAAATTTACTCTAATATTCCTAATATCAGTTTTTGTGATTTAAAAATATCTTGAAAAATGGTTGAGATCTGCTTAAAAAACGAAAATACGACCGTGTGAAATCATGTGCTCCCCTAAAGGTCTAAAAATCTAACAAAAGGCTCCTTTTTCCAAAAGCTTCTTAACTTGCGTTTCTGGTTTTCAACATTTTCTAGAACATTCTAGCCAATTTCACCTATTGTGACTTTCCATTCCCAGCTACCATTAATGCGATATAACTACAACCCCTGTACTTCCACAAAAAAACCTTCTTCAAAGTCAAGGATGAAGAATTAGAGTGATAACATTCTTTCTTCTAAGTTTCATTTAAATTTTCCGAAATATCATTAATCATTTCAGATTTCTAAAACGGTCTATAATACTTTGGCATTCGATTCTCAGCTCCCTATTAAAGTAATATCCTTTTAGTAATCAAACCCTGCACTTCTAGATCTAATTCTTCTCCAGGATCGTGTATGAGAGGTTAAAAGGCCACCACTTTTCCACTAAAATTCTTCAAAATGTTCTAATATATTAAGAACTTCCGATTCTGTACATTCTAGAACATTTTGGCCAGTCTCATTCACTTTCACGTTAGATTTTTACAGTTCCAAACCGAACCTTTAAAAATAGTATATGAAGGGCTAAAGTTACATCATCATTCCACTAAGTTTTATTCAGATATTCTAAAAGATTCTGACCATTCCTTTATGGTTTTTAAAATATTCTGGAATTTTTTGGCCACTCTCACCTAACATATTGTTACGTAATTTATATATATCAAGTATTTTTCCAACACTTTTTATTTATTAATTCGTACATCAAAAACCAATAATTCACTAACTAGTTTACTTCTTAATCGCTTTTCCTTCACTTTTAACTTATATCTGTCACTCTTCTATAAAAAACTGTCAAACTGCCCAACGCTGTTCCTTATATAGCGTTATGGACGTTGCTAGATGATTCTCGAAACTTCCAGCAACTCTCGAACCTTCTGGAACGCGGCATAGACAAAATCCACTCAATTTTCGCAGTCGGCGCATGTCAATTTTTTCCAAAACGCCACATCCGTCACAATATTTTAGATACCCTTTTTGTGTTCCACCCTTCCAGATCCAATCCAAAACCTTCATGAAGGGTGGTGGATAAAAGGTTTGGATAACACAAAATTACACCGAGTTTCATCCTCAAGATCCAATAGATTCTGAACTTCCATTTCCGGTTTCAAAAACAATCTAGAGCATTTTAACCAGTTTTGGTACTCAATTCCCAATAGTGACAATACACTGTACATGTATACATTGAAGACTACTCAAAAATCGATAACTTGTTGACATTAGGCAAATAATGCTTGGGTAGGTACAATCGATTCGATTACTGAATTCCTCAATTTCTTTTCTTAAGAGCTACAAAACAATGATGTTTTACTACCAGAGCGTTTCGCAACTGCCCTGAATGCCTAATTTAGCTGTATCTGACTTTATTGTTATTTCTTTAACTCGTAGAAAAGTTTTGAGGACATAACTTGGACTCAACTAAAGAGACACCAGTCGAATTAAAGAAGTAGAACAAAGCATGCGCTGTGCTTAGTCAAAATTAACATTACATTTAACACTGAGATTTCAAAAAGTAAGATAATACATAACATAATCTACAGAATTATGTACTGCTTCTATACCTATAGGAGCAGACATTAAAAATTTTACATGCGTACCTACTGAACTATTACCCATTGCAGGAAGAAAGAAAAAAACTTATACTAACAAATATCGTTAATAATATATGTAATTAATATAATAATTAAGCTGTTATTCTCAATTGTTTTAATTACGCTTACTTTCTAGTAAAATTTCTTTGGAATCTATTGTGAGAGAGAGACTAGCTTAAAACACTAGAATAATTTATTAATTATTGTTATATTTGTACATTTTACTTTCATACCAGCTGGATTACCTTTTTTAGTTATGAAAGTACTAATTGGATCACTACTAAGAAAAAAGGCGATTATATTTTGCGTTCTTTTGAACCTTTCATGAGTCGTTAAACTTTCGTCAAAATTAAAAGATGACATTTCCATTTCTTTATTATTAGTGAATGGATTGTTACTTTCAAGCCCGCTACACTTAACTGACATTATTAAAATAACTGTTTCCATTTTATATAGCTTCAAATTTGTTTTTTATGGTTTTGCTGAACATATAAGTCTTGTTGTTGCTATTTATTGAACCATTTTAGGTATGCTTGAAATGACTTTCAATTGATTAGATCCATTTTATGATAATTTAAATATATTGCTACAGAATAACATTAAAGTGACATGTTCTTCCCGTGTTAGGAAAATAGTAAAAATAAAAATAGTAGTGTTAACGTCTCAATGATTATTAAATAATGAAATTCATACATAAAAGTTTCGCTCATCAATAAATTATTAGCAACTGTTACACTACTTTAAATGTAAACTTTCGATGTTTACATTATTATATAACACTAACTTAACCCTGCAAGCGTTGCAATGTCTTAGTGTAGCACATCATGGCACACTCGATAATTTTTGCCAATTTTTTTTACAATTTTTTTAACAGAAACCTTCGCAAGCGTGTGCACAAAAGTTCACCAAACTTTCAGTGTAATTGAATGAACGTTTTAGGAATGCATAAAAGACGAACAAACAAACATTCATTATACAGGGTTTTTCAAGTTTATCGGCTATTAGAAGTATATAAATAAGTAGAAGGAATTCAATTCTGAAACTTGGGTTCATTTGGTTATTGTATATGCCGCTTCTTTAAAAAATACTTTCAAGTTCGATTTACATCCGGTTATACCGGAAGTCGACACCAACTTTGATATTTTAAATAGAATGGTATATTTTTTACGCTGAATTCTAATAAAACGTGTAATTCTAAGGTAAGTTTGATAACCAACTTGTACACATATGATGATCGGTTTCTGAGTTAATTTAATTTATACAAAAGAAAATCGCTACCACAACCCAAATTATAAAACATCCACAAAATACGACTCAGAGTGTTGAAATTTTTACTAGTAATAGCTGAATATTACTGCTAACACCTTCACAAAATTGATTTAAATAATTTATACAGGGCGTTCAAAATAAAATTCTAAAGTACAGCAGTAAGTATTCATATAGATCGAAAGAGAATAAAAAAGAAATCGATTGAAAAAATTAAATATGGTAGATGCCATTTGAAAAAACCGAGTTATACGTGTTTGAATTCTTAAACTTTAGAATTTTATTTTGAACGCCCTGTATAAATTATTTTGTCAAGGCGTTAGCACTAATATTCAGTAATTACTAGTGAAAATTTCAACATTCTGAGTCGTATTTTGTGGAAGTTTTGATTTTTTATAATATGGGTTGCGGTAGCGATTTTTTTTCTATAAATTAAATTAACTCAGAAACCGATCATCATAGGTGTACAAGTTGGTTATCAAACTTACACGTTTTATTCGAATTCAGCGTGAAAAATATACCATTCCATTTAAAATAACAAAGTTGGTATCGACTTCCGGTATAACCGGATGTAAATCGAACTTGAAAATATTTTTAAAAGAAGCGGCATAAACAATAACCAAATGAGCCCAAGTTTCAGTATTGAATTCCTTCTAACTACTAATTCATATACTTCTAATAGCCCATCAACTTGAAAACCCCTGTATACATATGAGTATATTCCTCGAGAAATTAGTTAAAGGAAGTATATTTTCAAAAACAACTTCCAAGAAATATTGGGAACATTAGGAATGTTGCTAGATTTTAAGTTTGATTCTCAGCATCTTTCAGTTATCTGTGATACCAGCCTTTAATTTGACGAAATCGTTGCTGGAATATCCAAGTAACTGTAACTATCAAAAAAATTTGGAAAGTAAAGAATCCAGTAATCCACAAATGTGTAAAATTTTAGTTTGACTTTATCCTCCTTTCAATCTTTATTGTATCATGTCAGTTTACTAGTGCATAAACAAAATTCATATTTTTTATTAATTATTTTTGTTAGTTTTTATTAGAACAAACCACTAATTTCTAGTAGAATATACCTAATGCAAAACAACTACCGTCGTTAAATGACTTGCTTGCAATTAATTAATGTACACTAACGTTAATTTAATTTTAGAAAACAGGAATGCTATTAATTTAGTTTAAAAAGCAAAGCACTGACTGCCACCAATCGAAACCAAACTCATCAAAAGTCTTTCCAAAAAACTATACCTAATTTATGTGAAACTTACACTTACAAATAACAGGGCATTCCTTTTTTTTTTTTATTAACTATTACTTTTTCAAATGTTGTGTTATTAGCATTTATTTTAAGCATTAACAGGATAAAGATTGCAAAACTGTTGTATGTACTGTTTAAAATGGATGCAGTAGTGACATCACATTTTAGCACTCGAGCCTTGAATTGCAAATAGTTATCTATTCTATAAATTGTTTAAGGGTAATTTTTGATATGGGTTTATTTTTAACGGGCACATTGTATAATGTTATTCAAAATTGGATTGATCTACTTACCTAAAGACACAAAGTACGACACACTTTCTCTGCTCCTGTTACAAATTCAAACTGAATACTGTTTGCAATATTTTTCAATATAGATAAGAGGTTTTACTTTGAATCAAGCAGTTTTTGCAGTAATGATCGTAAGCTTTCACGGTCGGCGTTCGTATAGTAACCAAGAATTTTCCGGGTTGCTTTGCCGTGGTCCTGTCTTCCTCCTTTACTAGACGTTTCGCCAGTCTCGACTGCTGGCATCCTCAGTAGATTTCTGCTGCTCATACGGCTTCTTCTCATGACTCTGAGACTGAGAGGCAACATGAGTAGCAGAAATCTACTGAGGATGCCAACAGTCGAGACTGGCGAAACGTCTAATAAAGGAGGAAGACAGGACCACGGCAAAACAACCCGGCAAATTCTTGGTTACCAGTTTTTGCATTATTTGAATAAAATTGGTGTTTGCCTTGACATCAGTAAATTAGGTGGCGACTGTATAATCAGACCATTTTTGGATTTAAACGAAAAATATATTTTAGGTAGCATTACATCCTACATAATTTTCATCTCTGAGCTAAAGACCACGACATTGTTACATACATTTAAACTCGAACTTGTACTTTTATTTTGTTAAGTAATTAGAAGGGCAAAAGAAGGTATTATTGGTCAACTTCTTTATTTTATATGTAAAAAGAAATTCTTTTAAATTCGTGTTAATAAAATTTAAATCTTAAAAAAAATAAAGCGCAAAAAATTCAGCTCTATATCTATTATCTCTACCGCACTTCCTGCTTTTGTTACTACCATTCCATTGTAAATTTTAATACCTTGTTAGCGAGCTATTTTTACCGAAGTTCCTGGTTTTGTTGCATGCGATTGAATATTCAGATAATTAATTTTGATTAATTCTTGCGACCTTTTAGAAGCTTTCTTTTCAATATTTACTTTCGAGCAAGACGAATTCCAATATCAGTCGTTAATAAGAAGTTTATTTCCTAGAAATGGCAACTAATTGCCTTTAGTCTGCGATAGATTTGAAAAATATTAAATCGGAATAACGATTTGTCATTATTAGGTTCGAGACTTTACAGTCTAGGCAATTAAGAAAAAAATCAAATTGACAATAAAATAAATGAATAATTGAGAACAAAAGCTTTTCAGCTTCATCAATACTTTTACAAGTTTTATTTGTAGTTGTGGCGAGGTGTAATAAATCGTACATCGGTGTCGCATATTTAGACATCAATACTAAAGTCTAGAAAAATTTTCTTTACAATACGAAAATATTTATTTTACTAAGTTTCCTAAAAACTCATTTACAGAAAAAATTAAGCGTTTCGAAAGAAGAATTTTATTTAAATTGATAATATCAGCAGCAGGATAGAAAAGTTGCTTTTCACTACAATTTAAGTGAGCCATTGTTTACTGTACAACAATATACCCAAAATACATTTTCCTTAAAGAAAATCCAACAATAACCTATTAATTCTTATTGAGACCTGTAACGGATTGTTTACATAATGTCATAACGCCTGTTGTGGAGAGATCTACTCAAGATAGTTGCAGTTTGATTCTTTTGTGCTTGCTGTCTATCACAACAGCTTCTTGCTTGTAATCCTCCCGTTCACTTTTCGGTAGGTACCTACTTATGTCACCTGAGCACCTACTTACTTAATTTATGTATTCTGATAGCGACGATGTAATCGCCCGCTGTCACTTTCGAGAATGCCGGATATGGATCAACATCTGGATATAGATAACTGTTGATTAAAGTGACGAAATTAAGAAACAATTTTGACAGAATCTCATTATTTACTTACTTACGAATTCGGACCTATGCAAATCAAATTATTTTATTGCACATTTTATCGACTGAATACCATATAATTAATGGACCACAAAAAATTGGAAAACACTTTTAGAAGATTAAGTACACTCTTAAATAATAATCTTTCGAAGGATGGTCAATAAATTCATGTTTGAAAACCAGTTCTATATGCATCTACGTATGGAAAGCAAAAATACAGTGTTTCTCTTTGACACTTTAAAAAAAATGTATTTTGAAACGGAATGTACGACTTTATTTTTTAATATTTCACTTAAAGAGCTCTAATCAGTGATGTGCATATTTTTAATGTAGACCCTTTGCATGGCATAGGCATTTTTAACCAAAAATAAAAATTGTCTAATAGATTTAGCCATTCTTCAAAGCCCTTGATATCAAGTTTCAAAGTCATACCTTATACAGAGTGTTTATAGTTTAGGTGCGAATGTCTATTCTATCTCACTTATATAGTTTTATTTTGCTTCGATTGCCTAGTTAATAAAAGATGTTGGTAATAAAAAGTGAAATTTAGGGAAATACCGATTTGTTTTCTCTTTTTAACAAAAGTAATGAAACTGAAAATAACAACAAACAGTAGCATAACTAAAATAATCAGGTGAAATACATTGTATATATAATTGGTTTTATTTAGGTTCCTCAATCCTATTAGAAATGTAACAGAATTTAAAAAAAAAACTTTTGGGTGTTTCATTCCCATCAATATTGGTGGGCGGGCTGTCCCCCCCTACCTACACTCTTGTGCAAAGTCGGAGGGGAAGGGCGGAAGGCCCTCTTCAGCCTCCTTCAGGAATCGTGGGAATGGATGGTTGGTGGTGTAGGGGAGAAAGATGAGACGGACGAAATGAAGACAGAAGAGAAGTGAAAGACTATCTGTGGAATATTACTACCCCAGTATTTGCCTAAATGATCCAAGAAAGCCATAGAAGCACTTTGACCAGAGTAGCCGGCCCCAAAATCGAACCGGTGACCTCCCGAATGATCTAGACCACTAGATCATACCGCTCGGTGACTCTTGAAGTGCCTTTTATTATTTAGGTCAGGCTAGGTTAGGTTTTTTCTACGAGTGTTGTGGTTATTACTGATCAAATGAGAATAAAGACCCGAACAGTGTTTATTTTATACCCTCATTGTCAATATATTCACTACTACTACAAATAGCCATTCCTTTTCTTCATGTACGTATAGGTAGTATATTCCTTATGGAAATTTGTGTGTAAGGGAGCTAAACGATAGAAATATTCTGGAAACATTGATTTTTCCATTATTTGAGCTTACCCAAACTCATTTCGTTTTTCTTATTCTGCATAGTAAATCTTAGTTGAGCTGCTGGGTCTCAAAATGATATTAGCTGTAGAAGTACCTATCTAGTTTCTTTTAATGAAAATACACCTATCTACCTACATAAATATACCTCTACAAACTACTTATGGAATTTACATAAGTTTACAACCACAATTTGTTTTTCTTTACGGCCTGGTGTACAATAGATCGACACTGCGATAATTTTACCAGCATTTAATTTTGCATAACGCACGGGCAGATGAGCAGATGGAAAGCAAGCGTTCTAGAAATTTTCTCTAAAGCGAAAGCTTTATCGACTTCAATTTTTGCGTCAAATATGTAAACTAAAGAATATTTTTACTCACTTTGTATTCGATATTCCATGCACGTTTTCTTTCTTCTAAACTTTCCTGTTTTATCGTATCGTATTTACCATTTATTACTAACAATTGCTGTAAATTGCACACCATTTTAACATATTTCCGTACCGGGATGTTTATAAATAAATTGTATGCATAAATAATTCAATGTATCTGCGATAGCTACACCAGAATATATGATAATGGGAATTATAAGTGTAACAACTGTATAAAACACGGAAACAAAGGAAAAATAGTGAAAAAAACTTCAGTTGTTTGAATAAGACAGTGGAAAGACACAGGGTGTTAAAAATTTTTATGTTTACTTACTGGACTATTAAAATCATCTCTGTAGCCGCAACTTGTGTGGTTTTCTATTTCGAAAATATTATTACCACCGCCGTCACTTTACATGATATAGACTATAGTTATTTTGAACAATATTCAAGAAAAATTTAGTAAATAGGTACTTTGAAGACATTCATGCGTTTTAATTAAGTGATTGTGTATCACATTTTGCATAGTAATGTAACCACCCGTACCCGGGTGCTATAAATTTTAAAATTTCTCTTAATATTTATTTTTATTTGAATGCAATCTTATTGATAGTGATGTACCTATATATTTCATTTTTTCTTCACTATTAAAAATTTGCTTAATTTTGGGTTTCTAAAAGACGAACATAAAATACTTCATAATATTATACAACCTAGAATTCTGCGAAACTGGTCAGCTCACGCATTCCAGACGGTCGTTTGTCTAACCGCGTCACGCCGTGCCCCCCTCGATATGTAACACTACTGTTTACGCCAGCAGACAGGATTTTTCGGGGTGCAGTAGGTAAGGGGTAGATTTTCGAACACAGGAATCGCCCGCTCAAAAATTTGTAAGAAAGAGAGACGTTCATTTGTAACCAGATGAAAGAAGTAGGACAGGAAATATTCCCACGACCAACTAACTCCACTCGGTTCGTAGACAACGGCGGGTTACAGGAAGAAAAGGGGCTTCGTTAGCCACGAACTTACGCAAAAGAAAAGGACAGGAGAGTCTGGATAGCCACTGTATTACGTAGGAAAGGAGTGGGAATTTTTGCATAAAAGGAACAACGATCTCCACAGAAAGAAAGTCTCCGACATTCCACCTACCCTGGCATGGAAGAGGGAGACTCTCATAGAGAGTTGTTATTGTTGCTCTCTGAAGGAACTTGATTGGCTGTGGCGAGACGAGGGTCAAATATATGGCCTGCTCTGCACTTCGGTCTGAGATAGTTTCTTCGTTAAAAGCTTGATTGGCTGTGGCGAGACGAGGGTCAAATATATGGCCTGCTCTGCACTTCGGTCTGAGATAGCTTCACCGTACTAATACGACTCTTTCAGCTATGGAAATAATAGACTGTTGAAGCGTGCAGTCTAACGTCCCAAAATATGGTCTGGTTCCTTCCCTGTAGGCCCAATATCTATTAAAACGAGCACGATGATACAGACAACTGACTGTGAAGTCCCAACGAAGAACTATTAGTCCACATGATGAGTAAGTCTCTACAATTTTTTATTCGTAACCATATCTGTTTTAGGGGCGACGATCTGAGTTGACATATACCAACCAACATTATCTAGAGGCGATCACTTTAAATGGCAGGTCCCGAACAAACATAAATTAGAGGCGATGACCTTCAGTGGCATGTCTCAACCATCCTTCAAATAGAAACGATGAATCGATAAGTAGCATGTCTCGACTTAATTTAATATTTAACTCATAAAATTCAATGTAATGGTACTACGTAGATAGGTCTGACCAGCACTCACTTTTGGTTTATTCATTTCTTATACTTGGGCGTATCTCAGGTTTTGTTCTGGTAACAAGTGTGATTACTGCATTGTTTATTTAAAGTTTTGTTCAAATTATAAGGTGAAACTTTCTATTGAAGGACTCTTGATTTGAGAGGAGGAAGTCTTTGTAAGTGACGTACTTTGTTGTTCTGAACTATCATAAAATAGGAGCGATGACCTTAAGTGGCATGTCCCGAACAACCTTATAATAGGGGCGATGACCTTAAGTGGCATGTCCCAAACTTACTGGTAGAGGCGATGAATCCTTAAGTGGCATGTCTCATATACCAACCATACAAACATACTATATTACCGTGAACATGAGAACTTCAGACAACAAGTACTTTTGACATGTACTACCTAAGTCCCCCGGTAGTCTATGGCTTACAGCAGGTGTGGCTATAATCACAGTTATAGTCCCGTCTGACACGACTTCTATCCTCCCGGGTCATGATGAACATGTGAAAGGGTCGCCTACACTATTAGTTGGCGCAGGGTTCTAACTGACAGAACTTTGTAGCAACACCCTATTTATTTTCGTATTTGGTTTTAGCAACGTCATACATGTTACTTCCCAAAATTCTTAATGTATACAATAGGTGCTCGTCTACCCTAACTGTTACCAAGTTATTGGTCATATTATTAGATTTGTAAAATACGCTATTAAGTTATAATGGCCTGGTTGGGTTTTGCTGGGGTTTCCCCAATCCTCGCAACAGGTGTTGGACCATTTAAGGTTCCCCAGATAAGATAAGACAAAGCAAATAAAATTATTACTTAAACTCTTGTGTTTTCTTGTTATCACATATAGCTTGTACGGAACTCATAAAAGAATCTGATTTATGTTACTACTATCACACCACCTAATTTTAAAGGTCCTATTGACGATCACGATCACTGCCAAATTCTTTCTTTTGAAAATAAATAGCTTTTGAAGGTTTATTGTTTGTTTTATTTATATTTACCTGTCCCGACACCATTTTTACCAGTACTGACCCGACCCGGGGATGAGCGGTTACAGTAACAAAAACACTGGGAAATGTAACTAAAACGTTTACTGAATTCTCAATGATATTGCTTCAGCCTTTACAGGTCATTATCAAGAGAAAGATCTTTTTACTAAAATTCTAAAATTCATACGAAGGTATTTATAAACGACTTATAAGTTTAAACTACCAATATTGGTTTCTCTTGATAATGACCTAAAAAAGTTTCATTAAATAATTTATTGAAACATTCCATTGTTTTTTTTTTATTTTTTCGGGAAAATATATTATAATTGTTTATGCTTCTGTTAGTCTAACTACATAGTTCTACTTTAATTAGAAATAGGATTAAATTCGCTCACAAAAATTCAGAAGATGGAAATGGAGGATAAACATCATGTGCAGTTACAAACATTATCGCCTTAATAATAAGGTGGTTACGGTGAGTCAACTGTGAATTCATACGATAGCAAAAGTGAAATTGTAATTGAAATGTCAGAAACTATTTCAAGGGATTTCACCGCCCAGTAAAAAGCATCTGAAGAGACCATAAGATTGTGGTTGAAATCATGGTTTTTGTAATGAATGGGAGTTAAATAGACCTAAAAGAAAAATACAACCATTGAACATGTTCATTTTAACATCGTCTTGTTAATTTAAACAAAATTTTTTTTTAAATGACGAAGCATAAAACTATAAGCGTAAGTACTATTGGCCTTGTTTCGAAATACTAAAGAAAATTAAAAAGTTAGAAAGTTTTTTGTTGCTTTATACCACAACGAAGTAAATATAACACTTGTGGGTACTCATCGTATAACCATTATCAACGTACCTGCAACAAGAAACTTTCTTTAGTTTGATTCATTAATTTATAATAATTTTTAAACTGAATTTCTTTTGAATTCGTACAAAAGGAGCAGTTTAATAAATTATTTAATGTTTAAAACTACAAATAGGTCTCATAGATTATGCTGATATTTAAGACAAACATTTTTTTAGTCACTGTGCACATCAGGATGTAACTCTTTTTAAATCATTTAAATAACAAATTTCATTCAATTTCAACCTACCAACTAAAAATATAACTTCGTGTGAAACAAAATTGTTAATTAATTCATAACTACATTTGAAATTCGTGTGCAAAAAAAGAAAATCTGCCAAATAATTTGTATTTTAGTTCCCTCGATTTTATTTAATATCTTTTTTTTTTATGCTCCTAAAACAGCCAGTTCATCACCCATTCTAATAATGCTATACAAAGATAAAACAACTTTATTTGATCTAGTAAATAATATACATAATATATTCATTATTCCTTAAATACTTACGACATACCTATATCAGTTTGCGTTTATACAATTGAATTTCAATTTCGTGATAATATCTACCAAATAATAGTTTACATATAGGTGCTTTTATTTCTTAATCAAACACTTAATAGTCTTTAGAAGGTGATACTGTACTTATCTGATATGAGTGGGAGCTGTCATTGTTCAAAACCTGAGAACAACCATTGATCATCCCACTTAACTTTTCATATATGTAATATACACCACATTTAAATTCATGGGAAAATCAGCAAGAGTACAATAAAGTGCAGTAATTTTTTCCAAAAAGACAGCTTCAGTAAAATTTGTCAATGTTAGAAAGTAACCACAACACTTTTTTTATAAAGAAAACTGGCTTTTCACTAGTAGGTACCTAAATAATGTTCTGAGACAAATTGCGGTTATTTTTTCCTTTTAATTGTCACAGTTCACACTTGTTACAAATTGTAATTAGATCAGTAGTTCGATATTAGTATACCTACATCTAAATTACAAACTGAAAACACTTTCCATTCTTCATCGAAGTAGCCAAAGCAAGTAACAGTTCTTTAAATAGCAGAATTAATGACAATAGGGAATAAATTGAGTTACATTTCAAGCAGATCACCTTAAAACCCTCGAGAAGCGACCTAAAGAGAGTTAAGGTGGCGAAACGAGTAACCGCTTTTACATACTCCAAGGCTTCTCAAATGGTCAAAAAGTTATCCATTTCGTCTTAAAAATCAGTAAGATATCAACAACAAACTGCCAAATGAGATACAATACAATGTATCTTGGATTAATCTCTAATCATAATCACTTTAAAAACTATCTACGTTTAGGGTTTTACGAGATTCTATATTCTCTTTACTTTCAAGAGTTTTTTCTCATTCTCATTTTGAACATCAGGGCCGCCGTAAGCGAGTGTGCAAAGCGTGCACCGCACAAGGGCGGCACTCTCAGGGGGCGGCAAATCGAACGACTTACCACGTACCTAATTCAAGTCATAGTCATAATACCCATTCCACCTTAAGTATAACAAAATATGTCATAGCATGGAAAAAAATCCGAACGAATGACGTTAACACCGCCATCTATTGACATCAAAACGTCGTCTGTCAACGCAGTATTGAAGTTTTAGTAGACCCCAAAATGAAATAGAGTTTTATTTTAGAGTCCTAGATCAGACAATAACTTCTTTAAAGGATAGATTCGACAGGTTAAAAACATTTACCGACATTTAGGCTTTTACAGCAATGACATTTCATTATTCCAATGATGACTTAAATGAAACATTGTAAAGATTTAAATTTGAAACTTAAAGATGATTCAAGTAGTGAATCAGACATTGACGGTATTGATATATTTAATGAAATAATTGCATTAAAGTTGCATATTGCAGAAAACTAGTCTAATAAGCCACAAATCCTATTAGAATATCTTTTTACCAATGACTTAATTTCAACATTTCCGAACAGGGCAATAGCGCTAAGAGTATTACTTACACTGCCAATTTCAGTTGGTGAAAGATCCTTCTCAAAACTAAATATTATCAAAAACTATTTAAGATTAACAATGCTCCAGCAAAGACTAAGTTATTTAGCAATAGAACATGAAATTTTAGACAGTTTGGATACAAGAAAGTTGATAGAAGATTTCGCAAATGTAAAGGCAAGAAAAGTTAAATTTTTGTAAATAAATATTTAAGTATAGGTATGTTTTACACATCAGTAAACAAAAATAATAGGTACTTAATTATTTAAAATAACCATAATGAGAAAACATTAATTATCCTTCTTTTAACAAAACTCAGAGTAAATAGTCTAGTAGTAGGGCGGCATAATCGGTATTGCACGCGGGCGACGAAACAGCTAGCGGCGGGCCCTGTTGAACATAATAGCATAGTTTACAATTTAAGAAACAATCTGGTCATAAACATCAGGTAGTAGCATAAAGTTCTTGCTTATAATATATGTTTACTGCCACAAAAAAGTTTGAACATATTAATTAATGATAATTGATTTAATTAAATCAGACCCACTATACATAACCTCAAGTTAATGAAATTAAAAGTAAACTTTCATCAATTGCATTATTGATAAAAAGTTTGAAGTCACAAAGGCTATTTCAAAAAGGTTTAAATAAATCTTCAAACATTGAAAAGCAACATAAGGAAAATTAATGAAATCCATCTAATATTATTTAACGAGGAAGTGCTAATTGACCAGTGACCACACAGAAAAAAGCATCATCAGGCTTCGATAGCCGTTGTAACGTTTAATGTAAATTATAAATTAATTAAGTCATTTACAAGCCGAACAAAATTGAGTAATTTACCACTTTTTCAATTTAGTTCGATTCCTGGTCAAGAAAGTGCTTATGGGTAATATCAAGTTGACGTGTTCAGACTGACACTGACTATTCGAGAATTGAATTAAAGGAGTGGCTATGTCTTAATGTATTTCTGGATAATGTATCATATTTTTTGTTTATATAATATTAGTTTTGATAGTGCTACTGCTTTTTCTGCATTTCTCTTAAAAAGAATGAGTAATTATTTACTTTAACTGTTTTAACTCGTTCTTTGAAACTGAAAACTGTTGTGCTACTCCTTGTGCTGAGCAAGAATATTTGTACATTTTGGGCGTGAAAACCATCCCTTCACATAGAGTTTACCCTTCGAAATTTGGACGGGTTAAACTAAATTTATCATAAAAACGATTTTTCTCTGGAATTAACGTTTAATTCCTTTTATTTATGTGCATTAGGTTATAACGTATAAGGGTCGACATTTTAAAAAAAATATATTTTTTTATCAGAGAAGTGATATAAACGTCAATTCTAAAAAAAAATTGAGGCGAAGAGGGGAGGGGGTTTCGTTTTTTGTGTTCCCCCTCCATTCCTCCCTGTAAAAGTGACAATTTGTGGAGGAAAGGATAACCTTTACACACCGTAACCTAATGCACATAAAAGGAATCACACTACGTTAATTCTAGAGAAAAACCAGTTTTTTAAGTCAGTAAAAATAACTTAAACATGGAAATATAAATGTTTGTTTCAACAATAATGTTTGATAGCTGCATCATCTTAAGTTTTTATTATAATGTCGAGGCTCTTCTTAAAATTTCTTGATTTCGAACATTGCCGACGTGAATCTCTTGAAAGTCAAGAATTTCGTGAAACCCTAACCTTGTCAAACCATCACTGATTTACGCAGTTTCTTTCACGTCCAAAAAATTCTGTAACTATACAACCTAATTTAAGTCAATATACTTTTTTTTATTTCTTTTTTACCAATGTATTTCATAATAATTTATGTAGGTCGTTATTTTTTATTGAATGATTGGATAATACGTATTTAAATTTTACCAATTGAAATCTGATGCAATCATGCAATATAATAAATTAATACTAATATTTCTATCATTGTCACGCACTCTCTAAACAAGTGTACAAATGAGAACTATGACAATAAAAAAACATGACAAAATTGTGTTCTATTAAAAAAAAACGAATTGATAGCATACTTACCTTAAATAAAAGATTAGTCTGCTTATAAAAAAAAGAAAAACTAAGGCATATCATCAGTTGGCAAGCGGCGTTTAATACATTAGCAGACACAATCCATTAGACTTAATAATTTTTAAATCTGAAATATCTATCTCTTATTGATTGTCATTCTTTCTTTCTCAATCTCACACACGGTATTGTTTTCAGTTCCATGTTATCAATAGGTATTTATATATAATACATTTACTCTATATGTTGATAAATCCTTAATCGTGTGTTTTCCAACCAAGAACTTGACCATTATTTGTAAGTAAGCCTATGAATTATTCATTAATGTGTTTATCGCTGCAACAATTAGCAAGGAATGAATTAGCATACAATGGCCATTTATCAAACATAAGGAGAAATATGTACGTATGTAGGTACATTTCTTCTTTCACATTAAGCGAAATAGCGAATAAAACGTCCCATTTTCAGTCATGTTTTACTGCAGATTATCAAATGAAAGAAACCATACATCGACATAAAATGAAAGTTCCACGTCGTGGTGCATAAACACGCGTCTCGTCCTAATGAGACGTTTTTAAATTAGCGACATTGCAAAAAAAAACGTGAAAATAAGTCACGACGAATACCATCCGGTATTTAAGTAGATTCCGGTAAATTATCAGAATACGGTGCTAACTGAAATTCTCATTTATGATTGTATGTTCGTTTCTTAATAAACTTCATAAAAAAATCATTTAATATTTGCGTGCCTGGTATATAATAATAATAATCAAGATCAATTGTACAGCTTCCTACTTTCATCTGATGATTTATTTATTCATTTACAATTTGAAGGCACGTCAAAGTTAAATAAAATTAATTTCTTTTTCAACAAAATATGCATATCTAAAAATTATAAAATAACACTCTTAATACTAGGTTCTACATATTTCTTTGGCTATCGACTAATTTTGCTTTTAAATACTTATTTTGAAAAAAAAAACATATACATACATGAAACGCTAAGAAATTGCAATAAAAGTGGGTAAGTCTGTTTGGATATAGGTACATATTAGAGTGAACCGTTGGAAACAAGCCACAAACCTTTTTATATAAAAAAAATCAAATTTAGCATAAGAAGCCACCTACTAATATATACGAGGACGGATCAAATGTAAACGAGCCTTTGCTCATAAAACACTTATTTTGAAAATTTTCACAAAAACACAAATTTCTCTATTTTTTGACATTCCCCTTGATTGATTATACATTTTTCCTAACGGATTGGTAGTTTTTTCATCTCGTTTTAATAAAAAGAAACAGGGCGGGAGTCTATCCAGTTGCGCACAAACGCCTCCACATGTTCATCAGTCTGAAATCGCTCGCCTCCTAGTGATTCTTTGAGATGCCCAAACATGTTGAAATCACAAAGGGATAAGTTTGGGCTATATGGATAGTGCTCCGACTGAGTCAAGTGCATTTCACTGATTTGGGCCTGCGTTGGATCTGCGATGGGAACTCGAGCAGCTTTTTAATCTTCACTCAGCAACTTTGGGACCCAACGAGCTGAAATTTTTCGGAATCACCAGTTTTTCGTTATGATTGTGTGGACACTCCCATAGCTGATGCCAAGTTCAACAGATATCTGAAGCACAGTGGCGTGGTGGTCCCCTTCAATAAGGTTTCTAACGCGTGCAAAGTTAATCGGCGAGATGCTGCACTGTTAAAATTTTTCGCAAAATTACAATTGATTTACAAAACAAAAGATAAGTAAAATTACAAATCAGTGTATGGCAATACAAAATTAAAATACAATTTAAGTAATCTTCTAAGATACATGAGGAAATCTACTAATACCAGTTGTAATTTTACAATCTTTATGTATAAATTCTACACACATTGTGATTTTACTGAACCGTTTATCAGCTTGCAATAGAAAGTTGTAATTTGATTTATTACAATTTTAAGAATATTACAAAAAAAAAATGTAATTGAAACTACAATGAAGTCAATGAAAGTTTAAAAATATTTTTCTTATTTTTATAGTTTTGATTATAGGATTTCATAGTGTATTGTAATTTTACTAAAAATAAATCTGCTGTAGCAGAACTAAATCATCAAAATTTTTTACACATTCTGGAAATGTGATGAATTTTTGAAACACAAAATAAAAATAATCTATAAAAAGAAAAAAATAATTAATAGAAATTCAAAACTAATACATCCATTGAGCCACTCTTTCTATGATTATTTATTCACATCATAAACGAAGTTATTAGAAACGCTGGTGTTGTTATTTCTTGTCTTTTTGCATTAAAACATTAGATTTGTCAGTGGCCGCCAGATGACGCTGTCGTCCGTGTTTGTAGGACATTTGTATTCCAATATTTATGAAGCCAAAGATATCAAGCCCGGTTAGTTATTAAATAAAAGCAATTCAACAGTGACTGTTTATATATCATACCATGCTTAACTTTTTAAAAAGATCTGTCTATACTTTCTTAACATAACTATTAGGTGTATCAATTACAATGTTTTTTATTGATGGTCCAAACTTGCCATTTTTTTCTTTGATTTTGTCACTCGCGTTTTCTCCACTTCTAAACATACTGAAATTACGAAGTATTTTTAGTATAAGTTTAATAACATTACAATATTTGTATTTTTATATTACTAACTAGATTATTGGTAACTGCAGTAAAATTGCTACGAATATTTTGTAATATTCCTAAACTTAGTTGAAATTAATTGTGTAGTATAATTAGAATAAAGTATACTGACATTACTAAACATTTTCAGTATAATTTGTTTAACAAAATTACAATATTTGTATTGTAATATTACTAAACAGATTATAGGTAAATTAGTAAAATTACTACAAACGTTTTGTAACTTTCGTAAATTTAATTGGAATTAATTGTGTAGTAAATTTACAAAACTAGATTTTACTTTTACTATAAAAACTTTTACCCGTTGCCACAAAAGCGTTTCATTTCCGACGAGTCGTTTCCGTGTCACCTTATATCCCCACTTCAAGTTGCTAACGCCTGCATGCGCCTTGAACAACTATCCGGCGCTCAATTTAAAAAGGCTCGTTTATATTTGATCCGCCCTCGTAAGAATACCATTACTAGGTCTTAGATATAAATATTGTCATAGAAAAATAAAACAGAAAATACCTTAATATATTGTATATGCAGGGTGTCTCACGTTGACAATCTATTAGAATATTTTGGAAACCACATCGATTTCAATTTTAAAAAATTAATTGGACAGTAGGGTTACTGAGGTAAAAAACTGACATCTATGTATCGCTTCCGGTTACACTCGAATTAGATCCTAACTTTGCTATTTTAAATGAATTGTCCTATGTATTACTGCATTTTTGATATCCCCATGAATAATAAATATCAGTTTATCAACAACTAGCTTTTGCCTGTGACTTCGCTCGCATCATGTTTAATGTTGAATTAGGATTTTTTCTGTTGTTGGAGTGTTATAAACTTTAAAATTGATGACACTTACGTAATCAAACCGACAATCTTTGAAAAATACACCTATATTGACTTTTATACTGTTTACCTCTTTTCACCACCTGAAGGTTTTTTTAAAAGCACGGATCGCGTGTTTATTTGTTGACACGAATAATCCTGCAAATTTTCTACATAATAGGAGGTTGATTTTTATTGTTAAGTTTTAGTTTTAGGTTCATAGAGTACAGTTACTCAAACTAATAGAAAAAATATTATCTACAAAATTTCTTTATATCTTAGAAATTTTTTGGTAATTGTCTATAGCCGGGTACCAACCCCCAAATGGGGGAGGGGGTAACCGGGTGGGAGGAGAATAGTGATGACCTTAAAGAACGTTTTAGACAGGAGCAGAGGGTTGAAGACCAAGACAATTTATTTATCAAATTGAAATTTCATTCATATTTTGATCTGTGGGGTAGGTTATGGTATGCTAAGGTTCTCTCCTGCCCTTTCCCCCTAAGAACAAAACCAAGCCAACCTTTTATCAGATTGATGTTTCCTCCATATTGTGGTACCTATATCGGTTGTGTTATGGTATATATAGGTTCCCCCGTCGTTTGCCCCCACTCACAAGGGAGAACCTTTACAGCAACCTATGCTAGATGTCGCGAAGTTTTACTAAAATCACCAAAAAAATATTTTCCTAGGTTATTTGTTCGATTAATTATTTACATCCCTCCCTCTTGCCTGCAACCCTCCGCCCCCGGCTAAAAACTTCCTTTTAGTATAACAAGCTCATTCCTACCCCCTATACTCCTCTGATTTTCTCCGATCGAGAGCATACACAGTTACAATTTACCCCATTTTCATTTTTAACTCCACCCCCTTCCGTTTTGTACACTATTTGAAGGAGCATAAATGTTACTAAAATTAATGTTGAGTGTAAAATGGTTTGAGAATATAATTCGTTAATCATATATTATAAAAAGGAAATGCGATTTACGATAGAATGAAAAACACATTAATCAAGTATACTAGCTTATGTTTTCTTTCAATCTCCCATCATAAAACATAATGATCAATCTTGGCAAATAGTAACTACAGAAAACTACTTGGTTGAAATTCACTAATTTCCTATACTTATAACAACTAATTTTTCGTTTAATATAATAATTAATAAATCACTCGTTACAGGCTATAAACCTAAATAATGCTTAGAACATTCTAATAAATACAATGATACCATCACATCTAACTGTAAAAGTACATAATACACAAGGTAGAATATTACCAAAAACGTTACGTTTAGCAGATGTGCTTGAAAGATCCGCTTTCAAAAATGACACCCAAATTTATATATCTACCTATTAAAATATGTGTTTAATTGTATTATTGTTTACAAGTAACATTCTCCTGTCGTTAGACAAATGTTACAGGATCACGATACACTCTTCAGCTTTGATTCCTAGTTATGATCTTATACATTAATTATTGTCGTTTTACCTTGCATGTTACGCAGTTCTTCTTCGCATACCGATTAGTAGTGCGATCATTTAGAAACGTTGAAATGCGATTATGAATATACCATTAATAGAAAATATTGGCAATGTAGAGAGAGAGACAACCGAAGGCGTTGAAGAAGGTATACTGAAAAAAGTAAAATAAAATAAATCTTATCTATCTTAATAACGAAGCTAACAAGTCATGAGAAATAAAATGAGAAAACGATATTTTGGATAATCTAATAATGAAAATAATGGAATTTATTTTTCCAATTGTAAATCTGACACAATACCAATAGAATCGTTGCTCCAGAGCACAATCCATTTCGGGACGACAATTTTTATTGGTATTGTATACTTTTTGTTATTATTAGTTATTACACACTGTTTGGTGCAATAAAATGTAAAACATCGCCCATTAAACTGGCCATTGGTAAAAGACTGGTAAATATGTTTCTGTCATTGTTACATTAAAAAGGGTTCCAACCATGATGTATTACGTTTAAAGAAACATGTATAACGTTTTGATAAACAAAATTAAGTAGCCAGAAAATTAAAATATTAAATGTAAAAAGGTTTTGTTTATTTGGATCAATAAAAGTAGTTGAATACTTATATTAGCTATATAAACTATTTTAGACTATAAATAAACTATATTAATCTATAATATTATAAATGCGAAAGTAACTCTGTCTGTCTGTATACTACACAATCACGCCCAAACTACTGAACCGATTTAAATGAGAATTTGGTACAGAGATAGATAGGTAGATATAAAGCTAGAGGCTTGAAACTTATTTTGTAGGCTTTTAATTAGATATTTAAAGTTTGTAAAAATTTTTCCCTAAAGAGGACAAAAATAAGGAATTAAATTTTTTGTGTAATGACGTCGGCAAAAAGGCTTACGGCCCAGAAAATTAAAATATAGAAGAAAAAAATTTTAAATGCTACCGAAAGTCACTATTCCACGCGGTAAAGTCGCGGGCATAGCTAGTATTAAATAAAGCAGAAATATTTTGTGTAATGATTTCGTTCTCATCCAAAGATAGTCAGATTACCAACAAAAGCCTATATAACTCGAGTGTCCAAGCATTCAGTTGGAATGAGTTTTTGTTTTGATTTTTTTTAGTACAACTGTACACGTCATTCTCTTCCCACTAGCCATGCCTTGTTTTTTCTTATTCAAAAGGGATATATCATTCTTAAAATTTCATGAACGCCGGATATCTAAAGAGGGCCACAGGAGACTACAGGAAAAAACACAGTTACACTGGTGCTGACGCAATGCGCTCTTGATAGACGAATAACACGCAAACTGATATAGTCCGCGGACGCTTACAAATTCTATTTCTATGCTTCTTACTGCTTCTAGCCTCAAATTATATGCGATTCTAAGCGACCTATCACGAGCGTTTTATGAGATTCGTTTGGTGAAATATATGTGCATTTCTGCGATATTCCAGGAAAAATAGAAAAGCAAGAAGATTTTCCTTCTAAAAAACATTCAAGTACATTTAATTTTTTGTTATTTAAAGTAAAAATCCCTTTTAGTGAGGTTTAATTTAATTATTTTTACAAGAATAAGAAACAATCCATATTGGTATTGGTGTTGACATTGTAGTTTTCAATTAAAATTTTGTCTACTATTTATTTATTGGTGTAGGTAATGATGAAGGTATATATGGATAATGGTGGTGGTATAGGCATGTCTTTAAAATGTATATTATTTTTATAAAAAAATGACGTCTGTCTAAATGGAAGCTAAAGTAATTTTTTTTTAATAAAAACCTAGATAATTTCTAACAAAAACGTTTAATGTTTTTTTTTTTTCATTTGTAGAAAAAACAGCCATCAGATCTTCTCATCAACAGAAACCTTTGTAGAAAAAAGTAATTGTTACAAAATTTATACCTAGGTTTACTATTTATTTGTATAGCCCACACTTTTTTTAATTATTTGTTTTGCGTTAATGTTATGTGTTACAATAAAACTATAAAAGATGAGGAACATGTATGCTACTGTAGTATTACTTTTTAACATTGTATTCAGTAATCAAGTTCTTTAATTTTCATAAAAAGAAAAAATTTTTGTTGAATCGAATTTTTTTCTTTAATGTAGAAATTGCAAAAGTGAATTTAATGTAGTTATTTTGTAGTTACAATGTTACTAATATTAAAAATAATAAATTTTACTTTAAAACAGTGCTTTTATCTACTAATTTGTTTTAAACTATATAATTTTTCATAAAACTACGAATAACAATACTCTTAAACGAAAGGAAACCGATCTTACTAATCTCTACAATTCAATTCATTACTCTAGCACATGCTTTGTTGTTTGTTTGAATTTTCCGCCCTTTACATGAATGACAGAAAACAAGATACCTAATACGCATGTGCGTCAGCACCAGTGTAATTGTGTCTTTTCCTGTAGTCTGGGTCACAGGAGAGCCTCTTCTTTTAGATTTTTAAAAAGGATATATATATATATATATGTTCATACACCTTCTGGGATAATCCTAAGCTACAAAGTGTACAGTTTCTAATTGTCAACACGAATTTAAAATTTAATTACAATTTTCAAGATATACAGCTTCAAAATTGGGCTCTTTTTTTGAGAATTAGTTTGTGCGCTTAACTTTTCTTTTGAGAAATCCTAACACACTTCAAATTACGACCTTTCTAATTTTTAATAAACAAATTTGCAATTTAGTGACAAATTAACGAGCGATTGTATTTCAAAGTGAAGTCTGTTTTTATGAATTTGCAAGAAAATCAAACTTCAAGAAATCTTCTTTTCTTTATTTTCAAAATATCTTTTCAGGAAATTTAATGTGTGTTTTCCATGCTTTAAAGTCCGCTCATTCTATCTATCCACACGAATTTAAAATTTAAAATTATTAGCATGAATAGGTTTCTATCAGTTTATTGACTAGAAACATAATGAGGTTCTATTATACAAGAAAAATAACTGAAAAAATCGACAGGAGGGGTGTTTTATAATTTTTTTTTGCGAATAGATGCTTGTACATTGAGTCAAGCTATGGATTTGTATTAGTTTGGTTAAGAAATTAGCGTGACCTAGCCCTAACCTAATCTACCCTAATTTGAAAGGTGCACAGTATTTCATTTAGATAAACTATGATACAGAATTTTTCCCATAAATCAAATGAACAACAGCCTATGCATTAGGTATTATAATTTAGTTCCTATAGTTATAAGTTGCGTTGAAAGTTTACTAAATCCAGTTGAAATGCTTCATAGAAGTTCCTAAATTGAGAGAGTGAGAGTTGCTTAGATAATGTCCCAAGTCAGTAATTACTGTAGAGAAGATAAATTTCTAGAGTTTACAGAAATCATTACACTAAATAAAATACGTTTCAGTTAGAAGTCTTTCGTCGCAATTATATTCATTACAGGACAAGACTATCCCACAACTGAATTATCTCTAACTTTAAGAGGAAAGTATATTTTTAAAAAATAATTCAGAGATTTTGTGACAATTTCTCTAATTGAATTAAAATTAAATATTGTGACATTCAAAATAATATGAAGCGCCAAATTAAATTAAATAAAATAAATATTATTCTTTATGTAGTTTTCATCATCTTTATGGCAACATTTGCTCAATATGAATGCGTAACCAATAATAATCCTTTATAGGATAGTAGGTATTGTAGATACGCATATTGCCATGATTCGTTTCATTGAATTGCGCCTGGTTTATAATTATCTGCAGTTTATTAGATGCGGTTGGGTTACTAGGCTAGATTGTTATTTAATATCTACTTATTTAGTGCCAAAACAATGATAGGCGCTTTTACTTTTACTTAGCAAAGGAGACAGTCAAGACAATAATGTTCATCTTTCTACATAAATATATCTTATACTTGCAAAACAGCCACAGAGGGAACTCATCATACGATAACAATGAGTGGGTTACGCTGTTTACATGAATTATCAATTAATATAATTATAAAGCAACTTAAACTTTTTGTAGTGCACCTATTGTGAAACTGCATTTTAACAATAACTAAGAACAAACCAACAGTAAATTTTACAGTTTATTCGATAATCACTGTATTTGTCTTGCCAATGACTTGCTAGATAGGTCGAAACAAATTTTTCGAATTATCGAATAAACTGGAAATTTTACTTGTATTTTGTTTTTATTTATTAATTAATTTTATGTTGTAGTCAAAACGTATCGGATTGTTAAGAATATTTTCGGGTGATAAAATTTAATTAAGTTAATTAAATTATTATAATAAAATATCTACCTAATATTTTTACCGACTTTCGTCATGATGATATTGGTTAACAAACATATTTTTTTAAGAAACCCCGCAAAATTGCATTATAGCCTCAAAATGGATAGACATTATCTATAATTTAACTGTCTTAATTAAAACTGTTTCGATTGCAGACACCAGAAAAAAAACTATCATTATGTAGCAATTTTCAAACCCAATTGATTAGCAATTAAAACGAATGCATCATTTCCTTAATCTATTCGTCAGTGTGTTCCTATAAGGCTAAATGAGTCGTTGTATAATTTTTAACTTTATATCCAGGTATTAACTGTGCAATAATTTTTAAGTGATCGTTCTCCTTGAAAGAATTTAAAACCACAAGAGTACACCGTCTTTAGATAACTTCCTAATTTTTGTCTGTTAGATTCTGTAATCTTCTCTGAATTCCATGTTTCTTATGCACATTCAACTAAAGCACAGCTTCGTTGTTAGAACGATCCAGTTTAATCTTAATTAAGAATTCTCTACTTTACTTATTTATCCACAAAAAACGTTAAGGATTGCAAAACTAAAGTTAGGATCAAAAAGCTTGTGGCAACCCAAGAAATTTGGAAAAAAGTAAAACAATTAAAAAAATGCTTAACAAACAAGTATCCCCATTGCAAAATCAAAAGCTACTTAGACTGTATGGAGAATTTTAAATTTTAAGAAAAATTAATGGTACCTGGCTCAAAAAAAAATTCGTGCACACGTCAAGCACAAGAAAAACTAACACGTTTCGTCAATACCAAGGGAAGAGGAAAAAGCACCGACCAAAAAAATTCATTGATCCTTCCATTGATCGCGTTACCTGCGCAAAAGTTGTTAGCTTTGGCGATAAAACGGAAGATCGATCAAAATTAAAGAAGAAATCAATAAAGCTGAACAGTTACAAGTTCCAATATTTAATTATTCAGTAACTTAATATATCGTCTAGATAATAATGTATATTATATGTACAGAGAAATTAATATTACAAAGACTTGTTTTGCTATATTTTTCTATTAGCAAGGCTCGAAATCTGGTTTTATTTATAAGAATCTCAAGGCAGTAGAGGTTCCGATAACGTTTAAGGGGTGTTCTGCATCGAATGAAGCTTAGGCAGCAACCTAAATTCTCTGCATTTTGCCACAAAATGTAATGTAGATACTGAGAGAAGAAAGAACGGTCCCAATGAAGCACAGAACTCGTCTTATGCCCCAGTTAAGGAGATAATTTATTTGATTTACTACGTAATATATAACATACTTGGGAACAGTAATCTATTGAGTTTGATATACAGGAAATGCACTTTCCCTGCTTTTCTTTTTTCATTGGTTTTCGTTAACACTGCGTTTTAATAGTGTCGTCAACGCAAAGTAACTAGCGTAAAAACCTAATTATCAGAATTAAATAATTCGGGAAACCGTTCACCAAACCGCGATTCCACTATTTATTTTTCATTAAATCGTTTCATTTATTAGAGTTTCTAATCTAGAGCTTGCGTTTAACCTCTTTTACTGTCTACCTATGTGCTGCAATTTCGCCAGTTGTTTTCTTTAAATAAGGCTGCCGTAAGAATTAACAGTTTATACATAATATCTTCAAAATTAAAATGATATTACGAACAAGATGCTCATACCAGATACAATACAAAATCAAAATGAACAAGTCCAAAAATTTTTCTTGTCAAAACTGTTTGAACAGGATTTTGGGTATATCACATCTCTTGAATCAACATCACCTTAAAAAATATACTTACGTTTTGTTAATGACTTGCTAAGAAGATTTTTACAATAGCTACCTACCTTTGCTTTTACGGGAATAATTTTTTTTTTTTTTTAATTGAAATTAGATTAGATTGCTTGGAAGAAGTTGAAGTAAACAGAAAACAGCATTTTTTCATTAACAAAATTTTGTTGTAAAAAATCCACAATAATTGTTTCGCCTCACGATGGCTTTTTCAAGTGGAGCAATTTGTAATTAGCTTTATGAGGAAGATGTGCAGTTAAAACATTGGTAATTGAGACATTCAAAGTTGAGATCAAGAATTCTTGAATAAGAGTAAAATCAATTAAGACAAAATCCCCAATAATACGAACAGAAGGTAATATTATATTTTTATTTATTATTCAAAATACCATTAATGTTAAGCTCCTTCATTTGAGGCACTTACCATATCGAAAAACAGCTTTTATATTTATTTATTTCTCATAGTAGCCTGCCACCTGACTTAACAATCAGTATTAACACGGCCATTTTGACCTAATCATCGCCGAGGCATTGACCATCCAAGTGTTTTTCAAACACAGGAAAATGTGCTAGTCAGTGAGCGCCAGATTGAAATTATAAGGAATGTGATCAAGTTGATCCCAGAGAAATGATACAACGAGATTTTCAATCTTAAAATCGCTTAGACGCAACGTCATATTTCATAATAGGAGGATTACTTTATTCGCTACCCCTTCTAAAAAATAATTTAAAACAGATAACGTTATTAAAAATAAAATTGCATTTATCTTCAATATATATAAAGGGCCCCGCAGAATCCTTATGGGAAAGTTTGCTATTTAATAGTTCTAAGCGTGTAGATAAAAGGTCTTAATGATGCCTACGGAAAATCCGGTTACTTAAGCTTAATTTCTCTCTGCTTAGTTTACGTTTATATAATTTAGCTTTTTTCATTTATTCTTCAATTTTTATCGACCTTCCGTCTTATCATCGAGGCTAACAATTTTTGCGCAGGACAACGCTATCGATGAAACGATCGATGAATTTTTTTGGTCGGTGCCGAGGCGTTTTTCCCTCAATCCTTTGTACTAACGAGACGTGTTTGTGTCTTTCCGCTGTTGTCTGATTATGTCTTGTGCTTGATGTACGGGTGGAAATTTTTTTTGTGAACCAGTTATTGTCTTAAAATTAAAAATCCTCCATGGAGTCTAATTAGCTTTTGACCTTGCCATTGGGGATAATTGTTTTGCTAAGTATTTTCTTGATTGTTTTATTTTTTTTTTTAAATTTCTTAAGTTGCCACAAGGTTTTTGATCCTAACTTAATTTTTGCAATCCTTAACATTTTCCTTAATTTGACATTACTATTACATTTATTTATAGTATAAATTCTTTTTAACATTCAAAGGTCAGATTGTTTTATTAAATTTTCATTTTTAATTGGTATCTTTTAATTTTTAGTTTAAAGTTTCATTTGTAGTACTTGTTTATCTCGTACTAAATTGACAATTTTTTAAAAAATAACTAATTCTTATTGTTTTTCAAAGCAATAAGTAATTACGTTAAGACATGAAGAAAATTTGTCCATCGATGAACAGTTAGTCCTAAAATATTACCGTAGTTAAACATTTCTTAGAACTTCGATTAGCAGTGCTAAATTAAATACGTAATACTCGTATAAAACAATGTACCTATACAGTTATGAAAACAGTTGGTACCTATGGAGTCAGTAATTCATCTCTGAAAGTAGAGCATGATTTTAAAATTGTGACTTTATAAAAAGTTCTATTTTAAACTCAGAAATGTATGTCAGTTTATTACAATCGTCTATTTGTGGTTATGGTTATAACCTAAGACATTTTAGATATTGTTATTAATTTATTTATAAAATGAAAAATGTTATCCGCAGAAATTTCATGGCCATTTAGTAGCCAATAAAGCAGGTGTCGTCTTCCGCATTATTTAATTAAAACTTTAAAAAATTATCTTCGGAAATTAACCATTAACCATTAAAAGGCATCACTTTCTACTTTTGTTTAAAAGCTGCATTTCTTCATAATCTATGTTTTAAAATAAATAATTACTTTGAATTATATGAATATTAATACGTATATACTTGCTTAGATCAATTACAGTGGAACCAATGAAAACAACAGCTGTTTACATAGGTAATCAATTTTTTATATTAACGTATGTTGTATCTAATATGTAATAGGTAATAATATAACAAATTCTATGATTCTTCTACGGGGCACTTTTGGTAATAAGCGCATCTTTAATTTCAACATGTAACCGTTGTTCTTTAAATTCTTGGTTATCTTGCTCAAAATTTTATTTATTTGCTGGTCTACCTTTTTGTGTTTTGTTTAAAGGTATCGTAGCAGTAAATAATAGTTACAACCCTTCTTGAACATCTTTATTAAAATTTTTGCAAACATAACCTTGATCGCCAATTGTATTATCAGGTCGTGAAATGTAGAGGGTTTTGTTATATTAATATGTTAAAATCAGCAACGACGACACACTGATCATGATTGGTTTTTCCATTACAACTGAGATGATGAATACGATGAACCTGATGAACGTGTTCTTATTGCATAGCCCCTCCAGAGATACCTACCTGTTTTAGTGGAAGGGGTTTAGGGTACATAAATTACGCGAATGAGTGAAGGACAGGCTATGAAATGTCGAGCGACAGCGCCATCTCACCTTGCCCCACATGAACTACAGATATTTTTTAAATTACTAAAATCGGTATTACCGACATACACTCATACTTTTTAGTGAAACGACAACAGATCACGCGACGGCACTTGTTGTTGTAATTTGTTATCAGCAGAGAAATTCCCCATTAGTTGGAAACGTTGATAAAACGTTTGTGGCGTTACAATTTTTTAATCGTAAAAAATTTTGTTAAAAGTGCTTGTGAGAACTAGTTTTACCTGTCCTGAAAGTAAGTAATGTATTAAGTACGTCAATCATGCTTTACAATAAGTAATTATAGTCTGAAATAGTGCTTGTTAGAAACTTTGCTCTTCGAATCAAAACTAGTTAAATTAATAGGTAGTAATCATTTATTAATCTGCTGTTGATATTACTACAGATAATAAAAAGATGGATATACACAAGAATATGCTGCGTCGAAGGATGTAGGGAAATTACCCCAAGGTAACAATGAAATGATGTTCAGTACACAAGAGAATACATTTATTTGTTGTAGTTCTTGTAGGTACAAGTTTCCCGAACAACCCTATTTGCAACGTGTATGGGTGGAAAGGGTGTTTTCTGTCCCACACAGAACAACATTGCCCGGCAGTTTACACCACTGTGGGGTGAAAATCCAGAAGCCTTACGCAGATCCACTCATTAATATTGCTGCTGCTAAATGCAGCAATAATAGGTAATTTAATTATTTATTAGTTATATTTATCCTTATTATTGTTTTTATGTATTGTAACGAATTTTCTAGTCAAACTATTTATTTAAACAATTATTTATTTAACACTATTTATAACACTTAAACACTAACTTATAACTACCATTTATATCACAACAATTCACTTATTTATATTACAATTTATTTATATCACTTTGTCTATTATCGGTTTTAATTCGCGCACTGATGCTTTCTTCAACTAACTGTTTTTTTGGTCCAAAGATGATTACTTTATATACACCTTTCGAACTTTCTAGACAATTCGAAAAGGAAATCCTGACGATTCTCGAATGATGAGTAATAATTAGAAAGTCCTCGATTATTCCAGAATTGAACTTGTTACTTGTCGCCGGAGAATGATTTACATCTTGTAAGTTGATAACACGAAAAGTACCGTGTGTGGTGTAAGCATGTTAGTGATAACAGGTACATGCCACAAATTGTTATCGCACACACGTACTGTGTCACTGGTCGCTACACTACCCCCTCCTTAAGGGTGATTTGTCCCGGATCACATTCTGCCGTTCCTTCAGAGGATCATGCCGGTACTTGCAGGTGGATCCGCTTCGGCATCCGGTTGTCAAGTGGAAATGGCAGTCAACTGTCTTCCATGGTGACGGTCCTCGTCGTGGATTTCCGGCGCACACCAAGATTTCTATACCAGTGTATCGGAACAAAACCTCCAGCATGTTTCTGACCACCCTCCAATCCAGCCCATCGAGTCCACATCCGATCCTCGGTATTGCTAGCTTCAGGATGTTAGCTTGCAGCAATTGCTCTCTTAGTTCTATAAAGGAGTCCCATAAGGAGTGGTAGGTAGGCTTCTCCGACGACTTGCTTTTGGTGACTAGATAGAAGATGGATTGGCTCCCATCGAGTAACTGCAATACTTTTCTTCCATCTTTGGCCTGGTCGAGTAACATCGGTAGTCGCCCAAACTTTTTCCGAAAGACCGTGGCAATCCCACGGCTCATGTCCAAATCCCTTGCCACACAATGAGCCAGCGAGTATTCCTTCGGGACGGCGAATAGGTCCTGCTGAGCTTCGGTGGTGACCCCAAATCGGGCTTTACGGTGTAAGCTATGTTCGGCCATAAATTCTTCATACTGGGGCTCTGGCGATCGAGTCTGCACAACTCTAACTCGAGCATCTTCGTGGTTGTCCCCAGCATATGGAGCCAGTCGATTGAAGTGGACTACTCTTGGTTATCCATTGGGAGTACGTCTAATTCGGTAGATTACGTCATTGATTCGATTGATACCTTTGTACGGGCCTTCCCAATCTTGTTGCAGCTTCGGCGAAAGACCCCTTTGACGCTTCGGATTATAAAGCCACACCAAATCTTCTTCATGGAATCCTCCATCAGTGGCCTTTATGTCATATGCGTCCTTCATCCGGTCACTGGCTATCTGCATATGGGAACGTATCTCGTCATGGATGTCGTCCAATCGTCTTCGGAGTTCACTGACGTAATCTTCTCCAGCCACGTCTTCGCCAGGTTTGCACCCGAACTTTAAGTCGCATGGTAGTCGCAACTCTCGACCGAACAGTACTCTGGCTGGTGTTTGTCCAGTGGTTTCGTGTATGGAAGATCGGTATGCCAAAAGGAACAATGGCAGATAACGATCCCAGTCTCGCTGATGTTTGGAGACCATTTTGGATAGGTACTTGTTAATGGTCCTGTTCATTCGTTCTACCATGCCGTCTGATTGGGGATGTAGGGCGGTAGTTCGAGTCTTATGAATGCCCAATATCTTACAAATATCTTGGAATATGGCTGACTCGAAATTTCGTCCTTGGTCGGAATGCAGCTCCAGTGGTACTCCGAATCGGCTTATCAACTCTTTCACGAGCGTTTCCGCCACTGTAGTTGCCGTCTGGTTTGGAAGGGCGTACGCTTCAACCCATTTCGTAAAGTAGTCCATTGCCACTGCGATGTACTTATTCCCATCTTCAGATTCTGGGAATGGTCCGGCAACGTCTATGGCAATTCTCTCGAATGGGCTGCCAACGTTATACTGCCGCATCGGGGCACGCTGTCGCTTCTGAGGTCCCTTACTGGCGGCGCACGTCGTGCACTTTCTGCACCAATCTTCCACGTCGTTCTTGCAGTTGACCCAGTAAAATCGTTCTCGTACTTTGCCAAGGGTCTTCTTTACACCAAAATGTCCTCCTGAAGGGTCGTCATGGAGGCACTGCAGGACTTCCTTTACCAAGCTTCTTTGGTATCACTAGCTGACGTCTGCTTTCGGTGCCATCTTGGTTCTCAACGACGCGCTTCAGGAGACCATCTTCTTCATCAATGGAATCCCATTGGGCCCACAACGATTTCACTTCTGTTGACTTGGCAGCCACTTCCTGCCAGGTTGGTCTTCTGCCTTCTTTCTTCCAGTCCAGGAACATTTTTAGGAGCACGTCGGAGATTTCTTTGCCGTCAACCGCTCTATGTCTCTTTTCCGTAAGTTGGTGACTGATCTCTCGTCTTTCCGGATTCAGAACCATTTCTTCCATTTGAGCCAATCTTTTGTCGAAAGTCCCCAGGCTTCTTGTTCATTCTTTACTCCTTTTAATTCTTCACTTGTTTCTTCTTCGAATTTTCCCAGTTCTTCTTTCAAATTTCCTTCGAATTTTTCTAATTTCTCTTCTAGGGCTTTTGAATTTTCCTTTAATTCTTCAAGATTCTTTGAATTATCATTGAATTTTTCTTCGAGTTTTTCATTTAATTTATCTTCAAGATTCTTTGAATTTTTATTTAATTTTTCTTCCAGATTTTCATTCAATTTTTCTTCCAGGTTCTTTGAGTTTTCATTTAATTTCTTTTCCAATTCGTCCTCAAATTCATATGTGCTGGGATCGGAACCTTCTTGTATTAAAGCCTCCTCGAGCCGTTTCTGTAGGATGTTCTTCGTACCAGACGTATCTTCGTCTCGCTCTTCCAGTTCGCTTTTCAATTCGGCGACTTTCAACTCGAACAACGTTTTCGGCATTTTATTTATTTTGTATTTTTATTACACTAGAAAATTCTCTGGGGATCGATTCGCAGACCCCACACCTGACACCAATTGTAACGAATTTTCTAGTCAAACTATTTATTTAAACAATTATTTATTTAACACTATTTATAACACTTAAACACTAACTTATAACTACCATTTATATCACAACAATTCACTTACTTATATTACAATTTATTTATATCACTTTGTCTATTATCGGTTTTAATTCGCGCACTGATGCTTTCTTCAACTAACTGTTTTTTTTGGTCCAAAGATGATTACTTTATATACACCTTTCGAACTTTCTAGACAATTCGAAAAGGAAATCCTGACGATTCTCGAATGATGAGTAATAATTAGAAAGTCCTCGATTATTCCAGAATTGAACTTGTTACTTGTCGCCGGAGATTGATTTACATCTTGTAAGTTGATAACACGAAAAGTACCGTGTGTGGTGTAAGCATGTTAGTGATAACAGGTACATGCCACAAATTGTTATCGCACACACGTACTGTGTCACTGGTCGCTACAGTATTATTTCGCATGTTGCCCAATTTTTTGTTTGGCCCACTTTATCGAACAGAACTTTGTTATTTTTATAACATGTTATTGACGTTTTAATGTTTGGCTCGTATTTTTTATAACAAATTAAATTAAAATCATTCTGAACAAAAAATATATGACTAAATACGTTAAAACGTTCAAATTGGGTTTTATTTGATAATAACATAATTACTTTTTTAGTATTTATTAAGTATTTTAATTTGATGTTTTGCTATTTACTCGTATATTGTACTAATTGTACTTATTATTGCATTTATACTTTGTTAACAAATTTGTTAATATAATATTTGTTTTTTTTTTTCAATTTCCAATAAAACAATTAAAAATTTGGTTTAATTTTGAAATGCGCGCCTTAAATGATGCTTCGTAGTTTTATATATAGATGGCGCAATATTTTTGAAAGTTTTCTTTGCCATTTCCATTTATATATATTCCAAGTATCGTCTTATTAATGTGGGGCATACAAAGGATGGCGCTGAATGTCATCCAAAAGAAAACCGAGAGTCGTGCATCTATCCTAGTCTATGGTGAAGGAGCAGTAGAAATTTGGCAGAGTTGAGTGTATAAGTTAGTATAACATGGAAACCTTTATCGAAAAGCCAATAGTGTGCGGGTGGGTTATGAAGAGAAAGAAATACGTTCTTGAACAACATTGGAAGTAAATCAAACGTATCCCGTACAGCGCTTCAAAAAGGTGTACACACGTCTGTTAGCCGATTTGTACAGCTTTGTCATATTTCTTTCCTGCAGACATGCAGAAGCTTTTACGGATGCAGAAATCGAAGATATAAACGATAAAATAGATAAAAAAGTGGGTCATCCATCGATTCGACTCAAAGGATTTGTTAGAAAAGCGGTTGATATAGAAATACAAATGTAAAATGTGTAACGTTTTATAAGAAAATAAAAATCTAATTTGTATTTTTAATGTGTTTCATTTGTTTAAAAGAATTTATGAGTGTATTTTAATAAAAGAACATTTTTGTAAGCACAAGTTGTTTCTACAGCTGTTTTAAATAAATGATAAGAACACACGTTAACATTAAAATCAGTTGCTAAACTTAAGAAAGTGGACATTCGATTTCTTCGATGTTAACAAAGTTAACATTAGGAAAGTATTACAGTAACCACATGTTCTTTTGTAATCCCTTCGCATGTAGAATTGTGGACTCCATCATAATGGGCTTGTAGCAACCAAACGGTTTACGGTTTGAAGACGTTTACGTTTATTCAAAGTCATTATATCAACAAAATATAAATATTTAACCGTATTATTACAACTAATTGCTGGAATTGATTATTTTCCCTTTAGAGATTCTGATGAAGAAATAGGTCCATCATAGGCGAAACCTAATTCGTATTCATCTTTGATGATGTTGCGAGTGATAATCAGAATAACATAAGGATACTGCCAATTTAATGATACTGTTTAAACAAGACGAATTAAATCTGAAACACGTTTTTTCCGACCGTCACTGCAGATATGACTTTTGACCAATTTAAAAGTATATGTGGAGAATGTTGAAAAGAGAAATTTGTGTTTCAAGTTATTAACAAGGATTGTTGTATAAATGATGGGAAATATCGCGTAGGATTCGATAAATAAATATTAATGTAGATAATATATAATGTAAAAGCAAAGAAAGAGCTAATCAAACTAAGGAAAGCAGTGAAGAGGAAACTGCAAATGTTAAAGGAATCAATGGTAGGACAGAAATATAATGATATTGTAACGAATTTTCTAGTCAAGTTATTTATTTAAATAATAATTTATTTAACACTATTTATATAACACTTAAACACTAACTTAGAACTACTGTTTATATTAGAACAATTCACTTATATATATAACTATTTATATCACTTGTCTATTATTATCGGTTTGGTTCGCGCACTGATGCTTTAATACCACTACTGTTTTTCGGTCCAAAGATAATCACTTTATACCTTTCGAAGTTTCTAGATAATTCGAAAAGGAAATCCTGACGGTTCTCGAATGATGAGTAATAATTAGAAAGTCGTCGATCATTCCAGAATTGGTCGTGTTACTTGTCGCTGGATAAAGATTTTACATCTTGTAGGTTGATAACAATAAAGGAACCGTACGCTGTGACTGTGTCATAAACATGTCAGCGATAACAAGTACGTGCCACAAATTGTTATCGCACACACGTACTGTGTCACTGGTCGCTACAATATTGTAACAAGCATACCAACCAATTACAAAATCGCTTCTTCACTTGAAATCTGAGCTGGCTGAAGAGATCGAGAAGGAATTAAAACCAGAGGTTGTTAATTGGTCGAAAGTTGATATTCCACATTTTCAGCTCCAATAAAAATGAGAAAACTTGATCCTTCGAATGCTCCAGCCACCATACTTCAAGGTCCTCCTTCCTTCTTAAGGGAAGAAAGTGTATATGAAGTTGACCCAAGAAGGGAAGACATTGTGTTCGAACAATTAAAAAAAGCATACTTAGATTATATCAATACCTCTCGATTTGGAGAATATTTGGAAGAATTCGATCCTCTACCTCGAGAATATAAAGAAGGAATTATTAAAGACTATGAAGATAATAGATTTAACACTGACGTTGCGAATCCCGGTCTTGACAAAGTTCGATACGAATGGGATACAAATAATTTTTTTATCGGTGATTCTCAAGTAGATTTTGACGAATCAAACGTCGTAATCGATGGAAAATTTAAATACACAGGTACTGTGGGATTATACGAGCAACTGTTTAAATTAGGTTCTGAATATCCGACATCAATTAAAGAACGGAGAGACTATGCGGATATATTTAAACGTTCGGGAGCAGTATATAATTTAAGGCAGCAAACAACGAAGGCTTCTAAAGGTGGAGGCTTATCGTTGTTGACTTACAACGAAAAGCCGATAGAATACAATGATGACGCTAATGAATTATGTGATCGTTTAAAGTTATTGGTTGCTTCTCAACAAGCAGGCAACACAAATCATGAAAACGAAATGCAATGAATTTTAGAAGAGTTGGGTGAGTGTAATATAATCGAATAAACGAATTGTTGGGATGGTTAGTTAGACAATGGCGATCGATAAGTTCGGACGTGGGTTTGAAAAAAAAACGATAATATTCGCGAACATTTAACAATGTTCACGAGTCCAATCATAACCGCTTAACAAGTATCGGGGACCCTCAGCAGGAGCATGATGCTGTTAATGTACGATTTTTGGAAAAGAAGCTTAAGCTATGAGTATTAAAAAGGCATTCGATGAAGTATTGTATTTTGTTGACGTGGCTAATAAACGTATTATACACTTGAATGAGCCTACAGCTGGGTTACATGCAGCTACAAAAAAATATATAGATGAAAAGGATAGGTTAACAAAAGAGCATATCAGAATCGAATGTGAAAAAGTAAAAGATAGCGCTGTTAGTGAAGGTGATAGAAAGATGAAGGATTTACATGAAGAACTAGAAAGAATTGTCTCCCAAAGTGATTCAAAGATGATGAAAACTTTTAATGATAAAATGGAGATCTTGATTAAAAATATGGGAAGAGAAATTGAAAATTATAATTGTTGAGTCTCGTTATTCATGGCAAAGACAATTTTATTTAGTTGTAGTAATTTTCAGTTTCACATTTCTTCAAATAATTCTTAAAATAGTTATTGACCGATGTTTTCCAAGAATTCTTTTTTCTTTATTGCTTCATACCATTCCTTTTTTATGATTTAGAAAGTTCGAGTCATTGACCACCCCTACCTACCTACTCTATCCGTTTCAGCGATTTGCACCCCCTTTTATTATCTTGTTTTTCTAGTAGCCGTAAGAAATTTTAAGTTGTTAGTTAGTATGTAAGTAACCAGTCTATTAAACGTTACAAAATCAATCGCTACTAGTTTTATTTAAAACATTCTAGTAGGACGGGGTTAATGAAAGCTCCGAGTGGTCTATAGATAATTTCATCTCACAACTGCACAATAATAAAGAAAGGGATAAGCAATTAACGGAAATGATCAATGATGCGATAGAAAAGAATGGTGTCATAATTATGGACACCCTTTCAGCAATAGTAAAAGTGGAGTGTAAAAATGTAGAAACGCTTGCTAGAAAGGCGATGAAGAATTGTTGAAGAACCTAAGACCGACATTGTGAGAGACATGGAAAGAGATATAGAATATAGATGTGAGTGTTGAATTAATAAAGACCATGATTAAAGATGAGTGCAAAAAAGTTATCGAATTTGCAGAGAAAGAAATTCAAGTAAGCAATAAAAAGAAAGAAGACCAGAAAAAGGAGTTAGTAATAATGGTGGA
This sequence comes from Agrilus mali, assembly GCA_029378335.1. Taxonomy (NCBI): domain Eukaryota; kingdom Metazoa; phylum Arthropoda; class Insecta; order Coleoptera; family Buprestidae; genus Agrilus; species Agrilus mali. Next base: position 8,641,911 of record CM055657.1, on the reverse strand, counting down.
GTCATTAAAAAAAGAAGCAAAAGAGCTTAATGTAAGGTTAGATACTATAGAACAAACAGCAGCAGGAAGTGCAAAGTCGAGCAGTTTTAAACCAACAGAAGCATCGTCTATGTAGTTGTTTTCACTAGAAAGGAATGTCTAACGTGAAAGAGGAAGTTGTGAAAGAACTGCATAAACCTGTAAGGATTAATTTCACACGTCGTAAGGTAGTTGTTAAAGGATTGGATGATCTTCATCAAGCCGATTTAGTTGAAATGATTCCGTATGCGAAAGAAAATAAAGGTTTCCGATATATTTTGGTTATATGTAATAGAAGTTTTCTCAAAATTTGATGGACTGAAGCAGTAAAACGATAAAAAAAGGTGAAAATGTTTGAAGAGCACAGTTAATTTTCAAAAAAAGTAAACGTATTCCTAAGAATATGCAAACAGACCTGGGAAAAGAATTTTATAACGAAAAAGTGAAGAAATTAATGCAAAAATATAAAATTAACCATTACTTAACCTATAGCACAATGAAAGCATCGGTTATGAAAGGGGTAAATCGAACGCTAAAATAAAAAATGTGGCAGCGCTTCAGTTTACAAGGATACTACAAGTGGTTGAATATATTACAAGATAAGTGAATACAACAATAAGATTCATAGAACCATTGGAATGAAACGAAGCAAAGTCAATAGACAAAACGAAAAAACACTTTTCAAAAGTGTTTTACAACAATCCGAAAAAGGTGGATTTACAAAAAATTCAAGTGGAAGACCGGGTACGAATAAGTAAATACGTGAATTGTTTAGCAAAGATTATACACTGAATTGGTCCAACGAACTATTTACAATAAGCCGTATAAATTGTTAATTATTATTATCCGTGAAACTCCCTATGGAAAACCAAAGATCATTCACTTTAACCGCTTGGCTCCATACACCGCTGAAAATGAAGAGGAAGCGCAGGCCAAATTACTTAGAACTGTTCCTCTGGAACCGACGTTTGAAGAGTTTATGAAGTAAAGTCCTTACATCAAGAGGAGGTTCGGCGTGACTCAAGAAATCGAACAAGACCTTTTCAAGGCACCGAACGAATACTGCCTGGTTCAGTGCATCTCGAAGGTCCTTAGGATGAATCGTGCTATCGCAGCCGAGTCTAAACATAAATTTGGAAGAATAAAAGAACTTGAAGATCAACTGCGTGCAGGACGCAACCTGTTCCATTTGGCTGATGGACATGCCGACCTGTAGAGACCTTTGGAATGGGCTTGTCGAATATCGTCAGCATTTCCTGGACAACAATGTGAGGAAATTGGCCTTCCCGAAGCTTGGATGTGGACTCGAGTTGTCCGATACATGATCGAAGTTCTGTGTCGTCACACCGGAGTGGATTTTTCGGTTTGCTGTTACAACCCCTATTTCACCAATCAAGATAAGACCGTGGACTGCTACTTCTTTGGCCGTACAGGATGCAGCAAAGAGGACGACTGTAGATTCCGACATGATCCTGCGAAACAACGGCGGAATATGTTTCGTGACGAAAATGCCTTAAGAAGGGGGCAGTGTAATGAAACCGTCCAGCAGTTCGCGAGAAGATTCCAGTCTCCGCGATGCGTGTGTGTGTGTTCGCATGTTGGTGAGCTGTGAACGCGTGCCGCGTTGGGATCGATCCTCGCAAAAACATCGAGTCTATTTCTAGAAGAACGACTATTGACTATATAAGAAAATCGGTCGCTAGCCGACAGACAGAGTAAAATATAGTGCGGTGCGAGACTTTTCGACGAATAAATAAACAGCAAAGAGTAGTGAAACGTTTAATAAAAAAAAACACCAAACACTTTTTTTTCTGTAGATATATAATTAAAACTCCATCCCTTGATTACAGTCACAATATCCATTCCGGTTTCTTTACACTTTGTAAAAAGAACGTCTCTACATACCAAGTTTTAGTTTTTATATGCACCCTTCCTATGCCATTGTTACCTTTTCCCAACCAATCCAATTTAATAATTTCAGTTATCTTAATCATCTGACCAATCATATTGTATTAATTTTTATTCAAAACATTCTCACCGTTTCCATTCCTCTCCTCCGAATCAAGTCAGCAGATACAAACTTAAAATATAAACATTTAGGCGACAATTGGGCACCAGCCAGTCACTCGAATAAACAAATACATGATCAAAATTATTAAAAATACAATTCTATAACAATTCGACCCTTCCTGATGAAATTCTCGTCCCGAGAATGTGTTGTTAGTTTAACCTGATTACATTTACAAATTAACAAAACAAATCTTAATCTACATTGACACAGTGTATATATATTCTACTCTTTGCACATCTTCTTGATTTATTTCCCTCAGTTGCTTTCCTTCCATACAAGATTCAGCTCGCGTCACATTAACATCTTTTTGTAATGTAACGTCTTTACCAGAAATGTTCAGAATTGGCACATCAGCTTCGCCAAGGTTGTCAGTTTTAATTACGCATCTAGAAATAAACCCTCCAACTTCTCTCATTCCACCCTCAATACTAAGGTCTGCATTGGTGGCCGTAGTTCTCAAAAAGTTATTGGGAATAATTGTCACATTCTTGGCCCAAAGGGGTACTTTATTAGGTTCGTTCCTTACATTTTGTTCTTCAGGAACTTCACGTAACACCAACTCATCAGCTGTTTTTAATAACTGTACATGTCCTTGCTCAGTAAAAGGGTGACCAATAAGTATAGTGATCTCTTGTGTACTATTTGGCACTATAAAGATTTTCACTTGAGCCTTAACACCATCTGCTTCTAATGTGAGATCGCACGATCCTAAGATTTTCGTTCTTGCACCACCATAACCGGTAATATCGACTTCGTCAGTCCAGTCGCAATTTAATTTTAATTTCGATACGTATTCTTCTCTCAATGCACAAATTTCACTTCCCAAATCCAAATACCCCGGTATAACTTTGTTATTTATTATGACGTCCTTGTAATATTTAAGATTAGGGGACTTATTGTTTACGTACGATACAGCAGGAGGTCGATTGTTTTGATTAGACGGCACTGGAGTTCGGATGTCCATCGTACACGAACGGGCCATATGTCCACTTTTCCCGCACTTAAAACATATTACGTTAAAGTTTTCTTTCTTGTTGCAATCCCGTGCATAATGTCCCTTATCGTTGCACTTAAAACAAATAACGTTTCTTGTTTCGTCGCGCACTACAGTTTGTCTTTTTATCGTATGATCTTTGGGCTCCTGTCGATTACTTCGATAACGATCATTTGCTTGTACCAGTGCTTTCATATTCTTCATAAGTCGTTCATCTTCACGAATATCATCTAGCAACTGTTGTTTATCGCAGTGGCGCACTGGAAGTAATGTTCTTGCAATTTCTTTACTTTTTAAACCACCGATAACGAGCTGTTTACTCTCACTAAAAGGCAGATTTAGAGACTTACACATTCTCATTTTATCATAAAGGTAATCTTCCGCTGCTTCACTAGAACCTTGCACTCTTGAAGACATTTCTTGGAATCTTTCTGTAAGTGTACGTCGATCTTCATAGCTTCTTTTAAATTTTTCTTCGAAGTCTTGCCATGAATTAATTTTATCTTGATTGTATCTGTACCAGTTTAATGCAGTTCCTTTATGATGTTGGCGAGCCATTTCCAGAAAAATTGTCTCTCCCCAAAACTGTCTTTTTGCCGTTGCTTTTATATCAGTTAACCAGTTATTTGCATCGATGTCACTTCCACGTCCGTCGAATGTTCCAATACTTCTTGACAAATTAGGCATGACGCTGTAATTTCTCCGATTTTGATCTGCATTTGATAAACTCGAACCACCATCAAAATTTCCCTGCAGAACTATCTCTTCCATTTCTTCTTCTTGAATTGGTGCTTTTTCTTCAGCCATCTCGTTGGTTGTTTCTCTCAAAAATAATTCGCACACGCAATTTTCCCCGAAAACGTTGCAATCAGTGGTGGTTAGGATGCTCTTCACCTTTTCAAAAGCTTCTGTTTGCTGCTTTCCCCAGTTCCAAGAAGTGTCTTTTCGCGTTAATCGCGTCAATGGTTCAACAAGGGTTGCGAAATTCGGCACATATTTTCTAAAGTAACTTGCTAGCCCAACAAACTGGCGCACTTGTTTGACGTATTTTAGAACGGGCATGCGTAGCACAGCTTCTATCTCACGATTACCCGGTTTGACCCCTTCCTCGCTAATTTCTGGTCCCAGATAGTCTATTGAGGTTTGGAAAAACGAGCACTTACTCAATTTTAGTGTTAGTTTATTTTCTTGTAATTTGGTTAACACTAACTTTAAACGTCTTAGGCCCTCTTCTATCGTTTCCGAAGGGATGATAATATCGTCGATGTATGGGTACGCGATAGAGTCCTTTAAATCACCCAAAACATTATTTATGAGTTTTTGAAACACAGCAGGCGAGTTGGTCAGGCCAAAGGGCATTCTAAGGAACTCATAGTGGCCCTCCGGGGTCACGAACGCTGTTTTTTCTACGGACCTTTCATCCATGGGCACCTGGTAGAAAATCTGGGCGAGGTCTAGTCCAGTAAAATATTTGTTTCCTCTTAGTTTATTAATTTGGTCGTCTATCCTCGGCAAGGGGTAACGATTCTTCACTGTGATCGCGTTTAGACGCCTGTAATCAACCACTAGTCTATGATCTCCAGTCTTTTTCTTAACCAACATTATTGGGCTGGCGAAAGGTGAGTTCGACTCGCGAATAATTCCGTTGTCTAACAGTACTTTAACCATTTCATAAAAAATTGTCTTTTCTGTTTCCGGCATACGATAGGGTTGGTACACAATAGGCTCATCCGTTGTACACTTAATGTTCATTGTTACCGCATTTGTTTTTCCTAGGCTACTTGTTGATAAGGCCACACAGTCGGCGAATTCATTCAGTAATTTAATACACTCAGTCTTATAGGCGTCTTTTATTTCACCGAACACTACATCGTTTATTTTAAAAACATCGGACTCATAAGCACTGACTATTTCTTGTGAATCTTTAACTTTTAAATCGGGCAAAGTTCGTAGTATTACTTCATCATGTCGTTTTATTAGAAGGACGGTTTAAAAAGTCTCGCCCTACTATGATGTCATGTTGGAGTTTGTTGTCGGCTAAAATAATGGCATAAACTGTTGCTTCGACGCCCATTATTTGTATGTTTATTTTGACTATCACGTCGCTTATCGTGGTTGTACCCGTAAAACTGCGTATTATGGTTTTCATTCCATGGTCTAATTTTAGGCTTAATTTTTGTGCTACAGAAAGTTTCATAAGTGTGTTTGAACTTCCTGAATCTAATAGGCATTTTACCTTTAGTTTATTGACTTTAACCGTCATGATAAACGTTTTCTGTGGGCACTAAAGCTGCTTCGTTTACATTTACATTATTTGATTTGGCTATTGTATATTGTATTATATATATAGTATATATATATTGTATATAAGGGTCCTAATTTATGGCACTTTTTGCATTCTAAACGTGGTTTCGGGCAATTATTTGCCAAGTGTCCTGCTTGATGGCAATTAAAGCAGGTAGATGATGAAGTACGAGATCTTTGTTTTTCCGGTGGTCCCGAAAAGCGTCTCGACGGTTGACTTTTACCGGTCTCTTCCGTTGATTCGTACTGCCATTTTCGCACTAGTCTTTTTTTTTGTATTTATGAATAATGTAAGTATGTAATATGTAAAATAACTTTATGTTTAAATAAAAGCTCTTATAGGTACATTTGATACACTTGCGATAGTTACTAGGTAGGAAAAGAAAGAATTATAACCTAAGTAAAATTATAACTTACAATTATTATTCAGTGAACTGGTAAAGAAAAGAGTTCAGTTTTAGTTTGTGTTCTATATTAGCACAAAGATATTAATTTGGTGAGTTTTTCTCACTGAGTAGTCTTAATGTTAAAATTTAGTTAATAAGTTTTATTCCTTTACCAAATTTTATTAGAATGCAAAATGATTACATTCGTTTAAATACCATAAATAACTATGATTCTAATATTGATTAAATTTGTATTTCTTTACGATTATCTTTAACGCTGTCATGAATTTCTGCCCTTCAGTGTTCGTTTATTTATTTATGACCAAACTAGCTAGCACATTTTGTACTGTTGTGAGATTCTGCCCTTCAGTACAATAAATATTTGCGACAGGGTATTTTGTGAGATTCTGCTCTTAATGCCCATTGCACGTTCGAAATATTTAACGGAAATTATGGGAGCAGACACTTCGTGAGATTCTGCCCTTAGTGTCATTGCACGCTCAACATTATCGTCGTTATTATATGAGATTCGCCTGATATTATTTTTAATGATAATCATAAAGAAAGGATAATTAAGATAATTATTGAACAACAATATTTAAAAGAAGAACAACTACAAATATCATTATTTTATTAACAATTGTTAAGACTGTCACTGCTCTTTGCAATCTATTTATTCGCCGAAAAGTCTCGCACTGCACTATACTGTACTCTCTGTCCGTCGTTTAGCGACCGATCTCCTTATAAAGTCAATAGTCGTTCTTCTGGAAACAACTCGAGGTTTTCGCGGTCTTTCAAGGAAGAATCGATCCAGACGCGGCATGCATTCACAGCTCACCAACATGCGAACACACACACACGCGTCGCGGAGACTAGAATCTTCTCGCGAACTGCTGGATGGTTTCATTACACTGTCCCCTTCTTAAGGCATTTTCGTCCCGAAACATATTCCGCCGTTGTTTCGCAGGATCATGTCGGAATCTACAGTCGTCGCCTTTGCTGCATCCTGTCCGGGCAAAGAAGTAGCAGTCGACGGTCTTATCTTGAATGGTGAAATAAGGGTTGTAACAGCAAACCAAAATGTCCACTCCGGTGTGACGAAACAGAACTTCGATCATATTTCGGACAACTCTCCAGTCCAGTCGATCGAGTCCACATCCAAGCTTCGGGATGGCCAATTTCCTCACATCGTTGTCCAGGAAATGCTGACGAAGTTCGACAAGCCCATTCCAAAAATCTCTAGCCAACTTTCACCCCTCTCTAATGAAAATATGGTAACTCCAAGAAATGTATATTTTGTTAAAAAGAAAAAAGACGGACTTACCCTCATTAGGTATTATTTGTATTTTAGTAATGAATTACTTTTATTGAATTTCTTTAAACTAAACTTTTTGTATTTCTTTTAGATTTAGAGTTATTACGTACTGTAACAGATATTAAAGAACAACCTACAACAGTTCCTTCAGGTTTTAACAAAACTATTACTTGGGTTTGATATCATCAATAGTTTGTTATAAAAAAAATTTAATTATCATGAAATACTAAAACGAAAATGAGCTCGGGCGCCACTTTGTCAAACAAAGAAAAGAATGAATGAAACGACAACTTTATTGAGCACCGGGTAGTGCATCGGTGTTTCCTGCAGAATCCTGAAAGTCTAGAGAGCTCGAAGCTCTCTTAAAAGAAAAAACAAAAAAAACTTGAAGAGTATATTAACAAAAAAAGATCGCAAAATTTAGAAAAACATTTACAACACGTAAGCCCGCCCAAAAATATTCCCTGCGCCAGTGGTATGACTGCAGCTGGTTTTCAGGGTCACTATGGGGACTTATCAATAACGTAAGAAGGCCTGCCAAATTATATGTTGTTTCAATGACCCCCAACTCTTTAAATGTGTGATGAGCCGCCTGCAGGATTTTATCGGCCCATACAAAAATTGGTCAGGTTAGGCGAGGTCCCTTATTCTGGATGGTTACGACCATATATATCTTCACCCTGACCCTTAGTCCCAGCTTCACAGTCCTTCAGGATCCTATTGTAGGGTGGGTGAGCTGATAAAAATGACAGGAATGAAAGTTACCACAAATTGCTAAAAATAAATATAAATTAAAAAATTAAAAAGATAGTTGGCATTGAAGATGCTTAAAGGAAAAAATAGGGGAAGAAAAGGACGGATTAAGGTGAGCACAAGATCCAACAATTCACTCACTAGATACCATAAAAAATAATTATATAAAAATTGAAATAAAAAACATAAAAAAGATGTGGAAAGCTAATAAATTAATAAATAACAGAACTGCCACAAATGCCCAAAGGATGCTAAAGATAACGACAGATTTACGAAATGCCTCGTGGCAACTAAAAAATTTTGACAAAATTGTTAAAATTAATTAATAAAAATTACTAAATTTAAAAGAGTGCCTTGAGAAAATTATAAATTAAAAGAAAATATATGAAATACTTAATTTGAATAATTTTACTTGAAATATTAACAAGGAAAGAAGTTTACACCAGCACAAAAACACCAAAAAAAAAAAAAACACGAACAGAAGAACACACACACACACGTCACGTCGGTGCCAGGGATCGAGGAAGAAGACCTCGAGCACCGACCGGAAAATTTCATCTATCCCACCATCGATCACCTAGTCCTGCGAGAAGGTTGTTAGCCTTGATGATAAGACGGAAGGTCGATCAACATTAAGAAATAATCAACAAAACTGAACCAAGACAAAGACAAACTGAATCGAATTAAATAAAACTTCAGTAACGGGATTTTTCATAGAAAAAAAAAACGTTACAAGGTGAGACAGTAATATTTATTTGAATTATAAACGTAACACTTTAAGTCCAGCCATACAAAAACATTTACAACATAAAACCAGAATAATCTTTTTCTAACACTATAATAGGGTGCAGCTCCAGTTAACGTCATTTTAAAAAATCTACAGATTATTTAATTTTCAAGGTTTTGTTCATTTATGTTGTATTTATATTTTTGTAGTAATAGTTCTTTAACTATAATACTATCTAATACTCTTCATTTATAGTAAAGGTAATAATTTCTAGTAATAATTGAAAGTATTTTATAGCAGTGACAAAAATTCTACAGAAAGGCCAGCAAACACAATTACGAATGCAAGAGAGGAAAATTGCAGGTAAAAATTTCAAATAATATTATTACGTAATTTACAATATCACGTATTTTTCTATCAAACACTTTTTATTAAATTAACTTTATAACAACAACGATTCAATATCTATTTCGATAACAACAATAACTCTATAACTATTTCGCTCGTCAATCGCTTTATCTTCTCTTCTCGCTTATATCTGTCGCTCTCTTCTATCAAATACATACTGTCATAGATTAGAGAAGGTTTATAGATGGATCACTCGAGCATTCGAGTTTCAGCGCCGTCTGCCAGGTGGGCACTCAACTATTTGCCATGAATAATAAAAATGTATTTTGTTTATTTTTGTAATATTTTAATATGAAAAAGTTATAATGTAACATGTAATAACCCTTTAACAAACTAAGAATATGGGTTAAAACATGTCAAATTATAACTTCAGTAACAAAATGCGAGGGAGTAACAACAAAAATAAAAATAAAAAACTAAATTAAGATTATTTATTACATGGGACAAATAAAGTTATACAATTTACAATTATAAATAAGAAAATTAATAGAAATTACAAATTTACATACAAATGTAACAACTACAGAAATAATTAATTGGTGTTTCACGTTTTACGTTATCCTTTACTTCAGGTTAAAGTTGTTTTGGTGATATGCAATGTTTTATAAATTAAAGGTCAACACGTCTGAAAATATAAAACAACCCATTTTTGAGACCTGCCTATTCTATTGATAAATAAATATACTGTAATTATTTTCTATGTGATATTTGTATAAAACCAATCGTATAGTAAGGAAACACTTACCGAAAGTATTGGACAAGGAACTGTTTCTTTGTATTAATTTGTGTCTGCATACGTTTTCCATTTGTGTATTCTTTCCTTTTTGTTTTCGAATGATAATGGGTATCAGGTTTTCACATTTTTTCACGTTTTTCAATCGAAATAATATTTGCCGGCACCCGGCACACTTGCACTTATATTTACGTTCCAACGGATTTCCCCATTAGCCTTCAACATCTAGCTCATCTAGCTTTAACAGCATTCTTTATTAGGCAACCCACTCTACGACCTTTAAATCGCCATCTATTACGTGGGCACTCAACTATTTCACAAAATGACATACTGAACACCCGATGCATACTGTCAAACTGTCCAACGCTGTTTCTTATATAGTATTATGGACGTTTCTAGGCAACTCTCGAAACGTCCAGCAATTCTCGGACTTTCTGGAACGCGTCATAGGTTACTTCCACACAATTTTCGCAGTCGGCGCTTGTCAACGTCAGAATGACACATCTGTCACAATATGAAATGTTAAATTTTTTTTTAATTTAAAGTTTCTTAGAACAATCATTTACTATGTAGGGATTAAAAATATAATTGGTTTAAACACCTTGAATAATATTTAAATATTTTAAAACGTAATATACCTATCAAAGATACTTAAATATGTTATAGGAAATATAAAGATTTATTAGTTATTATGTGTAATTAACAATAATTTTATTAAAAAAAAATTTTTACAAGATAAAATAAAAATCTTATTTCTTTTATAGGGCCTGCACAACAGAAGAAGAAGAAATACACTTGTAAATATTCTGCAAAAATTTCCAAAATTAAAAAGGCCGCAGGAAGTTATACCATACTCTTAAAACATTACACTTGATTAATAAAAATAGGCATTTGCTGCAATATTTGATGGGTGTTAATGATGCGACTCATTTTTTTTAAGTCGCAGATGAAAAACCAAATGGTGCAACCTCAAGGTAGGAGGTTTTCTCTAACTTGTAAAATGTTTGCACTATCCTTGTACAAACAAAGTAGTAAAGCATATCGAATCTTATCAAGTTTTTTTAGTTTACCATCACGTAAGGTACAATGCAAGGTAATAAATAGAGTGCCTTTCCTTGCAGGCATAAATACTTATATATTTCGTCATTTAGAGATAGTAGTAGGTAAAATGAAAAAAATTGATAGAAATTGTATAATGACATTTGATGAAATTGCTCTGAATTATTTTTATATAATATAATATTTATAATAATTTAATAATTTATAATATAATAGTAAGCTTGATTTTGTAGAGGGATTGGTAGATTTTGGTGGAGGATGTAGAAAAAATCAGTTTGCTGATCATCACTAATGCCCACTGGTCGATGATTATTCAGAATAAAGTTAAATCATTAGGTTCAGCTCTTCTTTGAGCTAGGAACAGGGTCGGATTTCCCTTTCGTGCCGCCCTGGGCACAATAAAAAATTCAACCCCGGTACTCATGTTCTACACAAAATGGATGAGATTTCAGAATAATTTTTGGTTTTCCGCTATAAAAACTACTAATCTTTCACAAATGGGATGTTATTTATTTTAGGACTACATTCGAAAAGCGAGTATTCATAAATAAATTCCATCAAAATCGGTTGATCCATTCAAAAAACATTTTTACCGAATTATTTCGAAAAGGAATTTTATATTTGAATTCCTACTGACATTTGGACTATATAACTCAGCTATTTGTTTGGTTGATTCGTTTAAAAGATATTTCTGCCCAAACATTGAAAAAAAGTAATTTGAAACAGTTATTAAATTTTTATCCTTAAGAGCTGAATTATTTGCAAATACGTATGTTTTCGAGCTATGTGAACTCGAAATAACGAACAATTTGAGGGATGGCCTACATGGTCAACTATTTTTCAGTTTTTTTTTTATGAATACCATATATACAAGAAACGTTCTTTTTCGTATTAAAAATCATAAATTAAAATGATTTCATAATCACATATTTTTTTATATAAATATGTAAATTTATTGTATTTATTTTTAGGCTTTTTTGATAACACAAGATAAAACTCAAGCAACGAAATAAGCCGCTCTGGGCCCTGCTCTCTAATGTAAATCCAACGCTTGTTAAGAAATTGATGCACCCTAACCAGCCTTAATGTAAATCCAATAACAGACAAGTGTTTCTCTTAATAAAAATAATAAATATAAATAAATAAATTTTAAAACCTTTTTAAAAAGCAATTCACCGAGGTTAAATAAATAAGTGGCGCAGTCGTGACGGATTTCCGGGAACTCTTAAATTTCTGTGCGACCACAAGTGCGATAGGACATATTAAGAGGGAAATCACTGAACCCAAATAGGGGCAACCCTGCATCGCCAAGGTCTCCCCAACAAACTGCAAAAAGGAACAACCCTGCATCGCCAAGGTCTCCACAACAAACTTCAAAAGGATCAACCCTGCATCGCCAAGGTCTCCCCAACAAACTGCAAAAAAGGAGCAACCCTGCATCGCCAAAGTCTCCCCAACAAACTTCAAAAGGAGCAACCCTGCATTGCCAAGGTCTACCCGAACTTTAAAAAGGAGCAACCCTGCATCGCCAAGGTCTCCCAAACTTCAAAAGGAGCAACCCTGCAACGCCAAAGTCTACCCGAACTTCAAAAAGGAGCAACCCTGCATCGCCAAGGTCTCCCCAACAAACTGCAAAAAGGAGCAACCCTGCATCGCCAAGGTCTCCCCAACAAACTTCAAAAGGAGCAACCCTGCATCGCCAAGGTCTACCCGAACTTCAAAAAGGAGCAACCCTGCATCGCCAAGGTCTCCCCAACAAACTACAAAAAGGAGCAACCCTGCATCGCCAAGGTCTCCCCAACAAACTTCAAAAGGAGCAACCCTGCATTGCCAAGGTCTACCCGAACTTCAAAAAGGAGCAACCCTGCATCGCCAAGGTCTCCCCAACAAACTTCAAAAGGAGCAACCCTGCAACGCCAAGGTCTCCGAAATTCATCAAACCAACAAAAAAAAAAGAAGACGACTGTATCTGGTGGTGATCGCAATGTGGACAAAACAAACATCCCAACAACATGTGGAAATTAAAAATTTGAAAGACAATCCTGAAATTTTACCACTAAGGTTAGGAAACGCAAAGGTACAGATTACACACCACACCTTTATACACAATTTTCATTAAGAACCACTAAAGAATAATATGAATAATTTGGATAAATATTGTAGCGACCAGTGACACCGTACGTGTGTGCGATAAAAATTTGTTCATGTACTTCTTATTGCTAAGATGTTTACGGTGTAGTCACCGCGTGCGGCTCCTTTATCATAAGCGACTACAAGCTATAAATCTTTCTCCTGCGACAAGTAACAAGATCAATTCTGTGAATTATTGACGACTTTCTAATTATAACTCATCATTCGAGAACCATCAGGATTTCCTTTTCGAATCATCTAGAAAGTTCGAAAGGTGTATTTAAAGGGGTCATCTTTGGACCGAGTACAGTGGTTGTGATAAAGCATCAGTGCGCGAAACAAACCGATAAATAATAGACTAAAGTTTAAAAAAAATTTTTTTATATAAATAAGAGAATTGTTCTAATAAAAATAGTAGTTTTAAGTTAGTGTTAAGTGTTAAATAAATAATTGTTTAAATAAATATCTTTGACTAGAAAATTCGTTACAATTGGTGTCAGGTGTGGGGTCTGCGAATCGACCTCCAGAGAATTTTCTAGTGTAATAAAAGTACAAAATAAATAAAAATACCAAAAAATTTGATCGAGTTGAAAGTCGCCGAATTGAAAAGCGAACTGGAAGAGCGAGACGAAGATACGTCTGGTACTAAGAACATCGTACAGAAGCGGTTCGAGGAGGCTTTGATACAAGAAGGCTTCGATCCCAGCACGTATGAATTTGAGGACGAATTTGAAAAGAAATTGGGAAGTAGCCATAGAACCTGGCAGGAAATGGCTGTCAAGTCAACAGAAGTAAAATCGTTGTGGGCCCAATGGGACTCCATTGAAGAAGATGGTCTCCTACAGCGCGTGGTCGAGACTCAAGATGGCACCGAAAGTAGACGGCAGCTAGTGATACCGAGAAGCTTGGTAAAGGAAGTCCTGCAGTGCCTCCATGACGACCCTTCGGGAGGACATTTTGGTGTAAAGAAGACCCTTGGCAAAGTACGAGAACGATTTTACTGGATCAATTGCCAGAAAGACGTGGAAGATTAGTGCAGAAAATGTACGACGTGCGCCGCCAGTAAGGGACCTCAGAAGCGACAGCGTGCTCCTATGCCGCAGTATAACGTCGACAGCCCATTTGAGAGAATTGCCATATATGTTACCGGACCATTCCCAGAATATGAAAATGGAAATAAGTACATCGTAGTGACAATGAACTACTTCACGAAATGGGTTGAAGCGTACGCCCTTCCAGACCAGACGGCAACTACAGTGGCAGAAACGCACGTGAAAGAGTTAATCAGCCGATTCGGAGCACCACTGGAGCTGCATTCCGACCAAGGACGAAATTTCGAGTCAGCCATATTTCAGGACATCTGTAAGACATTGGGCATTCACAATACTCGTACTACAGCCCTACATCCCCAATCAGACGGCATGGTAGAACGGATGAACAGGACCATGAAAAAGTACATGTCTAAAATGGTCTCCAAACATCAGCGAGACTGGGATCGTTATCTGCCATTGTTCCTTTTGGCATACCAATCTTCCATACATGAAACCACTGGACAAACACCAGCAAGGGTACTGTTCGGCCGAGAGTTGCGACTACCATGCGATTTAAAGTTCGGATGCAAACCTGGAGGCTGGAGAAGATTACGCCAGTGAACTCCGCAGACGACTAGATGAGATCCATGACGACATACGCCCCCATATGCAGATAGCCAGTGACCGGATGAAAGACGCATATTACATTAAGGCCACTGATGGAGGATGGCATAAAGAAGATTTGGTGCGGCTTTATAATCCGAAGCGTTAAAGGGGTCTTTCGCCAATGCTGCAACAAGACTGGAAAGCCCCGTATAAAGTTGTCAAACGAATCAACGACGTAATTTACCGAATTAGACGTACTCCTAATGGTAAACCAAGAGTAGTCCACTTCAACCAACTGGCTCCATATGCTGGGGACAACCACGAAGAAGCTCGAGTCAGAGTCGTGCAGACTCGTTCGTCAGAGCCCCAGTACGAAGAATTTATGGCTGAACAGAGCTTACACCGTAAAGCCCGATTTGGAGTCACCACCGAAGTTCAGCAGGATCTATTCGCCGTCCCGAAGGAATACTCGCTGGCCCATTGTGTGGCAAGGGATTTGGACATGAGCCGTGGGATTGCCACGGTCTTTCGGAAGAAGTTTGGGCGACTACCGATGCTACTCAACCAAGTCAAAGATGGAAGAAAAGTATTACAGTTACTCGATGGGACGCGATCCATCTTCTATCTAGTCACCGAAAGCAAGTGGTCGGAGAAGCCTGCCTACCAGTCCTTATGGGACTCCCTGATAGAACTAAGAGAGCAATTGCTGCACGCTAACATCCTGAAGCTAGCAATACCGAGGATCGGATGTGGACTCAATGGGCTGGATTGGAGGGTGGTCAGAAACATGCTGGAGGTTTTGTTCCGATACACGGGAATAGAAATCTTGGTGTGCGCCGGAAACCCACGACGAGGGCCGTCATCACTGAAGACAGTCGACTGCTACTTCCACCTGACAACCGGATGCCGAAGCGGATCCACCTGCAAGTACCGGCATGATCCTCTGAGGGAACGGCAGAATGTGATCCGGGGCGGATCACCCTTAAGAAGGGGGTAGTGTAGCGACCAGTGACACCGTACGTGTGTGCGATAACAATTTGTTCATGTACTTCTTATTGCTAAGATGTTTACGGTGTAGTCACCGCGTGCGGCTCCTTTATCATAAGCGACTACAAGCTATAAATCTTTCTCCTGCGACAAGTAACAAGATCAATTCTGTGAATTATTGACGACTTTCTAATTATAACTCATCATTCGAGAACCATCAGGATTTCCTTTTCGAATCATCTAGAAAGTTCGAAAGGTGTATTTAAAGGGGTCATCTTTGGACCGAGTACAGTGGTTGTGATAAAGCATCAGTGCGCGAAACAAACCGATAAATAATAGACTAAAGTTTAAAAAAAATTTTTTTATATAAATAAGAGAATTGTTCTAATATAAATAGTAGTTTTAAGTTAGTGTTAAGTGTTAAATAAATAATTGTTTAAATAAATATCTTTGACTAGAAAATTCGTTACAATATATAAATATACTTTCGTTAAAAACACACTCCAGGGAAAACATTCCTATAATGCGTAGATTAAAACAAAGATACACACATTAAAAATCACAACTTACACTAATACACCCAGATATATTTAAGACGATGCGTAATAAAAGAGGTTTAATTAATACTCTCGGAACGGTTTTTAAATTCGTTTCCGGAACATTGAACGCAAAATGATGGCGAACGTTATGATAACGTAATTAATGCTTTAAAAGTAAATTAAGAAAATATAATAGCACGTTTTAATAAACAAATATCAATAAAAAAATATGTAATTGAAAGTTATGAATTAGTCCTAAAGAACATTTCGCATAATTTCATAGAAGTAGAAAATACAATTAATTTAGTACGGGAACAAGAAACAATTTTAAAAATCAAATAGTATAATTACTTCCTACAGAACCAATAATACTTTATCTAAATACATAAAACATAATAAAGATAAGTCTAATAAAAAATCAAAATCTGGAGATTATTTACTGGAATGCGCAGACTGTGATCAAGTTTATGTGGGACAAACTGGTAGATCCTTCAAACAAAGGATTAGTGAACATAGGAGAAGCTACACCAATGGGAATACGCAGAACATTTAATAAACGAAAAACATAATTTTAATGATAATTTTAGGATGTTAAAAGAATTGCCAAAAAGTCACAAACTAAACATAGCTGAAAGTTTTTATATTAATAAATACAATAAATTAAAAATTTTACTTAACGATCAAACTGATGTAAATAATTCTCCGTTACTAAATTTGAATCTTTCTTCAAAAACTTAAAGTTTAACCCACCCCTCCTTTAGATGTTACCCACCCCGTTAAATTAAGCGTGTAGTATTTAAGCCTATTTTGTAAAGTTTTATTCAGACCATCTTCACCTGAAGAAGCCAATGTGTTGGTGAAACAATTGTTGTGTAACAATTAAAATTTTTTTGAAACTTTTCTTCTGTGCTATTTATTTATATAATTAATGAACAACAAATTTCTCAAATGAAAGAAAGCATAGCAAAATTTAATGACCCGACTATACATTACATTCAGATGATAATATTTTATTTACAGAGACAATTTCTGTGGAATTTTATATTAATTGCAATTATACTGTCTTTCTACTTCATGTACCAATTCTTGATAACATACAGCTTAGTTTATACTATTTATATTCCATACCAACACATAATGATACCATAATCATATCGCCTACACCGTATGCAGCAATTGCTGACCACAGCATTTATTACCTAAAGGAAAGATGTGATTTTATAATACAACAACAGTGTTTTTGTTCTTTAAGACAGATAGAGAAAAATTATCAACAGGACAATTGTATCAAAAACTTGTTAAAAGTGCAACAAACCCCAATGTGTAAAAATATACCAGTGAAAGTGAATGACCTTTTAGTGGAAAGCATCAACCACGAAAAGTATCTTATAATAGTCCCAAAGGAGACGCTAGTTCACATAAAATGCGGTACTGAAGAAGTACTATAAACTACAGGCCATGTTTTTGATCACATTGCCATTTTCTTGTTCATTTATCACGAGAGAATTTCAATATATTAATTTAGAGCAGAATTTAAATGAAGACCCTGTATATTTGCCATTTTTAACGGATGCCATAGCTAATGTGGATCCAATTCAATTAAATTTAAAATCAATTGGCTTAGACCAATTATCAAAATTAACGTTGCAAATTAATGAACCTTTGGAATATGTTATGGGAACTAGTACAGTCTGGACAAATAGTTTTAGTATTTGTATTATTATAACATTATGTGTATTTTTAGACATAGGCATGTTAAACTTATTATTAATTAATAATAAATGTTTCACAGGAAGATTTAGCAAATCCTCCTTCACTATTAAGAAATTATGTCATCTGTGAAAAATATTTCCAACCACAGTGTATAACAGTGCCAGGAAGATTAAGGAGATTTTCTGTTCCAACATTATTTTTACCAAGGAATTAATAGCATGCATTACATACTTGTAATTAAAATAACTGTAAAAATGCTTATAGATTATACCATCAGAAAGGGTGAAGACCATGTCTAAGGTGAAGACCCATCAGTAATTAATTTTTCTTTTGATGGTTCTGATGAGAGAACACAAACGACTCCTGAGAGAAAGAAAAGTAGTAAGTACCTATAAGTTTTACATGTTTTTTTTTATTGTATTTTATTTACAATTACTGAAGAGGCAGTGGCTGGTCCATGTAGCCAACTTTCATCTCTCTCTAATGTAAAGATTGTAACTCCAAGAAAAGTATATTTTGGTACAAGATGTAACGTTTTTTTTTTTCTACGAAAAGTACCGTTACGATAATTTAACGTATTTCTGTTCAGTTTGTCTTTATCTTGGTTCAGTGGTATTGATTTCTTCCTAATTTTGATCGACCTTCCGTCTTATTACCAAGGCTAACAACTTTGCGCAGGTTACGTAATCGATGATAGGATCGTTGAATTTTTCCGGTCGGTGCTGATTGTGTGTGATTTCTTGTTGGTGTTTTGTACTTCTAATTTATCTAATTTTATCTTTTTAATCCTTTGGACCTTTCTGGCTAATTTTGTAATTTATTAATCAATTTAACTTTTCACGCCTTATTTTTAGAAATTTTCAATTTTTTAAATATATTTCTTGTGGTGTCTAGTGAGTGTTTGCGTGAATCTTTTGCGTTTTGTTCTGACCTCGACAGAGACTCACCTGCACCCTTCCTTTTCTTCCCCTGTTTTTTTAGGCATCTTCAATGCCGAAAATTTTTAACTTTTCTTTAATATTCTTTGTTTTAGGATAATTTTCATATTTTTTATTCATAATATTTGTCAGCCCATCCAGACCCTCAGTAGGTTCCCGACGGACTGTAAAGCTGGGACTACGGGTTGGGGCGAAGACTTCTGGAGGACACTCTACCAGGCCAGGGGATTATTTTAAAATCAGTCGGGCCAACTCTGGAGAAATATGAAGGTTGGTCCCCAAATATTTACCAAACTATTGTCTGGCCCCCTCTTGCATATTAAAAGTCCCCTCTACACCCGGAGCCAAGCTGCAGTCCTAGCAGTGGCGAAGGGAACACTTTTGGGTGGGCTTGTTCTTTTTAAGTTTTCTTTCTCTTGTAAGTTTTTTTTAATATACTCTTCAAGTTCTTTTGTTTTTTTTAGAGCTTCGAGCTCTCACAGCACCAGGGTCCTTCAGGAACCACCACTGCTCTACCCGGAGCATAGTCACTTTTTCTTTGTTTGCGGCGCCCGAGCATATTTTACATAAATTCAATTAAATTCATTTTTGTTATCACTAACTATTATTATTTTAAACAATAAGAAATAGTTTTGTTAAATAGAAAAAAGACGGACTTACCCTCATTAGGTATTATTTGTATTTTAGTAATGAATTACTTTTATTGAACTTCTTTAAACTAAAATTTTTGTATTTCTTTTAGATTTAGAGTTATTACGTACTGTAACAGGTATTAAAGAACAACCTACAACAGTTCCTTCAGGTGAGACAGTAATATTTATTTGAATTATAAACATAACACTTTAGGTCCAGCCATACAAAAACATTTACAACATAAAACCAGAATAATCTTTTTCTAACACTATAATAGGGTGCAGCTCCAGTTAACGTCATTTTAAAAAATCAACAGATATTTAATTTTCAAGGTTTTGTTCATTTATGCTGTATTTATATTTTTATAGTAATAGTTCTTTAACTACAATACTATCTAATACTCTTCACAGGGCCGGCGAAAGGCTAGTTTAACGCCCGTGCGAAAGGCAAATTTTCCGCCCCCTCCCCCCTCGATTTGATGAAACACATATTTTTTAAATTTTTTTTGCAATAACTGTTATGTGGAATCAATTTACAAAGTTAAAATGAAAATACTCAAAGAAAAACTAATACGTTACTATATTCACTTTCATAATCGTGAATCGTGTGTAAATTAAAATACAAAAGAACAGAAGAAAATTATTTATTAAATATTAAAAAAACTAATGACACTTAAAGTTATAAACATCTAAAACATTATATGCGATGGCGACTGGCGGCGCCTTTTATTCCCCAATAAAATAACAGCGCTTGGGCTTGCTTATCTTCTGACCGACCGGCGCGGCAACGACACCTTTCTTTGTCAATAAAATAATACCGCCCATCTGTTCACAAATACACAAATAAACTGATTGATATATTATGCACTTAGTATTAAATAATTTTACACATTTTGTTGTGCTCTAGTTTATTATTTATATTAGACACTTTTAGTTCTTGCCAGTTTTTTATTAACTATCTCTTGATTTGGCGCCCCTAGATGTTGGCGCCCGTGCGGGCGCACGGTTCGCACGGGCCTTCCGCCGGCCCTGACTCTTCATTTATAGTAAAGTTAATATTTTCTAGTAATAATTGAAATTATTTTATAGCAGTGACAAAGATTCTACAGAAAGGCCAGCAAACACAATTACGAATGCAAGAGAGGAAAATTGCAGGTAAAAATTTCAATTTAATATGAATTTTTTCTTTAAATTTATAGTTTCTTACTTTAAACAATCATTTTCTGTGTATGGATTAAAAATATAATTGGTTTAAACACATTCAATTATATTTAAATATTTTAAAATATAAAGATTTATTAGGTATTATGTGTAATTAACAATAATTTTATAAAAAACAAATTTTACAAGATAAAATAAAAATCTTATTTCTTTTATAGGGCCTGCACAACAGAAGAAGAATAAATACATTTGTAAATATTCAGCAGTTTCTGCAAAAATTTCCAAAATTAAAAAGGCCGCAGGAAGTTATACCATACTCTTAAAACATTACACTTGATTAATAAAAATAGGCATTTGCTGCAATATTTGAGGGGTGTCAATGATGTGACTCAATTTTTTTAAGTCGCAGATGAAAAACCAAATGGTGCAACCTCAAGGTAGGAGGTTTTCTCTAACTGATAAAATTTTTGCACTGTCCTTGTACAAACAAAGTAGTAAAGCATATCGAATTCTATCAAGTTTTTTTAGTTTACCATCACGTAAGGTACAAAGCAAGGTAATAAATAGAGTGCCTTTCCTTGCAGGCATAAATACTCATAT
The DNA here is from genome assembly GCA_029378335.1 of Agrilus mali. NCBI lineage: Eukaryota > Metazoa > Arthropoda > Insecta > Coleoptera > Buprestidae > Agrilus > Agrilus mali. The sequence goes on along the minus strand of CM055657.1, from coordinate 8,620,806 downwards.
ATTTTGTCATTTAGAGATAGTGGTAGGTAAAATGAAAAACATTGATAGAAATTGTATAATGACGTTTGATGAAATTGCTCTGAATTATTTTTATATAATTTAATAATTTATAATATAATAGTAAGTTTGATTTAGTTAGAGGGATTGGTAGATTTTGGTGGAGGATGTAAAAAAAGCAGTTTGCTGATCATGCACTAGTACTCATGGTAAAAGATATCAGAAGTGGCTGGAAACAACCTATATTTTTCGGATTCTCTGAAGGTACCGTTCTAACAGTTGATTTGGTGCGGCTTATAAAGGAAATTGTGCTACAACTTGATAGGGTTGGCTTAATCGAAGTTGCATCAATATGTGATCAAGGTGCCACAAACAGAGCTACAATCAATATCTTACTTCGAAACAGGAAAGCAGAGTGTCTTCGACGTGCTATTGATTGTAGATGTCATGGCTATGTAATCGATAATCAGGAGATTGTTCATATATTTGATCCATCACATCAAATAAAAGGTGTGAGGAACAGCCTCCTGATAAAAGATTTGCATTTTTTAAGCAAGATAATGTAGAGAAGGTAGCAAATTGGTCACATATTGTTCAACTCTATGAAATTGATCAGCGGCAAGGTCCTTTTAGGCAGTGCTACAAATTAACTGATGAACATGTGTTGCCAAACAGAATCCGAAAAATGAAGGTAAAAATGGCAACACAAGTGTTTAGCCGTACTGTTGCCTCTACCGTGTATAGTAGAGCATCTGCCAGCGCTGATTTAGCTACATCTTCTAAATTTTATTTTAATCCGGCAGCTACCGACACAGCCGATCTCCTGCTATTTTTCGATGAACTATTTGATAGTGTAAATGGCTCTAAGGTTGATCCTCCTCCTGTAGTGCAGTGCAGAAAAACTCTAATCATATTGTTACGTAATTTACAATTTTACGTATTTTCTCTCCCAACACTTTTTATTAAATCAACTATAACACAACTATACGATAACTATTTTGATAACAACAACAACTCAATAACTATTTCGCTTGTCAATCGCTTTCTTCTCTTCTCGCTTATATCAGTCGCTCTCTTCTATCGAATACTCTCAAACTGTCCAACGCTGTTCCTTATATAGTATTATGGACGTTTCTAGGCAACTCTCGAAACGTCCAGCAACTCTCGGACTTTCTGGAACGCGTCATAGGTTACTTCCACACAAGTTTCGCAGTCGGCGCTTGTCAACGTCAGAATGACACATCTGTCACACTGCCCCCCCTCTAGCGCTGATCGTCCCGATCAGTTTCTTCCACTGTGTATGGAGCCAACCGGTCGAGGTGTACAACTTTCATCTTGGATTTGGGGCCTCGTTGTATCCTGTAGACGACATCGTTTATCCGGGTAATCACTTTGTACGGGCCCTCCCAATTCCGTTGTAATTTAGGGCACCTTCCTTTCTTGCGAACTGGGTTATAGAGCCATACACGATCGCCCACCCTGAATCCAGTGGAATTCGCTCGCTGATCGTAGCGGGTCTTCATCCGGTCACTTTCGAATTTAATTCTTGTTCTGACGGCTTTATGGATGGTGTTAAGCCGCTCGCGTAGTTTAGACACATAATCGTCCGTGGACAGCGAAGAATCTTCAGGTCGACCAAACATTAGATCAGCAGGTAGTCTCAGTTCTTTCCCGAATAGCACGCAGGAGGGTGTCTGTCCGGTGGTCTCGTGTATGGATGTCCTATAGGCCAGAAGGAATAAGGGAATGTGGCGATCCCAGTCGGTCTGATGATCGTTCACGAACATCCTCAGGTTGTTTTCTATAGTCGCATTAAATCGCTCTACCATGCCATCAGACCGAGGATGCATCGGAGTCGTTCTAGTTTTCCTTATTCCCATCAATTCACACACTCGTTGGAATATTTCTGATTCAAAATTTCGGCCCTGGTCAGTATGAATTTCCATAGGAACTCCATATCGGCTGATCCAGTTGTTTATTATTGCCTCCGCCACGGTGGTTGCATCCTGGTTGGAGATTGCATAGGCTTCCGGCCACTTGCTGAAGTAATCCATCACAACGAGGATGTAGCGGTTGCCATCTTCAGTTCGGGGAAAGGGACCAGCGATATCCATGGCTATTCTTTCGAATGGCGCTCCGACGTTATACTGGTGCATTTTTCCTCGTGTTCTGGTTCTCGGACCTTTGTTGGAAGCACATACTTCGCATCTTCTACACCAGTCTTCCACATCCAATCTAGCATTCACCCAGTAATACCGTTCACGTAGTTTCTCTAAGGTCTTCTTCACACCAAAATGTCCACCTCCAGTCCCAGCATGCAGCTCTTTTATTACTTCTTTCGTCTTTTTCTTGGGCAATACAACTTGTAATCGCTTCTTGGTCCCGTCCGGACTTTCCCAGATTCTTTTAAGGACTCCATTCTCGAGCTTTAAGGAATCCCATTTGGCCCAATAACATTTCGTCGTAGTACTCAGGGGGCTTACATCCGCCCACGTTGGTCGAGATTCTCCTGCCTCCTTCCATTTCACGATGGGTCCAAGGTCATCATCGGTTCGCTGTTCCTCAATCAACACTGTATCTTCCCAATTCTCTTGTTTCTTCACGGTGGTATGTAGGCATGGAACTTGGTCTAACCCTTCTTTTCTTTCCACAGAAGAACAATGTTTGCAATTCCGTGGGCATGGTCGTCTTGATAAGGCGTCGGCATTACCATGGTGTTTTCCTGGCCGATGTTCAATTTTGAAATTGTACTCTTGTAAACGCTGTAACCATCTGGCCACCTGTCCTTCAGGGTTTCGGAATTGCAGCAACCATTTAAGAGAAGAGTGGTCAGTTCTCAGCAGGAATTCTCGCCCATATAGATATTTGTGGAAATGTTCTATAGTTTTCACCGCGGCCAATAGTTCTCGGCGGGTCACACAATAGTTCTTCTCGGGCTTTGACAGTGTCTTGCTAAAATATGCGATTACTCTTTCTTTGCCTTCTTGAACTTGAGAAAGAACCCCTCCAATACCCACATTGCTCGCATCGGTGTCGACTATGAATGGTTTTCCAAATTCGGGGTAAGTCAAAATCGGGGTGTTAGATAACTTATTTTTAAGAACTTCAAAAGCTTCTTGACAAGTGTTCGTCCAATCAAAAGGCACTCCATTCTCGGTAAGTCTGTGCAAGGGGCGAGCCACATCCGCAAATCCCTTCACGAATCTTCTATAGTACGAACATAATCCTAAGAAACTCCTCAATTCATGCTGGTTCGTTGGTTGCGGCCATTTACGAACTGCCTCGGTCTTGTCAGGATCTGTACCAACGTCTTTACTTGATATGACATGGCCTAGATATTACACTTCAGTTCTAAACAACGCACACTTTTTGGGATTTAATTTTAGTTTTGCTGCTGTGAATTTCTGAAGTACTCTGCTTAGATTGGCGAGATGGTCTTCAAACGTTCGTCCAAACACAATGACATCATCCAAATAGACCAAGCAGATTTCCCAATTCAATCCTTGTAAAATTGTCTCCATTAATCTTTCAAAGGTAGCTGGTGCGTTGCATAGACCGAAGGGCATTACATTGAATTGCCAGAGACCGTTCCCAGTAGTAAACGCAGTCTTTTCCTTGTCTTCAGGATGTACTTCGACTTGCCAATATCCGCTCTTTAGGTCCAACGTCGAGAACCATTTAATTTCACTGGACAGACAATCTAACGTGTCGTCGATTCGTGGCAAAGGATAGCTGTCTTTATGTGTTACTTCATTTAATCGTCGATAATCAACACAGAATCTCGTTGATCCGTCCTTCTTACGTACCAAAACGATAGGGGACGTCCATGGACTTATCGATGGTTCTATTATCCCTTTCTCGCGCATGTCCTTAATCAATGAATCGACTTCTTCTCGTTTGGCCCATGGTACTCGTCTGGGTGGCTGTTTGATTGGTCTTGCATCTCCTGTGTTGATTCGGTGGTACGCTAAATTGGTTCTTCCATTATCGCTGTCATCAATCGCAAAGACGTTCTTGTTAGTTCGAATTAGGTGTTCTAGCTTTCGAGTTTCCTCTTCAGTAAGATGTTCAGTTGCCTTGTTGATTAATTCTTGTAATGCTTCTGGCAGCTTCTTGTTTTCTTCCCTCTGTTCTCTAATTTGGTCCAAATGATTGATGGTGGTAACTGGTTCTAATGTCCCTATTGGTGTTCCTTTCGTAAGTTTTTGTTCAAAGCCTTTCAGATTGGCAACTCTGACTGGAATCGTGGTCGAGCCGGTTTGTACCACAGTTCTTCCGACAAGGATGGCCTTATGCCTCAATTCTTCGTTGTCTTGCTCTATGACTCCAGTAATTTCATAAGGGACATTGTCCTCTATTGTAATTCGGGCAACAGCTTCGGAGTGTCCAGGTAAAACTTGGTCTTCAGCAACGACGACCCGTAGTGTTCGCTGATCAGTCCCATTTCTTTGTAGTGGCAGTTCTTGATCTCCTATTCGTAAACATTTTGTGCCCATGTCTAGCTGGATTCGGTGTCTCTCCATGAAGTCGAGTCCCAAAATGATGTCGTCGGTGATATCGGCCACCAGCACTTGTTGGTACAGGCTTGCGTCTCCAAGACCGATCACCACTTCGCATTCTCCATGAAACGATGTTGTTTCCCCTGTCGCAGTTGTTAAGACAGCATTTATGGTTAGCGGTCGAATTCTCCATTTACCGATTATTTGAGGGTTAACTATCGTTCTTGATGCGCCGGTATCCACTATCAGTTTTAATTTCCTGCCGTCCACAAAACCATCCACAGTAAGTGAATTATCGGTGGTTGCTTTCGATACGGAGATGATGATTGGGGCTTGGGGACGCAAAGCCGACTTTCGCCCCGTAAGGCCGGCTATTCTTAGTTTCCCTGCTTGCTTCCTTTGGCGGCTGACGTCTGTCTTCTTCCAGATGGACAGCCGCTGCTCAAGTGCCCCGTACCTCCGCAATTCCAGCAAGTAAATTCTCTCTTTCTTTTGGGACAATCTCGTGAAAGATGACCCTGTTTGTGGCAAGTCCAACAGCGTGGGCGCTCACTCATCTCTTCTTTCGGTTTTGGAGACATTACTTCTTTAGCTATTTTTACAACTTCTTGTCGAAATAACTCGCTGTCCTCATCAAAATTGAACCCAATCTGTCGAATTCTAACATGTCCTTTGGATGCTTGTTTGGCTGCTTCATATTCCAGTGCGTGCGACAAAGCTTCGCCTGCAGTTTTATGTCGAGACATGCGCAGGGCTTGCTGTATTTCGACATCTCGCACTCCATCGACAAACATTTGAGTGGACAGTTGGTCTGTAAAGTCTTGAGGGGCACTAGGATAAGCCAACCGCACAAGCCTTTCGACGTCCGCTTCGAATTGCTGGAGGCTTTCGCTGCTACGTTGATAGCGACTTTTTAACTGCGCCTGGTACATTTGTTGTAGGTGTTTATCACCATAGCGCATCTCCAATCGATCCACCAGAATTTTAAAATCGTTTTGTTGCATTTCAGGTACACCTTGCAAAACGTCGAGAGCTTCCCCACGTAGCGCTATGATTAGGGCAGTGGCTTTCTCCACCTCATTCCACTCATTTGTCTTGGCAGCAGCGTCAAATTGTTTAAGATAGACTGACCAACAAATCTTCCCATCAAATGTTGGTGGTTTTATTCTCGACATTCTTACACTTCCTTCTTCGCTTTTCTTTAGTATTGGGTATTCTTGAACGTTCAGATTGGCCTTCATTTCGTCTAATTCCTTTTGAAACTTTTTGTGCACGGCCTTCAACTCTTCTTGAACTTCTGCTCTTACTTCCTTTAAGTCTTCTTGAACTTCTACTCTAACTTCCTTTAACTCTTCTTGAACTTCTTTTAACTCTTCCTGAACTTCTACTCTTACTTCCTTTAACTCTTCTTGAACTTCAACTCTCACTTCCTTCAACTCTTCTTGAACTACTACTCTTACTTCCTTTAACTCTTCTTGAACTTTAACTCTTACTTCCTTTAACTCTTCTTTCAGTCCTTCTTGCTCAATTTTTATTGTTCTCAAATCTTCGATCAATTTATCTTGACCTGCCTTAATTTCTTCCTTCATTTCATCCTTGCCAGCTTTAATTTCTTCTTTCATTTCATCCTTGCCTGCTTTAATTTCTTCTTTCATTTCTACCTTCATTTCATCCTGGCCTGCCTTCATTTCTTTAAGCATTTCCATCAAAATTTTCATTTGCTCTTCCATTTTTGCCGCTTGACTTCTTGTTAGTGGCATAAATCCCACTCCTGACACCAATTGTTACGTAATTTACAATTTTACGTATTTTCTCTCCCAACACTTTTTATTAAATCAACTATAACACAACTATACGATAACTATTTTGATAACAACAACAACTCAATAACTATTTCGCTTGTCAATCGCTTTTCTTCTCTTCGAACTTATCTCTGTCGCTCTCTTCTATCGAATACTACTAAACTGTCCAACGCTGTTCCTTATATAATATTATGGACGTTTCTAGGCAACTCTCGAAACGTCCAGCAACTCTCGGACTTTCTGGAACGCGTCATAGGTTACTTCCACACAAGTTTCGCAGTCGGCGCTTGTCAACGTCAGAATGACACATCTGTCACACTATTCAGTTTTGGCAGTCTTCTATTTCTATTCTTCAGTCTATGTATTTTATCTCCAATGGTACTAAATCTCAAATTCCTTCTCTGAAAAATTGGATTTTCGCTTTGCAAAGTTTAATTTATTTATGGAAAAAATTAAAACATTCATTTCGGTCTTTATCTCCTAGAAATTTTATTCAAGATCGTTTGAAGAACTTTGTTTCACAAATTAAAAATCATTCTGTTCGAAATCCTACTTGTTCTTCATTTATTAATTCTTTTAAGACTATTTTGATTAATAGTTTTCCTTCACCACGATCTGCAGAAACTAACTGTGAGGAAAATGAATCAGGGAAACCTTTAACTAATCCTTAATTTAAATATTTTGTCGAAGAATCTCAGGAGGTGGTTTTATGTCCTGACGTTTCAAGGGCTTTGCTACACCTTACGTTGCAGGTTTTGTAGCAAAAAAGCTTTTTGACTTATTTTCCTGTAATGGTTGCTGCAATTACCGGAAAATTTGTACATACGGCTTAAAGAAAATGAGGGTCATCAATTGCTACATCCCTCTAGTAAATTTATTTTCATTGTAACGGAAATTACAATGAAAATATTGCAAATTTTGCCTTCTTTATTATATCAAAGTAATGTGAAAAAGAAAGTGCTTCAACATGTCCAACAGCATGGTGTTGACTTCCTGTGTCCTTTACATAGAAGTAAGGAAATTGAGGTGCTGCTAGTTTTATTTAAAATTGTTTTATATAATTATTTAAAAAAAAAACTAATTTAATATTAAAAGGGGAGTTAAGGGGTGACAATTCCCTCTTTAGAATTGCTACTGAAATTTTTTTAAAAAGTCGTAAAAGTAAGTTGGCTTGTAATTATTCCTTTATTTATTTATTTATTTATGTATTTATTTATTTATATTTATTTATTTATATAATTATTGATTAATCAAAGTTATGAAGTTATTTACTTTAATATGTAGAATATAGTATAATTATTTTCGTATTTTTCCTTTGTTTCGATCATTTTCAATTTTGTATTTTTTATTTTAATTATAATACATCAAAAACCTATTTTGTTTCTTTTTTTTTATCTTAAAAAAAGAAATTAAACAAACCCGTCGTGCTCTAAATTTTAAATTTTCTGCCATATATCAAAGTTCTACTGATTGTTAGATGCCGCTAAAAACGTCCCGTATGACCTTCTTGACATTTGCTACAGTGGGCAGCACAAGCTCCCGATCTATTTTGTCTATCTATGGTCTCTGATGATTGATGATGTCCATGATGTCATTCTGTTGTTGAACGTTGTGCGAAGTAGAACTCAAAAATTTTTAAAAATATGGTTGGAAAAAATGTGAGGAAACCGGCAGTTCCGAAGTCTCGTTTGGGGAAATTTAGGGCGGGTGCTGTAAGTAGAATGAAATATTTATTGAAATTTTTTGTATCAATAATGGAATTTTTTAAAAAATTACGTTTTGTTTGCAGTATGAAATTGTTGGAGTCGTAACGACTATTGCAGCGTTATCCGTTGCTACAACCACCACCACTATAGCAACGGGTAGGAAGAAGCTGGGAATTCGGCGGAAAAGTGTGGCGACGACGTCTCCGACGTGGAGCGGTTTGGGGACGACGTCCACTACAAGAACGGCGACCCTGGCAGAAACGCTGACGACGACGATGACTCCAACATTACAACAAAATGAAGGCTTGGTGGAAAAAGGTACATGTGCCACCGATGTAACGATGTCTCTACCAATATCACCTCTGCCCGACACCTCCATGACGCTATCGCAGGAAATGGAGAGTTTAGAACGCGTCATGGAAAGTGCTATGGTAAGTGCCCATCGCGTGCAAGAAATGATGACGGCACTGACGTCAGCTTGGGAGAGGAAGCGCGATGCTCGCCGTAAGGTGAGCACAGAGCTCGCCCAACTCCGAAAGCGCAAGACTCTTCTTGAAGACGAGCTAGCTCGACATGAGGCCGAGCTAGCTCGTAATAAGGCCGAGGCAGCTCGACTTGAGGCCGAGGCAGCTCGACTTGAGGCCGAGTCAGCTCGACTTGAGGACGAGGCAGCTCGTCTTCAAGGAAAAGTCCTGCATTTGACGGAAGAAGAGACGCAGCAAGTGGAAGAAGATAGGTTGCGTCTCGAAGACGTCCCAGGGCATGAGGTGTAGTAGTAATTACTCTCGTAAAAAATAAAGTTTTGTGTTTTGTTTTAGTTTCACTTAAGAAATGTTACGAAAATGCATGTGGCGAATTAGGGTTCGGCCGATCCAAGTGGCTAAGATCGCGTTATATTTATGATTTGTCATTCCCACATTTTTTTTTTTTAATATTACAGATCAAGTAAGAAAAATTGTCATATAATGTATCTAATATTAAGTTAACTAAAGATTAAAATGTTATTTCAATACATTATTAATACATAAAATATTGTTTTAAGGGATTGGCTTATGTGGGCTAGGTTACGGTGTGTAAAAATTCCCCCGTTTCCCCATTGGTGGTTATCATTTTATTAATATTTACATTATGAATATGAATTTTTATCAAAACGCATACAAACTTAATAAATAATATTTTATTTAAAATTAACTTCAAAAAGAGGAGGTAGTCTGTAAAAGAAAACTTTTTCTTAACTTCAAATTATGAAGTAGTGTAGGTACTTCTCAAATATTCAAATTTAAAATAATTGAAAAATTCTCGTGTCTTATGTTGGGAATATTACACTGTAAATGTACAAAATACAATTGTAAATCTATCAGAAAAAATACATCTTTATTGTTTTTTCTTTGTTTATTTAGCAATTTATTGGTAAAATATCCTATTTACTACAACTCTTTTATTTATTTACTTTCTAAACAGCCCTATTCATCATCTTCCATTTATCGTTTTAAACGACCAAAATTGTATTATATTATGAAAAGGAGAAAAAATTTTTGTAAATTGTAGTTAAGTTTATTAGAAAAAATGATGCAATCCGTTAAGTAAAACTATAATTAAGTTCAAAATATATTATCTTGATTATGACTTTAATTTAAACACTAAGAAACATATTTCACATGATCATATTTTCTTATAATTATTATTTAATATTACACAAAAGTAAGAATGAGGTTCAACTAAGAAAAGTAAGTTATACAAAGTTATTAGGTAAGTTGGAGTTTCCTGTTCGACAAGAAACCTCATAATGTGAATTCAACTTGAACAAACCCTATAATTATAACCAACAAGACATGACCCTCACATTGTGATTTCTACTAATGCGCACTGATCGATGATTATCATACTAATATTATAAATGCGAATGTAAGTTTGTTTGTTACGCTTTCACGCAAAAACTACTTAACCGGTCATCATGAAACTTTGCACATACACTCTTGAAGTAACATAGGATACTTTTTATAAAAAAAAAATAAAAATTTTTTTACGAAACATAAGAAAATTGTTTGTCAAAATATCGTCAAATTTAGCTACTTCAACGCCATCTAGCATCATAGTAATGAAGTTTCAACCCTGAATACTGTAATACCGGCCCACTGTATTAAAGATCTAACAGCTAACCACAAAAATTACGGATAACCTCAAAAATGTGAATAGTTTTATACTGCATGTAACGACAGAAGAAAATAACAATAAATATAGAAAAATTAGAAACAGTTGAAACTATATTCAATTGAATTAGATATTGAATTAGATATTGTCGTCACCGTCGGTGCGGCCGAAGGAATTCCGATCTTACTCGCTGATGTTAATTCTTACTCTGCTACTATATTAACTCATTTCTATTATTATACCCTTACTTTTTATCTCTCATACTTATTTAATTTCTCCACTGCGAGCGAAGCCGCGGGCAAAAAGCTAGTTCAGAATAAAGTTAAATCATTAAGTTCAGCTCTTCTTTGAGCTAGGAACAGAGCCGGGTTTCCCTTTTGTGCCGCCCTGGACACAATAAAAAATGCCATCCCGTTACTCATGTTCTACACAAAATGGATGAGATTTCAGAATAACTTTTGGTTTTCCGCTATAAAAACTACTAATCTCTCACAAATCGGATGATATTTTTTTATATAAATATGTAAATTTATTGTATTTATTTTTAGGCTTTTTGCAGTTTTCGCTTTCAAACATTTTAAAAATACCTACATAAAATTGGGGTAAATCGTAAGCAACCTCCTTATGCATTTCCCCCTTTGCGCCCAAAATTCAGATACCACATTTCGTTGGTTGAGTTGTACATCCTCCTACTTTTAGTTGTGTGACAGAGCCACGATAAACATTTTGAAATGAATTTAGATATCTGTACATATAGTTACTCTAACCTACTAATTTAAAGAGGAGTTTTTAGTTCGTAGTGAGTACCAATGGTGGATCGAAATTTCAAACTAATTTGTCTCATCAGCACACCATACGTCGTTTTACTGTCAATGATATGTCACCACTTATTGAAATTCCAGTTCATTTCAACAAAAATTGAAAAAAATATTACTTAATAGACAGCAATACCTAATATTAACTGTAAATTGATATTATATCACACCCATTGTATTGGCACAAGTCGTGATAGTGATAAAAAGCCGAATAGGATTCTTTACTTGATCGTGACTATTAATTTTTATAGCAAAATAACCGCTGAGTTGGTCCAATTTTGTAATAATTTTTTTTTATTCAGCTATTCTGTTTACGTAAATGACTCTCGACAATTAAAAATAATTATTAAATTCGTTCTTATTCCTTTATTAAATATAATATGGAACATTAATCGTAGAAAAATTCGAGACGAAGCTTGTTTTTAAACAAAAAAAGGCGTGATATTCTTTCGAACTTACGGAAGAAAAGGTCACCCTATAAAGGGATAGATAACCCCACTTGTGATAAATATAATATTACCCAAATGTCAATCACCAACTCCTAATAATTAGTTTAGGTTTCTTAGAAAACAAATTGACTGAAAATTGTGTTTTTTTGATATTACTACTACACACACCGAACTATTTAGAGGAAAGGGTACAAAATTTTATTACAGTTGGGTAAACTTGCCGATAACACTTGGTGAAATATTGTAAAATAACAAACTATTGAAAAAGACACTTAGAAAGTTTAACTTTGATTTATTAAAACTCTATACGCATTTCGCCTGCTTAAGGCGTCTTCAGGAGTACAGAATACTACTTATTATTTATTTTTTTAATATGTTTTCGTGGAAGAGGAGAAATCTTCATAGACACCCAATCGTCCGTACGACTGAGTAGTGTCGGATTCCCGAGAAAGGTGTCCTCGGACCTACCCTCTAAAACTTCTCTACCTCAGGCCGTTTTAGGACCCATCGGTCCCCTTCAGCTATATGTGTATATGTGTGAGTTGATTGTCGTCTAGTAGATAGTTGTGTAAGTGTGGCTATATTTGGTTATTTAATTGAGTTGGGAAGGGAATCAAGGTGGTCGATATAGGTATCGGGAAGATGAGGAATAATAGCCAAGAGTTTGGCCGGTGGAAAGGGAATTTTATGTTATGGTTTAGATGATAGTGTTCGCGGTGTGTGTGTGATGATGGGGTTGTTTTTGTCAATGGCTCTTTTGATGAAATTGGATTGTAGGGTGTTGATACGGTTTGTGATGGGTGGGATATCGACGTTGTCATAGAGGTGTTCCAAGGGGAAGAACTTTCCAAGTCTGGCGATTTTCCTTAAGATTCCTTTTTCAGCGGCAAGAATATCGTGAAGTTGTATGTTTGAAATGGTGTGAGAGAGGTTGCTATTAGGGGTCTTAGGAACGTTTTGTATATGCAGAGGAGTGTTTCAGTGCTACATATCCGTTAAATCGTGATATGAGGCTTGCGCGTTTCCGAATTCTATCGAGGGTAATTGCTAGGTCTTTGCATGGGTTCATAGTGTGGGTGTGTGTTATACCGAGATATTTTATGTCCTTTTGTAGTCTTACGATTGTGTATATACATTTACAACACACACACATATATATATATATATATATATATATATATATACAGGGTTATTCACGCTATATACGGCACGGAATATTATGGTCAAAATATGAAAATTTCAAAAACTTTAACTTTTGGGTTATATAAGGGTCTATTATGGTTACCTTTTAAAATTATTTTCATATTATACAGGGTGTTCCAAATGCCCTAAAAGTATCAAAGTTATGTTTTTTTAAATGGAACCCCCCTGTATATTATTGCAGTTTTGGATTCTTCGATCAAAATAAGTGTTTGTTTTATTGAGGTTTATAATACCTAAAGCTTAAGGTTTTTTAAATAATTTGAATTTTATCAAAATCTAATAACTTAATACCTATTTACGTTTAAAATACTTAAGTAGTATTTAAGTTATGTAAGCGAAATTTACAATGAAGTGTAACAATACATAAAATTTTATATCCCAATTATAATAAACTCGTCATCTTATACAGGGTGACCAAAAATTAATGCTACATAAGTAAGGGGTTGTAACTTGATTAATTTAAATGGAACGCCATATTTTTTAACATACCGGGATATGTATTTTTTAATTACCTGTCGATTTGTATAAGGGTGTTCATAAGCTAAGTCTTCGCGTTTTTTCAGGAAACGCTAAATAATTGTTTTATGCACCATTTGGAGTTTTTTAAATAAAAGTTCCAATGTATTTAGTTGTCTTTGGTGTTTGTTGTCAGATGTTATTATTTATTATTGAGGTGTTGCTTATTCAAAATGAAAATTGATTCATAAGAGAAGCGTATTGATATGGTTTTTATCCTTGGGGAATGTTATAAGAATTGTTTATTGGCTTCTCGAGTTTAAGCATACATCCTAAGCCAGCCGTTTTTGAAAGATTATTAAAACAATTTCAGGAAAGCGGAAATGTCACTTATATAAACTCATTACAAAAAAACCATTCACTGAAGATGAAGAAAATGTTTTAATGGTAGTCTGTTCAGTTATCAATAAATCCCAATATTAGTAACCAAGTATTTCAAGAATTCTTAAAAAACATAGTTTTTATCCTTATAAAATCCAGCTTTATCAAGAACTTTATGGAAATGATTTTGATAACCGAACTGAATTTTGCATGTGGGTTTTGGATAAAGTGTCAGAAAATGAAAATTTTTTCGATAGAGTGTAAACAATTCTGATAACATTCCCCAAGGATAAAAAACATATCAATACGCTCCTCTTTTGAATAAATTTTCATTTTGAATACGCAACACCTCAATAATATATAATAATATCTGACAATAAACACCAAAGGCAACTAGATACATCGGAACTTTTATTTAATAAACTTCAAATGGCGCATAAAACAATTATTTAGCGTTTCTCGAAAAAACGCGAAGACTTAGCTTATGAACACCCTAATACCAATCGACAGCTAATTTTTTTTTTTTTTTTTTTAGTAGTAGTTTATTAACAAAAAGTTATATACAAGTAAAAAAAATAAACATAAATCACCATCAATTCTGATACTTACAAAGAACAATTACAATAGTCACAAAAAACAAAACAAATTGCATCCATCAAAAATTACATATAAAGAACCATAAGGTCATTTCTACCTCCCTTTAAACCCGCTCCAATGCAAATCACTTCCCAGTAATCCCCAATATAATTATTTAATTATTTTCTATAAAGGCTTTACAACCCAACTGGGTCTTTTCTTAAAACTCCCCTTCTCTGTTACTTCATTTTCACCGCTTCCTTCTTCACAAAATTTCCTTTAATACGCTCCTTACTTCCTTCCTCATTCAACTATTCCACATATTCTTCCATTGACCGTCTTCCTTAATCTCCCCCCTTTCCCTTCTCTTAAATATCCCGGCACCCTATCCCCTTGCCATTCTTACCATAGAAACTCCCTTATCAGAGTTTTGTTCTCTTTCTAGTTATTATTTGTTTCTCATATTTTTTATCTCTTTTAATCTATTATTTTTAATAATACTTCCTTTCAGCATTTCCTTACATTCATCTACTGTTTTATTCATATTACATTCACCCAAAACATGTGATATAGATTCCCTTTCCCTCCCACATATTCTGCACAACCTATCCTCCTCTTTCAACCAATACTTACATTCATTACACTCATTACCCATTCTAAATCTTGCATAAAGACTTATCTCCTTTCTATTTACCAAATATTCAGGAACCCAGTCGCTCTGCCACTCATCCCATAAAATTATGTTCAAACCTCTGGCGTACTCCGAATTATGAATACTTCTAAGATCCTCCCCCCTTATTTTATCTCTGCATCTTTCTCTCACCATCATTCCAACGTTTAGTCCCATATCAGCCCAATCTTTCATTTGCTCCTGACTCAGACTCAATTGCTTTAAAGTCTCCCTCCTTTCTTTATCGTATTTTATTTCTCTCCCTATGCTAAATATTCTTTTCCTCCAAACTTCTTTTCTTATATCACCCTCTTCCAGCTTTCTTAACTTCTCTTCGTACATTACAGTTCTTTTTCTTGTTTCTTCAACCATCTTCCCACATTTTGTATCTCTTCTAATTATATAATCAGGCGTACACCTATCTAAATTTAAAATCCACTTTATGTATTTCCTATACAATATCTCCACCTGTTTTTTCTCTTTCCACCCCCATACTTCGACCCCATAGAGTATAATACTCCTAACCACAGCATTGAATAAACTTATTCTCTTATTGAAATCGTCCCTACATAGCTTTTTTCCTATATACCATATACGCCCCATTATCGCATTAGCTTTAGCTACCTGATTATCAATATGTACTTTATCTCTATTACTTTCCTCCAAAACGTACCCTAAATATGTATAAGTTTTAAGTTTTTCAATTACCTTTCCTTTCCAAATTACTTCCTTTTTTTTTTCCTTACCCTTTCTTCCCCTAGTTTCCCCAAATTCCATATATTTAGTTTTTTCACTGTTTAACTGTAAACCCTTTCTGCCTAGAAATTTTTCCAGAACTTTCACCATGTCTTTTAGCGCTTCACTGCTTGTTGCCACCATTGCTATATCATCGGCATATGAAATTGTCCAGAATTTCTTTCTACCTACAACTAGCCCCCCTTCAACTACTTTACTTATTTCATTCTCTAAATCACTTAAATATATATTAAATAGCTGTGCACTAATTTTACAACCCTGTCTCACACCCTTCCCCAGCCAGAATTTCCTTGACTCCCTTCCATCTACCCTTACGACTCCAGCTGTCTCTCCATATAACCCCATTATCCTACTTATTAATACTTCATCTATTCTACTAATTCTAAGCATATTTAACATTTCATCCCTTTTAACTGAGTCATATGCACCTTTTAGGTCTACAAATAAAACAAAAACTTTTCTTTTCATTTCTATATGCATTTGTATTGCATTTTTTAAAAGAAATATAGCATCTATGGCACCTCTTCCCTTTCTAAACCCAAACTGCATTTCACTTAAAATACCTCCTTCATTTACCTGCACTTCTAATCTATTCTTTATTATCTCCGCATAAATTTTATACCCTGTATCCATAATTGTAATCCCTCTGTAGTTTTCGACACTATCTTTTCCACCTCTTTTATATACAGGCACAATTGCTCCACATTTCCATTCGTATGGTATCTGATTCTTCCTCCAAAATTCATTCAGAATACTACTTAGTTTATCTAATATAATATCCCCTACTTCTATCCACGCCTCCCCTGGTATCCCATCCCTTCCAGATGCTCTTTTCCTTGACAGTGAATTTATCCCCTTTAAAACCTCATCCATTTTCAAATAGTTATCCTTTCCCATATCATCATTGTTTCTGACTAAATGTGTGTATTCCAGATCAATCTTTTCCTCACTTCCTTCTAAACTTTTAATGAAGTGGTTATACCATTCTTCCTCACTTATCTTATTACTTATTTCTGATCTTTTATTTCCCCTGTATGTATTAACAATTTTCCAATATTCATCTGTTCCATTTGCCATTCTGAACATTCTTATTATTTCCTCACTATATTCTTCCTTACATTTTTTAATTTGTTCTCTATACTCGTACCTTTTTCTTTTAAAAAAATGTTCTTCACATTCGTCCCTCCTCCATCTACTCAAAGCTGCCTTGTATTCCTTCTTTTTAATCCAACAAGCTTTATTCCACCATCGACAGGTAATTAAAAAATACATATCCTGGTATGTTAAAAAATATGGCGTTCTATTTAAATTAATCAAGTTAGAACCCCTTAAAGTTCTTACTTAAGTAATATTAATTTTTGGGCACCCTGTATAAGATGACGAGTTTATTACTATAATTGGTATATAAAACAATATCTATTGTTACACTTCATTGTAAATTTCGCTTACATAACTTAAATACTTCTTAAGTATTTGAAACGTGAAAATTAGGTTAGATTTTGGTAGAATTCAAATTATTTTAAAAACCTTTAGGTTTAGGTGTTATAAACATTATCAAAACAAACACTTATTTTAATCGAAGAATCCAAAAATGCAATAATATACAGGGGGTTCCATTTAAAAAACATAACTTTGATACTTTTAGAGCATTTGGAACACCCTGTATAATATGAAAATAATTTTAAAAGGTAACCATAATAGACCCCTATACAACCCAAAAGTTAAAGTTTTTGAAATTGTCATATTTTGGCCATAATATTCCGTGCCGTATAGCGTGAATAACCCTGTATATACATATAGTTATGTAACCAGAACTTATCCACGTCTATAACAATACTGGCGGACGGCAACGACCTCAAACGCTGACTATGGATTTTGAATCAGGCTATGCAAAAGTTAATAAATAGGCAACTTAGTATTTTTTCAGGTAGATTTCCAAAATTTGCTCAAGTTACTTGTTATAACCAATTTCCTGTGTTTCAAATAAATTTGTTTTGTGTAAATTGCGTTGTTTTCCTTTTTAAATACGCGTTCTCTCGATCTCGCATCTTAACTGGCGCTGCGAACAGGATCCAAGAAAAGAATCAGCATCCATTGGTATTAGCTTTGCAGTACTGTATCGTCACAGTTTCTCTTGAGTGTCGGCCCTTTATCTTGGCTGGTTTCAACACGACGTAACGAAAGCTGATCGACTTCTCACTCCACGATCATCTGCACAAGATACAACGCTTGCTGTTCGTTCATTGCTGTAGGAGTCGTCTACGGAGATCAAAATGTACTTGTGACTTTTTATCCCTTTCCTTTTTATCTTGTTGATGAGCAAAGTGCATGTCTTAAAAAAGAGATTTCTACTAACGACTTATTAGAGGCATTAAACGAAGTCGAAATGTTTTTAACACCCGAACAATTGAAATTTAGATGTGACGTTGCAAAAGATTCTGTTCCATAGATACTATGAGGAAGGTGCAGAAAATTTAAGCTTTTTTATTCAAAGAGTAGAATGGTTTATTTCTAGATTACCTACAAATGATACATTTTTAAACGAGATGTTATTTAATTTAATATTTAGTAGAGTAGGAGGTGAAGCTAGATCGATTCTTGTTTCACGCTAACCAAAAGACTGGGTCAATTTTAAATCACTATTGTTAAATAGATTTGGATCAAAATTTAACCTCAAAATTCAATCAGATAAAAGAGAATTTCTCAGAAAATAAGTACCCTTTTTAGGCCACATCATTACACCTGACGGAGTCAAACCAAATCCAGACAAAATAAAAGCTATTCAAAACTTTCCCGTGCCAAAAACTCAAAAAAAAATTAAAGCTTTTCTCGGCCTAACCGGATACTATAGAAAATTCATCAAAAATTTTGCTAAAATTACAAAACCTTTGACAAAATATCTACGTAATGCAAAGAAATTATTTCCAACGCCCCTGTCTTAGCTTATTCCGATTTTTCAAAACCGTTTATAGTCACCACGGATGCAAGTAACATAGCCATAGGATCGGTAATTTCCCAAATCCAACACCCCATTGTGTTTTATTCACGAACGTTAAATTCTGCGGAACAAAACTATTCCACTATAGAGAAAGAGTTGCTGTCCATAATCGAAACTTGCCTTATGTTTACGGTAAGAAATTTTACATTGAGACAGATCATAAACCACTAGTATGGCTGTTTTCATTAAAAGAACCAAATTCCCGACTGACCAGATGGAAACTCCAACTCGAAGAGTACAATTACGAGATTAGATATCGCAAAGGTAAAGAAAATCAAGTAGCTGACGCTCTTAGCAGAGTCGAAATTCAAACAAAGGAAATTTGAACAAATGAACCCGAAAATGACATCGACCTAATTTCTTTATTTCCACAAGTAGACGAAGACGAAAACTTAGAACCTTAAGAACTTGACGAAATTATTAATATCTACAATTCCCATTAAACCACCCATTCCAAGAGAACCGGAAGATAACGAAACGGTACATACTTCTGCTGACACTACATTTACTCTCCCAATATCCGAAAAAATGTTACAAACATTTACTAATTCAATAACGTTCAAATATTCCGACTCATTCCACGTTCAACGAAAAAACTTTTCTAAAGAACTTTAACAATGTAAATTTGACTTAACTTTACGTAAGGGCAATGAACTAAAACAATTAACAACATTTCTAAAAGAATGCATCAGACCTTATGTACTATATGGAGTTTATTTTTACGACAACGAAATTGAACATATTTTTGTTAAATTGTGCCAGAATATTTTTAGAGACACTATTCGTTTTAAAAAATATACCAAGTCAGTACCAATAGTTACTTTAAACAGGTTCCAGGAATTATTAGATAAATATCACACAGAAAATCACAATGGCATTAATAAAACGTATGCACATTTTTCTAATAGCTAACCATAAGAACTTCTTTTCATAGATACATTTTCTTTCCAAAACAATATGTTTTTAACGATAATTGATTTTTTTTCAAAATATTCCCAGGCATATTTCATTTAAGATAAAAACGCTATCACTATATTAAGCAAATTAAAACACTTCTTTTCCCATCACAATTACCCTACAAAAATAACAACAGATAGCGGGACTCCATTTGACAATTTTGTAATAAAAGAATACATGCAATTAAATAAAATTAACATTCATATAACTACCGTTCAAAATCCTAGTAGTAATTCTCCTATTGAACGTTTACATAATAGATACTTTAAAAGAAAAATTAAATACCCTACTTTCGCAAAACGCCAAAGGAGATATAAAACAATAATGACCACTACAATTACTATTTATAACCAATCTGTTCATTCAACTACCGATTATACCCTCTTTACCTTGTTATATGGACCATACGATAATCTTAATTCACATGAAATTGACCTAGATATGGCCATTTATGAAGAATATTACAATAAACGAAAAAATGAGTTATCTTTCTATGAAATTTTATATAATAAAGTTCTCGAAAAAGGTAGAAACGTTCTTGACAAGAAAAACAGTAAAATAAATGTTGACAAACCAGTTGACATTCCAGAAAACATCTGCGTAACTACGGGAATGGGAAAAAGAATTAAACAATCTCGTAAATACGCGCCTTTTCAAGTATTAAAACAACAACAAAATCAAGATATAATCGGTATTATGCCAGGTACCTACGAATAAAATAAGGAAATACAATACCCGTAATATGAAAAGACTGAGACGAGACATTTCTTTACAGGATCATCATGATAATACTCCTAATCCTGATGATCAACGCCCAGGCCCTTCAAATATATGTACTTATAACTTTCATGAAAAACAAGTATTTTACGAAGATCCAATAGGTACGGCCCGAATAATTAACCATTACCACACCTATTATTATTACATAAATCTAACTCAAATCAACACAACATATTATACGCTATTATCAAATACTGAAGTATTATTTCTTATCAGTACTCAAATTCAAACAATCCCTTATATCACCATATTATCACTATCTTCAATGACATTGAAAATGCTTTTCCAAATTAACTTCTAAACGATTTAAACGAGGACTTGTTGATGGATTCGGCACTTTTATCAAATATATTACTGGTAATCCAGATGCAAGGGACTTGAAAGAATTACAAGATAATATACAAATTTTACATGAAAATCAAAAAGAAATTTTAGAACAAACGAATGAAACTATTTCTTTAGCACAACAATTGACTTCACAATACAAGCGTAATTTAAAAACGATCCAGTAGAATAATGAAAATACTATTAAGGGAATTAACAAACTTGAAAATAGTACTAAAGCTAATGACTTCTTAGTAAATTTGTTATATAATGAACAAGAATTTCTTTATTTTCTTTATAAAATAATACGAAGTGTATCATTTGCAGAAAACAATATGGTTAATCTCGAACTTATTCCTTATAAAGAATTTGACAATATTATAGAACACCTTCAAAGTATATACACAAAAGATGTAATTATTTCCACAGATCATTCATTACTCGATTTTAAAGGTTGTATGGATCGAGCGGTCGTGTAATTTGCGGTAAAACGTAAAAATTGTAGATTTTTCCATCTCATTTAAATATGTCGATTTTGCGGTCAAGGTAACATAAGACTGTGGAATATGCGATCATAAATTCGAATACCAATTAAACACAACTAACATCATGTAGCTTTTTTGTCAATATTTATTTATAAAAATATACATATATAAATACGAGTACTGAAAAGGGTTAGGAAGTGTCAATTTGCTCGGTACAATTTTTAGCAGAAATCGCTTTACAGTTCGCATAATTAAAAGTAAAAGTGATTAGTCAGGTTATAAGAGTGTGTAGATTGTCGTGATTATCAAAACTACACAATTAATTCGGTATTATCGAGTGTGCAATACTTGCTGAATTCCAAGAATATAGGTTATGGCGGCAATACAACATAACTTTGACGGCGTAAAAAGAAAACCAGGACGACCGTCAAAAAAATGCCCATCGGTCAATAAAGATGAAGGAAGACTTTTGAAATTTGTCTCTCGTAACACCGAAAAAACAAATAAAAAATCCTGTTCGCCTTTTAGTACTAATGGCCATAACCTACGGGAAACAAGTCCTGAAGCTCAAAATATCCCATCAATAAGGACCAAAATGACCAGAACAACAGATAGTGCCTCTGAGAACAATATTTCGTTGTCAACAGAAAAGAGCGAGACTTATTCCACTAACAAACAAGATCAAATTTTGAATACAATATTGTCCAAAATAGAGGGCTTGGCACTAGAAATTAAAGAGATCAAGAAAGAACAAATACAAACAAAAACTATCATGGATGAAATTCACGACTTGAAATTTGAATTAAAGGAGTTGGAAAATTTTTGGCAGCAAGAAAACAATGCTTTGAAGAAGAAAATCAATATCCTAGAAAGAAAAGAAGAACAAAGAGAGAGAAGAGAAACGCTTACAAATCTAGTAGTGAAAGGTACTAATCTTGGTAATGAAGATAACTTGAAATTTCACATGGAAATGTTCTTCAAGGAAGAGCTACATGTAGATAGCAAGGTTCGAAAGGCTTACATTACCAGCAGAAGAAACAACAAATGCATAATAATCGTAAAAATGGAATCCCTCAATGATAAGATCCTGGTTCTTCAGAGCAAAAACAACCTAAAAAACAAAGAAATCATTATCCATCCTGATAGAACGTATAAAGAGAGGGAATTACAACTTTACTTGGGCAATATCGCAAAGGAGGAAATAAAAAAGGGAAACAAAACCAAGGTACTTTATAAAAAATTGATCATTAACAATAAAACGTACACTTGGGATGACAACAGTAACCAGCTGGTTGAGCTAATACCCAAGTCAACAAACAAACAACCTGGAAACAAATATCATAAACAACACCAAGTGGTCAGCCAGCTTCAAAACTCTTATGAAGAAGAGCAACAATACCCTGATAACACCTCACAAGTACCAGCTTCGTACAGCAATGAGCACAACACATCAAGTCCTGATATCCAACTACAGCATATTACCAATAACAAAAAGCATCACGAAGATAAAAGACAGACTTTTCGTTGCTAGCTTACCAACTAGCGACCACCAAGACAATCTAGTGAAACCAATAAGTGCCATAGTAAATCAAGAATTATGCACCACCTACACCAGCCCAAATGTAACTAGCATCAACAAGGGAACAAACAACTCATCATCAAGCCTAGCATCAGCAATAACTTTTTGGAACTGTCATGGGTTGAAGAACTTTTTCGAGCTTTCTTTAGAGGACTACGTAGAGGTAGTTAACAATAGTTTAGTTTTAAGTCTTTCTGAGACTTGGATAGTTGGTGCGCAAATTAAGTTACCTAGTAGATTTAATGATTTGGATTATATCATAAGTCCAGCAATAAAAGATAAAACAGCAGGTAGGGCTAGGGGGGGCTTAATTGTCCTTTTTAAAAAAGATTTAGTAAAAATTATTGAAATCATAGATATATCAGAAATGTGGATTATATTTAAATGCAATGTTAGAAATACGGAACTTATAATAATCAGCTGTTACATTCGAGATCAAAATTTTTCGATAAGAATTGAATTGTTGACCAATGTAGTACTAGAATTAATAAGCACCCACGACCTTCCAGTAATACTGGGAGGTGACCTAAATGCTAGGATTGGGGATTTAAACCAGGTTGACGAAATGGTTCTGACAGGTAGTTATTTTACACACGCAAGACAAAATCAAGACCCAACCAATAATAGAAATGGCAACATACTGGTAGAGAACTTGGAATCGGCGGGTATGTTTATCCTGAACGGAAGATCTTATAGCGACGAACTAGGAGCAACCACATTTATAAATGGCAACAGCACAACAACAATAGATCATGTCTGGTGTAACCTTAATTGCATTCACCACGTCGTCGACTTTAGGGTTCTCCAGGCAGGCACCTCAGATCATATGCCCATCCAAGTTCTAGTACTGGATCCAAGAAATGAAACCGCTTCAACTCCGCATATTTCCAAGACACACCATAAATACATCACAATACCTAAATGGGACCCTTTAAAAAATGGAATTTATCGGGAAACCTTGATTAACACACCTAGACTAACGGATAGCTCTACATTAAACGCAATTAATGACTACATAGTAAACACAGTTAAGAACATAGCTATGGATATAGGTATGACAAAGACAATTAATACAGCATCTATCAACAGAATATACAAAAAGCCTTGGTACAATAAAGATTGTCAAGATAAGAAAAAAGATACTAAACGAAAATACAAAAGTTGGACAAAATCAAAAAATGCCGAAGACAGAGCTGCTTACATACAAGCAAGAAGAAGCTATGTGAAACTAACCAAGGATAAAAAAAGAGAATATATAGCTAAGATTCAAGCGGACGTAAACAACACAAAAGACTCTAAAACTTTTTGGAATACGACGAAAAGACTAAGATCGCACAAACGAAAGTACTCCACAATATCTGGAAAAACGTGGACAGACCATTATAAAAGTCTATTTCCACAAGAAACGATTCCCTTCATTGAATTCGTAGACTGTCGCCACCCATACCTAGACAAAGAGATAGAGCTTGAGGAAACAATGAAAATAATAAAAAGATTAAAGTCAAATAAATCATCTGGCCCTGATGAGCTATCAAATGAATTTTACAAAGCCATGCCATCAGAGTGGATTCAACTCGTCACAATTCTATTTAATAAAATAATTATATACGGTGAAATACCAGAAAGCTGGAGTTAATTAGATATAATAACATTACACAAGAAAGGGGATCCTCAGGATCCAGGAAATTACAGAGGCATTGCTCTACTGAACTCATTAACAAAAATTTTCACATCCATACTAGCGGATAGAATAAAAACTTATGTGGAAAGTTCCAAAATACTTCCCGAGGGACAAAATGGCTTCAGAAGCGACAGATCATGCGAAGACAACTTATTCATTTTAAAAGCTAAAATAGCTGCAAGCCTTACAAAGCCAAAAGGGAAACTATTTGCCACATTCATAGACTTTGAAAAGGCGTTTGACTCAGTGAACCATATCCTACTTTGGCAAAAACTCTATAATGTAGGAATAAGTGCCCAACTTATCAAGGTCTTGCAGAGTTTTTATTCCAAAGCCAAACTCAAAATTCGAGTAAATATAAACGAAAAAACATCTAGTATCAACATCACCAAGGGAGTCCATCAGGGTGACTCTCTCAGCCCTATTCTTTTTACCATTTTTCTCCACGACATTGATACATATTTTGAATCGCACGGCCACGCTAATATAAACAAGAGGATAGAATTAATTCTATTTGCGGATGATGTGGTAATCATGTCCAACGACATAATCGACATGCAACACAAGATGAATACTCTAGAATGCTACTGTAACGAAAATGACCTAAAAGTGAATACAAAAAAAACACAGATACTAATTTTTTCAAAAGGTGGACGCAAGAGAAAATACAGACCAATAAAATATAAGAATCAGATCCTCGAAAAAGTCAACAATCTCGTATACCTTGGTATAAACTTCACAAGTTCTGGACTTTTTAACATAGCAGCCAAAGCACGAGTGGCATTAGCATCGATTTGGAACCCCATGATAGGGGCGAAAACGACAAACTGGTGGTCCAGAATTAGACTCTTCGACGTGGTAGTAGCAGCAACTCTATTATATGGATCGGCAATCTGGGGGCTAAATCATCTAGAGGAAATCGACAAAGTCAAAGCGAACTTTTTCAAAACATTACTAGGGTTACCAAGATGCACTCCTAACTATATGATTAACTTAGAAACTGGCACAACAAGACTTAGCCTAGAAGCAATAAAAAGAGCAATAAGGTACTGGAATAAACTTTTGGACATGAATGAAGACCGATTTCCAAAAATATGCTATCAAAATCTAATTATATTAGATCAATCTCCGGTGAATATCAAAAAATATAACTGGTGCTCCCAGATAAAAGGATTCCTAACTAACTTGGATCTGCAACACATATGGACCCAACATAACCCACAATCAAACAAAGACTACTACCATTCAATAATAAATTCCTTTATTAAAATAACCTTTCACGAAGATTCCAACAAGGCTCTAATATCTAATTATAGTCACCTATATAAATTTATAAAAACAATACGCGAACCTAAATGTGAAGAATACCTTATGCTTGACATACCTCTACCTTTCATTAGACTCTTAGCACAGCTAAGACTATTTGGGAGGAACCAGATATTAATAAATACTAAAGGGGTATTCTATAAGTTGGACGAAGCCACGTTATGTTCTCTTTGTAACCTAAACCATTACGAAACTTTGGAGCATGTGATGAAATATTGTCAGCTTTATGACCCAATAAGAAGGCACCACCTTGAGTCCTTTGACTTTCCAGAATCACTTTGTATATATGATAACATTCATGTTAAGAATTTATTCTACTATATGACAAACTCCCTTAGATTAAGAGCTTCAATATTAAATGAATAGAGAAAAAAGGAAAATACTGTTTACTGAATTAAAAATAACTTAAGTTTTCGCTGTTTTAGGAATAAGTTAACTTCGTTACAACTGTAAATATATATAAAAAAAAAAAAAAAAAAATGTATTGGTAAACATAGTGAGTACATTATATTAGAAATTACCTGGTTAAGCATATGACAAATATTGTAACAGGACCAATCCTTAATACAATAAAGACTTATTATAATAATAATACATATATAAATACATTGTTATAAGAAATATAAGAAAAATAAAGAAGTATACATTATACACGTGAAACACTTTTATAAATTCATTGTTATTCTTAATCTACTCTAATAATATAAGACATTTTCTTTAGAAATAATAATAACTTTTCTTCTTTAGAACCGTTGTCATCATCTTCATACCACTTTGTCACCTTTTCAATCCTCTCATCCAGGTGGATGTATTTTCTTTTTCTCTATTTTCCGTCTAAATTTAATTCCAACCTCATTATTTTTTTTATCAGCTCCTTCGGCTACTTCCATAAGTGTTTGAAGAATGGTTTGAAATCTCGGATTTGTTCTTCCGATTTTGGAGTTTATTTCGTGATTTACACCTTCAGCTGCATTATTAGTGCGATGGCGTTCTCTATAGCAGTTCCACATCTCTAGTGGAATCGTATTGTTCTCTAACCACTACTCGGGAAAATAATCGAAAAATTTTGTTAAAAGTCAATCAAAAAGTTCAGGTGCTTGGCTAATATTGTGAAGAAATCCGTCTTCAACGTCCCCAATTTTAAAAAAAGCCAAGGAAATGCACATTCTTATAAGATTTCTAATTTCAATGTCCTCTTTATAATAGACAACGAGTCCCAATTCTTGAATGTTTCGCCAAATACATTGCGAAAAATGGAAGAAGCATCCATGAAGATGAACATCCGGAAAAATACTTTTTAAAGCTGACACTACCGCTTGTTCAAAATCTAAAGTCACTTTTCTTGGTTGCCAACTAGGAACTTTACTTTTAAATAAATTAAAAACACTAACGTACGTTTCTTTTTTTTGTCGGGTAGGAAGGCGAATACAACTGGAACTATGTTAGTTTCATCTCGAGTGCTGTCTAAATCAGCAAATATTATATAAATTTGCTAGAATTGAGCAGATGAACTCCTAAAAGTCCCATCCATGAAAAAGTCTTTCGACTCCCCTAACGCTTGCTTGCCTTTCTCACTGGCAAAAACTAATAAGCGGTTTTTATCACCATTATCTTCTAAATCGTTTTTTGTAGATGTAAATTGTATAACACTTATAAATCTTATTTTTTATTGTCAAAATAAATAAAAATCGAAAAAAGAAGAATTTTTATCTCGTCGTGCAAGTTCTTATTATTGAAGAAAGCGCGCACAACAGTAAATAGTTTAATATATATATATATACATAGTTTCGTAGGCATAAGTGCGAAGCACTTGTCCGCCTAGGGATACAGTGTTATGTGTTATGTTCAACTGTCACCAGTTTCACAATGCGATGTAGATACAATATAAATAGAGAAAAGAAAAATTAAATTTGAGTAACACAATAGTTTACAAATACAGTGCCAGATATTTTATTAATGATTATGTTATCATGGCTTTTAGTTCTTCCCTGCCAATCCCCTGCAACCAACCGTGTAATTCCTTTTTAATTTTGTTGATGTTATTATTATTACTATTTGCCCCTGCTCTGCTTTCATTGCTTAATTTGTTTATACATTTTAGTCCTACATATTTGTAGCTCCTTCTACAGATTTCCTTTGTCCAAGTTGGTATTTTGAATAAGGACTTCTTACTGTTCCTGGTGTTATAAATGTAGGATTCATACTGAGTTTGGTTATTTTTGAATACTTGATTAGCCGCTTTTAGGCAGTATATTTTCCTTATGCTCTTTAGATTGGTTATGTTATATAAAGTGTCTGAGGGGGTAAGCTTATCTAAAATGTGCATTTTTTTTATTATATTTTTATGAATTATTTCGGTTTCATTAATTACATTTTCTCTGGCACTTCCCCATGCTATTATACCATACTGTAGTATTGAATACACCAGGCCGTAGTAGACTTGCCTCATTTGTTGTATGTTTAAATAATGTTTTAGTATGTTAAATAGGAACGGCATTCTTCTAAGCTTCTGATTTAATTTATCTAAGTGTGCATCCCATCTCATGTGACTATCGAAGATAATGCCTAGGTAGTTGGCATATCCAGCCCTTTTTATTGTGTAAGTGTTATTTTCGTAGTTGTAATTTATTTTGGTAAAATTCGGGATACTGTCTTCATAACAACCAAAGGGTATTAATTTTGTTTTTTTTTACATTTAATGTCAGCTTGTTTTCACATAGCCAGTCTACTATATTTGGAAAATCTTTCTCCACTGTATTTATTAGTTGCTCCCATCTTCTTGCTTTGTAAAAAACCGCCGTGTCGTCCGCGTATGAAATTACTTTGCCTTCCTTAGATTCTGTGTAGATATCGTTTATATACAATATAAATAGTATTGGTGCGAGTATCGAGCCTTGTGGTACTCCATGGGTAATGTTGATCTGCGAACTGAGACTTTTGTTTACCTTAACTCTTTGAACCCGGTCCTTCAAGTAACTTTGAAAGAGCTCCCATACTTGTCCCCTAAAACCCATTTTTTCTAATTTGTATAGCAACAGTTTGTTGTCTATAGTGTCGAAGGCCTTAGCAAGGTCGATCAAAATTAGTAAACTGGGTTCGTTGTTTTCAAGAGAGTCATATAACATATTTAGTATGGCTGCCATTGCGTCTTCGGTAGATTTTCCTTCCATAAATCCAAATTGGTTTTCATTTACTATTTTATTCTTCTTTATATAATCCACAATTCTGGTTTTAAGGGTAATTTCTATTATTTTACTCAAAGTTGGGAGAAGTGAAATAGGTCTATAGTTTGCCATGTCCCTTTTGTTTTCAGACTTATGAATCGGTATAATTATTGCTTCCTTGAAGATTTTGGGCCAATATCCATATTCGTATATTGTATTTATTAACTCTGCTAAGGGGGATTTTATATGGTCTTTTAGATTTATTAGTATTTCATTAGTTATTCCGTCTATACCTGGGGATTTTTTCTTGTTTAATTTTTTTATCATTTGTTCCAATTCTAGGTCGTCAACTGGTCGGAGAAAAAAGGATTTATCTTTTGAGAGCATGTTCCTTCTATGTTGTTTGTTGTTTTTAATATCTTGTGCTAGTTTTGCCCCTATTTCACTGAAGTACAGATTGAAGCAGTCTGCTAGTTTGTTTTCTTCTTTCACATTTTCTTGACACGTGTCGCAATATATTTCGTTTATTTTGTATTTCTTTGTATTTTTGTTGTTTAGTCCGTTTATTTCTTTCCATAATTGCTTGTTGCTTGTAACGCTTTTTTGAAGTTCTTCTTTCTTGAAATTGTTTTTCGCTTTCTTTAGGGTGGACGTTAGAATTGATTTATATTTCTTCCATTTATTGTATAGATTAGTGTCCTTGGTTTTCTTTGCTTTTTTATATAATTCGTCCCTTGTTTTTATTGAGATTAGTAAACCTTTAGTGATAAAGTCCTTTTTTTTTCTTTCTTTATGTGTTGTTTTTTCTTTCGAGAGATAAGTTACCTTTTTAATTTTATTTACCAGTATCTTTGCCATATTTTCAATGTTTCGCTTATAGTCGACTGTTTCTTCAGTATCTGTTGTTATATTCCAGTTCTCATGATTTGCCAAAGTTCTCATTTTCTTGTAGTTTATTTTATAGTGACAATCTATTTCTGGTTTTACCTTCTTTACTTTATTTTGGTAGGATAGCAGTATGGGATAATGGTCAGATATATACGTTTCTACTATGAAACTTTTGTGTGATTGGATGTCTGAATTAGATTTTATGAAGTAGTGGTCTAGGCAGGTTGAAGTCGTTTCTGTTACTCTTGTAGGATTATCATACATATTAACAAAGCCTTTGTCATACATTATGTCTAGATATGTGTTTGTCGTAAGTTTATTTGTGTTGGTAGATGTATTGTTTGTATTTATATTTATGTTCAGGTCTCCTGCTAAGATTATATCTTGATTAGTCCATTTGTTAGTAATGGAGCCTAGAGTAAGGTCTAGATTTGTTAGGAATTCATTTATGTCTATAGATGGCGATCTGTAGACTGCAATTAGATGTAGGTTTTTATTTTCGTTATTTTTAATTATTGCGTGCAGTGATGTGCTTTCTCCTATACTTTCTGTATTGACTTCTTGTTCCCATGTTTTTTTGATATACAGTACTACACCGTCATTTTGTGTTACTTTGCTTTTATTATAATACATATCATATTCATCCAGATAGTAATTGCCCTCTATATTTACAGTCCAGGTTTCCGTCAATACGATTATGTCTGGTTTTTCGTTAATGTATTTTAACAGCGCCTGTAGTTCTTCAAAGTTTTTGTTTAAGCTTCTTATGTTCATTTGTAATATGTTTAAATTATTATTATTATCAATGATAAAGTCTTTTAAGTGTTGAACATTACCGCTATATACATTTACAACTTCAGGTTCAGGGTAGTTATCCAGTTTGTTTCTCATTGACGAGTGTTAGTTTCGTGATTGTTTGTTAGCCAAGTAAGATTTGGCTGATATGGATAGTCAGTCTCGTTTATTGTTCTTTTTATTAGCCATTTGAATGTTCCGCACTTCTTTATTTCTCTGGCGGTATGGTTGGTGTCTATCTTCAGGCCGTGTTTTTTATTTGCATCGTCACATAGGGGACATCTCTCCATGTTAACATTACAATTTTCATTTTCATGATTCCCAGCACATTTATCACATCTTATTTCGTTTCTGCAGTTTTTTGCCTTATGGTTATATTGACAGCAGATTTTGCATCTGGATAAGTTATATTCATCTTGTACTTTGCAACGTTGCCATCCTATATATATAAACCCTTTTGCCATGATGTCCATATATGCTGTTTTGTTTACTTCTAGTATTATGTTTGTTTTATTATTTCTGTTTGGTTTAAATATGTATCTCACCTTCAGCGACTCTGGGATTAGTCTATTTTTTTCTATTATGTCTTCTTGTACATTTTCTTCAGTTAGGTTATCCATAATTTCAACACCTATTATTTTAATTAGTGGGTTCTTTAGTTTTTTTATTTCTATTGCTATGTTGCTAATTCAAGAGAGCTTTTCTACTACATTTTCTATAGATTCTTTGTCTTCGCATTCTAAACTTATTTTGTCCTGATTTATTTTCTTTAAGCGGTTTATTCCTGTTTTCATATGTAACAGTTTTTCCTTTATTTGATTCTGCACTTCACTAATTTTTCCTCTGATTGTACTTTGTATAATTATTTCTGGTACTTTGTCTATTTTTGTTCCTATGTGTTTTTTATCATTGATATTTAGAATAGGATGCTGGCTTGCAACTTGTGCATAGGTCCTATTATTTTTTACTAATTCCAAGTGTTCTTCGAGTAATTTGTTTTTGCTTTTCATCTCTCTGTTTAAATCTTCTAATAAGGAGTTTTTTTCCTCTAACCTAATCCGTTCAAGTTCATTTTTTTCACATTCTATACTACATGCCGGACCACTTTTTTTATCGTTTATTTTTAACTGGAGTTCTTTAATTTTTTCTTTTAGAAGATTATTGTTGTCCATCAGCTGATTATTTATCTTGCTAGGTAATAGGTCATAATTACTTGTGTACTTAGTTTCACTTTTTGAACCACCTCTTGTTGTAGATTGTTCCATATTGTAGATCTTATTGCACGTGTTTTCGTCCACCATTTTATCACTATCTTTTGATTTATCCATTTTGACTCTATTTTCTTCACTTTTAATTAGTCGATTTACAATTTCACCCACTACACTTACGTCTTTTTTAACATTTTTGTTTATGTATGATATATATCTTGAGGCTAACTTGGGATTGCAGCTGCAAAATCCAAAAACACCTCCTACAGATTGGAATTTTCTTCTTTCAGAGCAGCTTATGTGATACACTGATCCACATATTAGGCATACACATATTCTTGCTTCTGCTTTGTCTTTGCAACATTCATAATTCACTGGTTGAGGTTGAATTAAATTCGTGACTTTAACGTCCGACGCCATTTTTTATGTTATAATTAATATTTATTAAGAGGAAATGAGAAAAATCATAACATGACAAGTAACCAATTTGTTTTCAAAAATAAAGGTGTATAATACATTATACACGTGAAACGCTTTTTTGACCGCAAAATCGACAGGTAAATTTTACCCTTCCTCCATTTTTACATTCAAGAAAGATTTGACCGAAAAATCCACTGACCGCTCGATGGACTGACCGCTAATAGGACGACACCGATTTTAAATATTCTAAAAGTTTCATCTCAATAACAAATGAATCAATTGTATTTGCTCTTCAACTTCCTTCTTTCAATTCAATTCAACTTCCCTTCTTTCAATTATCCAAAATAGTGCCGATTGTGAACAAAGACAATCAAGTGCAAATTATTACTTGAATAAACTCAAAGTGTATTTACTGGACAG
The DNA here is from genome assembly GCA_029378335.1 of Agrilus mali. Classification (NCBI taxonomy): domain Eukaryota; kingdom Metazoa; phylum Arthropoda; class Insecta; order Coleoptera; family Buprestidae; genus Agrilus; species Agrilus mali. The sequence continues at coordinate 8,588,320 of CM055657.1, read as the reverse complement.
ATTCATGCGAACCTCTCGCAACAAAAGTGTTCATTTGCAGACTTAAAAAAAGACAGGTGCAACTTAATTAATAATTGTACGGTTGTAACCACAGTACGTGTATTTACTCTTATTATACAATTAGAAAATAAGATTCTTACCTATATCGACTAATTCGCCTGTAGAAGTAATCGATGAGGAAGACAATCGTATAGATAACATTCATAATTCTTGTTTTTTATATGATTTTAACGCTTTAGTAATTAATGGGTTCAAATACAGAAATATAAAGGAAAAATTTGAAATACAGGGTCCGAAATTATCATTTACTCAAATAAAAGTACGAAAATTCAAAAACTATCTGACCTACAAAATATTCATACAAAAATTAAACCTGTTGAATTGAGGTCACTAAATCATTTACATTATATTAAATACGGATCTCTAACTCTTATAATAATACTCGTTTTAACTTTTGTATCAATTTTCTGTTTTAATAAATATTTGTATATTAAATGTAAATCATGCAAAGCAAGAAAACATGCAAAGCCTACAACTTCGAAAGACGAGGACGTCATCGAACTAAAAGGGGAGGAGTTATGTAACCAGAACTTTTCCGCGTGTACCTATAACAATACTGGCGAACGGCAACGACCTCAAACGCTGACTATGGGGTTTTGAACCAGGCCATGCAAAAGTTAATAAATAGGCAACTTAGTATTTTTTCAGGTAGATTTCGATAATTGCTCAAGTTACTTGTTGTAACCTATTTCTCAGGGCCGGACTGTGAGTTTAGGGGGCCCTGAGCTAATACTACTTAGGGGCCCACCTAATTACTCAAAGTATAGAAAAAATGAGACAGTAAAATATTTGATTTATATTATAATATATTATGGATTCTTTCGCATTATCGTTTATTTTTGACTTTGACTGGGGACCCCTTGAATCCACGGGGCTCTGGGCTGAAACTCAAAAAGCCATATGGTAGATCTGGCCCTGTGAATTTCCTGTGTAATGAACCACACAGGAATTAAAAGTCTTCTGGAGTTTCTTTATAATTATTTATTAAAACTAACTAACAAAACAATTGGTTACGAATTAGAATTACTGTTAAATAAAGTAGCGACTAAGACTGTTTTCAATTTATTTATTGAGACTGGCTGATAGATTGAGACCGTTTTTTTTTTTTTTGACTGACCGATAGATTGAGTGTCTCTTGACTGACTGATTGACTGATGTAAAATCTAAAACTTGTTAATTGTTAATTGTTGAAATAATACATTGATCTTTTGAAATCTAGAAATGTTTCACATGCTTGTTTGCTTTGTTTCTTAAGGTTTCACGTTTACCACAAAGTTATTTACATTTCCCATTGGAAATCCATATCATTCAAATAGTTTTCATAATTTAGTATTTTTGTTTGGATAATTAATGAAATATGTACTGGATACTTAAAAGCAAACAACCATGTTTACAGTAATAACGGAAATTGCTTATAGATAAGTTAAACTATTATTTGCAAATAGCAATGAATATTAAGAAATTAAATGATAATTACTCTTACTATATTAAATTTAATTTATAATGTAGATATAAAATATAACAAGTTTAATAATACAGTATAAAATAAAATATATTATCTAGAATAAAAAGAAGAATGTTAATAAAAAGACTTGGTACATTACACCTGTGTTTCAAATAAATTTGTTTTGTGCGAATTATATAAACCAAAGACATAGATGGGGGAAATAATAACCTAAATGTTTATATATTTTTACAACATTAAGGTTTAGTAAAGGGTTTGAACCAAAATTCCACTGATCGTTTATTAGTACTTTGTCTTCTGCTAATGCTTTTTTTTATTTCAACAATTTCATGCATATCTAGGATAGGACCACCTTTTAGAAGATGTAAAAGTTTTCAATTATCTCTATGTATTGTATGATTATTTGCAATTAACATCTGGACTTTCCAATATAAATAGCAGGACAATCCGAACATCTTATCTCATAAACACCAGATTTATGATATTTCTCTTTATTACTTAATAGTATTTTTCCTTACGTAAAATTGTTGACATAAGCAGCATTTACATCATACTTTCTTACATTATTACATTTTATTACTAATACTCCTATAACTTAAATATTGAAGTTTTCTCCAAAAATCTTCTATGGTATACATATTGTTGATATTTCACAAATAATTTCTTAAACCAAAGTTTGATAAAGTAATTGGCATAGATTTTACATAAGTTGTACCTGTTAATGACGAAAAGTCGAAGATGTCAGACTTAAAAAAAGGTTGCTTTTTTCTCTTTTTTTTTAATTGAAACCACTAAAGCTCATCAGTAGCTAAAAGACAAAAAAAATAAGTGGGTTGACAAACATAGGAAAAAGATGGCAGTCCGATTTTACCCCCTTAAAGGTTGAATTTTAGAATATCCTTTCTTATCACTTTATGTAAATAAAAAATAATTAAAGAAACCTCTCTGCAAAATGTCAACGTTCTAGGTCCAAGGATTTATTTATCCTGGGTGTTGATGAGTCAATGAATCAGTCAAATATTTTATGGATTCGAGCTTCTTATTCCCTTAAATTTGCCGGTGTGTATGTCTAAATAAAAGGTTAGTAGTCTCGCTTATTATTTATAGGTCATCTGCTGAATCCGTTTCTTATGGAAAATATTCTTACATCATTACCAGAATTTTTAATCGAAAGTATGTACAAATAGTTTTTGAATAGTTATAATATTATACATATGGATAAGTTTAAGCTAGACAAACAACAAAAAAAAAATAATCAAAACATCTGGCAAATGTAAGTACCTATGTTTAACACATGCATATTTATAATTATGCGCACATCTCTGCCTGTTGGTCTTTGATAATTTCCTTTGCAAATCACATTTTTCGTTAATTACGGTTTTAGTAAAAGTAAAAGTGCATTTATAACCATGCCACCTTTAGTGCGTAAATTTTAATAAATTATGGTTGGTTTATTTATCCTTAATTGAACTCCTGTTCAGAATTTTGCGAAAGGAATATTTGCTTGCATGTAATATTCATAGAAATGTTGTTATCTAATTTAGTTTCCATCTCTTCCTCACAATTCTTTTTTAATAAATTGAAAAGCAAAAATAAAATAAAGTGTAGTAGGTTGTTATTGACCTGAAATCACAAACGAACGTTTTACTCTTCCTCATGGTTAGGTTTTTAAATAGTGATGTGCCGGATCGCTAAAAATGTATATCCGCGGATACGGATCTGAAAACGGATATTTGACCTCAAGATCCGCGAATACGGATACGGATACGGATCTTTACTTTTTTAGAGTACGCGACGGTAAATATTGTAGGTACATCGACCTTTTGAAAGAGACAAACTGTTATGAACCTTTTTAAGAGCTAACTTTTATAATAGATTGTCTCTTTGCAAAGATCGATGTGCAATATTTACCGCCGCGTATAGTTTAGTGTGACACTGGGCAGCACAGATAACGTTTGTGTTTGGTATATCAGTTAAGAAAATTTTCTACAAAACACCATCAAATCCAATAATGCAATATTAATGTCACAATAATTTTAAAACTAAAATAATCTGGTCGCGTCTAATAATCAATTTAAGACGACCGTCTTCTTCGGCCGTCGTGTGCGTTCTGTCATTGGTGAACCATGTGGCTGGCGGCATCCCTCTGAATATTTATTTTTTGCTTTATTTATTGCCGCCTTTGTCGGCAATAACCCGTCACGCACTCATCTATACACACTGTACTGCCTAAATCTATATTGATCGGCACAATATATATATATTTCATCTACGAATTTAAAATTAACAAGGTAAAAAATCCGTAAAAGATCCGCCAAAAACTAACGGATACGGATACAGATACGGACCTCTATTTTCCCTCGGATATCCGCGGATACGGATACGGATACGGATATCCGGCACATCACTATTTTTAAACTAGAAACCCAACGCTGAGGAAACTCATAAATATATGCGAAACATTGATTTCTAAGGTTACAGGAATGGAAAACAATAACCCACACTTTTTAGTTGATTAGATACAATCAAAACTCGATAGCTCGAAGAAATTATGTTATCCGGGCGTGTTAGCAGTGGTCTAGAATTGTTTCCCTATCTATCAGAACACCAAAGAAGTTGTTTATCCGAAATTTCGCCAACAACTGTGGTTTGCATCCTCAGGGAACGTAGCGTGGGCGTAATGTCCATCTACGTTCCCTGAGGATGCCAATCTTATCTAAGATTTCACCACACTTTGGTTTCTTCAGGTGTAAGACTACTGAATAAGTCGTGAAGTGGAATTATTACATTATTAGCAGTGGCGGAAACATTACATCAGGTAATGATACCACTTTGTGGTAAAACAATATTGTACTGTTTTCAATACATTTTTTATGAAACTTTATTTGTTTTATTTAGTAAAAAGAAGTAATTGAAACTGGATTATAACAGTATTCAAATTTAAAAAGGCGCAAATCTTCTCTGCAACTATCAGTTAATTTAAAGATCATGTAATAAGATAATAAAATAGGAAATAAGATGATAAAAAATCATAACTAACTTAAAGCTGCAATAAGTTAAGTTTTTTGGAAAATTCCACCCTTCTTGTGCTTCATTTAGTTCAAATACTCCATAAAGCAAAGTATTTGTATTTATGTACATTTGAGAAGTATTTTAAACAAGTCTGCAGAGTATGGCAAATTATGCACTTATTTTATTTCATTTTGTATTATTCAATTTTATACAAAAAAATGTATGCTTCTTATAGGCAACTCATTATACACTTGTGTTCAAAAGACATCACAATAGTACTACAGTATAATTTAATAAACATTTTAATCAAGGCTTTAAATATGTATGATAAATTTATTATTAGAACAACACCGAATTTTAAAATGTATTTACTGAGAAATAATTTCTTAGTCAGAACAGAAATATTGAAATCGAAAAACAGTACAGTAATAGAATTATTAAAAGGATTTGATTTGAACATGAAATGGGCGGGAATAATAAAGCAACGCGTGAGGAATACAATACATAACCTAAATTAACCTTATTTTGTTCTTTAAAGTTCTTGTTCTTGGATGCGCAATTTTGTATCACAAAGAACGTGTATATAAAAATTAATAACATGTTGGCAAATAGGGTAAGTTATTTAATTTATTTTGCAAACGGTGGTACTAATTGCTTACATTGTAGGTTTTAAATTTTTGTTGCAAGCAAAAGAAATTATTTAATAGTTTTAATGTGTATGCATCTACATCAACAACTGGTACTCAGGAGCCCTCCAGGATAGAAAAATGTAAGCCAAATGTGGTTTTTCATCTATATTTTATCGTTCAAATAATTACATTAATTAGTAGTAGTGTGATTACACATCTCTCCAGGTTAAGAATGTTGCAAATTTAAGTATGTACTTCATTTCTTTAGTGTGTATTTGTATTTTCCATTCTTCCAGCTTTAAATCATGTACAGCTTCTTGGAAGAGTTGGTGCAGATCCCCAAAGGAAAGGTAGCGACGACCATCCCGTTGTAGTATTTTCACTAGCAACAAATTCAAATTATCGTTATGAATCTGGTGAATTTCTTCAAAGAACAGAGTGGCATAGGGTTGTTTGCTTCAAACCCGGTTTAAGAGAAACTATCCTCAATTACTTAAAAAAAGGACAGAGAGTTTTTGTAACGGGACGAGTTACTTATGGTGAAGTAAAAGGTGATGATGGTAAACCAAGAACCACTGCAGCAATTGCTGCTGATGATGTTATTTTCTTTCAGTCTTAAATAGTAAGTGTAAATATTTTTTATATAAATATTAGTAAGAATTATATAAGTACATATTTTACAGAAAAATTGCTTGACTATTATTTTTACATAGATTGTTTCTTAAGTAGATACAATTGAATTACTCTATGATGCAATTTACCTATTGATCCTACCTTTCTAAAAAATAGCCAAGGGCAGGCAGTAAAGACCATTTGTCGATATTTTCTACTGCTGTTTTGATAATATGTATGTCAAATGTTAAAAGTTAATTTAATAACAAATTTCAACAAAAAATGATTTAATTGTTTCCAATTTTGCCATATAACAGATTTTTCCGGTAAAAGAAATATGGCTAAAATTAAGAATAAATTGTGCTTATATACTAACGATAAGAAGTAATAAAAAAAATTGAGTTACATTAAAATTTGAAGAGTTCATTCATTCTGAGTTAAAAATTCTTCAGTGTTCCTTTATTTGTTGTTTAAATGGTTACCTAATTGGTCCAGTGTAGTATTTCTTCAATCTTCTCGTTCTAGCAATCATACACAATTTTTAATCGTTGATAATATTATTATGAAACATTTTATGATAATATTTTTTGAAAAGTGCATTTTTATAATACTAATTAGACACAATTTGTTATAAAAAGAAAAAAAATGTAACTCATTTGAAAAAATGCTGTACCATAAGTGTTGCCGTTAAGACAGGTAAATTATATTTTTTAATTAGTAATACCATCATATAGAAATGTGATTTTTAAAGTATTTGAGTTATATGCAATGCCTATGACAAATTATTCTGCACATATACAATTAATCTTGACTTATATCTGAATATGTTTTAAAATATACATTATTCTTTTTTAAACACCAAATCATCGGTCTTTTTAACGTTAAAACGACAGATATTGATGGTTACAAATTGACACGTTTAATCTATACAAATGTACCTATTGTTTACGTTTTGGGAAAACTATGTTTTCCCTTTTTTCATGAAACAAATACACCTTATGGATAAAATATATTAATTAATTTTAAACAAACGGTAATCTCGTAAGGGCGTCCTAATATATTACATAAACAGAAATTTGCTTACTATAAATGAAATTAAGAAAATTATGAATTCCGCCTAATAGTAAACATCAAAAATTTCTATTAATGCAATATTAAATATTTTTTAAACTCAAACTGCACTACAGTATGATACGAAATTGTTATTTTCTAGGTCTTATTTTTCGTATAATTTACAATCTTCCCTGGTACTATTATCATCAAAATTTAAGAAAATTAAACCCCATTGCCATTCTGTAAGCCTATATAACACTTAAATTGATAATAATTATAATATAGAAAGAAAACTTATAATTCACTAATGAGAAGAGGGGAAATGATAAGAAAAGTGACCCTATTATAACACAAAATTTACCTGTATTTTTATATGTATTGGTCATTATTTTAGTAAAATACAGGACACTAACGCAACAAGTTAGTAGTAAAAGAGAGATAAATCGACAAACTGAAGATAAAATGGCTTTCTTTGAAAAGTGGATCCTCCTTTTGCTTTTTATTTTTCTTAGAAATAAAATGACACTGAATAAAATATATTATTAATTTAAACTTAAAGGAGTGCTCACATATTACGTAGCAGAATTTTACTTGCTATAAACAAAATTGAGGAGTTCCTGTAACAGACATCAATAATTTTTATCAATGCAATATTAAAACAACGACTAAATTATTTAAAAACTCAAAGTTCAAATCATTATGGTATGATATTTTTTAGGTCTCATTTTACGTATGATTTACAATCTTCCGGTTCTATTGTCATCAAAATTAAAAAAAAAAAATGTGGCAAAAAAAATTAACAATATTTCTTTTTATTTCTCATTTCAGTAAAATACAAGACACTAACTTAACGCTGCAATAAATTAAAAATGAAAGTGGCTACGTTTTCTTCAGGAAAAAAATTGACAATCTGAGGTCAAAACGACTTTTTTTGGAAAATTGCACCCTTCTTGTACTTTATTGAGTTTTTTTAGATATAAGCCAATTTCTTCAACAATTTAATTTTTCTATTTGTTATTGTCTAAAGATAAACATGTAATAAAATCGCCATCCTAGAAAGAATACGCTCAATATAGTAAAAAAAGGATTCGATTTTGCAATAGCCATTTTGACCTCAGTTTGTCGATCTTTCTCCTGAAGGAAACGTAGTAACTTTTACTTTTATTACTCTTACTCTTATTGAAACCTTAAGTAATTAAGTTAGTGACCTTTACTTTGCTAAAATAATGAGAAATTAATATATATATATAATATTATACAGGGTGCATTAGTGCGTCAAAGGTCAATATGGCCTTTATTAAATCAGATTGGAGAATTTTTTTTATGAGAATTACACAATATCAAAAGACGCATATTTTAAAAATAGTTTGACATATACAGGGTGAATCACTAAATCAGAGCACGTTCCAACATATTTTTTTTTAAATGAAACACCCTGTATATTATTTGTTTTTCATAATCTACTTAAAATTGTCTTTTCAATGATACAAAGATTTTTGGGTTTGGATGTTGCATTGTTGAGTTAATAATGAAAATGTAAAAAAATTGGTTGCAACAGGGTTTGGCTTTTTAGTTCAATGCACGAGTATTACGATTAGTTGAGATGAAATATTTAGTAGTTATGCTGCCAACGGATGTATTAAACCTAAAAAATAATAAAATCATAATTTTATTAGACAGGGTGTTTTTTACGGTGCAGTCAATTGAGCAACCTTCAAAGAGCGATTTCTCCATTTTTTCAAATGAACACCCTGTATATTATTGAATTTTTGGAATGGTGCATTAATTCTGCTTAATGTTTCTTTATAATATTTTATACCTAAACCTCGTAATTTCAGAGATATTTCACTTTGTTCATTATTACCAACTAATTATTTGATCTAGTGTGCTTATCTGTCAGATTTGGTAAGTTGAGACAAATAAAACGTAAATAAATAAATAGATGGTCAAAGTTTAATATCGTTTACTATTTAAAGTAAATGTTCAAAGTGTCCTCCATTGTGATTGAAACACATTTGCACCCTTGACAGAAAGGATCTATGCACTCTTTGTAACATCTCAACGGAAACTGTTTCAAAGGCATATATTATACGTTGCCTCATGTCGTCTGCTGTAGTTGGAGGAGTCTTGTATACAATATTTTTTATGTGGCAAGAAATACAAATATTGTGCACCATTTAAACGTTCATGAAAGAAATGTGGTCCAATTAAAAAGTTTCCCATAATACCACCCCAAACATTTACTGTCCATTGTCTCTGCTTATCAACCGATCTCAGTATTTTTGGGTTTTCAGTTGCATAATGATGACGATTATGACGGTTCGGGATACCACTCTGAGTAAATGTAGATTCGTCGGTAAATAACACTTTTTGGAAAAAGTTAGGTGTTAGTTTCCAATCCCCATTCGCAAAATATCCTTCTAGTCTCGAAATCGGGCTCCAACAGTTCTTGATGAAAGGAGATACTGTAGTCATGATATTTTTTTTTTTCAATATCTTACTTACAGTAGATCGTGGTACATTTATTTCTTTTGATATTTTTGTCGAACTAGTAGATGGCTCTTCAATTACTGATAATAGTACATTCAAATTTTCTTCGTCACTTGTGCTCTTTTTCCTTTCACATTTCTCATAACTGACATTTCCCGTCCTAGTGAACCTTTCCTTAAGTTTTTCCAAACTGCTAACTGAAGGTTGTCTTCTTTTAGGATATCTCTGTGCATACATTCGCTGAGTTAAACAATTTTGTTCAGCTGATCCCATAATGAAAATCATGTCAACGAGTTCGTTTTTCTCAAACTGCATAATACCGACTTAACTAAAACCCCTAGTAATATGAGACAAGCAAAAATTGTTCAGGAAAACTACGAACCGAATCAAACTGGTATGATACGACAATGACAATAATGCAAAAATAATTGTAATAGTCACTAATACAGCACGCTTAACGTATTAAATTATTAGATGTATTAAACGCATTACGTATTCATTTATTATTTGCTTGTGCCAACTTGTCAAATCTGACCGATCAGCACACTAGATCAAATCAAAAACAAATAATCAGCTGGAAATAATGAAAAAAGTGAAATATCTCTGAAATTACGAGGTTTAGGTATAAAATATTATAAAGAAACATTAAGCAGAATTAACGCACCATCCAAAAATTCAATAATATACAGGGTGTTCCATTTGAAAAAATGGAGAAATCGCTCTTTGAAGGTTGCTCAATTGACTGCACCGTAAAAAACACCCTGTATAATAAAATTATGATTTTATTATTTTTTAGGTTTAGTACATCCGTTGGCAGCATAACTACTAAATATTTCATCTCAACTAATCGTAATACTCGTGCATTGAACTAAAAAGCCAAACCCTGTTGCAACCAATTTTTTTACATTTTCATTATTAACTCAACAATGCAACATCCAAACCCAACAATCTTTGTATCATTGAAAAGACAATTATTAGTTGATTATGAAAAACAAATAATATACAGGGTGTTTCATTTAAAAAAAGTACGTTGGAACGTGCTCCGATTTAGTGATTCACCCTGTATATGTCAAACTATTTTTAAAATATGCGTCTTTTGATATTGTGTCATTCTCATAAAAAAAAATTCTCCAATCTGATTTAATAAAGGCCATATTGACCTTTGACGCACTAATGAGCAACCCTGTATACGTATTTTAATTTCTCATTATTTATAGTTAAAGTTTGAGTCATATTGAGGTAAATTTTCTTAAGATATCGGCACCCCTCTATTGAAGATTTATACAAACATTATTGGAAACAAATTAAAGACAAAAAAATTGGGAAAAAGTAAATATTTATTTAAAAAATAACAGAACAAAAAGTAGAACGTATATACCATACATGAACACAATAAATCAATTTTGTAAAAGAATTAATTTTGACAAAAGTCGAGCATATATTCATCGCTGTCATTTTTATCTTGATTATTGGATCGTTATGTGTTCGCCTTACAGCTTCTGCAAACATCATCGATACATCTATACACTGTATTTTTGAACATTGTCTCATATGTTCGTCTTGAGGTATCGTATTTGTTACGACAACGGCTTCGAAACATGCGTTATTGATTCGGGAAATTGCGGGGCCAGAAAAGATACCGTGAGTTAATATCGCATAAACTTTTGTGGCACCAGCTTCCATTAATTTTTCGGCCGCATGACAGATTGTACCACACGTATCTGCCATATCGTCTACCAAAATTGCAACCCTATCTTTAACATCTCCGACGAGAACCATGGACGCAACCTCGTTCGCTTTTTCCTTTCTTTGTGAATTAAAGCAAATTCGACGTTCAGTCTATCGGCTATTAACGTGACTCTCTTTGCGCCTCCGGCATCCGGTGAGACGATGATACTATTCCTCCATTCAGATATATTTTCTTTAATCCATTTTAACACGGCAGGTTCAGCGTATAAATTGTCTACTGGTATATCGAAAAATCCTTAAATTTGGGACGCGTGTAGGTCACATGGTTATGATGTGATCCGCTCCAGCTACTGACAACATATTTGCCACCAATTTTGCCGAAATTGGGGCCCTACTCTTATCTTTCTTATCTTGTCGGGCATAAGGAAAACAAGGAATAACAGCTGTTACTCTACTGGCACTGGCAATTTTACATGCATTGATCATAATAAGTAATTCCATTAAGTTGTCATTAACTTCACCACTACCAGACTGTACTATGTACACATCTTCTCCTCGAACAGATTCACCAATTTCAACACGTTTCCAAGTTACTAAATTTTTTAGTGACGACCTTTCCTAAATCAATGCCAAGTCGATCAACTATCCTTTGAGCCAAGTCAGGATGCGAAGTCCCACTAAACACTTTAATGTTAGGCATCCTACTTAATAATAATTTCGGTTGTGACCTTCTTTTATCGTAATTTCTGTTTAAACCCTAATCTACCCTAATATAATACTTAAAGTGACAGATGTGAGTATTTAAAATACGTCTGTTCAGTTTATCTGCATTTAATACCTACTTGCAATAATTATTATCACGCCACACAAAATAAAACAAAAGGTTCGAGTCAGCATTTTCGTTATATTTAAAACATAATTATTATTTTAACAATAAAATAATATCTGATTTAATACAGCTTTAACATAAAGCTGTAACAAAAAATGTAAATTAATCTAGATGGAACAATTATACCAATTTGACACAAAAATTCGATTCATTATCGTATGTAAGTAAAGCTGGTAGCAGAAAATTTCTGCTAAAACCTTAATATATAATATCTACTCCTCAGTATGAAAAAATTACACCTTTTTCTATTTTATTTACAAATACAGGTCACACGCACAACTGTTTATTCAATGAAAGACACCGCAACCACAATCAAGGTAATTTAACTGCAAAATTAAAATTGATATACTTACAGAAATAAAAATTGTCAAAAAGTTCCTAGATTTCCAATGTTTTGGAAAGCAAATCAGTCTTTGTACTATTTATACACCAGATTGTGGTAACGATTCTTTGATGAATGCTTTCAAAAATTTGAAAAATATTGCACCCTTGGTTTTACTAATAAAAAGAATAATAAGAATTAAACCCTTACAAAAGCCCATAACGAAAATAAAAGTCAATTGGTGCGATTTTTTTCAAATATTTCAGTCAATATCACACACATCGCTTAATTTATTGTATTGTTTATTAATATACATATAATTCTAAATAATATATTTTAAAAAGAGATCACAGAAACAGAGCTGGAAATTTCCTACCTCTTAGTATTATATATATATATATTTCGTAACTGTTTTACAATTTAAATTTGAGGCACTATCACTTTGTAAAGTACACAAATTTCATTTTAATTTTAACTATTATCCCTGACGGTTTAAGCACGCTCTTCCAAAAGTGCGGCCCATAACATTACTATTGTTTTATGAGTAATTCCAGTCCATCTCTTTTGTACATATACCTTTCATGAAAATAAATATTACAAATTTGTTATTGTCACATTCTTTTAAATGCATCACATAAATTTCTTTAAGACAATACGAAACTGATGAAAAAATGTATTGGTTGAGTTGATTATGTATTTATTAAAATTGCTAGCAAATTGCTGAAACATAAGGAATAAAAATCACTCATGTATAACCCTGCTGGTCCGTATTATTTAATTTCCTAAAATATTTATTATCAATATGATTTTTGAAAATCTCAATTACATTTGAAAGAGCAATGACCAATTTATTTTATTAGATGTCTTAAAACATCGAAAATTACAACAATTGTTGAAACATTTAGTTTTTAAAAAAACAAAAGTAAATCTTAGAAAACGTATACATTATTTTATCGCGAATGCCATTTGGTTTCTAAAATTTTGTAAATTCTCTGAATGTTTTTACAATTCTAATCGCATTTCAAACGTAAGAGTTCTCCTCCAAGTTACCTAAGAGCAATTTTATACAAATTTTACCCAAATCCATAAAACAGTAGTTTATAGAAATTTAAATTTGCAATTTGTAAACCTACATTTATTGACCCTATAAATTGTCAGTATGCGGTTTTTCTTTACACAAATTTCCATGTTTTGCGAGCGACCTTGAATCAAGCATATTCGGCGATTGCCACATACAAACCTACTGATATTTGTGGGGTGATAAAACAGCAAAAAAAATTAAAAATTATAAGCACATATCGCTCCAACTTTTTCGACATGTTGATTAATATAATAGTCCAGTCGAGATAGCCCAACAATGTTCAATTTTTAAAAAACTTTTCAGTCCATATTCTCGATATGATAATTGCGAGAATAATGGCAGGAATTTAATGTATGTTTTGAGTATATTTAAGCTGAACGAGAATTGTTAAAAAAATCATAATTTTTTGCAATTTTTGTTCGTATTGTTCAGTAATGAAAATATTTATCAATTTTTAAAACACATTTTGTCAATTTTCAAAAAGTTGGAAAAAAAGCAAATGGGGAGTATCCTTTTAACAAGAACTGAATTCAATCAAATTTTAAGCAAAATTCGATTGCATTCATAATTTTTATCTGACTGTTAAATGTTAATTATTAAAATTAACAATTCCCCACTTAATTTTATTTACGATATCGTTTTGTATGCATATAATTATTATAAAAATTTTAAGTCGAATAATGAAAATTTTCTTATTGAACTTGAAAATACACCATAATAAATAACTGTAAATATTTTACCCTGTATATGATAAAATTTGAGCGATGACCCTATTACTTCGTTGAAGTTTCGTACTGTCTTAAAGCGCAAATCAAGCTGCCTCCAAGCAGACATCTTCACAGGCAAATTCACCTAGAATTTGGCACGTCAGTTGCGATAAAACTCGTTGAATTCGGGAAAGTATACAATTAAAAAATAGTTTGCTCTTTGCACATTTCAAAATTGGCACTACAGTCGTAATCCTAAAATATACTTAGCATACATTACAAACGATTATCACTTGGCTTCCTCTTTCTTCACGTAGTAAGGGTGGTCCCGTATTTGTGTCGCGGGATGATCTGGGGAACAGACCACGTTCACGTGCCTACTGTTACTGTTATAACTTAGGTCCGTGGGTGTGTCCATACTCAAATCCGTTGGTTTGTCTTCGAACTCTTGTGACGTTCTCATCTCATTGTGATGTTCACTATCAACAAGTTCGTGCTTGACCGGCATCTGATTTAGCATCTGAGATGGAGCAGTTGTCCTTGTTGGAGACATTTGTTGCCTTAGCAATGATATGTTTTTGATGTTCTTAAGTTCTGAAGGATTCCTTAGAAATCTGAAAAGAAAAATAACAGCCTTTAAAAGTAAACAGTAATGATACCTATCAAATAGCGCAATTTAGTCTATAAAGGATATGGAAACTTACTGGTAACAGTGCCTTTCTCCTTGGACTTTCCTTAAGATATTTACTCTATAGTAATATCGTAAGGCTCGAGACATTTTATCGTAATTCATGGATAAATGATTCTTCTGTATACCCCACAGCTTAGCTAGACCAGCAGGGTCTACAATTTTGAAAACACCAGTGACCATATCCTTCCAGGCAATATAATTGGTGTACCTTTGAGCAGGATCATTGAGTAGTTGCTGAAGGAAATCCCACAATAAACGGCCATCTACAATAATAATACAAAGAGTTAATATCTCATTCTATAATAATTATCTAAATTAAACAATAAAAATAACACTTACTGGTGTTTGGTTCTGAAGATTCACTGGGGAAGAACTCCCGTTTGACCATTTTGAAATCTCCAGGACTGGAAACAGTTTCTTTAGGGCTTCTGGGCGGTGCACCACTGCCATTTATATGTGGCAAAGAAGGTGGCAATGAGTAAGCGTTGGGAGTATTAGGCGGACTGCAATTTTGACCATTCTTTCTTTCAACATAACTGTCTTCTTCAGAATCAGACTGATTACTTCCACTTCCGTTGCTGCCATTCACATTAGAACTAAAAACAGATCGTCCACCAAATGACGAAGAGGTATGAACGGCCTCAGCATGCTGCGGACTCCCAGCTTGACTGTCGACCGACGGGGCTGGGCTCAACGTAACCGAGTTGCTTTGAGCGATCAGGTGTACTGCAAGATTTGCAGCTTGGGATGATTGGGAAAAATCTGTTCCATTTTGTGAAAGAATGTTCCAGTTTGGAGTAGGAGGATGGGTGGCGTGTGGAGAAAACGGATAGGGTTGACGTGTTGTCGGGGTAACAGGACTCGATGGAAGACACCTTTGGATGAAGTTTGCTTCCCGAACTAATAATTGAAGAACGTTGTGTAAAACATCACCAGAACCTGGAGCTCTTTCTGACAGATCAGTTCTTGTAAGCAAACACATAGCTTTTCCTACAAAAAAATATATACCGTCAATTACACTTGTTAACTTAGAAACGAAAAAGATTTTTTTTAAGTATTGTTAATTATATTTACCATTAATTTGGAACATTTCCAAATCAATTGGTTGCAAATCGAATTCCCTCTCTGACCATTTCAAGAAAGTGATTACATCTTCTCGAGACCATACTCTAGGATCAGTAGCTAAACTTGTTGGGAGCTGACTTTTGTAATCAAATAAGGGTGAATGAGGTAATTGAGGAGACTGCACTGACGAAAATCCTAATGGATATCTCCACAGCCAATCTGTATTGAAAGGTAATGGTATTGGAAAACGTTCCACATTAGTTCCTGTAGGGATAGGAGGTAATGGTCCTGGAGCCAATTTCATTTTTGATTCTAGAACAAAAAAAAAACAATATTTATTGAAAGCGAAATTATAATATTCAATTAAGGAAGAAATTTAAACGTTAAACGGGAACAGACGGTTTAAAAATTGACAAGCCTTCTAAATATTTAGAAGTCAAATTGTGGCGACAGAAAAATAAAACAAAAATTGTATGTAATTACATAACCCCACACAAAGCCGTTATTTAAAAGTTAAATGTAAACAAAGCATCGAGTTAAATGTTTCGTACTTTACAAGTCAAAATATTGAAAAATCTGCAATGATGTCATCCACGTGTTTTAAGATCATTTCAGGACGATCTAGTCCAAAATTAGCAAGTATGATGTTCGCGCATGGTTTTTTATCAGTTACATTTGTTGTTTATCAGATTTGATAAAAGTTTAGAGGTTTTTTTTTTATTACACACACGAAATGTACAAAAAATTAAAACTTAAAGCTGTTTAAGGGACAAAAATGTTTATTAATCTAAAACCAACACCGACGTTTCGCCTTGTCGTGTAAGGCTTCTTAAAGGATAGGATACAACTACACGTAGGTACTTACGGTAAGTACAATAGGTAGGTACGTACCTACCTACTCGGTTTTTCTTCCATTATACGATTCAGTACGGTTGTTATCTGACTTCGTGACAGAAATTTTAATATGTTTTATTCACAACTTGTACGTACTTTTTTAATTTTATCACTGTAATGTGTGTAGCAGCTCTAATGATTTCACCGCAAAAATCGAGAATTTTATTTTTATTACCTACGTGTGTAGGTAGATATTAGAATAACATTACAGCGTCAGTATACAGGTATATGAACATAACATACGTATGTAAACACTTCAGTACTAAATAAAGAAAAAATTTATATTTTGTTACTACGTAAAAAATAAAAAGCACAATATAATAACTAACTCTCTTCGACAAGTGTTGTTAGATAAGAGATAAACTCGTACGAGTACATTTCTTGGAAAATACGGATGTTATCGGCCACGTTCAACTGCACCGATATGTATATTTGTTTGAATGTGTATGTATTATTACAAACTAAAGCAGGCCGTGCGATAACGTGAACAACGCTGATCCGATCCGGAAGCTATCGAACTGTATCGAAACGAAAATCAAGCGTGCTGCTATATCGGCTACCCACGCCGCATCGCGTCGCCTCGTTTTGTGCTACAACAACAACGAAGCAACAGAGCAGCCAACACATTAAACAACAATAATAACAATAATAAACGACCTACTGCCTGTACTAAAACTCTACCTGCATGTAACGAGGTAAGCCATTGCGGAAGTGTTTCGTAACCAAGGACAAGCGGATAATAATGCCGGCTAATGCGTTGCTGTTCTGACTCGATTTTCGTTTCCGGGACGAAATGTAATAGTCACGCTCAGAGAATAGACCAACATTTATTTTGTATGTTGTATCACGTGCAACTATTTATTAACGATAATTAACACTCATATGCATGATACAGACGTCCGACTTCATATATGAGCATAATTAGTATGCTTAAGAATAAAAATTCGTGAGAACCAGAATTAGGCTAGGCTTTATTAGTAGTTTGGGCTTCAAAACACCTTCGAGAGTGCATAAAGCTCCCTTAAAATGCTTAAAAGCAGGGTAAAACTATGAAAAGGGTTTTTAGCTTTTTGATGTAGTTAAAGTTCTTCTGGTTTAATTGAAGTCCTTATATTTTAAACCCCTTTTCAGAAGTGCTTCAAGTCTTTTGAAACCCTTTTGATATAATTCAAACACTTATGTTTGCTTAAGCCTCAAAATTCTTAAGTAAGGGTTTTAGATTTAGGGCTTGATAGTGTGGGTTTTGTCCAGCTGTAGTGATAAATTCTTTGAATAGTTTTACATTTAAACTTTTTTCTCTCTCTTCTATTTAAGCTAAAGCCCAAAAAAGAAACTATTTAAATACTCGCTAAACTATTCAATAAAGTTGTCACCAGAGCTGGACAAAGTTCCCACCTGAAACCCTTAAGTACTTTTACATCGAATGGTAATAAAATTTTGAATTTTGAGCCTTAAGCACCTGCAAAATGAGCCTCGTGCACATAAGAAATCACGAATTCCAAAATTTTAATACCTATTTTTTTTTTTTATAATTATTCATTTTAAATACACTTGTGGAACATTACGTTTTAAAAAACGAATGTGGAAGACTGGTCGCTGTAATACGAGATGCAAGTAGTTTAATTCAAGTTCTTATTGTAGGATGCTCAAAGCCCTTTTCACAAGTGCTTTTAGAGTTTTGTATTTAATTAATAATGCAACTGGTCCTTGGATTTTAAAATGTAATCGAAAATTTAAGGACCAAAGCACTTTAGGTAAAGGATTGAAACCATTGGAAATTAAATAAATAATACTTACATAAAACAACAAGAAACAAACACACAACTGCGATTAATATTGTGTTTTACTTACCATCCATATTATAAAAAAGTATATTCTGACCAAAAAGAAACAACGATATCAAACTAGTAAATAGTTTACACAATTCTGCTTTTTATATTAATTTTATATTTGCAAACTGTAAACAAAGTTATACCTAGAACAATAAAGGGCCAAAAATGACGTAAAAGTTATCCTCTATAGAAACAATAGAAGGTAGATTAACAGCATGATTAATTCAACACTTCGATGAAATCGTTATAAATAACAAATGCACTTGGAACCAATCGGAATTTTTCAAGGATTTGTTAATGAAAATGAGACTCGGTTGTGTCCACTTTAGATAAGCGCAAACAAAACACAAATAGGTGTACCTATTATAGTACATTATCTGTCAATAATTGTGCAAAAAAATGTATATTATTTTACAGTATATCACTTTAATAAAAAGTGTGTAAATACAGCAATTACCTACTATAAATAATGAAGTAGTAAAAATAATAAAATTAACGAATATATCTAAAAATCGAAAAATTGGTAATCATATATATTATTACGTGTACCTTACTTTTTTATTAATTTTATAATTAGGTACGTATTATATATAATCGTTTTATTTAGAAACAACTTACAGTTATTTAAATAGCATGCAACGTATGTTCGTATGTATTTATAAACAGCTTGTAATAAGTGTCTACGAACATAGGTACTCGTGTTTTAATTATGCAATTTGCTAATCGTTTTAAGGTAGATACTACGTGAAAGGCCACTCGTCTGTAGCCATTTATTGTTTCAGGGAAGTCCAATAGTTCCGACTTTGCGCATGTAAACACAATTCGGCGAAAAAAATCTCAAGGAAATAAGCCAGCCTTCCGACTCACTCACAGTTATTATTATTTGATTATTTCTATTGTGTACGTACAATGCGTACAAGTTTATTTGCATTGTTTGTAAACAGACAATTACGGTGAACATGATCCTATTGTTATTGAATGTGAATCCATAATATTCTATCAATGTTTAATAAAATAACCGAAATGTAGAATCATATGGAATCACCATATAGGTGCGATATTAATTTATTATTTATAAGTCTAGTCATCCTCAATTCCTGACTTCATAAAGCATAAATTAGTTCAACTTAGGTACAAATTTCTACAGATGGCGTTAATTGTCCTATCTGCAATTATTCGTAATTCTGTAGAACTCAAAAGGAAAATGTATCCAAACCAAATTTAATAAATCGCCGATAAGAAGAAACTCGATGTTTTCATGTCTAAAAATATGTAATGATTATTAATTAATTTATATATTTGTATATGTATTAGAGATGTGTCATTCATTCACTTTATGGTGATTCGATCGATCGGTGATTGACTACAAAAATGATCGAATCTTTTGTATCAATCATTCATTCGATCACTCTGTTGTTTGTGCTTGCCACTTGCAACGCATGGCTCGCATGTCGCATACAATGGCTCTCTCTGTTTTATTTGGACGAGGAAAAATTTCTATAGTAAAAATTGTTAAAAAAACATTGTTGCATTTTTTAACAATGTGTTGGTATATAAACCCTCTCCTGCAAAAAGAAAACTAAATATATATTCTTATAGTTTAGATACATATTTTATTGACATCCATATATACCAAGTGATACACATATAGTGAAGCTCTTTCTGAACGTAACAATGTACATATAAATAATAAAAGAAAAATCGCTTTTCGATAACACTGAAATAAAGTAAGTATTGTTTGCTTTTATAAATTAAATTACTAACCAGCGAGGACATGAATAATATTTATAAATATGTTCAATGAGTCTTTTATATTTCCTTGCAAACTAAATACTACACTGCACTCGATAGTCCCGATCATAGGTCCTGATCTCGATAGTTGATCTTATTCCGTCGCCGGTCGTCCGTTATCTATCGATCATAGATAAGGAGATAAGGTATCGATTCGAATACGAAGTACCGGCTGGCGGATACCGATTAAGCATTCGGTGATCGACCGATTGCGCAGAACGAAGATCGTATCATCATTCAATACTTTCAAGTGATCCAATCCCAAAGATCGAATCATTCACGAATGACACATCTCTAAAATAAACGTAAAGCCTTTTATAATAAACATTCTAAAACAAAGTTTATCAAGACAATTGAAAGTGTGAAAGTTTAAAGTGTTTTATTTATTATATATTAAAATGAACTTTCGCCAAGTAAAAATAGAGTCAATCATGTTAAAGAAGCTCCGACGAGTGTACTAGTTACAAATAATTTACCAGTACTTTTTAATTTAAAATTTAGCTATGTAACCTGATATATGAATAGAAGCAGCCTGTGTTAATTTTAAGAACTTATGTATCTTCTGATGAAGCCACAAAGTGGCGAAACAATTGTCAAGACAATTAAAAGTGTAAAAGTTTAAAGTGTTTTATTTATTATATATTCTAAAAGGTGCCTAGGCATCAAAAATATTAAATGTAGAAGGCGATTAAAAAAAAAATACAAAAACTAATCGAATTAAAAAGAAAACTAGCTATCAGTACTTACTGCAAAGTAAATTAAGTTTTTTTTTGTTTGTACTGTACTTTTTTTTTCACTTTACCTATTTTTTGCATCCTGTATTCAACATCAATATCACAAATCAATTGCACTGAACCCTTTTACTTTCTTTTAGTTGTCATTATTACATCCCTTATAATTGGAATCGCAGACCTTGTCTCCCGCTTCTGTGTATATGTATACTTTAATAGCTGGCTTTGCAGTAAGTTAAATTTTAAATTTATGTGTAAATTGTGTTAATTATTTTCAACCACACGATGTTTATTTTTGATACTGTCTGCATTTTTTTCTAACCATCTGTTGTTATAGACAGAAATACCTGAAATGAGTTTTGTTTACACGAAAGTCTGTGCGAGTATTATTTATTTATTTCTCGTGCGTCATAACATGGACAAACAGACAAATTTTTCTAGTTAACATACACGTGTATTAAATTAAACTAAACATTTTTTTAAACAAGTCTCGCAAATTACGACGTTGCCTGATCCACGGGACACGACACGTTATTGCTTTAGTTGACAAATTTATAGATAGTAAATATGTACCGACAGATACATACATGTCCGTATGTCGTTATTTATTACAACGGAAGTAGACTTACTCGTGGTTTATGATTGATTTTATCGTCGTTAAACATTGCTAACAATCAAATTAAACATCCTGCAATATCAAAACTGTAGGCAATAATATTTAGAGAAACTTTCACAAATAAAGATAACACATTTTATGTGCGTGCTTTTATTTGCACTGAAACTATAGAATACATGTACCTACAGGTCAACAGAAATAAGGTGGCCCCTCAGACTTCGAGCGAACGGCGCAAAAGATGGAAAGAAAGCGCATTCGGAAGGAAAAAGATGCATTTTACCGCTCGGTGTTTGTACCGTGTTTCAAATCGGGCCCGTATTGTACAAGTAAACTCACCCCAGGGTGTCTTAATGTTATTAGTAATATTATTTACACGAAAAGTGTATTGCACTTTAAATGAAGCAAAATTCCCATTTTGTATTTTAAATATGTAATATTATTTGAATGGGTTTAAGGTCGGTTTCTCATGAAACATTTTAAATACTTACGGAAGATAAATAAAATTGCTTTTAAATGTTTCATATACCATACAATAATTCAATATACCTCTGCAATAATTGTTTCGGCAATTTAATTTAGTACCCAGTATTGTTATTTCTACAATCACTTCTTCCTCAGAATACTGATTTTAGTAATTAAATTAAATAATTACAGTTGTAAATGCACATCAATCTGTAAATAATAAATAAATAAATAAATATTTCGAGGTATTCAGCTCAGCTATTATTGATATTAAAATATTAATAATAATAATAAACTAATAAACCAAACATTGACTAATTAAGTTTATAGAATAAATATGTATTCCCTAAGTGTTTCTTTTATTTGTCCGCTTTCCTTTAAGAGTGTCACCAATTATGAAAAATATTTGCTAAAAGTTGCACGTCCTTTTATAAATTAAATAAAATTTAAAATTAAGGGAAAAGCATTATTAATTGTCCCTATCGTTGAAGTTTCTGATTTAAATGTTTTTTTCTTATAATACGGGGCGAGTTTACATACAACGCTATATGCTTCATCGACGAAGTACCAAGACTAAATGGACTGTCCCCACTACAATATCAGCTGTGTCCATCGCGCACCGGTGAGCGTTTAGATTGCAAGGGCCAAGCTATTTCTGTTGGCCTGTACCTACCTATATGAAAAAACAAAATAAAGCCAGCAATAGGCTAATAAATAAGGAAGAAGTTTCAATGTTTTCAATTTACGGACAATTAAAAAGTCTGATCTAATCTAATAAAACCAATAAATGTCTTCTGACTTTAATGACGAATTCTAAACATCCAGTTAAATTAAAACCTAAAGCGTTATCTATGTATGTATATATGTATATTTGAAATTTTGTAGAAGGAAGTACTAGATAAAAGATGGAAAGATATTAGGTATTTATTTGATAGCAACATACATATATATGGTAGGTATACATTCATTATGTAAATTACATTTTTAATCTATTATCAATTTATTAGCACAACATTCCCAAGAATTTCCACATATTCTCAAATTAACGATAAACGTAATCCTTATATAAATAAAAATATAAAATCATTCGTTTACGTGATGTTTAACAACTTCCTTATCGCCCTCGCACCACATACACACGAATAAACACACATACACACAAGCCTTCCCCCTGAAGACGATAACCTCGTTATTGAAGCACGTGTCGAATTTCAGTCGCCAAACAAGTCAAGAAGAATTCCTTATCGCAATTCCGGTATATTTTATTGAATACACGACTTTATCTTTGTTAAAGACGACCTGTGGAACCCAGTGTTGAGTCCATCAAACAAGTTACGTACGTGATATTACAGTATTTATTTGAATATGCATTATTCGATTATGTGTATGTATGGTCAAAAATATAAACTGTATAGTCAAAAATATAAACACAATAATAAGCTGATGATAACTACCAGTTCGACTCGCTGTAAAAGAAAATCCAGAAATTTTTAAATACAAAATATGAAATCGTTTAGAATTCTAAATGCCTGTCAATCAAGAAAATATTTTTTGTGACAATTGCATTAGAAATAGGTTTGTTTTCATTTAAGCTCATTTTTCATGAAAAATTTATGGTAAAGGTTTCTAAAAATAGAAACTACATGAATATGCATATCTACCATAAAACTGATGCTACATAAAAGTGAGATGAGCATCAATTTTAATGCACTTCTCACATTACCATCAAAGTTTCACGTTAAAATGAATAATTAATTTTATTTCAATTAACAAGAATAAAAGAAAACAGGACCGTACTCAGGACGAAGTTAATTTTTGTCTTAAGAGTAAGAATCTAATTTAAGTAATCGAAGTAATAGGCAAAAAGTGCATAAAGTGGAATGCGGTTATAAAGAGGATTAAGGGAAATTCAAGCATTATATAAAGAACAGAAGTTTACTATCAGTTTTTTATATATTTATTTATATATATTTGTATACGTATTAGTAAAACGCTAAACGAAATGTAAATGCTAATATTGACGTTGTTGCAGCTTTTGTTATTTGTAATAACCGAACAATGAAAAAAAAAATGAAGCTATAATAATTGTAAAAAACTCGGTTTCCGTTCTCTGATTGGTAATATTTTGCGAACGTGTCGACTTCCACGTTTGGTTATCGATTTGTGGTAGCTTTTGATTAAGAAAATTCTCAATAACAACGACTTAGAAAATGAAAACTTTCTGCCCACCATCAGGCTCGTTTTGATTACCTCATTGTCGTTATATTCGGATTTAAGAAGGATTAAATCTGCTTCACTAATAAAGTAATAATCGTCATTATAAAAGAAAACGTTGTCTTTAGAAAAACCATTGAAAAATATGGCTCTTACTATAATTCCCGTAGAAAAGTAAGTTGTTATTTAAATATTTGCAAAAAAATGCAATGAAAAGTTAGTTGGTTCAATTTTTTGTCGACTCGGGTTTTGTTAAATGATTTTTAGTATTTGAATGTACTTATCCAAGTAAGTCTAGGGCATGGGGTAGTTATTTTTTAATTCTGCGAATTATTCTTCTTTTTTTTTTTTTTAAGAACTGCGTATAGATATGCTTAAGTAATCAACGTATTGCATCTTTTATTTTATATGATGTAAGATGTACCTAACCTAATCCGGCACTTGTTTCTCGTAATTTACTTTGAAAGTTGTTCCGCTAACTACCTATAACTACAAAGTAAGTAGTAGTAGGTACCCACTGGTTCTTTGAAATGATGAGTTGTGTAGAGGTAACCCGTCTAATAGTGCCGTTACGTAAACTAAAATGATTGAATAGATGCTGTGGTAGAATACTTCCTTTCTACTAGTCTATTATAAAAAACCAACTTGATGATGGCAGAGTGATTAAGTCAAATTGTAAACCGATTTATTTGCTATTAATTCTTTGTTTTCTAAGCTATTGTAAGTAGCTAAATTCATTTATTTTTACAGAAAGCTTACAATTACCGTTATAATAGGGATTTTACATAAAACTTTAGAATTCTTACCGTAATCATTTAAATATGACCCAGTTGGTAGTTTTCATTGTTATATTAATTGTTCCATATTTTACTAGAAAATTGTGTAATTTTAATAAAATTTAGTGGAATTAAAAAGAAGTGTTGCGAACAAAAATAATAATACAAAAAAGAAAAACGTCTCTGTGACATGTACCTAACATGATCCCAGACTTTCCAATAATTTAAAAATAAATTTTAGCACTGTCGTACAAATAAAAGATTCTAGTCTAATGGACGTCCTAAACCGAGAAAGGTCACCCTTTATTAGACCTGCACATGACACTGACCCAGGGAACAGCCCTAATAACCACCGGGTTAAATGAGCTATAGCCGTCTAGGATGCAAGCATTCCAAGGGCGACAAATTTTAGTTAGTGATGTTTTATTTTTATTATCTATTATCAATGTCTTAAGACGACCCTGTACACATCCACAACAACCTACAAAAGCTTACAACTAAAATACAAATTTATTTAGAATAATTATACTTCTTACGTTCAAACTCAATAATATTATATGTTACAAGGAACCTTATTTTAATTTAGTAGTAGAAGTTAGTGATGAGCAAACAAAGATCAAGACTCGGATAGTCTTGGGCTTGGTCTCGGTCTTGGTCTTGCTGAATTTCGTCTGGTCTTGATTTCAGTCTTGGTCTTGCAATAACGTCTTAACTAACATTTTTCAAACAAACTTGTAAACAGGTTTTCATTTGGCAAACATTTTTAAATCTAAATTCACTATCCAATTAAAACAAAGTTCATTAAGATGTTATTGCTTATTATTATTCAATGATAAAAAGATAGTCTAAAATCAATTATTAATTTATGTACTTTAGTGATGAGCAAAGCAAGACCAAAACCAAGACCAAGACCAATTTTACTCATCAGTAGTCGAAGTTGTACGAAAGTAATCTCAACGTTCTTATTATACTGTTTTGATCGTCAAGAGATAATAATGTTATATAATAACATTGTAGATTTATTATATACGTTTTACATGTGTATAAATTAAAGCTGTAGCTTTTATCCGAGACTTCCTACGCACATGCCACTAAAATACGAACAAGTTCAATACGATACAGTAGACTCCCGATTATCCGGAATAATGTGGACCGGACCTATTCCGGATGACCGAATTTTCCGGATAATCGGAATCGGGAGACGGAAACTATGAGACCTTATTGTAGAACATTTATTATTACGTATGTAAATAATCTGTGCAACTTGCAGCCCTGCACTAAGCTCTTTACCTAGCCACTAGCTTTCTAGCAACAGCAAAATCAGCAGAAGACATAGTTTCTATGGTCAATTAAAAAGATAAAAGATTTCGGCCGCATGTGTTGCACTTGTGCCTAACATAAACAGACATAAAATATGCCGTTATCAACTAACGGGTCGGGTGCCTTCCAGTAGGGCGGCACCGAGCAACACCATCTGAAAGATGTCCTTCAGAGGGTGTTGTATACCGAGGCACATTCTTTTGACCATTTGGACTAACCAAATGTACTAGTAGACAGTTTAGTTTAGGAAAATTCCGGATAAACGGGAGCCGCATCACTCCAGTTCCGGATAAAACGGCGGATTTAAAAATCGATATCATTCCGTATAATGCAGCGTTCCGGTTAATCGGGATCCGGAAAATCGGAAGTCTACTGTATTAGGAAGTGATATGATTCCAATATAAACTTAAAACTAAATTCATTTCCCCAACTTTTACTCTCGTATTTTTTCTATAAACTTCAATCAAATTAGTACAATTTGTTTTTACGTAAAACAAAACAAAAATTCCTTAGTGTACCACTCCCCACCAACCAATCATTTTTTTGGAGATTTTATACCCAAATTATGCATTAATACTGTGCAAATAGTTTAGAAATTAAATTGCATAAAAATTACACGGAAAAACAAATAAACACCTACTTATGTATTTGTAGTACGTTGCGTAAGTTTATGGTTAAGAAAGGTGTGTCATGTTTGCGAATTCCGCGTTGCACAAAATTTTATTCTTAACAAACGTGACTTTCTTTAAACGAAAAATTGAAATACATAATTACATACTTTCAAGCTTCATTAACTCAAACTTCCTAAATAAGAACCCGCTATGTTACTTTTATCTCAAGGGAACGAAAAACAGTATTCGACTTCTCCCCTTCTCTTAATTGCTTGCGCGTAAAATAAAAGTACCATGATAGAAACATCATGAGATTAAAGAATATCTTTATAATTATAACTCAACCCTTATGGATTTTTGAGGGTAGGAGTAAATTGGATGTATCAGTTATAATTAATCCTCCCTCTTCTTTTGTGATCCTGTTTACGTAATACAAATTTGGAGGTCACTCTCTCCCTCAATTCTTCCTTCCCTTCAATCTAATTTAATCAACATTTCAAACTCACTAATGGAACTTTTGTATAATTGGTAATTGCAAAGTAAACAATATTAAGTTGATAATTCAAATTACACAATATTTTAGGCAATATACATATAGTGCTTAATTAATATAATACGTTATCTTGTTATGATTCGCTTAACAAATCTTGTATGTGCATTGACGAAAATAAAATTACATTATTACATGAGTGTGATAGAATCATGAATATTACATATTGTAAATAAAAGCGGCATGTGATTGTTACGATCAAACTAGTAATTATAGATAATAAAAAGACAAAGACGACAAATAAAACGCCAAGGAAAGCGACCTTGACAATTATCATCATTTAATAGACATTTCCTCTCTACTGAATACAAGAGTGCGCATGCAATAAAATTAAACTTGAATAATTTCCATATCATTGAACGTTACGTTTTCTGATTAGGCGCATAATTACAGTTAATTTAACTACAATTAAAAGAAAATGATTACGGCATAATTGAGCGCTAACGTTTTATTTAATTTTATAATTATCTAGAACGTGACTCGAAACGAAACAGACAAAACGACATGATAAATCGGTTTGGTGAAGAGACTTATTACAAAATCGAAAGCCATCTCATCTCAAATACTTCCTAAGATTTCTTCGATTAAACAAACTGAAGCAGTTATTGGCAGACAGCGAGACATACCTACTTAAAACCGCAAATGTTTCACTGTTTAAAATAATTAACAAACGGCGGAAATTAAAGCCCCTCGGAAATTGTCGAATAACTTAACAATCACCGCAATGACTTAACCAACTGGAAATTTTTATATAAAATAAGTAAATAAATACTAAGACGAAACGTTTAAATAGGAAGCGCCTTTAGGAAATAAAATATCAAACAAACCACAAATTTTTAAGAATATTTAGTAGATACTTATTTAGTAAGTCGATATCTGCATTTTAGAGACGGTACGACATAATGACATAGATTTCTCAATTTATTCGATTTACCTATAATCAACATCTTATTTACAAAAATATCTAATTGATTGTATAATTATATTCCTAAAGAATTTCTAACAGAACAGACTAATGGTCACACACTGATCCTTAAAGAGCAGGATATGAATAACATCAAGGATGAACTACAGTTTTGAAATAAGTCATTAATGCCTATCACTAGACAACATTTTAAAGGATACGATTTTGTTTAAAGAAATAATCAAATAAATTCTCGACCTATGTGAATTTATCAAAGAAATATTCAATTTTTAAAAATAATGAAAAATTCGAATGCTTGTAATTCTCACTAAAAGAATAGAATAATCCTATCAAAAAGTTCGAATTGAAGGACGACTATTAAATCCGATTTTTGGGAACAATAGAGATTTCGTGATGTCAAAATAATCGATTAGGCATAACATCTCAAAAATCCCTCATGACTATAGTCATTTATTAGTTTGTAAATCTACCTCTGGAAGATTTAACGCATGATTAAATTTTAGATGCTGTTTTTGCTCATACATAGGTACATCAAATCTGTGGGTGCAGTCAATCCCTAATTTATTATAATATTCTGATAACAATTATATATTGATCTACACCTAAGTAGGTACAAAGTGTTACGTATTGTTAATAAGTTTTTTTAGTATAAATATGTAGAAAGGCGGAAACTTCAGAATTGTGCATGCGTCCTACATGTGCATATTATATAATTAAAAGTAATGCTGTAGCCTAGTCTCGATATCTTTCCTTTAATACACACATTTTTAGTCATTATGATTAAGCCATATTTTCTACAAAAACAAAATAATTAATATACAACCAACTACATTATACTACCACATGGAACTGGATATTAAAGTAAATTATCTGGAATAAATATAAAGGAGACTGTGGAAAACCAAATAATTAAAAATTGGAAAAGGTCTTACCCCTCATAACCACAACACTTTTAAAAAACGCGGACACGCAAGACTGCGTTGAAGATGCTCACGACTCGTAAGTGAGCGAAACACGTGTCCGCGTTTTTTAAAAGTGTTGTGGTTATGAGGGGTAAGACCTTTTCCAATTTTTAATTAAATTATCTGGGTTTATTATAAACATAAAAGAATTGAAGCATTTAACTACGTATGTATGTACATATTTTTGGTGTAGCATTTTTATTATTAATAAAGATCATAACAAATAACAGTTAACTATTGTTATTATATTAAAACCAGATGTGAATAAGTAATTTGTGTAAATTGGTGATCAAGAACTTAAATTTCATTGGTTTGGCAACAATGTAATATACTGTACAGATATGTCTATCTATCAAGCACTATGAAATACATAGCACAGTTAGCAGTAAATACCTACACAGATGGCGGTATTTTGTCAGTTACTTGATTTAATAATCATCTTATTTGTAAGGGAAAATCGCTTCGGTTTGAAGGATGATTTATCGAAATTGCTGATAGGTAATAAACAGAAAACTCTGGGTCTGGGTTCAGTAAATTGTTGATGATCAAGAACTTATTAATGTTTTTTGTTTACCTCTTAATAGTTAATTATGTAACAACATATATTGGGAAGATTCAACCGCCAAAGAGACAATTAACAATACCATTTTGGCATTAAACCAAAAAGTTACGCTTTTATTTTACTTTCCCGTTTTCCAATTAATTTTTGCTACTTACTATTATAAAAAGTTAATTGAAGATACTTAATTAGTTGAAGGAAGTTACTTAGTCGATACAATCATAATTTCAATTTGCAAGCATATTATTACTTTTCTAATGGTTTATAGGTAGGTACAAAATATGAACAATTGACCTAATTACCGACTTTTTTAAACCATCAATATTTCTAAATTACTTATGGATAATATCAAATTTGTAACCAAAATTTGGGTTGTACTTCAATTAAAATTTACAATTAGGTACCTACTGCTTATTTTATTTTATTATTCAATTAAATATAATATGAAAATATGTATTAAGGGTTTAAAAACTCAGAATCCTGGTACCTACACGAACCATGGAATTAGTTAAACGATTTAGTAATTAATTATATATATTATTATCAATTTCAACCTAATTACACAAAAATTAATCAAAAGCATTATCGAATAGAATTCTATGTAGATGCAGGGAAAATGCTTTAAAAACAATTTATGTTAAATTTATTCCTTTTTAAATTTTGAAAAGCACACCCTAAAAACGAACTTTTATAATATACGCTTCTATTTTTATTTTATACAGCACTTCAATTGAATGCTATGTTGAAACGAATTTACGAAAATGTCTTTAAATTAAGGAGTTCAAATGATTCATTTAGGAAATCACATGACTAATAATAAATTTCAGTTCTGTGTCACTTCTGCAAAATGCAGATAAAACTATGACAAAGGAAAAATACCTAACGCATATTAATCAGCTGAATGTCCGATATAATATACATTTTTGTCGGTAGCTATATACAGATACATACAAAAATATGACACTAGAACGAAGTGACTCATCCGCTCGAAGAATGAAACGTTAAGTAGATACTCCTGAATGTGTGTAAAAATAAAAATGATAAGACAGTAAAGGTGACGAAGAGATAAAACACTAACGAAACGAGAACTTTTATTAATTAAACCGATCATAAAGTTATTTCAACACTTTAAAATGTAAAATATAATTAAAATTAATATGGAAGTTGTCAAAATCATGATTTATATTAAAAATGAATTATAGAAAGTGAGTGGATACCGACACACCATAAAAATCCCGGAGCGTAGGGGTTGTGATACAGGACCACCCCGCGCTGCAATATTCATCGGAAATTTCGCGGTTAGCTCCCCCAAAGAAATCATAGTTTTAAATTGAAACTACCATAGCTATTGACGAATTGAAGGTTAGGTACACGGCTAGACAGGTTGATCTGATTTAATTTTGAATCAGGGCAACATTTCCAACTTTTACAACCTTGAACAGCTGGCATTATCCCCTACGGTCTGCTATAGATAATTATGTTTATTAAAAACTACTCCTTCATTGGGGAGGCACCTCTATACCTGTCTTTATTATGGATGTCGACCGCTATAATGCCATGAATAAGGTACCTGTAATGATGAGAGTATTATCTAGGGACCTCCTTTTCAGACAATTACTATAAGTTGTTTAATTTAATTAACAAACACCGGATTACAAAACTGGACAAATTTGCAGCGGCAGTGAATACGATTCAGCCACTTCCGAATTTCGTAAGCCAAACCAACTATTTATAATTACTTTACCTTGTATTAAGCAAAGAAAAAGCGTAATATTGCCTGTGTTGAGGTTATGGAATAAGGCTTGTACAAAAAAATAATACAACCGCAATTTTATATGACTTTATGACTTCCTTTCACATGCTATAAAGTATAATAAATAAAAGCACGTTTACGTAAAGTAATTTTATAATATGCGGCAACAATGCGCGCACGCGCTTCAGCGACACTTTTGTGCGTTGACGTAACAACATCTAATAATTATCAGCCGGCAGCGATTTGTTCTCATGGAGCAAACCAGAAAAGGAAGTGCACAATTCAGTCGGTTATAAAAGTCGTAATAAAGCGGCACATAAGCCGATGCCGATGTGCAATCGTTACCTTCGATGTATCTTACCAGTTGTCGTCCACGTTGTTGTCGCTATGACAAAGAAGTGAGCAGCGTAGTTTACCAGGAAGAAATATGTCAATGCCAAGCTTCAGCAATAAATTCCGGCTTGTCGCTCTCCGCTTTCGTACTTGCGTACGCTTCCGCGATCAAATTAATTCCGTGCACAGCTGAACGCTTCTAGTTACGACGAACGTGATCTCGGTCGGAATTCTTATTACTCATCATCTTCCATTTCTATTGTCTCACAACTTTAATAACTTTATTACATCGAACTTATTAGACTGTAATTTTTCGGGACTACTCTGTATTTCCAAATATGAAGAGAATAGATATGTATAATAGAAACTAGATTTCAGTAGTTGTAGTTTGAAATAATTAAGCCAGTGTGTCTGGTAAAGTGTTTTTAAAGCAGGAAACATTTTACATAAATCCAATAGTTGTGCAATTTAGAAAAACGTGCACCGCACGCAGTTAAACAAAACTGAAACCACTGAACTTGTTTTGTTTGTCAAGTGCAAATGGTAAAAACGATAGTAAAAATAAGGTATGTAACTACATATTTATCAATGATAAACTAATAATAATTAACGATGCTACTGAAAAATGACTAGACCTAGATTTACCTAAAAACATAAAATTCTTGACGATTACTTCAATTTTTAGTAATGTATGCAAGTAGTGCAAGATATACAAAAGCGAGATATTTATTGATTCAGTGAGACAAAATAAGGAGCAACAAAGCGACCAAAAAGACCAAATTGATTATCTTAAACCTCCACCAATCATTAAACAAGCTGTGTATGCCACAAAAGTACTAAAAAATTTAATTTTATTTAACGAAGATGATTCCACTGTATCCCACGAAATGAATAAAGTTAACAGATTATAACGTTCTGGTGCATTTTTTTCTTCCACTTAATTTAGTAATTGTTTTTTTTTTTACCCTCCATTTAACGAAAACTTTATACCGTAGTAAAGTATCCGGTCGCTTCAATTTCGCTATACAGATCTGGTAACTAACGAGCCGAATATAAGGATATTTTGTTATCTGTAACCACAGCGGGCGACATTATCTTTTGATAAATAGCACGTGCTATAGGAATATATTTAAAAAATACTGACAAAGAAATATGTAATTCCTATATTAGGTTCGCAAGTTACTAAATAGGTATAAGAGTTTACACTGTATTTGGACCAACACTTTCAATATTGTGACTTGATAGAATAACCATGAAATCGATATTTTTACTTCACAAAAAGTAGAAGTTGGATATATCATTCATACATACTTTATTTTGCTGAAGTTCTTAATGCAGTGAAGGTCTAAAAGTTAACAGTTATGTGATTTGGAAGGTATCTTGTATCCAATTATAATCAAAAAAGTTGAAATTGCTAAGAATTGTTAGAAATTATAAACAAACAAATTAATGATGCTTCTAAAAAATTATTAGACTTACAATTAGAAAAATCCAAAAGCACTAGTAGCAAATGACACCTAACTTCCTCAGATTTACTTCAGGGAAGCACGAAAACAATGCACCAGTTGATGGAAGATAACTTAATGAAGAACAGAATCCTATTCTATTTAGTACCAACACCTTATTTGAAGTGATGTAGTCACAGCAAAATTACTAAAGATATATTTCGATTTTTTATGTAGGTATTTAATATTTCGTATATATCTTTTACCGTGCAAGTAAAAAAGCAACGATGCTTCTTCTTGTTGGTCTTGTGCCTTTTACAATTTATTTTACTTTTAATATTAACAAAAACGTGTATGTAAAATAAATTAACATAAAAAAACTAAATAGTTATCATTGAATTCTAAACATAAGGCTTCAAAAACGAACTTGTTATGTATGACATTGCTTAAAAAGTTAAATAAACTCTCATGCAACTGGGCTTTGATTATTTATTTATTAGTGACGTGTTAAATGCGTTTAACAGAATGTAGGTCAAAATAGGAATGATATTAACAGATCAATAATAAGTGTAGGTACCACCTGTATAGCAACATATCGACCACACTGGCTCACTGGAACTAATCGATACGATAGGTACCTAACAATAATGAAGAAAGAAAAAAGAACGGTTCCACGAAATTTCCGGTTTGAAATCAACTTTGGCGTCCGGACGTAGAACAGATTAATTATTATTAAGAGAAGAAAAAGAAACGCTTAGCCAGAGCCGTACTTCTGAAGGCGGCACGGCGTTTGATTTGATCGATAGGAGAAAGAAAAACTCAGGTGAGTGGCCGTCTCAAGGCCAATTATCGACACCTTAATGGATATTCCGTAGCTCCGGGCCAAAATCGTTCTTGAGCATAACCTTGTGGCCGCAGAGGCGATTATTCTTAAAGTTTGTCTTTCTCTCGATTTCTTCTGTTCGTTGACGAGCTTTCAAGATCAATTGCAGAAGTGAATACACGCAACAAACGGAAAAGTAATTACAAATAAAAATGCTGTTTTGAAAAAATAAGTTGAACAAGTCTTACTTAGCAATTCTCAATTTTGACTTTGAGCATAAATACGCGTATAAAAGATGCTGGCTGGTGAGAAACTTACATTACGCTAGAACTTCTTTACTCCCCTACTATGCCGGAGCAACCCTACACCGTTAAACGCTTATTTCTTATGTTGCTTTTGTGCCAAACATAATTCCTATCGAAATATTGTTTGGAATATTTTTTATTTGATTATTTAAATTCTTCTTACTTAAGTACGTTTACTTAAAACAAATTTTTTGCTTATAACTAATTTTGTAAGGCTGAACATATTTTTTCGGTATGAAGTTATTAAACTATTAACACCACATGAAATTTAAAATTATTCAATATTTCCGTATTTTGTAATTGTTTGTTCGATCCTGTTTAAAATCGTTTCGTGGGAGCTGAGTAGCTAATATTTGTTCTTGTGTGAACATCTCAAGATGTTTCACGCATCATTTGCAAATATCGTGACCATCTAACATAACTTATGTATGGTATGTGTAACATCGAGCAAGGCTGTACCATATGTTCTTAACTATTAAGCATTAATTGGCTGACTAAAGGAAACTTGTATGCCTTTAAAACGATTGATCTTTTATCAGCGATTACATCATCAACTCTAATAACTTCTTCCGGGAAACTGAACGTCATGGTCTGTATTAAGTACCTATGAAATTTATTATTACAAGATCCCCGAATAAAATGACAATTACACGCTTGAGAAACAATACAAAATAACTTAAAAATTGATTTTTTTAAACATCTAGTTGGGAAAAAAGGTAAATAGGTACTATGTATATTATTTTTAGACCACATAAGCAATAAAAAAAGGTGTATATAACTCATTTATCTTGTAAACAATTTTTCTGTAACTATTAAGTACATATTATGCACTAATGCGTATTTTAATTACATGCCGAAAGCTTCTTAATGGATTAACGCCAACACAGTAAAAGGTAACCACATAATTAAAATTTCGTAAATTATTGAGATAATGACACAAAGGAAGACGTTTTTGAAATGCCACTTATTGACAATATTTACACACTTTCCATAAATTACTAAAGCTTAAAACGATTTGGTGACTGGCTACATACCTGTGTAACGGCCTTTCAATTTGCAAATGACATTGTAATTTATTACTACCGTGTGGTTGGTGTAGGATATATATCCATATTGTTCAAATAAATAGGAAATTAAGGCCACATGCACGATTAGCCGCCTTGCTAAATTATAAAAGATATTACCACCAACTCTCATTGTTATTTTTATTTAGTCATACTTTCTATGAAAGTACAATAACGTAAAGAAAAAATCTGTAAATTATATCTATACTAACGTTTTATAGTTTGTTTGTCTCCAAAGTAAATTCTTCAAACACGTGCTTGTTACCAAAATACAATCATAGAAACTGATCTGATTTTGTAATGTGTATTGGTCATTTCCGGTAACCTTTATAATTAGAAATTAATTCAGGCGTCACTTCCGACAACCCAAAAAGAAAGACTAAGAACAATGTATTTTTAAAGTAGCTACACCATTAAATTTATACCTTTAAGTTAATTTTTTTTGGGTTTTTTAAAAGAACATAGGATGTGTAAAGGAATGTACGTACCTTGGCAGAATTGGAATTGTTTGTAATTTTAGCAGAACAAGTTAAATGCGAAATGATAAATGTGAGTACAATCGCCAACGTATACCTACCATTACTTTCATAACTGATAAAATGTCGTTGTTTATTCCAAGAATTCTATTATGATCGTCTTATCAGTTCCAAGAACAATAATTATACGACATTTAACTGGATTAAGCTCAATAACTAGGTACAATCAAACGAAAATTCCTTTAATGCAATGCGATTTTATTTTACACCACAAATACGAACGATATTTTTTCTTTAAAAAAAATACTTAAACATTTAATTAATTTTTACCTAACTGAGCTTGATAAGTTTAAAAAAAAAATTATTGTCAAAGATTTTATAATAAAATATAAAGATAGAATTTAAAATTGTTTTTATAATACCTACATTGAAAACCCAAATAAATATGAGTCTCGTTTTTCAAGTTTTAAAGTATAACAATGTCTTATCAGATCTTATCAAATATTATTATCGGGAAATTATTGTATAAAATGTGTATGTACAAAAAATTATTGTACCTACGGGTATAACAATTGTATAAGTGCAAAAAATAAAGTATGCAGCTAAGTACTTAATATGAAATATTATTATAAGTATTTATTTAGCATTTGTTATTTTCAAATGCATTTACATAAATAGGTTTGTATAGGTATATTTGAATCAGATTGTATTTAGATTAGTTCCGTGATATATGGAAAGTCGCTAAAATATTTAACCCACGATGAACGTATAAACATATTTATAACATGCACACAGATCCGGTCTTTGTGAGTTAATTTTAGCGTTATTGGCGAAGGATTCGAAAATAAACAAGCTTCAAGAATTTCAAATTTCCTCGACATAAGTATAATTAGTAATGAAGGCAAAGGAACAAACAACGTGTACAATAAACCTATTCAGATTAAACTATTTTCTACTATAGGTAAATATAATTTATAGGTAGGTACCTACATAGGTATTAGGTGTTCATAAAAGATATTTGTTGTCAATGAAGTCTGTAAGCATGTACCTATTCTTTTTATTATTCAATGTTCCACTAACTGATTATATTATTGGACTTTTTAATTGTCAAGCACGACTGAATAACCATTATTAAATACACAATGGGCGACACGTGTTTGAATTAAAAGGCTGCATAATGAGTATTTTTATACTCAATAGAATAACGAATAGGTAATTACTTTGATGCCACATATTAATAATAAATTCCAAAAAAGTACGGTTATTTTACCATAGACTGTACATTCTAGTTCTTTCTACACATACAACCAACCAGTTGAGGCTATATAACAAAGTGAAAACAATCGCGCTGGTCTACGTCCCAATCTAAATTTAACCGCCGGCGCATAACCCATACAAACACACAGATACACATATTTGGGAACTCCACTCGCTCTCCTTGAAGTCAATCTTTCCGTTTCATTTTATAAATGGCAGGAAGTGGTTTTCCGGTGTTCGGGTACGCTGCGGACTTCCTCAAAGGAAACGGTATCAAGCCAGGACATCTTTCAGCACAGCAACAAACACCACCATAAAATAAAGCAACATACCCACCACTAACTATAGTTCGTCGTATACCATCATCGTTAAGTCTCTTTCCTGTTTGTCGTTATATGGGAAAGACGCGTAGGTTTTCAACTTGACAAAACAATAACCCGGAAATGGCAATTTCTGCTGTGCAACTGACAACGTTTATTGAGAGTGCCGTGCACGCATTTTACATTCGAAACTTGCTCGAGTTACACTTTTTTTAATGACTATGTAAAATTAAGTTCGCAATTTAAAAAAAGCAAATATTCGCATTTACACTACTTTTTAAGTAAAAGTAGTAATTCTTTCTAAATTATTCAGATGCCCTTACTAATACATTCACATCGACTCATTATTTAATATTCTGTAAACATTTTCTTTGATAACGTTACCTTAACGCTAATTTCTTAATTTATTACAATTATGACGTAAGTAAATGCTTTTATATTTACACCCATTTCACTTTTTAAAAATTAACGGGAGATAATAAATAGTGGTAAGTTGATAGGTAGTACAAGTGACGGCCTGTATCTTCAAAAGTGGGTGAAAATTGTTGAAGATGTGTAAAGAATAAGGAAACTAAGTTTACAATTAGGTGAAGTATACCTTTGAATATCCCTCAGAATATGTCAGAAATGAGGCCAAGACAGTTTTCACCTATTTCAACTGAATAGTCCGTTTTTAATAACTAATGAGGGTACGGTACATAGATATTCCTAGCACATACAAAATACATAACTCTCCATCGAAACGAGACGATGATGTAAGAATTCGTTGAGAATTTAAAAACATGAAACCATTAACTTTTCTGAATAAGGTCTCAGAGGCTTTAAAGGGAGATTATGTGATTTCTCCTCCAGGTTGAAATAAACTTGAGAAAACAGGATATTCATTCTGTCTATGAGTCCAAGAGAAATATAATGAAAATGTACAATAAATAAATAGAAAGAAACAGCTTCCATCCAGATAGGTAGGTAATTATTTATCAAATGTCAAAATTTTTTGCCTTAATTATCCTACCTAGGTACTCCAAAAATATCTAAAGATATGGGCGGTTGATTATTCATCTTTATTTTTTTTACCATCACAGTCATAAAGGAAATTGCTCTTCTACATTAAAAAAAAAACTCCAATTTTATAAGATGTGTAAAAAATTGTATGAGATACGACTGAAAGATCATTTGTTGTCACTTGATATTAGGTAGGTACCTACTTATAAAGTTGCCTTAAGTATTTAATTTCAAATCACGTAAAATCATAGAATGATGTCATTGCTAACAAAAGTGTGAGAAACCGAAAGACGAGCGTGCCCAAGCTTATGTACCTATCTACGAATACAAAACAATGACCCGGAAATAAGAGATCTGTTTTCATATTATGTACAAAATCCGATAGACAAGGATTGCCAGCTCGATGACGAATGCTAATAATCAACATGTTTGAAATACCTAATAATTTATTACAGTCAACTTATCCATCAACATACGTAGTGAAATACATAACTTCTTTCATTCCTTTGGTTACCTCTCAGTAATGTGTTTTTATTTTATAAAATGAAATAACTGTATATACTGTATGCGAACTAAGGTTCTTTCCCTACAAGTTTTTCCAATGAATTAGGTAAAATAGCAATAATTGTAGACGTGTAAGCTTTGATAATAATTGTTGGGACAATCTTCAGCAAAAATATGCATTAAATAAACTAAATTACTATTTAAACCTCTACAATTACTATATTAAATCATTGAAATACATACGTAATATGTATAAAATAAGTATGCAAAAACCGGTTTAAACCGGTTAAGCGGAAGCGGTGTGCACCACTTCACGCATTTTACGGTGATTCTCCGACTTGCAATTACCAGTGTCCTTGTAATAACTTAAAAGGAATTTTTTAGCACTTATCCTACCATTTCCAGATAGGTAATATCTACCTACCTACCTAATTAACTCACTGAATGTTTGTGTTAGTAATGTTCACATGTCTGCCTATAAGTACCTACGTAAATATTACATTGTTCAAATTCGATAGATATGAGAAGTTATCTAAACTTACATTCTACATTAAACTTCCCCATAAATATTTTAAAAAAAATAAGATAACGGTTTTTTTATATTAATCCATGAATCAAATTTAAACTAACTACACATAACCAACCTCAAGTTAATGAGTAAAAATTGTTATGGTTGTAGGATTTTTTACATATATAAATAATGCTGACTAATAACAAACACAAAAAAACAGCTTTAAGCTTTTTTAAATTGGTTGAATTTTTTTTTGGGAGAATATAAAAGTGTGTGAACCTAAGAAGTAAAATGTAATGACTTACGAGTAATGTTGACGTGTTGATTGATCCTTATATAAAGCGAGCACTGTTTGATGGTTCACGGTATATCCAACATACAGAAATCCTTGTGTGTACTGCGATCGTAAAACCACTGTATCACATATTACAAGTCTCGCTCGTGTGAATCACAAATAATAATGGATAAATAGATAATTATTGATACGTTAACCGCAAAAGAGCACTAGATACAAACGTACAAACAAACGAACGAAGTTGTTGTTGTATCAAATGACAATTCGGGTAACTGCGACAGTGAACAAATATTAAACGACAGTTTGTTGAAACTACTAAAAGTATGAACTACTTAATTGTAAGTTTCAACAAGCAGTAACTGCGACCAATCAGCTCGACTGCCACCTTACCACTAACAACTTAACGTCGCGTCGATCTGAGTGTAACGTAGACGTAGTAGTCCGAGTTCCGAATTCGCGGTACAGGCAGATGCAGGCAGCTATGCGGGAGTAGAGTAGTGGAGGTGCACGCGTTTCCGACGTTGCCACACCGACACCGGATCTACACTTGTACGACACGGTCGGGCGGGGTGGGGGAATGTGTGATCGCAGCTTCCTTCTGGGCTAAAGGTAAACTCCACTAACATTTTACATTATATATTAATATTTTATTGTTATCGCTACAATCTAGAACCCTTTACAAAACCGTCGGAAATTAAATTCATGTAGTAGATGTTACGGTTTGAACACTATTTTTTACGCATAAAATGATGATTATTAAAAATTAATAATTTTTAATCGACGATGTAAAAATACGTTGAGAAATCAAAAACATGATACCATTAACTTCTCTGAATAAGGTCTCACGGATGAGTTTGATAAAAAAAATATCAGCAGAGGCTTTAAGGAGAGTTTATGCGATTTCTCATCCAGGTTGAAAAAAATTTGAGAGAATAGCATATTTATACTGTCTATGAGTTGAATATTTTCGACTAATTCGGTAATTCCAGAACTGAGCTGCAAACTATAAATTATATCAGTAGGTGATATTGTAATAAAAATCACCTGAGAGAAATGCAATGAAAATGTACCATAAATAAATAAAAATGCAACACCTTCCATCTAGATAGGTATAACAAAATTCATCACCAATTTTTATATTATTAAGCAATTATTTACTTCCAAATGACAAAAAGTCAATATTTTTTTGCCCTAATTATTGCAGTAGGTACGCAAACTTAAGAATATAAAATAATGATGATTAAAAATCAATCATTTTTAATAGTAATTACAAACACTTATACAGGGTGTCTCAACACTCCGTGTAGATGGAGCAAGTACAATTCTGTAGGATTAAAAGAATCGCATTTATCTATATACCAAATTGCTTCGTTTACCAGTGGAGGGTAGCAAAGGTGAGGAAAAAAACGTTTTTCTTTGATTAATCAAAAATGCTTGGAAGATTTCAATAAAATTTAATAAATTAAATATCAGTAAAGCTACTACATTCTGAAGTACAAATCAATTTTCTTAAACTGCAACAAGTGTGTAAACCACCCCCATCTTTAGATATAATATTGTTCTGACTTTATTGAAGGGTTGATTAAAAACTTTGAAATTTTCTTTTAAGACGGATACGTGGTTTAGCTTTATTTTCTGTCTGTTATTAAAAATCGATATCTGCAACAGTCGCAGAAAAAAAAGTTTTTGCATCGATGATTTCCGATTTCTGAAATAAACCGAAGATGCATCCTGCTATTGGAATGAAATTTGATATGAATACTATCCCAAGG
Organism: Agrilus mali; assembly: GCA_029378335.1. Lineage (NCBI taxonomy): Eukaryota > Metazoa > Arthropoda > Insecta > Coleoptera > Buprestidae > Agrilus > Agrilus mali. The sequence continues at coordinate 8,546,452 of CM055657.1, read as the reverse complement.
ATACTTTTAACATTTTTATCAACTTTATTAGGATACGTCTGAAGTGAAAACTACTCCCACCCCTAAATAAATTTGATTGCAACGCATTTGTAGAGTTTATTTATTCCTTCTATAAAGTTTTTCTGGTAAGGTACTTTTATGACCTACATTTATTATCTCTTATTGTTAGTAAAAACCAGACAGCTGGTTATTATACATAGTACTAGTAAGTTCACACTGTAACATATTAACGGGATGTTTCTGGGATGACCGCAGGATCAACTTTTTTTTTATTTTCTCTGTTTCATTTCTCTCCAAGTATCAATAAACCACTTTACATGTAGGGTGCTCCCGCAAGCTAGGAGCCCGGCTGGCAAACGCCACCCTGGTTATATGGCCAGTCCGACCCTGAATGTGTCTACTTCCTTTTTAGTTTGTTCTTTAGCCATATACCTTGTATAGTTTGAAAAGTAGCTGGTTAATGTAAAAAACAGCCTAGTTACATATTTCAGTGAAAATATGATTTTCTATCAAAATAATCAGACATTTGGATAGTTTGAATACCATCCAGCATTACGTATTGATAGAAAAAAAAACAGTGTTAAAGTAGTCATCTACTTACCATACATACAAGAATCTGTACGATCCTTTTTATAATAAATTTCAATAGATAATAAATTCAGTTTATAATAAAAATAAGACATGATTAATAGTGCAAATGTAAAAAGTTCGACTAATTCGTCAAATACAACTCCTTGTAAGTAGAACATCGGAATAGTTAGGTAGGTATACAGGGTTTTTCAAGTTGATGGGCTATTAGAAGTATATTAATTAGTAGAAGGAATTCAATTCTGAAACTTGGGCTTATTTGGTTATTGTCTATGCCGCTTCTTTTAAAAATATTTTCAAGTTCGATTTACATCCGGTTATACCGGAAGTCGATACCAACTTTGTTATTTTAAATGGAATGGTATATTTTTTACGCTGAATTCGAATAAAACGTGTAATTCTAAGGTAAGTTTGATAACCAACTTGTACACCTATGACGATCGGTTTCTAAGTTAATTTAATTTATAGAAAAAAAATCGCTACCGCAACCCAAATTATAAAAAATCATAACTTCCACAAAATACGACTTAGAGTATTGAAATTTTTACTAGTAATAGCTGAATATTAGTGCTAACGCCTTGACAAAATTGAATTAAATAATTTATACAGGGCGTTCAAAATAAAATTCTAAAATTGAAAAACTTCAAACACGAATTACCTCGTTTTTTCAAATGGCTCCTACTATTTTTTATTTTTTCAATAGATTCCTTTTTTTATCCTCTTTCGATCTATATGGATACTTCCTATTTTATTTGAAAATTTTGGAATAATTTTGAATTATTACTTAAAATAGGAAGTATCCATATAGATCGAAAGAGGATAAAAAAAGGAATCGATTGAAAAAATAAAAAATAGTAGGTGCCATTTGAAAAAACGAGGTAATTCGTGTTTGAAGTTTTTAAACTTTAGAATTTTATTTTGAACGCCCTGTATAAATTATTTAATTCAATTTTGTCAAGGCGTTAGCAATAATATTCAGCTATTACTAGTAAAAATTTCAATACTCTAAGTCGTATTTTGTGGAAGTTATGATGTTTTATAATTTGGGTTGCGGTAGCGATTTTTTTTCTATAAACTAAATTAACTCAGAAACCGATCGTCATAGGTGTACAAGTTGGTTATCAAACTTACATTAGAATTACACGTTTTATTCGAATTCAGCGTAAAAAATATACGATTCCATTTAAAATAACAAAGTTGGTATCGACTTCCGGTATAACCGGATGTAAATCGAACTTGAAAATATTTTTAAAAGAAGCGGCATAAACAATAACCAAATGAGCCCGAGTTTCAGAATTGAATTCCTTCTACTAATTAATATACTTCTAATAGCCCATCAACTTGAAAAACCTTGTATAATACAAGTTTTTTGCATTGAATAAAATTAAATTCACTTTTAAATGTTTCCAGATAAGTATTTAGTAATGAAGGCGATTACTTCTTTCTTACTTCAGTTCTAACATTCTAAAAATTATTTATTATTCTTACTTATAATGTTAAAACTAGGTATAATAGTTGTAACGATTTTCAGGTAGCTTATCTTTTTATTATCGCAATTTTGCAGCAAATACTTAGCTAAAATTAGCAGACTGAAAAAACTAAACGAATGTATTGCTTTCAAAAATGTTTGGTTTTACTTTTACTTAAAGACAATGACTTAAATATAAATTAAGCGGTAATAATTTAATAGTATCATTAGTAAAATATGTTGATTTCTTGTAAAATCGCAATTTCAATTATTAGGTAGGTATTATAGGTACCTATTTTATTTACCCATATACGAACTTAAAAACGCATGTTTTAATTACGTTTATTTAGTCGTTAATCAACATTTGGACATCTTGTAAATTAGTAGGTATATCTTTTGTGTTTAATTGACTTTTCCGACTTCCGACAATTACAATATTAAAAATTAATTTTACATCTAAAAAATTCGATTAACTGTAAAGTATTATATTTAATGGTCCTTTATATATGTACAGGGAATTTAGGAGGTGAAAGCTGAGAGTTTAGTACTAATTCCAATAATTTTTGAGTTATTTTATTTTTTAAGATTTTAGAAAATAATATCGTTTTGGGTCTAATAAACCAAATAAAATACTATGTGTCATGATAGTTACATTTATTTTTACGTTTTTATCATGCACATGAGTTCAATTATCGGTACCTACAAATCGTAACAAAAACTTATACAGTACAATATAATTAAATAAGCTTAATTGTTAATTTGACATTTATCTTTCAAATTTTTGTTTTTAATATTTGAGGGCTCACAACAAAAAAAATTAGAGTGATAGTGAAATTCAAATAATTTGAGAAACTTCTTCCGTTAATACTCTTTCTAAAAAAGTACAAAGTTCTATAAAAAAGTAACTACATACAATAGCAATAAGTTTATTTCGTAAAACGGGATTATTTTCGAAAATCTAAAAAAAATAACATAATTCAAATATGATTAGACTGCACTAAACTAAATATAGTTAAAAATACTCATTGCGGCTTCAGCTTTAACTTCGTAAATTCACGTCATGTCACACGATTTATTTATTTATTTATTTTATTATTAAATGGATTATCAAAATAATACATAGTTATTTTTATCACAATCCAGTCTTAACACAATAATAAAAGGCAAGACCTCCTAAATTATTCAATAATTAAGTATAGGTTAGTAGATTGTGAAAATTATGCAAAATTCCAATTTAATTTCTTAATTTATTGAAGATGTTAGTAAGTACGTAAGTGTTTTATAAATGGAAATTATGTTGTGATTATTTTTTTTTATTTTAACTAATTTACACATACATATTTCATAAGATTGATACTTAAAAAAATTAAATGAAGTCAAACTTCAATAACTCGAAGGTCGATAAGTAGAATTTTTGATAAGTCGAAGCAAATTGGTTGGCAACCGTGAGAAACATGTGTAATTTTTACTTGATAACTCGAAGATAATATTTGGCGACAACTTCGATAAGTTGAATTTTCGAGAGGAATCTCTTAATATTGTACGAGTTTAATTTTTTAATAATGGTAGGTACTATGCAAGCAATGAGGTATTTTAGTTTCTACGAGTATTTGTCATCTAAACGTTCTTTAAAATCTTTGTTCTTTGACAAAAAATGTATATTATACCGTATATTTCGTTTATAACGACGATGAAAGGACCATTAAGTTCCGTGCTATATCCGGAAGTTCCGAAACTATATAAAAACAAAGAGAGAAAGAATGAAAGAAGAAAAGTACCCAGTAAGTGATTCTTAGATTTAACTTTATTAACATTTATAAACAATTAGGTACTACAACTGCTGACTATCTATGAATATACACAAAAGATAAAAAAGTTTTGTGTTTAGACTCGTTCGCAATATCAGTATGAGATTTCTAGCATCTTGTAATTAATAGTTCATTAAAATTAGTCGCTAAAACCGAAATCGACGTTACATCCGAAGTCGTTACAGCCAAATTTTCTTCTTAAATTACTCCTTAAATTCAAGGGACTTATGTGTTATGTCGTTATAACCAAAAGGTCGTTACAACCGAAGTCGGTATAAATGAAATCGAAATAAATATACATACAAATGTTCATTTACCAAAAATAAGTATACGTACTTATGTGTATATATTATTATTCAATAACTCGATCGAAATCTTATTGCATCACATGTTGATTCGAGTTATCGAAGTTCGACTGTATATATAACCAGGTATACAAAAAGCAGAAATTTTAGATAAAATAAAAATTACGCTCACCGATTGCTTTTATAAATTCAATATGTGTAACTTTTCTCAAATAAGTTATTGACCTAAGCATTATATTCTTCTTGGACAAGCATTGGTCGTATTATATTATTTCGAAATACGTATGTATATTTACCCAGTTGTAAAAAAATCTGTTACCTTATTTGAAACCTTCCAAACTTAGTATAGTAGGTACACCGACTTTTGAAACGTCCAAATAAAAGGGTATCGGTTCATCTCATTATTTAAATTTTGTCCTTCCCGTACTTCTATTATTAAAACTGCATACAATGTAGTAAACAAATACTTCATTATAGAGCCATAGAGCATAAATTAATGTATGTGTATTATAGAATAGATTATCTGCAAAGTAATGATATCGATTGCAATATCAATATTATCCATATTGCTATTTACTTCATAATTAAAGAAAAAGAAATGTTATTATTAATTTTCAAGAGTATGAGCGGAGGAGTAAATATGATTAACTTCCATTGCGACTCGTATTAAAATTAAGCAGGTGCTCTGCATTGCATACAGCACAATTACATGCCTACTTTTGCTGCTCTATGCTAGTAAATGTAAATATCCAGGTGTAGGGGTGGGCACGGTACAAACAGTGCGCATGCGCAGAACTGGTCTTGCGGTTCAGGTTACTTTAGTCAACACATAAATATACCCTATAAAATCTAAGATTGCATGATTCAAAAATTTATAATTTAATCACCAACTATGAAGTCAATTTAAATTTTATTTCAGTTTCTACAAAATTAAATTCAATTGATTAATAGTAATGCAGCCATAATAGTAGGAAAATATGCATAATATCTTAAAGAATAGCTGTTTAAAATTCAAATGGCAGTAAAAAAAGTATTAGCGGTAGACCTCAGAAACAAGATACACAAAACGTTAAAACAGGCGGCAACGTTAGTTGAAGTGGATTGAATGAAATTATTTCCATATGATTTTAAACGGAAGTTAAGATATTCATTACTATTTACAAGTTGTCTCAGTAGCTCAGTAGTTAGAAATACATCTCAACGACGTACTTCGTAAATATATTCAGTTGCACAACACATGTTTGTTGATTTTCTCCTTCTCTTATTCATTAGGAGCAAAGGACAGACTGCTCTTGCCATCATTAAGTATTTCATACACACGCAATCTTAATTTTTTTAAGACCTATGGTATCTTATTTTCTGGCACAATTCTGCAACTTTGCAGCAATTATTATGCACCAGCTGCTCTGCTCAACTCACTAATGTTTCGTAACAATTTCACTTTTTAATGTACCTAATAGTACCTATGACGTTTTATAATGTAGGTAAACGAGAAATTGTTTATTTTAGGAAGTTTGTACAACCCTAAGAAAATCAGTTTCTTTTCATGGAATATTTAAAGATAAAAAAATTAAAAGAATCAGTTTCTAAATACATATTTAAATTTGAAATTTATACGTTTCTTCTGTATTTGTTTTGACATTTTCAATCTACGGAAGTCGGTATATATTAGGGGAGTGGAATTGACTGTTGACTTCCATCTTCAAAATCTGTTTTATGTTAGGTCTGGACGGGCGGGGAAACGAGAGGACAAGTGCACTCGTAAAAGCTTAGGGGTGAGCAGGTGGTACAAGTCGGGAGAGGAGATGAACAATGCGGGTCGCACGAAAAACGAACTCATCGTTTGTTTGCGGAGTACACCCATACACACACATATATACATAATACACAATACATGCATGTGCACAAAGTAAATGCTAGCGGCAGCAACACAAATCAGTAGAACGGCAGCGGTAGATAGATGGAGAAGTGGGACATCAGGAAATATTCGTCTAACGTAATAGGTCGATTATTACAAAACTGTTTCGTAATAACGTATAACCTGGTCGGTCGGTCTTATGAGTTGCTGTGTTCTGTGTTATGTGTACTACACACGAATGGTTTTATGCGATTTTCTGCCATCATTCAGAAGAGGTACATCGTCGCCAGGCGTCTCTACTTTTATTTTATTTCTAAAGAAAGTACATATGCCGATTTGTTCCACTACCGTGCTTTAACTACTACATATATACATATTTAAATTAAAATAATATTTTTCTTGTATGTAGACAATAGATATTAATTAAATTGTTTTAAACATTTTAAACTGTTTCTTTCATAGATTTAATAAAAAACTGTTTTCTTTCCAACCCTGCTACGGATTCTGCTGTATTTCTGTTTACTATAAACATGAAGAAACTTATTTCCGGACTGCAATCGTGTCTTTTTGATGAAATCTCCGTGACGGATCATGGTGACATCAGTAGTGTTCGACGTTTCGTCTCCTGAAGATGTCCCTTGCGGTAGAAGACGAAACGTCGAACACTACTGACTTCACCATGGTCCGCCATGGGGATTTCATCAAAAAGACACGGTTACAATCCGGATATTCAGTTTCATCAGACGACAGCCGTGGAAGTCTAAATAAAATTTTACTATAAACATTATTATTCGTTTGTGTTGAGAATTGTTACGTTAGTATTAATCGTCCTGTATGTTCTGTTTGTCCTTACGGGATATTTACGTACGTTAATTACCTTAATTCAACCGCAATATCTGAAAATACCCACCTTATTTATTCCCAGAACTGCTACCACAGCCCAGCACGTGATTTACGGCCCCTTACTGTGCTAATAGTATCGCTAAATCCATAAATGTATAATAATACCTACAGTTTATAAATATGTTCTAGCAATTAACATTAAGTATAATAAATCATTACACAAATCCACAAAACAATTCTCGTTTCATTTTATTACGATTACACTCGCTAGCGTTTACGAATAACATACTAATTAGTTAGGTTGAATCCAGCTCACTGACCCGTTTGAATTCTCGGATTTGTACTGACAAATGAGGGTTTATAGGTGAGCCCTGGAGTTTCTAAAGTAGTTCACAGAACTTTCTCGCATGGCACAGTTCAATAATTACAATTATAAGTTATACCGCAGTAGTAATATACTACTTACCGCAACCCGATTGTAAAAATACAGAACCTGCAGGTAGGTGCATGAACGAAATTTTGTAAACAGTTGACTTGATAAATCAGATCCCATGATCCGCAAAGGATATATTAGTCCTATGGTGTGCCCATCACTAAAGAAAAAATAAGAAATTATAATTTTGCCGGATTGGGTCTCATTGCAGATGAAATCCTTCACTGTATGACAAAAAAATTCATCGAATATTGACGATCCTTCAAATGTTAGATCCGCGATCCTTTGAACAGGTTCAGAAGATCTGCGGATTTTTTGAAGTGTAATTTATAGTTACGTCGAATGCAATGGATTATATTCGCCAATAGTTTAAAAACAGTAAACCAAATGACTGATCCAGTCCATTGGTTTGTTTTTACGTATCCGAAGATAGATCAGGTCCATTGAGCTTACCTCCACACACGATCGGATATTTTAAAGGAATTGTTCGAGAAAGGACCAAATCCTTTAAAAATTCCGTTCGTGTGTGCCCACCTTATAGGGGTACTTTTCCGGTGCACGTAATTATAAGTTACTAAAAAAGTCTCAGTCTCAGCAGAAGAAGCAGCAAGAGCAGCAGAAATCTACTGAGGATGCCAGCAGTCGAGACTGGCGAAACATTTAGTAAAGGAGGAAGACAGGACCACGACATAACAACCCGGAAAATACTTAGTTACCATACACTAAAAAAATTCCTAAGACCTTTCAAACCTGTTTAAGGGATCGTGGGTCTAACATTTGAAGGATCATTTTTCAAAAACCGTCGGATTTCTACATCATAAACTGAAGGATTTGATTTGCGATGGGATCCAGTTTGGAAAAATTACAGAATTTTCATTTTTTCGTTAGTGGGCACGCCAAAGAACTAAGCTTGACGGACAAGGCCCTTCGCTGATGACGGGATCTGATTCATCGGATCAGATGATCCAAAAATTCCGTTCCTTCAACCTTTATTACTACAGAGAGATCTCACTCAACATTAAAGAGATTGAAATCGTATCTCCGTAACAGTAATAGTGAAGACCGGCTGGTAGAGTTAGCTTTTCTCAATATTTATCACTCGACTCCGATTAACATTGAAGAATTAATTAAGAAAGCTCAATATAAATATTTAATTTTTACTAAAAATTTAGGTATTGCCACCCCCCTCCCAACAATAAGCAGGTAATATTGAAAACTTCAACCCACTCAACTTCAAATTCTTTTGCATTATAAAATACTTTAAAAGTTAGCATGTCATTACACACAAGTTTTTATTTCATTATTCTGGGAATAGATTAATCTGAAGAAAAGGTGTTATAGTCTTAATTTTTTATATGTATAATTCTTTAAAAATTACTGAATAAGTTGAATCAAAATTGTTATTAATATTTGAAAAAAAGTATAATTTCTTAATTTTGACGAAAGGATCGGAATCTGGATTGTCTTCCCAGGGTAATGTGTATTCTTAAAATGATTGTCATTGCGTAGTGCGTACTTACATTTATTCACTCCGCAGTTTCTCAGAAATTCTATCCGATTATAGGATCACTCCATTTTTTTATCAGTAAGTTATTTGTTTATCTTCAAGGAAATTCTGAGAAATTCAAAATTTAGTGCGGGTAACACATATTATGTTGGTATAGTACCACACGTGATTATGGCAATTAATCTTATGAATTTTATCTTGGCCAGGTAACCATCTTTGAGCTCTTTAGCAAGGACGTATATTTTTATCGATATTGTGGAGCATAAAATTACATTACATTACATTTTTCTGAAAACAGATAAAAACCAGCGGGTTTGAAAAATAAAACGTCGAAAAAAGCAATCATTCTGTAAAACGGATATTGTTTTTGATATCGAAGTAATTTTCTTGATAAAAAAGTATTTTTGGTTACTTACGCAATTACTTTTATGTTAACCGTGTTTCGTAACAAAAGAAATTCAACAGGATGGCCCTTATCGAAATCGATAAAGAAATGACGTTGATAAAATTTGAATTTTTTGTAGGAAAAGGAAATTAAGTTTTATTTATTAAAATTTACATATACATATTTAAAAAAACAGAAGATAATTAAGTAGGTATTCTATTAAAACTGTAGCTACTTCCACCTATGCACAGATTCTACAATTTATTATCAATGGAACGCTAACGGTTTACACATTTACATATTGTGTCAAAAGCGTAGCTAGGATTTTGTCTAGGGAGGGCCGAATTTTAAATGAAGACAACAGTACATTTATCTCAAAAACTATTTCGTTGTTAAAACCAGTATCACACATACCTGTTCTTAGTTTTAATCTGAGGACTCACGGAGAGAATCACCTCAGAAGCATTTTCATGGAAATATTAACCGTTTTAGTTTTTTCAAGATAAATTAGTAAAAAGAATATTTTTCTAAGCTTTCCATGAGGTTAACTTTAAACAATGTAGGGGTGCTGTCAACTAAGCCATACAGTTATTTGCAAAAGATTATAAATAAACTGTAAGATTATATTGAAATCAGTAAAACCTGTGTAACCATTGCCTAGCCTTTCGGAAGTGCATAACCTTCACAATTGCAATAAAGCCTGCAAAGGTTCTAAATAATTATCCTAAAGCAAAAGCTTGGTAGGACTGTAAAAAATGTTTTACGACTAAACTAACTAATTAACTGTTACGTAACTTTTCTAAAGTACGTAACTGTTATAGTGGCCTCAAAGCTTGCGGAAGGTCTAAAAAAGTGGGTCATTCCCAGTTTGTAACTTCCCACTTCGGGACCTAACATATGTATTTTTCCTACTTTAAGCCTTTCATCTTAACTCACACATTTTTAATTCCCAGTTTGGGACCTACGACTTATACCTGCATATAACATAGCTCAATAATTTATGGACGAGATATGTTATAAATATTAAAGTTAAGTTGTAAATTAATAAAAAATTATGTATAAGGGAATGATAACACTACTTCGTTCGTGTTGTCTTTAATATACCGTAACATGTGATCCTAAGGAATCAAACAAAATCTTTCCTTAATTAATAAGTCAAGATTTATAAGAAAAGGAAATGTCACCCGACCTAAAAATGGAAACAAACTGAAAACATTAGGTTGTTAGAATCTACTATTACTAATGACTAATATCATTACAGTCGTTTAGATTTATTTCCATTAATGTCTACCTGGCTATATACTTACCTAGTACATAAGTACATTACCGTCAGTCCCGAAATGGAAATAATAACAATACTATTACAGAGCAGGTCACGAAGTGGGAACTAAAAATGCGAAATTTTGTGAGATCCGGAAGTGGGAAGACACCAAAAAAGTAGGTTGGCAGAATTGTAAAAGTTTCATTTAAAGCTTATGCGTCTAAGCTAACATAACCTAACTAAACCATTACCTACTTAACCTTTCAGTATTGCATAACTGTCAAAGTGCCGTCAAAACTTGCGAGAGGTCCAAATGATTACAAAAAAAAAAGGTTGGTAAGTAGAATCGTAAAAGTTTGATTTATAATTTTTTATTGTGTTACAATATGAACACTTTAAAATTAACATGCAACACTGTGGTCATTTAACGAACTATCTGTATTACCATGAATAAACGTTAATGTTAACTTGTTAAAAAATTCAATGAATTCAATTTCTTCGATTAAAAGCGATTCCGCGTTATGGGGAAAATGTAATATTTGCATGGTAAGTACTAGCATTAGAATGTCTCAGATGTAATAAAATTTTTAAATTGTTCTAATAAAAGCAGTCGAAAATCCATTTTCTAATCAAGCAAGTTATTTCTGGGAAATTGAAAAAAATATTTAAGGGAAACAGTCTAGCAAGTCTTTTTTTATTTTGATAATCCGTTTGCAGAACAGTAATAATTAAATGACCAGAATTAATTACTTTTTTTCTTTAATGCACAGTTCGTTCAGTAAGGGTTGCTGCAGAATATCTGCGTACCTTCTCCAGCAAAATAATTAATGGTTTTACATTTAATTTGTGAAATTTTCAGAATACCTAATGTTTTGTCAGTAGTAGCTGCCATATTTGCTTTGCAACACCAGCGCAGCGTTTTCATTGTGATATATTTTATATTCGCCAAATAACGAAATTAGCAAAAAGTAAATGTTCATGTTTGTTTTTTCTGATAATTGATAAATATTCCCTCGTCATTAAATTTGATACAAACATACTGATAGATACATAGGTATAAGTACATACGTTTACTTTTTCTAGATCCAGCGATTTTGTCATCCTTCACGTTTGCACCTCTAATTAAGTTATTATTCATTTGAGGGAGTTACTCTTCAAACTTTGTAAAAGTGCTTCACTTTACACTAACATATGTGTAACAACGTAATAATACGTAAATACAGTGAATTTAAACGATTGCACAGTGAGATAGGAGGAGTATAAATACATGGCGGGGGTAAAATCAAGGCCAATCAATTATTCTCCTTGCTTAAGATGTAATAAGGTGACATAAAAAGGACTAATTCTCTTGTCAAATATCCTTATCTAATATTGTTTATTATTAACGATTTATTTGCAACAAATATTTGAAGCCAACATTAAATAAGATTCCATCCAGGGCTGTAGCTAGAGTTGAATTTGAGGTAGGGCAGCATTGGTTACAGGCAGGGCGGAAGTAAAAAAATGATCATAATTGATCTGCCCTCGAAGCACGGGCTCCTAAATCAATCACCATGTATATCACTGACCTCTAGGTCAGTGATGTACATTCAATAGCTTTTTGTAGACAAATAATTTCTGTGACAGAGCATGAGCATGTATCTAAGAACTATTAAATCCTCAATGATGAAGAACAAGTGAACAAGATGGTTGAACTTCCAAATTTTGATGTAGAGATCCACGTCTGAGTGAGAGTGAGGTAATAATTAATTGTTGGGTGGGGTGATACGAGTAAATAGTTACGACCAAAAATACCATTTTGATCATATTGTTTCTGCAAACTTTGTGCAATATCAGAAGGAATACTATGGCTAACATTATCAACATGTGTTGACCAATCTGCTGCCATGGACCTAGGAGTAGCGATTGTATTTTGTGCTTCCACCTGTTTTGAGCAGTGAAGTTCTTCATGGTTAATTTCCTCTTCAACTCCGTTTTTTCCAAAGAAAACCCGTATATCCATCGTGAAATCAATAAATCTTAAATTTATAGCAGTAAAAATAATAATTGTATCGATTTTTGACTAAAACACACTTTACCGTACGCTTCACTTAACCAAACTACAAACAATAATAAAAAATCTCTAGTTTATGTTTATTTTAGTTTAAAAAGGGATTCTCCGTACCATAGATTGCAATATAGCCCATATTGCAATATATGCTACGGAGAATCCCCTCTGCATTACAGATATTATAATTAAATAGACCCATTGCTTCATGTGATGGCGCTTCAAATGCCGTCTATACACAGAACAAAGAATTATTATAATATGACATGAATGTCACAAACTGTGGTATGTTCCGAAAAGTTTAGATATCTATCGCTACAATTTTTTTTATCTCAAAGTATGCACAAACAGTTTAATTATAATAATTTATCTTAGTTTTTGGTATTTTTAAAGTAGGGCATTGTGATTTCAAGGTAGGGCATTGCCCTACAATGCCCCCCCCCTGGCTACGGCCATGATTCCATCAGACTTCTGATAAACGGCAGCATTTCTTTGCGCCCACTATGACTACGAAACGTGGTTGTCATTTTAGAAAATAAACTCTTCCTGCTCCTATATTGGCGTTAATCCTGCACTACTGACCTATCCCCGAATATTGCTTATTAATTTTTAGAATCAAAGTTTAATAACGGCTACAAAACATACATCATAGAGAATATTTTAAGGAAAAAACTTAAAACAAAAGCCAGAAATATTTTGAGTATTTGTTTACAAATTCATTTGCCATAAACCATATTAAACACGTTAGTTCTAAAATTTCCAATAGATTAAAAACCTAAATTTTAATGTTTTAGAAATAAATAAATTAAAGTTAAGCAACCTGATAATTAATATCTAATAATCAAAAACAAGACAAATTACTAAAAAATGGGATTTACAAAATATGTTGTAAAGTTATACTGTTGTAGGTTTCCGGGCTTTGTGACCGTGGTCTATAGGCTGGCTTGTGGCCTAGGCAGCAAGCCAGCCTATAGACCACGGTCACAAAGCCCGGAAACCTACAACAGTATAATTGACGCCGGTCGTGAAAGCCTACAGAACTTTATTATGTTGTAAAGATTGTGACGCCACCTATATCAGACAGTGTGTGCGCCCATTAAATAATAGAATCCATGAACTTCAATGTTCAATTAAAAATAAAATTTGGTTAACAGGATTTGCAGAACATTGCATTGAAAACGTACGTCAACTTGATAAAGATAACATTAAGTTACTACACGACAGGTGGATAATAGATAAACAATCATCATTGATATTATGTTTTAAAGAAATGCAACGTTGAGCAAGGCCTGTAGACATTTTATTGTCAATAATAGACTTTTTGTGTTCTTTAAGGCGAATGTTAAAGTTACGTACCGTTTGGCCTATATATTTAAATCGCATCAAAGTCACCACAAGCAATTTTATACACATCAGGTTTTTTATGTTTGCCTATTTTATCAATTTTATTATTCATTAACATACTTTTCAGACTATTTCTATTAGTGCTAACAGTATTAATTTGAAGATTTTTTAATCTATTACATATTTGTGGGCTGATATATTTATAAAAAGGAATAGAAACCCATTTTTCATTTTTAGTGTTATTTTAGTGTGATGCGATATATATAGGACAAACGGGACGTATCTTTAACATTCACCTTAAAGAACACAAAAAGTCGATTATTGACAATAATATTTCTACAGGCCTTGCTCAACATTGCATTTCTTTAAAACATAATATCAATGATGATTATTTATCTATTATCCACCTAGGAAATAAAGGCTATAAATTCAATTATCTCGAAAAATTCGAAATACAAAAGGCCATTCACCAAAACTTAAACATTACCAACGAATTGACAGAAGGTCTAAATAGCCCTATATTTAAGTCCATCACAAGCACAACAACCACCCGAATATCCCAGATTAATAAAGATAATAACCTATAAATAGTCAGCACAATTAAATTTTATGTTAGTTTCTGTATGAACTCTTTGAGAATGACTTTGTCGAAACAATATTGTTAGAGGTTATCTAATTAATAAAATTGTAATTCAAAAACCAGTGTGTTTTCTTTCTACTTATTAAAATGTTTTACAAATATCCAACCGCAGAATCCATCAAACGTATTTACCTGTAATATTTTAATTTACTGTATAGGATTCGTACACATCTGTACATTTTGGTAATAAGTTTGATCTTGAGTTTTCGAAACATTTTTTGAGTTGTATTTTATCGTGGTTCAGTTATGTTTCATTAATACTGCACCGAAAATAGTCTTCATACTCATTCTGATTAGTACTTTTGATTTTCTCATTAAATTGTTAGAAGAATCTAATACGTATATCTCTTAATTTATCTTCATTAATTCAGATAAGTAACGCTGCAATATTAATTGTAATTGTATGTAAAAAAATTCGACGTGTGTAATAAGAGTTTGTTTTGTTTATGTTATAAATGTGGCCTTTGAAAAAACAATCACACTAATGAAGGAAAGAAAGGTGTCAGTTGATTAACTCGATGTACGTATGTGTTAGATTTATACTTCTTTTGGTAATTAATCATAGGTACATACGTAGTACTTTTGTAAAAAGAATACGGATGTTCGAAATTGCGATATTTCAGGTTGTAAGAATGTGACCGCTATTTTCCAAAAATGGACAACTATGCAAAGGCTCGTGCGGTGACGTCAAATATTTTGGTCGAGCCATCAGTTGAGTTGCGTCGGCTGTTATGTCGCCATGCAATAATTAGAATACAAGGCACTTTGTCGACTTAACTGTCCGTCCATCTATTTGTTGTCGCGATCATCGACGTAGGAAGAGCGAAAACGAACACAAAACGCAAAAAATAATCGGACACACGCGCACAAGGAACTAGTACAAAATATTTTGATAAATGTGCACGTATTCACGAACTGAACAGGACCGGACTAACAACACATTATTAGTAATTTTGTTTTTGTGGCTTTATAGGTAGATATTTCTTTTCGAAACTATCACTGAAATTCAGATAACATTTTATATAGTGCAATAATGTTTCGTCATATTTAAATTTAGAAATACCTACGTAATACTTTATTTAGGCAGTCAGGTAGTAATTTGTCAAATTTGATATTTTTTATATTTATGAGCAAAGTGCATGCTTCTGTCTAAATAGATTACCGTAAGATTTTTCTTAATTGGGCCTTGTAACTTTGGACAATCTCATTACAAGGCATCTCCAGTGCGTTCCTTCTATAACGAACATCCATTATTTATGCAATTTCAAAAAAGAGGGCAGGGGTTTGGCAATATCTCATTAAAAAGTCACTGAAAAACTCACATCAACTTTCTAATTGAAAAAATTGATAAAACCTCTTTTATTCGTTTAACTAAAAGTTCATTACGCATAAGAGATCTTACCGCAATTTACTAAATTTTACTAACAGGGAGGGAGAGATCCCAACTTGTAACATTGTAACTGTAACTTTTATTAAATTCAAAAAATTACTTTTTAATCAATTAACGTTCCTGCTATGAATTAATTATACTTACCTTCTTTATTCAAAACAACCCTCTAAAATTTGTAGTTAGATTCCTCTGGATAAATTTTATGTTATTTTCCTCACATCAAGTATAATAAAATTATCGTAAATTGTATTCAGTGGCAGAAATAAAATCGATTCCAGAAAAAATTCTACTACTTTTTTAAAATCAAATATTGACCAAAATAAATGTCGAATTTTGGCTTTTCTAATCCTTGAGGAGGGGGGTGTCCGGACCCAAAAACTCTTTATCTTGTAATGGCGTTCGTTATAAGGTTTTGTATCTTTTATCTTTCAATGTTGTGCAGGATCAGTGAAAAGATTGACCCATAGAACTTAGATAGGTACTACTATGAACACAAATTGTTATTATCTGTTTTATTTCGCACAATCACAAATCACATACATAAAAGTATTTTGTTTATACTGTAAGCTAATTTCAAATAATGTTTATACATATAATTTTGTCTAGGCGCGGTTTTTCATACGTTTATACTTTATGTGCGTAAGCATATGTTTCTAAGAAGCATAAATATGTAAATGAAATTTTTGTAAATATTTCTTTAAATATTCATGTCGAAAAAAGTCGCAAAATTCGATTCTTAATCATTGGCTCTAACACGATTTTTATTAGATTCCGACAATCAATAATAAGATCTACTCAAATTTCAACTGAAAGGTGACCTTTTGCTTTTAAGAAGACAGATTTGATTTTGTTAAATTTACTGAATATCTTTATTTTCATAGTTTTATTTTGTGCTTTGTTTTTAATCAAGTACTTTCAATATTAATCTTCCAGTTTTAACTTTCCAAACAAAAAACTAAGGTGAAAGTGGCAGTTCTATTAAAAAAATGATAATAAATGGAAAAAAGCAATTTTCTGGTGTACTTTGTTGTGCGAGAAGACGCGCAACCATGTTTATTTTTAGTCAATCTATTTAATAATTGCTAAAATAATCTATTTATCATAAAAATACGTGTGTATTAGATATTATTTATTTTAAGATATGATTTGAGAGAAATTGACAGTTTTTATGCTCTTTCGATCTCACTTTTACAATGATAACTGATTGGCTATCGCACTGAATCTGAATTTTCAAGGTAATTTGCTATTTTAAATATTTTTAATACAGTAATTAAAATAACATTTTATGAAAAACAATGTTGAGATTAAACAAGTTTTTTTAAAACAAACCAAAAATTGCACTAGTTATTATTTAAAACTATTGGTAATGTGCCGAATATGCGCCTTTTTCATAAATTAATTAAAACATTATCAATACGGAGTTGCTAGTAACTTAGCACTTTGTTTCATTCCTCATTGAAATTATTTAAGGATATACCTAAAATTGATAATTCTTTTACGTTAACGTGCTTACATAATATGTAAAATGTATGTAAAAAGCATAGTAGAGGTAGGTATTTTAAAATCTTATGGTAGAGTTAAGCTCATTTCAAGGTCAAGGCGCACAAGCTTTTAAAATATTTAACAATTTTAGTTACAACAATCGCTGAGTTTACAGTTTAGATTGAGATACTGCATTAATTTTACTGCAAATGTTTACTTACCCATAGCCCAAAATCGCCAACTGGATAAATTGATTACTTTTTATATCAAGCAGTTGTAGAATGAATGGTTAATTTATTTAACTGATAATCAATTTTATTGGAGGTGTGTGCGCCGAAATATGGTTTCACCAAAACAAGAGTCTTGATCTTGAAGTTCAGTTCTTGTCTTGACTTCAAAATCAACATCAACACAATAATTTTTCTTGTCTTGTGCAATTTCTTGATCATAATTTCTTGTCTTCATTCAAGAGTTTTTTCCAATTTTTCTTGACACAGAGGGGAAAATATTTTAGGTTTTAATAATATAGATACTGTAATCTTTAATGTTCTTGTTTTAAATTTTCGATATTACCCACTTATATTTGGGAGGATGGAGGAATCCAAAATTTTTAGATTGACCTTTCTGCTTTTCAATGAAAAAAATATTAATTAATTAATTAACGTTGACATTGGTAAGGTTCTACTACTATATAAAACGGTTAACGTTGTGCTTCTATAAATAAAATGAGAATATTTTCATTGTAAATAAATTGTTTTCAAATAAAAATAGTCTTTTTAAAATGAATATAATGTTTATAAGCTTTGGGCCCTGGATTCATTATTAAAACTACTATTATTTGGAAAACTATATTTATATTTCAGAAAACGAGCATTCATTTCCTGCAAGAAAATGTTTATAAACAGACTGTGGATTTAAAATGTTTTATTTTTATATTATTGCCATTCGAGAATACAAAAGCAGAATTTCGGAAGGGAGGGTTAATGCAGCTTGGCTGCCCCCTGGCTGTGCCACTGGTTCCTGTTAATAACAAAATTATAGCTACAGAAATGTTTATATAAATACAAAGTTATTGTACCCTATTAGGTATTTATTAAACTGCATAAAGAAGTTGATGACTCTTGACAAAATGTTTTAATATGGAAAATTCTCAACGTGATTCTCTTGATCTTGTCTCGTTTACATCGTTGCCCTTGGCTTGATCCGCGTAGACATTTAAAATTTCAATTTTTATCACATTCATTATTACATATTGTAGCAGCTCATGAACTGTCTAAAATTGTTGAACTTTTGATAGCTCATTAAAATTTGTCACTATTTTATTAGATAATCGGATATTTCATCAAATAACGATTACTGTGACATATATAATATGCAAATTATTATAGAACTTCAACAGGTATTATTTGAGTTAATGTAGTAAAAGCAAATTATTACAAGTTTTACGAAAACATAAATACGTAAAGTCTTTTCTAATCATTATGTTAATGACGTCGATGATGTTTACATAATGTATATTTATTATTGCTATGAGGTAAATTTGGCTTTAAGTGATGACAAAATTAACTGTTATTGGTAATTTTAGGTAGATATATGGTAAAGGTGAATGAAAAATATAAGCTTGATCGTGTTTTTTAAGCTCTAATTTTGAGAATAAACAGACGTATGCAGGTGTTGTCGTTAAATTAGGAAAAAAATGAGAAACTGCTTATACAAAATTCGGCACGTGGGATCATTAAAGTACTACATATTTATATAAATTTCCGTCAACTTCTTTTTGCCGAAAACGATTCTGTAAAAGTTAATTAATTAAAAATTTTAGATTATTAATTATTAATGAATGAAACGCAATTATCATAGAAAACCAGTAAATTGAAGAAATTGTATATTTAAACATTTTCTAACATTTTTACTATTTTAATTATTTAAACAACTTTTAGACGATAGTGGAAAGATATTGTGTATACTGGCACCATTAATTTTTCTTAAAATTTAAATTTCTCCATGGAGTCTAATTAGCTTTTGACCATGCCATTGGGATACTTGTTTTGTTAAGTGTTTTTTAATTTTTATAATTTTTTCAAAATTCCTTGGGTTGCCATGAGGCAAGCTCACAGTTTTTGATCCTAACTTTATCTTTGCAATCTTAAGTATGACTAATTAATATTACTTTTAATTATAAATTGTTTTTAACTTTTATAGATTACATTTTTTATTAAATTTTTCAAATAGTAGGTATGTGAGCAATCGCTGTATGTTTGAACTGTGTTTTGACCATTATTTTGACGACTGACAATTCCTTACCCTTTCTATTTGTATCATTCAATCATTGATTCTAGTTTTACGTGATTCCAGAAAAGGAAATAGCAACTGATCCATAAAACGAAATTTCAACATATTGAAAAATAATAATAAATAAGTCATTTTACAGTATTGCCATAAAATCGTACGAAAAAGGCAGGTAGAGCATCAGTATTTTAAAACCCTCACAAACCTAAAATTATTTTTATAAGTGTTGCAATTACATATATCTATATCAATTATATCTATATCTGCCATTTCCTTTTGTAAACATTTGAATTATTTTCAACTATCCTTTGGTAGATGTACCAAATAATCAAAGTTTCAAAAAATTATTTATATTTCTAAGCTTTAGTAGTGACGTATTATAAAGAGAGCGTTTATAAATATAATAAAAACTGATGCATCACGCATATGCATCTATCAAAATAAGATTACGATATATATTTTGTATCCGCTGAAAAAATATTTCATATACATAAATAACTTTTACGATCTGGTTACTTTGTCATTTTTAGTCACTAACCCGGTCCTGAAACAAAGCCCGTCGCGTTGGTAGCCACTTACAACGTCTGATTTAAAATAGAAATTGGAGTGTTAAGGATCTCGGAATAAACTTGGCATCGGTTTAGGAATGGCAACTTCCTTCCTCTTGGCGTAAAAAGCCAACAAGTTTATTTAGTTTTAGGTGATTCACTCTGTTATTTATTGCTCTGATTTTAGTCGCTGGATCGCATGCACTCGCAGACAAATGCCTGATTTATTTAAATCATGATCGCACGTAACATTCATACAAACAGAGCGAAATGTGCGTAAGGAATAGTAAATACGATTGTTCTTAATAATAGAATGTGGAGGAAATGGGGGTCAGAAACAGGCAGTTAATACTAATTTGTTTGTTTTCGAAATTTGGGGAACGGTTACTTAATAAATTACATGTCGAAATTTAACTTTTTGTTGTTTTGTCAATACAACAGAAAAAGAAGCATAAAAAGGCATAATAAGACTTTTTAATCATAAACATAACACTTTAGGTACATAGTATTTATATGTACTGTTTTTAAAAGCGATTAATTACAAATTTATATTATTTGAGAATACATATTTCAATTTTCTCAGACTTAATTTAGATTAAATGTATATAAAGGCCGATAAACTTCCTTCACCGTCATCATAACCGCAAAAGGATTAGATCGATAATTAAAAAGCGCAAGGAAGGTAGGAAATAATAAAATACCTCTAATTGTAAGTAAAATCAGAACCTATCTTCAAAAAATTTTTAAAAACTTTCTTACAACAATCAATTTTGTGGATGCCTTATTTTTTCTACATGATCTTTTTATTAAGGAGTAGAGTATTTGAGGACACTTTTTTTCATATTAATTAGTAATTTTTTCATTCCGTCATCAGAAAATGAATGAGGCCAACATCCAATTAATTGCGATTCTGTGCTTTGTTAGTTCCTCTTTCATTATACCAAATATATGATAATCGCAGACTGATAAGGCTAATTCTGTATAGTTTTATAATCGGCATGGGGTTTGGGGTGACACTTTAATTTAACACAAAGCTTATTATTATTAAGAGCTTGTTTATCAATAACCGAATGGAGCCCAGGTAGCAAATGAAATTAACAGTTATAAGAAATCAGTTTACCGTTGTAATGTTGTCAAATAGAACAATTTCTATTTAATGCTATTAAGGGTGGTGAAAGTAAATAAAATTAAATTTCAACTGTCTAAGGTGCAATTGCGATGAAAAAATTTCAACGAAAGAATTTATTCACAACTCTACAATTATTTCGGCCAACGTGCCGATTATAAAGAGTACATATAAATTATTAGATACTAAAATTACAATTGTATAGTAAGCCGTATATAAAGGGTTGAAGACATGAAAATTCCAACAAGTTAATGACGTAGAAGTATTCAGGTAAAACCAATTACAAATTACACAGAAGTAAGGGTAAGTTAGTAATAGTAGAGTTTAGGCTTTCACGGCCGGTGTTCAGAATTCGAAAAATCTCCGGGCTGAGTTGCCGTGGTCTATTTTGGCTTGAAGTACCAAACGTTTCGTCTTCTGCTGCGAAAGACATCTTCAGTGGTGGCGTGGTCGAAGTCTTCTCGGTGAAAGTTCAGCGACGAGTGCTTATTATTATAGCGACGAGTGCTCAGACTATCCGAGTCTTGGACTTGGTCTTGCTTTGCTCATCACTAAAGTACTCCATAAATTAATAATTGATTTGAGACCATCTTTTTATGATTGAATAATCATAAGCAATAACATCTTAATGAATTTTTTGAAGTAAAAACTTCTATAGTACCGTTGTGATTTGAAAGTCGATGAAACGAAAAAGCGACAGCAAAAAGAGACAGAGTGGGAGAAAATGAGATAGGAAGCATTATACAGTGTTTCTTATGTTCGTGGTTCTCTTTGTGCTCTGCATCGTACCCCCTCCACTCGTGTTTACCAAGGCATAGTGATTGGGCCTTAGCGTTGTACGTGTGTTAATACGTGTCTGTGCGCACATGCGTAGTACAAAGCTTTAGGTTTGTATCACTATGATCATTACTAAAACCTACAATTTATTATCCTCTTCCCAAAATTTTACATTCGTCTCATTATCTTGAAATCAAAATTTTTGAAGGTTTCACTTCTACAACGTATGAATTGCACACATGATTTTTTTTTCAATTTGTGGATAGTGAATTTAGATTTTAAAATGTTTGCCAAATGAAAACATGTTTACAAATTATTTTGAAAAATGTTCGTTAAGACGTTATTGCAAGACCAAGACTAAAACCAAGACCAGACGAAATTCAGCAAGATCAAGACCAAGACTGCGTAAGCAAGACCAAGACCAAGACCGAGACCAGACGAATTTGAGCAAGACCAAGACCAAGACTGAGTAAACAAAACCGAGATAAAGCCCCAGACTATCCGAGTCTTGGTCTTGGTCTTGCTTTGCTCATCATTAGCTTAATTAACGTGTAATAATTGTTTTTCGCTCAATTCGGAACAGATGACCTTCTCGTTTTCTCTGACATATCTTATTCCAACCTTAGATGCAGTTTTCGAAACTTTTTAACGACTATCACTTTTGATAAGACGGAGATGCAATGTTTCGTTCTGTAAAGCTAATGCTTGAGTGGACTCTATTTTGGACGGCTTTTCGTCCTCCCAAGCTTTTTTTATGTTATTACTTCTATACGTGAACCTTTATTCCCAAACTATATAGCCTTTCTAAAATTTTAGGAGGCTTTTCCACTTTTAATGTGAAAAAATTAGACGATAACAAGATATTTACTTTTTGCTCAGATCTCGTGATAGGTACTAATAAGGTTTAAATTAATGTCGAAGCAAAATGGAAAAGGGGTCCACTCTAGATATCCTCACCTTAACAAAATTCCGGTTTAAATTTGGTTCACCCTCATTTTTTATTTATTTATAATAAATCTTGACGTAAGCGTTTGATATTTAATATTTTTTAAACTTTGCTAGTCTTTTTTTAAATTGCTTACTTGGCAGTACATTGAAACGTTTGTGGTAATTTAACTTCCTGTGGTAAGTGCGTTATTTGGCAAGCAACTTTTATTTTTTATTTTATAGTAATTTATACAAGTTGAATGGGTATTTTTGAGGATTTTGTATCTCAGGTTAAGGTATTTAAAAAAAAACAAAAAAAAATAATTGTAAAGTTGCTACCAGTCCTTTAAAAAATCTAACATCTCGGGAATACTTTTTAATTTTTCCGATTACTGTGTATTTTTATGTATAAATATCACCTTCCTCTTACAAATTTTTTTATTTCACTTTATAACCGTAAATTGTAATTTAAATTGATCATATTTTCTGTTGTTGTGACAACTGAAATGTATTTGATTGTTTTAACGTAGACAAAAGATTAAGGAAGCAGGAACCAAACGTGCAATGTCAAAGGATAAGTTTTGAAGTCAGCGTCTTTTTAATTTTTACAGTAAAGCATGAATTCATACGTTTGTGACTCTAATAGGCAATTTAAATATTCACTTCACTAAAAATAAAGATGTTTTATGCCATTAATTCTATCATTTCGTGTGTTTAACATTAAATTCCTTGTTTATTACATGTTACATCTACATTAGTGGGCGGAATTCAACATTTTTTAAAATGTCTACATCGTAAGTTTCCAGTAAAATTATGGTTACATTTTTTATTTATGTTATAACTTACTTCTTTATTTTCTCATGAAAGTATAAATTTGATTGTTGTTTACTTTTTTAATATTCTTGATATCATTTGATTAGATATGTAACATTGTAAAGGTGGTAGATGTAGATTTTGAACTAATTAATCCAATAAAATGATGTTTATTTAATCGGAAGGATTCCTTGATTAAATCTTTCTGAAATTTTAAGAAAGATATGAAATCTGTGGTTGCAATTTTTAGGTCACTTTCTAACAAGTAATGTTAAATAATATAAAAATCTTGTGTTTAAAACTCCTTCAAATAAAAAAAAAATATATCATAAAATGTACCTAGATATTATAAAAATGAAAATACCGAAACAATTCCATTTGAGGGAGGAATTTAAAATTACAATTTAAAATTTTAAGAAAAATATGTAATCCTTGGTTGCCATTTTTTAACAAGGATGTGAAATTTTATGAATGTTTGAAACTCGTTCAAATAAAAAAGGAAATTATGTGTATCTACTATACGAAATTCTGGTCTTCCTTCAGGTGGAATAAATCTTTCACGCTTTACTAAAGATTTCCGTGGAGGAGGACAACTCAAATGAGTTTATAAATAATTTTTTGGGGGCCAGCTCTTTAGCTGGTTAAAAACAAAATAGTTTTTGGTGAAGTAAGAGGTAATAGGAAAAGAAGAGAGAAAGAGGAAGTGAGATGGAAGGGAAAGGTGATAGAAGGGGTAAAAAAATGCAACTACTTACATGCTAACAGAAAACAACAATGACGAGGTGCACATAAGTAACCAAGCAGCTAAAGCAAATGCATTGCTGGGGAGAATATGGGGAATAGGACATAAATAATTGGGAAAGAAGGGTGATACTATTTAAAACGTTAGTAAAAAGTATAGCCTTTTATGGAGTCGAGATATGGGAAGAGTATAGAATGGTAGAAAATATTTATAAAAGATATATAAAATGGGTATTGCGTTTAGAAAGAAGTACCCCAGACTACATCTTAAGAAGGGAAACAAAATGTGGGAAAATACAAGATACAAGATGGAGGGCTGTAAAATATGAAAAAAAATTGGAGAAATTACCGAAAGGGGATCTAAGAAAAGAGACATGGAAGAAAAAGATATTGGGGTTCAGAAAAAAAATGATGTGGAAAGGGATAAGGCCTTAACAGAAATGGCAATAAGTAAAGAAAAAATGGAAGAGTGGAGAGGAAAGAGATTGAATGTTAGTAGGATTGTGGGGAAAAGATGTAACGAAATAGTAAGAGGTGAGGATTTGAGAAAAATTTGGGAATCCAGATACGCGAAAGGTATTAGGGAGTTTATATGGGTAGAATAGCAAGGGGATGATGTGCCAGGAAATCTAAGAGAAGGAAAAAGTGTAGAGATAATAGCTAGATTCAGAATGGGGAATGAGTGTAATGAGAATAAGTATTGGATGGAAGAAAGTAAAAGATTGTGTAGAGTATGTGGAGAATAGAGTGAATCAATGGAGCATGTATTAAAAGAAGTAAGAGGGAAGAATGAGAGGGAAGAACTTGGAAGGCTAATAAATGCGGATGGTAGTGTTCTGGCCCTATTGAAACAATTTTAAAAAAGGAGAGGTGTGGAAATGGGGAGGTAAATGCAGAAAAAAAATTATTATAAGGGAAAAAGAAGGGAAGTGCTTAGTTTATATATATAATAATAAAAATTTATAGGTTGGAAAATAAATTATGTTTCTTTTTTTTTTCTTTATGTGTGGAGATGTATATTATATAACTTTTTTTGTTCAATAAAGCTCTTACTACTACTAGACAAAACGGAAATAAAACAAATTTATTTGATGGATATTTTAAAATTTACAATTATTTTTTTAATAAAAATGGATTCAGCTTAGATCTGTACTACGAACTACAGCTCTGCTTAGATTGGGTTAGGTTAGATAGATAACCGCATAAGTAAATTGTTGATATTTTTTAACTTTTTGACAATACTTTTTATTTAATGGATAAAATACTTACAGTGAATGATTGTATTGTGGCAATTTTCGTTTCATGAGTAATATTAATTAGGTACGTACTTCAATGTTCTTTATAAAGTCAATAGCATATACAGGTATCTACATTGACCGTCATGAATTTTTTTGGAGATGATTTAACGATTGTGTTCTACCTAAATTATGCGCGTGGGTTTTACCAAATCAAAAAAATCTTATAAGACCGTATATTTTCATATATTTAACAAAGTTATTAATTTTCATTCAATTATACGACAATCAGACAGTGTGGTAATAAACCCGGCAACAAGTAGAAGAGGTAGGTATCTACAAAATCAAATATAGGAATCTATTTTTCATACATATTTTTTTTCTGTCTACTTTTTACTTAATTTTAATTCGACAGCAAAAAACGATCTGTAACGTGTTCCTTATGCTGTTTAGCGAGTGTTTTTGTTTTAGCGAAGAAAAAAGTTTGGATTTAACTATATTATACATTATATTAATCTACAGATTTTACTTCTCCTTTGCTTTAATTTTGTTCATCTAATTGCCTTTCCTCGACCATTACCCCTCTAACTAAAATAAATTAAAATTTTACTTTCTTTATTTCACATCATCCTGACTTGTAATATTTCATGGTTTAAAACCTGAAAATTGATTTGTATCTATGAATGGAGATAACATTGACAAAACGAAAATCTTTCATCATAATAAAGAACGAATAGCTGATTCGATAAAAAGAAGCACCGAGCTAGTACCAATCAATGCAATCGATGTAAATTCAACCGTTTACAGCAGGTGGAATTTTTAATATAGGTACTTTTTAGATTTAGATTGGCTCCTAAGTAAAACTGTAGCACTATTATTGTGCGAAACAAAGAAGAAGAAAACAATAGAATAAATTTTATTTTCAGAAGATTCGAGAACAGACAACGAAGCATTTCTTTATTGCAATTAAAAATTACAAAAAAAATCTTCGTACTAATTGTAAGGTTTTTTTGCTACTTGGTGGTTTAATTTGTTTACTAATAATAATTTCTGGCACTGGATAGCTTTTCTATCACTTTATTTGTCCGATAGCGAATGTTTCTTTAATGACGACTCAGGCAATGAAACTACCACCAAGTGACCGCTTTTGTTAATGCCTAGCTAAAATTGATTGTCTTTTATGACATCATTAAGACGAAACATTTTCTGTGTCCTACCAACCACTTGTGCCACTTGCAAGATTCAAAATAAAGTCCAAATTCACAATGCATCACAAAATAGTTTGTAAACGAGCATTTGTACGTATTTATTTTAAATATTGGATTGAGTTGGCTGTTACTTTGTGATAATTTACCATAATGAAATTATAAATAAAAAACTAACTCTATTTTTTATTACTTTATTTCATAAATAAAATAAAATATTGTATCAAGTGTTAAAAAACAATGTTGGTGGTTTTATTCTTGACATTCTTACACTTTCTTCTTCAATTTTCTTTGGTATTGGGTATTCTTGAAGGTTCAGATTGGCCTTCGTTTCGTCTAATTCCTTTAAAACTTTTTGTGCACGGCCTTCAACTCTTCTTCAACTTCTGCTCTTACTTCCTTTGTAAGTCTTCTTGAACTACTACTCTTACTTCCTTTAACTCTTCTTTCAGTCCTTCTTGCTCAATTTTTATTGTTCTCAAATCTTTGATCAATTGCTCTTGACCTGCTTTAATTTCTTCCTTCATTTCATCCTTGCCTCCTTTAATTTCTTCCTTCATTTCTTCCTGGCTTGCCTTCATTTCATCCTGGCTTGCCTTGTTTCTTCCTGGCCTGCCTTCATTTCTTTAAGACATTTCCATCAAAATTTTCATCTGCTCCTCCATTTTTGCCGCTTGACTTCTTGTTACTGCCATAAATCCTTACTCCCGACACAATTCTCAACACTTTTTATTAATTAACTCGATAACAACAACAATTCAATAATTATTTCGCTTTTTAATCACTTTTTCTCTTCTTACCACTTATATTTGTCACTCTTCTGTCTAGAACTGTCAACAAAACTGCCTGAAACTGTCCAACGCTGTTCCTTATATAGTGCTGTGGTAGTTTCTAGGTGATTCTCGAATCTTCCAGCTACTTTTTCTCGAACCTTCTGGAACGCGTCATAGATAACTTTCACTCAACTTTCGCAGTCGGCGCGTGTCAACTTCATTCAAAACGCCACGTCCGTCACAGTAATATATTTTTTCATTGCACCACTTTTTACTTTTTTATAATATTTAATTTTTGGTTAAAAGACAATGTTTTTAAAGTACGTTTTAATAACAAATATTCGTAGAAACTGGCAGTCTCACTTATTAAAAAGAGACGTTAATATCGTACCTTGATTATTAAAGGATTCTACCAGAGAATTCGACTTATTGAGGTTGGCGCTAAATATTATTTTCGAGTTATCAAGATATTGGAATAAATTACACGTAGGTACTTCTCGTAGTTGATGTTATTGCCAATTTACAAATCTTGTAGGTTCTACAACCCTTATTAAATTTTAGCTGTAAATTAAGATTTAACAAAGAAAATTATTCCTTAAAACTGTCTCTAAATAAAAATTTTTAATCGTTTTACCAAATAAGCTAATAAATTTCTTGAAAGTTTTATTGATACAGATCATCACTTTTCATTATCGAGACTATAAATATTGAAAACTTTAAATTTCCGTACCAACAAC
This sequence comes from Agrilus mali, assembly GCA_029378335.1. Lineage (NCBI taxonomy): Eukaryota > Metazoa > Arthropoda > Insecta > Coleoptera > Buprestidae > Agrilus > Agrilus mali. The sequence continues at coordinate 8,517,922 of CM055657.1, read as the reverse complement.
TATATTTTTTGCTCTACACAGTGGCGTAACTACCATAGGGCTAGACGGGGCAGTGCCCCGGGGCTCCCAAGTTCAGGGGGGCCCTCGGACTCTGACTTACAAACTATAAATTGTGTTAGAAATATCCACTAACTTTTATTAAAAAAAACCTGTATTAATTAATTCATCCAGTTATTTATTCCTAAACTCTGCGTGTAGAACCAGGACGTGCCCTGCTATGCACAATAAAGAACTAATGATAAAGTAGCTTTGCAACTTTAAAGTATTTAAATGTAACTACATATTTATATTTTGAGTTGTATTGATAAAATTTTGAGTTGTCGTAACCCAGATTCGTCGTAAAACGTACCTAAAGTAGGTCAAGAAAGTGGTGTTATTGGATTAAAAATCTCTACTTAATTAGGATTCCGTACCCAAAGGGTGATCAACGGGACCCTATTAACGTGCCTCCGCTGTCTGTGTGTCTGTCACAGGACCGTATTTTTTTAACGATAACAGGTAGATATTTTCTTTTATTTTTGTAAAATACTTTTAATTTGTTCATTAAAATAAGTTACAATTTGTATTTGTTGTTTTATTTTATTATGGAGTCGATTGTATTACAACGAATCTGGAGTTCGACGAGTCTGAATTATGACAAATCTGAAGTACGTCGAATTCGGAACACGACGAATGCGGAACAAACGATTTTAAATAGTTTAGTTGGGGCCCTATTTTATTTTTTGCCTCAGAGCCTTTGGTTACCTAGCTACGCCACTGGCTCTACAACACTTAGTTATGGATGTTAGGGAAATGTTTGTTTAGTATAAAATTAAATAAAATATATGTGCATACAATATATTTTATACATTCGCCAATATGTCAGTACTTACGTAGGTACCTACATGTGTATGGAGAAAATGGTAATGATAGTGGATAATAATTCAAGGTTCGTCGTATACACTCGGAAACATTTCTCTGCGGTTTCGACGGAATAAACTCGATGTCATTTCTGTCGCGAACGTTCCACGAATTCAATTAAAATATGCAAGACGGAAAATACGTTATGGTAACAACCATGTGTTGGTTTGCATAAAAAAACCAAAGCGTAACATATGCAGTAAACAAGCTGACGAAATTATATAACAATTGTCTGAATTTGATAGTGGCAAATAAATAGATAAGAAAATATACGTAGTATGGAGTAATAAAATGTGTCTGCATATTAAAAGTACGTATGAACATTAATCGACTATTGAAATAATAAGGATTTTTTGCTACATTCCCTATTTTAGGTATAATAATTTAAAATAAATTCTATTTTCTTGGCACTACATGTAAATATAATAAGAGTGTAATTATTTAAATAAACACGTATAAGTAAATATGAACTGAAAGATATCTGGAGATTGTGACAGTGGAATGTGAATAAAATAGCAAAGATAATGGTCTAATTGTAAAAACACATAACTAACATCTAGTATACGTCAAATAATTTAGAAAAATTCCACTTTCAAAGGAAAATAATAAAATATATTATGACGAAATTGTGTACGTCGGATCATTATTATTATATAAATATCTTTATCTTATATTTGCACATAAATCGTTGTTTCCGCCGTTACATTATAAAAAATCGTATTTAACAAATAATAAAAATAAATATGTAGAATAAAAATTGTTGAAAATCGCATTACCAGTATTACTTTGTTTCGACTTACAATATTGGAAATTTATGTCGCATTTTTTGTTTTTTTTTTAATCTAAATTTCTTTTTATTTTTAGAAATTAAATCATTCCCTAAATTAAGATTGATAGTTTCTACATTTACTTGATGGAAATTCATGTTCACAATAAAATAAAACTAAAAACGTTAATTTCCACAATTTTATTTAATATTTGACAATTGTTTCGCACTATTTAGTGCTTCATAGTTTTACTGCGCGGACATGTGAAACCGTGGGCTCAACTTTGTATTTAACAGTGACAAAATGTCAGAAATAATTTTTTTCGTATTGAAGAAAAACTTTAGTAATTAAATTTCCTATAAGGTTTGCAAACCGAAAAAATAATTTTTTACATTGAAAAATGCAAAATATTGAGAAAAAAATATCTATGAATTTGCGGATTTTAGTTCTATTACCTACTTCAAAGATCATCACACATAGACAAAGAATACTTTTTATTATGATGAATCACACCAAATGTTATCCAGATCTAAATTTTTGCATAATAATTTTGCAATTTACACTTGGCGAAAAAAATTGTTAAGCCAAACGAAAGCATTTTGGAATTTGAAAACTTAGGAATAGGTATAAAGAAACGCCTAAATTTTCGAACCCACATTCTGCAGAATTATAATTCGTTGATTTGAAGAGGCTAGGGAATTATTTAAAGGTTTAACAATTTTGTTTTGCTAAACAAATGCAATAATTACTAATTCTTCACCATTTTTTATTTTTAAAAGTATATTGTGAAAGTACCACTACTAACGCTACGGCAATTAAAATCGAAGTTACATCAGTTTAAAACTTAATTTACGATAAAAATATAAACATGTCAAAGTTGTTTTTTGACCAAGAGCTTCGTTAGTGGCACTTACAATATATGAATTTTCAATATTTGTGTCTTGGGCAAATATAAACCAGCTCGAAATTGACTCGATAGTCACGGGAGTTTTGAATTTTCTTTAGAATTGGCGTTTTATTCACTTTGTGATAAGTGAGTTAGATTACGACAAGTAAAGCGGAAAGGATATACCTATGTATTCTACCTATGTACAATATACAATAAATATTGACTACAGGTAGGTCCAGGCACAGAACACGACTTTATTACGTCGCAATATTTGGGGCTTTGCAGGGCTTCTGCAAACATTCTACCAATACTTGATCAGTCAAATTAAGTATTAAAGGATTAGAAACGTATTATCTTTTGAATATGAGGCGGCCGAATCGCGGCAAAAGCGTCTTAAGTCTTTATATACTTCATTATCTTTAGCCATATAACATTGTGGTTTAGGTTACCGTATGTAAAGGTGTCCCCTCCTCTCTCCCTTCCCAAAGGGACGTAGTTTGTTTTTTCTCTGGAATTGACATTTCATTCACTTTCCATTGGAAAACATATTTGGTTTATATATTTTTTTAATAAAGAAATCGGTCGGAACGAGGAGGCGCTTTTGACGTCCTTACTTACACACCCGCTTTTGTCTCAGGGGCTTTTATCGCGTACTCGAGACGACACAGGTACATAACAAATACAGCGTTACCTAAAATATACCTTTTTAGTATTTTTATTAATATATAAACATAAGATCAGGTTTTGCCTAGTTTAGGGCTCCCTAAAGTATTTATTGTTTCACAACATCTGTTTCAAACAAGTGTATTGATAATAAGTATGTATATATAGATTTTGTAGGCGTAATATGAATATAGAATAGAAGTTATTACCAAATAATAATTATATATGACGAAGAAGGAGAGGACTGAAATTGAGTGAGATGTCGAACAATCGTGAGGTGTTTTCCTTGAATTTGGAACCCTCTCTCCCTCTTTATGGAGATTTGATAAGATGTGGTTGAACCTCTCTCCTTTTCACGTGAGGTTTAATCTATAATAACTTTTTAATTAAAGGAATAAACAAAACTGCAATAATACTTTTTTAAATTAAAAAGTTGATGTGTGATTTTCAAAGATCCTTCCCCATTTAAATGAAATTGAATGAGATTTCGCTCTACCCCTCCCTCTTTTTTTGAGCTTATGTAGTTAATGAATGGCTTCTTAGTGTTATGAGATAACATTAATAGGGAAGTTTATTAAATCGTAACCAACATGAGTGTAACGAGTAGAAGACAGAAGAAATCTTGAATAAAATAAAAAACTTGTTTCCAAAATTGGTTTAATTGCACAAAAATTGTTTCGCCTAACACAGGCTTCATCAGGCGATTTTTATTTTATTCTTCGATTATGTCGTTTCAACAAGTAGGTATCAGCTTCAACCATCAAATACAGAAATCTTGAATGAGTTGAATAATGCGTGATGTGATCAACTCGTGTACCTATGCAAAAATTTTAACCTAAAAAGAATGTAGGACGAAGTAACAATGAAAAACGAAACGTTATCGGCGAAAGTTATGAAAATTCTTTATGGACAATTAAGTTTATATAAGTGATTATAGAATATGAAAAGCCGACCACATCTCACGTATTTTCGATACGCAAGTGTACATAGTTCTTGTTCCTGCGTTTTTATTAGATTACGTAAATTAATTAGAGAACTCGACGTCGATTTTATAACCTATATTAAAATATCACATCGTTTTTGTAAATTTCAATTAATTATAGTCACACCGTGAGCCTTCGTAGGAGACGACGCTCGCTCTATTCTGTTGGTTACATTTTATTAGTTTCGGTTATTACGCCTCCGTCCCGACCATGTCACAAAGAATGAAAAATAGGTCTGATGTTACATCATGTGGTTTTATTTGTCCTCCTTTTAACTATAGTAAACATGGTGCAGGTTGTACAACGAACGATCTGAGCTTAATGAAAATTTTCGTGGTTTTTTTTCACATAGGCTAATTTAGCCCGCGATTCCAGCGACGTTGGTGTGGTTTCTTGGAATTATACGTTGTTATGTCACCTGTGCTTGTCAAATTTCACAGTTCATAAGTAACACCGAGATTCGGTCCACTTTACTGGTCGAAATTGATTAGGCTCTTTGTTAGATAATTTTACAACCTATTAATTATTTAGGTGAAGACAATCGCGCGGCTAACCGCATTTATATCGGGTGAAAAAAACGATACTGATGAAGACACGGTTTCTGTTTTACTTAACCACTTTATTAGGTAAAGATGCACTTTTGTCCTGCTTAGTAATGCAGGTTTCAATTTAATGTTCTACTTTTTATTCTAATCAGTCTTTTAAAATCTCTTACATAAAATTCGTTCTTTTAGTTTTTTGTTTGGTTTTTTGTATACTGAACTAAACGAGTGTATATGTATGTGATGAAATTATTATGCAGATATACCTATGTACGGCTCGCTGTGTAAACGCCGCGGGCGCTTTAGTAACATTTGGTAAGATGCGATGGAACCGCAACTATTTTTTCAAGATTTACGCTACAATACGTTTTATTATTAAAATTATTAAAGTAATTAAATAATAATTAATATAATTATGAAAATTCATTGAATTCTCCTATTAAATGGGATTTTATGAGATGTTGTCAGACCCCTGCCCCTGTTATGACTACGTATTTAATGCATCACTTTTCCATATAAATATACATATGTAAGTGGATCCCCATTTTTCATACACTTATGTTTCTGAAAATACATAATTGATTAAAGTATGTTCGATTTTTTTGTAACATCACTTTGAAAAGTTATCTTTTGTTCAAAAACATACAGTTGTGGTTTATGTTTTTTTGAGCGAATTTCCTATGAAAATGCGCCGCAGGTCGTGGGTAAAGAATATTAAGTAAATCTAGGAACTGTTGTTAGGAAATTCCTGCAAAATATTATTGAATGCTTAAGTCTAACTACTATTGTCATTCCTACTACATACTGTATTAATTATATACACATATGACAGCAAATGTTTTGACAAATTATAACTTGTAACTGTATAATGAAGATTTATTGTAAAAGGGAATTCCCATTGTTCACAATATGCAATGTTTTTCAAATTAAGTAATTAATACGGTGACTATTTTCGATTAACAGATTGTTCAACTGTCTGCAAATGTTTACCAATGAATTGTTACATTACTATAATCAAAAAATATATAACACTATTAAAAATTTAGACACAGTCTAGCCTAATCTAAGTTAACCTAACCGTCGGGTTAAGATGATAAAAGTATTTTCCTAACAACCCGGAAAATACGTGGTCCTATCTTCTTCCTTTACTAAACGTTTCGCCAGTCTCGACTGCTGGCATCCTCTCTGCTTAAGAAGCAGCATGAGCAGCAGAAATCTATTGAGGATGCCAGCAGTCGAGACTGGCGAAACGTTTAGTAAAGGAGGAAAACAGGACCACGGCATAACAACCCGGAAAATACTTGGTTACCATACGAACGCCGGCCGTGAAAGCCTAGGTACCTAATATTGATATTAATTTAGTATGTGTGTGTTGAAGAATATCACCACCTCATTGTTTAATCAGTTATTTGCTATTTTTTTAAAATGAACCCAACATTTTGGACTGAATTTATGATATATTACGATATAAACACCAATACATACGCTGATTCGCATATGATGAAATTTTATTATCATGCCAAATATTTACTGTTGTTTCCTTATCGTTACTTTTGAATTTATGTACGAGTGACATTCCAAAATTCCAGAAACGTTATCTTCTAAATTTGTCTTTGTTACCAATGTATAGCTAGTGATTATCAGCAAATTAGTATATTCAATGTTCTTTCTTTGACTAAAAATATTCTTACGTTGTCTTGGTAGTTATAGTTAATAAATACAGAGACCGTGTTCGTTCAAAATCAAACTACGAAGAAATATATAAAGACGTTCTTCTAATTTCTAGTTAGTCAAAAAGGAGCAAAAGCCTTTCACTTAAACTTCCTACAACTAGAATTTCCCACATCACTAATTGTATTAGTGGGACCAAGAAAATTAAATAAATATTGCTGGTAAAATATATGTATATATGGTATGTAGTTGAGATATTCTATTATGGAGTAAAATAACGATGAGAAGTTTGTGTAGTTTTTACTAAAAAAAATATTTATTGCAATTTGCTTCTTAGGCTAAGGCTTTGCGTAAATCTCCTCAATCCATCAACCCTACCTCACTCAGATTTTTCTTTCGTTTCAAGTATTATTAACTTAAGATAAATATTAACAATTCTTGATGGTCGACAGCTTATCTGTGGGTTTAGCTGTCAGTAGATACGTAGAGAAGTAGAGAAAGAATAGTGACTAAGATCTGTTTGTTATACCTACTTGGGATACGTGCCCATCTCGTAGTAAAAAAATGCATTGCATTATTACTATCTTCCAGATTTGGGAAGAGTTTAGTGCTGATATATGAACTGATATAAATATATGTACTTCATGTTTCTTTAGGCTTAGAGACACTGCATTGAGGTCATTTTGCCCCTAACCAATTGTGATTTCTTATTTAACTAAGGACTTTATCTTCTTACAAGTGTCTGTACATGGTGCTTGTTCATGGAACGCTATTTAATGGTAGCAGCTGGTAGATTGGTTGGTGTTCTGTAAGTTCTGTCTGTGGCGTGCTGATGAGATCTGAAAGGTTTCAACAAAATAGAATATTTTACCAATTTTTAGAATACCTGAATTGTTGATAGCATACACATTGATGTAATTATATCTGTAATTGGAAGCTGTTAAACAATAAATGTTATCGTCAATCACTGTCTGGTATATATTTCTATTAAGTCACTCTTTTCCACTATAGATTTTTGCATTTTCTTCGATATGCAAGGTATCGTACAGTGATAAATAAGAGGTCTGATTATAATAAATAAACGTTGAAAATATGTCACGGTTTGCTTGTTATGTAGTGATGTGCGCGATTTCAGGTGAGGAAAGTAGGTCTCAAGAATTGCTTTCTCACGTACAAGTTGGTCTGATGGCGTTGCCGTTTCGGTCACGCAGTCGAATATCTACGATAAAAAGAAAAATGCACGTAAAAAATGCAGCAAATATGAATTGTTACATCGACGTCGTGTTTATGTTGTTGGGAAGCGACGGCGACGGTGCGGTGGACGAAATATCGGCGGTGACTTCGGAGGTGGCGGCATACCACGTTTGTCACGTTTCGTTATCGGCATAAAACAGGATTGGGTAAGTCAGTTTAAAAGAGGTGCGATTTGAAAAAGAGAAAGTCTTACGATACGATAATTTGATGATGATAACGGTGTGCAACAAATGCCGCGTGTTTTTTTGATGCGAACAAAATGTGCGATCAGAAATAATTGATTTCCCACTGGTGTTGGTAACTTTTGTTTTCGTTTTGCAATGTTGATGGTTTTGCTGGATGTATTGCCTGAAATAAATGCTGCTTCTTGCCAGCTCATGCGGAAATCACGTACTTACCTACCTAGTGACTTTTTGCATTCGAAGATTTGCACTAGACAAAAAATGAACACAACAGAAACTTGCGTACACTAAATACCAACTATTGTATAACACCAATAAACCGTACTTGCATGTTCGTGCACTTAATGTTATTTTTAACTTTATTGGTTTAAACAATCAGAAGCTTAAAATATGTACAGTTTGGGGGTATCGTAGTAGAGTATCCCTAAGGTACACGCAGAAAACAATCGTGAAAATATTGCTAGAATTCTAGCAAACATGACTAAAAAATCTGTCAATTATATGGACGACCAGACGCTCAAGGAAATTTTACTAGAAATGTCTAGTCAATCTACGTTCGGTGTTGAGACTGAATTCTTGTAAAATTGTCTTAATTAGAAAACATTTTTTACAGTTCTTATGACTAATTTTACTAAACTATTCTCATACTAGTATTTTTTTTCTTTACGACACGATAAAATAATCGAGAGGTAGAGAAAAAAAGTCTAGACTTATTTAGCTTGATTATTCTAATAGTAATTATTAGAAAGAATGAAAAATTGTTTTGTGGTATTCGATGGTCATCTTTAATCTTTTAAATATTTTACGCACGCTTCTTTAAAAAAAAAAAAAAATTTTTTTTTATAGTTTTTCGACCATGGTATTACAAAATTATTTGTTAATTTCTTGATAACTTTCTGAATAATTGCCTGCATTTTACGTGAGTAAAATAAACTAAACAAGCACATGTTTTTTTTTTTTTTGTGTGTGGTCTGCCTAATTTCTGTTGGTGTTCTAGTGTTTCGCACGCATGGGGTGTAATAACCATAAATACTCTTGAGCTGACGTGAGACATGTCCTATTTTCGATAAAATTTTTGTTACTTGTCTCGTAGATCGATTTCCTGTGGGAATTTTTCTTAGATGCGGCGTGGGTTCGATTAGTTTTGATGACGTATTAGTACGAGTCTTTAAAAGGGCTGCGACATGATTTTTAAGGCATTCAATCTTGTTTCTTATTCAATTCGATATATTCAATCCTGGTTCATATTCAATTCTGATTCAGATTTCAACAATCATATTCAATTCAATTAAATTCATTTCAATTCGTATTCAAATTCAGAGATTATAATTTGTTTTGGTGTCTTTATTTGTATTTTGTGTTTTTGAGTTTTTCTGTATTTTTGAGTTTTTATTTCAAATTGGATTAATTACTTACATTTCTAACAGGTATGAAAATTATTTTATTATTGTAAATTAATATTATTTTGTTTTGTCATTTTTATAATTTTAATTGTTTTAAATTTAATTTCTTTTATAACTATAGAAATTCTGTTCAATTGTTTATAAATTTTTTAAAATATTTTCAATTCAGTTCTCTCTAAATTAAATAAACTATATTTTTGTTTAAATAATTTCAATTCGGGTAAATCTCACTTAATTAAATAAATTACATTTTTAAATTAATATCAATTCAGGTAAATCATACTAAATTAAATAATTTACATTTTTTAATTAATTTCAGTTCAGGTAAATCTTACTAAATTATATTTTTTAAATTATTTCACTTAAAAAGTTTTTCAGGCTTAACATTAATATTTCATTTTTCAACTTATAATAATTTGTGTATATTTTCGAAAGGGGTAAAACATTTTGTGGTTCAATCTAAGTATGAAATGCCTTGTTGTAAGTACTAATATTTTCTCCCGTGTGGACGTTGATGGGAGTATAACAGGGGCTTTTGTTATATTGAGAGTTTTATCGATGATGTCTTGCTCAACGAGAAAGATGTATAGGCTAGATAGAAAATGCAAATAAACATTAGTCGTGTAGCCCGATACGTTCCAACAATCAACGTTATCTGGATTGCTTCCATACAGGACTCCAGACCCCTAAATTAACTAACAAATATGTTTTGGTTTTAAAATGTGCTGCTGTTTGTAGGGATTGAATTTCAAATTGTGTCAAAATTTATCAAATATTCGGGAAATTGGGTTTTGTTTACATTTTGTGAAATTTCCATAAGTTTTTCTAAATTTCCTTACACAAATTATTTTTCATTTTTGTTGAGCCTGAGAACTACCAAATTTGAATTTATCTTTTCCAAGTTGTTTTTGATTTCATTTTATTTGAGAATTTTTAATTATATTTACAACAATTTCTTATTGATTATTTTACATATATTTTATTCTATTTTTGTTTTATTGTGTTTTTACCCTTTTATGTGTTTTTGTGTGCCCTGATTTATATGTGTTTTATTGAATTTTCTTATTGATTTTATTTTTATGTGCCTTTTATTTTGTGTTGGTTTTACCCTGCAATTACATGTTTTATCTGATTTTATTTTTGCACTGGATATTTTGATTTTTATGTGTTCTACTTGAATTTATTTTTTGCATTGGATATTTTTGATTTATATGTGTTACACTGGAACTTATTTTTTTTTACATTGATATTTTGATTTGCCATTTTACTTGGATTTGACATTTTTATTTACTTGTGTTTTTCTTGAATTGATTTTTACCTGGATATTTTGATTTACCATTTTACTTGGATTTGACATTTTGATTTATTTGTGTTTTTCCTGATTTTATTTTTGCATTGATATTTTGATTTACCATTTTATTTGAATTTAATATTTTGATTTACTTGTTTTACTTGAATTGATTTTTACATTGATATTTTGATTTACATGTTTTTCACTGGAAATCATTTTTTTTTATATTTGATATTTTTATTTATTTGTGTTTTATCTGAATTTGTTTCTACATTGGATATTTGATTTATATGTGATTTACTTGGATTTGATATTTTGATTTTTATGTTTATTTGAATTTGTTTTTAAATATTTGAGTGGCTGAGATCGTGGTTTTCTCTATCAGGCTCTTTTTCCACGCTAGCCACAGGCTGAGTCTGACACTCTCATTTCCAAATTTACATTTGATTTTGATTTTGAATTAAAAAGTAGGAATTAATTTACTGTGTTTTATTTAACCTTGTTCCTCTAATGGTAAACCCGTACCAGAGTACAATTTGTCATTTTTGGCAAGACCTGGCTTTTCAACACAACGAAGGGTAAGAAGTTTTTGACGATCACGTTGGCCTAGGTAAGTTACACTACAGTTTTATACCACCAAGTACATTTTATCAGAATTCTAGTATTATTTACTAAAAAAAAATTTCTTGGCATATCAAGTAATAAAACCATGATTATTTTTCTCCGTGTAGGAGTCCTGATCTCGACGTCCAATCCTTGACTTAAAAATAATAAATTCAAGAGTCTACTGGTCTCGTTATTTTACGTCACAAAGATGAACTTATCTTAAAAAGGTTTTAAAAGGATACTGCAAACAACAGAAAATTATTAATACACAGGTCGACGCGGATTGTGTCATGACGCTTGTCTATACTGTTTTAGGCTTAATTAAGCGGATACTGCTAGGATTTTGTTAAAAAAATAAGTATTTGTTTAAATACCAAAGTTTTGGAGCTCTTGTCTTCATATTGTCTTGAATCAATACAATATCAAGACAAGATTTGATGGAAATTAACAATCTCGTGAAACTCGTACTTAAAAAAGAAAAAATGGAACCCTTGTAAGATTACTTCGTTCTTTAGCTTATCAAGAATTTGATTCTGCACTATTATCCGTTTCATATATTAATGAACTGACTCATCTTGTGCCTATCTTCTACTTATACTGCTATTGAGAGTTTGTGGCCTTTTCCAGACCACTTTTCCTAACCCTTCTTGCATATCTTTTGTAAGAATGCGATGTGGAGTATACGTTCATGTTGTTTTTAGCTGCAAGTATCAATAATTGTTTTACAGCCCGCGGCACTTACACAGCGGGCGTAATACCTGCACGCTCGCTACAACTGAAAATTTTAGACAGACAGACTCACCGAAAGCTTTTGGATTAGTTATAAGCTTCACGTAACGTTTTCAAAGAAATTTAAAAAAGTATAGTGTGAGTGTATTATAAAGTAAGTAAGTTACTTAATTCAAATATCATTTCAAATGCGTAGCATAGACGCAATTAAAAGTATAAAATTTGTCAACGCTCAAATGAAATTCGTGATAGAAAGAAATGAAGCCGCGCTAGGAACCTCTTTAGTATGCGAGAAGCTATACATAAAAGCAAGTACTATACTGACGTACCGACCGACTACGCAACTTTCTCAAGCTTGTAGTTTGTGCGTTGTTATGTCACATCATATTTCGAACCAATTGTAAATCAGTTCCATACATTTCCGGCATCACGAATTACAATAATTCGTGGGCCAAAGTAAATTTCCATCACTCTATAAGGTATCTCAAGGAATCCTAAATTAGCATCTTAACATAACACCACTGACTAAGACCTGCTAAACATAGAAACTAGCAACAGCTTTTTTCTATTTGTATACTATTGCACCTATACTTTAGTATATAGACTATTAAGCTAGGCAGAGCATCAGACCCCTCTTTCCCAGTGGGCACTTTGGGCAAGTGCCCAGGGCCCCGCGATCAATAGGGGCCCCACTCAGATCAAATACAAAGTCCCTAGTTCCCGTCAGATCACCAAACGATAACCAATATTTATTACCAAAAAACTTATATAATTCGAATAAATCGAACCTAAATTACTGACTACAATACAAACTTACTAGCTTTTACATGCGCAAAGCTATTCTACTCTCGCCCAAAAATTAGGCTTTCCGACTTCAGCATGCTTAGATAACTTTAAATATATAATGGTATACTAAGCACATACACATTTTAAAGAAAAATAATCAGTAGTACACTCATCAGTGTGACTAGCTCCATTTAAATTAAGAGAACGAAGCGAAACATGAAGCTCCAAGTTTGAATTAACCATTTAATTTAATTGAGAAATTACATGGAAAATTGAAACAAAATGTGTTTGACTTTATATTTAAGGAGATGGTGGAATGAAATCCCTGGTTTGAATATCTAAGAATAATTTATGCCACATTAGTTAGGTATATAAATGCTAATAATAGGTACATTTAATAAAACAATGGAATTTGTGATTTGATAGATTTTTTTTGAGAACTTCGGTTCACATTGAGGTTTTGTTATTATAAATGGAGACTTTTCTATTACTACTTCCGTATATTTTACATAAAAACAATAATTTGTCAAATATCCATTCGCAACATAGACAGAGAAGGCATTGGCAACATGATGATTCTTTTCGTACTTAACCAATAAGTGTGGTATGATGGAAAATACGTATTTTACGAAGTAGGTATTTTGGAGTAAGACTACTCTAACAAAAAACGAAAAAAGCTGTACATCAGAAGGAAGTAACTGAAAAGTAACCAAAATTAACATCATATTTTACTACTACTACTGGAGAAACTTCTGTAAGTAGCAACCAGTGGCGGCTCGTGGCCGAATACGAAAGGGGTTCACAAAATGAAGAACATGTAATCATCAAAAAGAATTTCACAGTGAGGTATATGATACTTGAACCGAAAAAGTTAGGTAATTTCATCAGCGACAAGACAACAATTTAAATATTTTCTATGGGTTACGGATTGGTGTTTTGTATGTAATTATGAACTATGAGGGTAATGGTAAAAAAGGTAGTACCTATATTATACGATAATTATCAATTATATTATAAATATTAAAAGGATAAAATTATAAGGTGTAGGTAGTTCAATTTTTAAGGGGGTTCACTGAACAAATGCACCTACAGTAAAACCGCCACTGGTAGCAACCAAACCAAAAATCTTCCACAAATTGCGGGAATTTTTGAATCTTCATGCTCTTCAACAATTTCCACCAACTTTGGAAAAGATATTGAATCAGAAAGCGATCATCCCTATGACGAAAGAGCAACAAATTCGGTGATTTCACAAATAGTGACAACTGTGTCAGTAGAACAACAACAGTTTTCCAACCCGGAAAAAATATCACACAATCTCACCGATTATTTTCATGAAAATTTTACAGAAAAAAATTGCGAAATATTGATTCGTAAGGGATCTGCATATTTTCAAAATAAAGATTCTGGCTCTTCCGATACATCCAGAACCTACAAAGATGGTAATAAATCAGTAACTAGGTATTTCAACAAAGCATTATTTATTCCCAAATTGAAGAACAATGAAAGCGTCGAAAGAAAATGGTTGTTGTACTCGCCATCCAAAAAGTCTGTATTTTGTTTTTCATGCTCTTTGTTTAACCCTTCTGATGTAAATCTATGCTCTTTGAGTGAATGTAATGATTGGAAGCACATTAATCACATAATTTTAGCACATGAAAATAGCCCAGCACATAGGCTATCTATGATGACTTATCTAGCACGAAGTAAAGCGATTGGCAGAGTAGATATTATTGACTTATTATCTCAACATCAAAAAGAAGTAGATTATTGGAGAAATGTACTTAAACGGATTAAAGCTGTTGTAAAATTAATATTTAACCTTGTTTATCTACTTTCTTTGTCTATTCCAACAAAATAGTGTTCTGTCAAAGTCATAGGGGCCCCATTATCCTAATATGCCCAGGGCCTCCAATAGGTTAAAGACGGCCCTGCACAGCATTAGTGCTTTGTTGTTAAAATATAGCTCTTCCAGGGCTTAAAAGTATTGTATTTTAAGTTATTTTGTAAACAAGGAATTGGGGCATACAATATGTGATTTGTTCCAAGTGCTTGAAGCCCTTTCTCTATAAAGCAGATTCCTAGATATTTAAATGTGTGTAAAAACAGTGTACAATACAACAAAATCACTAAAAGGACTTTGAGCCTTTTGATATATTTCAAACCCTTTTAGTTTAATTCAAGTAATTATGGTAGGTCCTATACCCTTTCCACAGGAGCTTCAAGACTCCTGATATATTTGAAGTGCTTCTGGTTTAACTCAATCCTTTTTCCCAAGTGCTTTTTATGGATAATTTATAAACCCTTTAGATTTTAACATCTAATTTGGCCTTCAAGAACCGAAGTACTTTATAGAAGAAAAGATTTTTAGGTTTAGGGCTTGGGGCCCTATGGATGAGGGTTTTTCCCAGCCCCGGTATTTGCCTTCTCATTTTTTCATTAACTAACAACAACCATTCATTCCTAAAAATTTATAGGTACTTTTGATAATTATCGTTTAAAATACATAAGTACGTAAACTATTTCGTGCTTCCGCTTACCTAAAGCCATTAAAAATAAATTTATGAGGTATTGGAAAAATTTTGACCGATTTAGTAAACTAAAATATGTAAATAGGAATGTAACTAAATATTATGAGAATGTAAGAATACCTACATTTATGATTTTATTACCTACTGTTGTTTTTAAATAATTATCGCCAATAGACTGTTGTGTAAATTTTTACATTTTTTAAACATCATATATTTTTATGTTTGTTTTTCAATATTTTCATAATTTTTGAAATTCGGTAATATCTATCGCTTAAAATAAGAACAAGATATGTTGTTGCTATTTTTTAGTAATTTATGATCCTAGCAAATATTTCCTGAATTATGTACATATATGTAGATTATAGTTTCCTGTCCTACATCCGAAAAAAAATCCATGTGATGTTACCTTCATAGGCTGTCTATTTTTGAAAAAACCTCACCCCCCAAATAATGACTGTCACCGCAGCTTAACAGTTTATAGGTAACGTCCCTACTTACCACCCCATTAATTTCTTTTTAAACAACATTAATTATCAAACAACATCACTGTAAAAATTATTATCAATTTTATAATTACTAATAATGCTTGAAGAAGTACTCAGTGAATAATTCATCCTGATGTCAGGTAAAATACATAAACAAATCCATCAATATAAAATTCACAAAACAACCCTCTTGCCGATCATCAATCGCTTAATGTTTACACATGGGCCATTTAAATAAATGTAGCTCAAATAGGTCGGTTTAGTTTAACATAGAAAATAACATACCTACCTATACGTACGAAAAAAAAAATACGTTATAAATAATAATAACTCTTACACAATTTTAAGTTGTCTCTGTTTTTACGCATACATCACCGACGACATATTTCGTAAATAGATTCTACTAAACAACACATAGTAGTTTTGTCCTTTTGTGGATCTATTCTTGGGAATCCTCCTGCCAACATTAATAATAGTAACTTTTGCAACATATTTATTTATTTTAAAGTGACAGTGTGATAATTACAGGAATCTCCATGTTTTATGCGGACTACCCCCCGTATCCCAATTATTCTATAAAATGTTTTGTATACTTCGATACGAAATTTTACGACAAAGTATAACATGTTTGTTAGAAACTAAATGATATTTTTCTTTTAGTGTGCTTATTAGAAATACTGTTTATAATAAAGATACATACTCAAGAAGCATATCTGTCGATGTAACTTCCTCATCTTATTTTAAGTGTAAGTATAAATAGCATATTTTTTCCGGGAACAAGACTTCATATCTACCGTTACATCCGTTCCAACAACGTGTAGTGTATCATATTTACATTCCTTTGAAAGTAGATATTACGCGTGTGTCGAACTTGTTGTACATAATATTATGTATTCAAGATTGATAAGTTGCGTTTCCGATCTCAAGAAAAACTGTTATTTTTAAAAGGCTTGTTTCTGCTTCACACATTCTAACAGTATAAATTAACACCGTATTACTAAGTATGTACTTACATTGTTGAGAAAAACTGAAACCTTTTTTAATATCTACCTAATTATGTCTTGTTATGACCATGTAGAAACAACATAGACGTAAGTGCGTTTGTGGCATGAGATCTATTACTCCTCACTAAAGCTTTAACATACCCATGGACTAAAATTAATAACGGTTTACAGCTACGCTAAAATTATCTTACTAGATACTTCAGAATTTCAAGAACTATAAAATGGGCGAGAGGCGCTAAAGGTGGAGCTTATTCAGGTATTTACTTTTGTTTCTGCGAACTCCGAGATCATAGCTCATGAGATTTTTAGGTCAAAAACAGAAATTACAAGAATGGAAGTCATTTAAATTCGTTGACTTATAATTTCGTTAATTCTTGTTTCTTCCCTTCTTGTTTTGTCGACTCAGCCGATTTAAGGGATTTACTTGCTGATGTTACCCCCCTATATGTAACTTTTATACCCAGTGCTATGTTAATGAAGGTGAAACAATAAGTATAGAGTCAGGACAATTCTTTCTCATAATGTGACGGTAAAAAAAGATAATACCACGAATGAGTGTTGTGGTCATATCAGTCCTTTTGAAAAGACGGTTTTACGTTAACTTCATTATTTTTTCCATTTTAGGAAGAAGGTTTGGCACATCAACGAATTAAAGTTCTGCTTTTTATTTCGTCTTATTTTTCAGTTGAGTAATAAACCATTGCATTCAAAAATATATCTACAATTTGATAAAAGTCGAGTAATGGGTGCTTTGTTTAACTCTGAAAATGTAGAGATTAAAAGAATCGTACAATTTACTTAAATTCATTTTTAAAACGTCTGTTTATAATCGCGTCCTCTTATTTGCGTACAACCAACTTATGTACAATTAGAAAAGGTGACCAATTTGCGTTGTGGCGGTTATAGCCACATACGTCTAAAAAAGTGATTTGTATAATATACATATGCATTTGGAGTCATACTTTCGGCAACGGCTACATTATTGAAATTATTTAAACCTTTTGGTACCAACTTCTAAGAAATTTCTATTGTCATTCTCGAACCGGTAAATATCTCTTTCAGTTATTGTGTTGGTATTATTATATATGTAAAATATGTTTTTGTGTAAATATTTCAATCTTATATTCAATTTCTTTTGTGTTCTATTTCTATATCTAAATAACTTGTACTTTCCGATAATCTCCTTAACAATTCATTTCTCGTAAACTAACCGCATGACATCTGTACCTTTCATTCCTTCTTAATTGCAATTTTACGATGGGTTTCTTCGGTGGTTGGGTACTACAATCTATTTCTTAGTATTTCTTATCTCTAAAAATTTCCAGCTTTGTTACCACCCTATTGGTACCCTACTTTCATCTATCAACTATTAGCTCCTCCCTTATAAGTTTCTTAAATCATTCTTTTAAAAACTTCTTCAGTTCGTCTCCAGCTTTGCTACCTTCGAGCCTTATCCTATTGCACTTCATCGTTTCATTGTTTTCATTCTCGTTTGTTGTCTCATTGTTAAGTTGTTAATATATTGTTGTTGCTGTTTGTTATCTAGTGTTTTATTTAGTGTTTAATTAGCAGCCAAGTCATTAAGGCTAAAACCCAAACAACTAAAATTGGTCTCATCACGAAAAGACCAAAGTGGTGACCCCGACGTGATCTCTCGTGAACATACGCGCAAACATTGTAGTGAAAAAGTTAAACCAAGGATTATAGTGCAACAGTTCAGGTAAACTTTTTTCTTGTTGTTTTGGTAAAAATGGCTAATCCAACCGCGGACGAAGCCCGTATGATAAGTGCGTTAGAAGCGTTACTGGGTACAAAGAACACTCGTGTTACATTGCCACCTTTCAATTATGCCGACCCAGAACTATGGTTCTCACAAGTGGAGTTAGGTTTTGCAAGTGCCGGAATTACTTCGAACGTAAAAAAATTCGAGATAGTAGCACAATGTCTCGAATCGCGAGTGGCATCAGAAGTGCGCGATTTAGTAGTAGCGGCGCCAACTGACGGTTCTTATGAGCTCTTAAAAACGGAGTTGATAAAAAGACTCAGCGCTTCCCAGGAAGAGAAGACGAAGCGATTCCTGGAAAACGAAGAGTTGGGTGACCGGAAGCCGTCGCAATTCTTGCGGCACCTGAAAGGCCTGGCGGGTTCAGCAGCTCCTGACAGCATTATTCGAGCTATATGGTTCAACCGACTGCCAAACAGTATCCAGCCCATCCTGGCAGCACAAAACAACAGCTCTCTGGAGGATCTGGCCGACCTAGCAGATAAGGTTATGAATTTATCTACAGGGAAGCCAGTAATCACCGCAACAACACCATCAACAAGTGCGTCGTGTATACCCGAAATGCTCGCAGAACAACTACGCCAAATCCGTTTGGAAATGAGTTCCGCTCTCCAGACAGAAGTTGCAAAGTTTCGCGCAGAACTTTCGGAAGTGCGAGCCAACAAATTCCAAACGAACTCTCTACGGGCGCGCGAACGCGAACGGTCATATTCTCGTGGACGGTCATATTCTCGCGGCCGGTCGAACTCTCGCGGACGGTACGCAGGCGACGGTATCTGTTGGTACCACGAGCGATTTGGGCCAAAGGCTAAAAAGTGCACTCGGCCATGTCAATTCGCGAGTGCGGAAAACTCCAGGGCCAGTCGTTGATGGCGGCAGACGACCCAAGGCCCACAGCTTCCCGCCGTATCCTGATTCGAGACCGCAATACCAACAGCCTCTTTTTGGTAGACACCGGCGCCGATTTATGCGTTTTTCCACTGTCCTACTGTCAACAGCCCCGAGAAAGGAGCACCTATCAACTTTCCGCGGCTAACGGGACTCCCATCGCGACATACGGCACGATAACTAGAACGCTGAACCTTGGACTCAGACGGGACTTCACCTGGAGGTTCGTAGTCGCGGACGTTAGCAGGACTATCCTCGGGATTGATTTCCTCGCACACTTCAACCTATTAGTGGACGCGAGGAATGGTAGACTCGTCGATGGCACGTCTAAGATCTCCGCACCTGGCCAACCTGCCGACCGTGATGTACCAACGGTCAAGATCATAACCGGAACATCGCCATATCTTGACCTCCTCGCGAACTTCCCCGACATCGTGCGCCCAGACGGAACCTCATCGGTAAAACACCGAACGCAACACCATATCCAGACCACACCAGGACCTCCTGTCGCTCACAAGCCCCGAAGATTGGCTCCAGACCGCCTGCAAGCTGCGAAAAGGGAATTCGACGCGATGCTGAAATTAGGGACTGCCAGACCATCGAACAGCTGCTGGTCGTCACCGCTACACATGGTCCCTAAGGAAGGCGACGAATGGCGTCCATGCGGCGACTACAGAGGGCTCAATGCACGCACCGTACCAGATCGTTATCCAGTCCGGCATATTCACGATTTCTCCCAAACGCTGGCTGGAAAAACAGTATTTTCCACCATTGATCTGGTAAAAGCCTACCACCAGATCCCGGTCGCCGCAGAGGACATCTGTAAAACAGCGATAGCAACGCCTTTTGGTTTGTTCGAGTTCCCCTTTATGTCGTTCGGTCTACGAAACGCAGCGCAGACATTCCAGCGCTTCATCGACGAAGTACTGCGTGGGCTGGATTTCTGCTACGCGTATATCGACGACATACTGGTGGCCTCAACAACACCGGAGGAGCACATTGACCATCTGACAACCCTTTTCCGCCGTTTGCAGGACTATGGCGTCGTCATCAACCCGGCAAAATGCAAATTTGGTCAATCCGAGGTAAAATTCCTGGGATACCTCGTCACCGGCACAGGAACAGCACCACTCCAAGAAAAAATCGACGCCATTACATCTCTCCCACGGCCAACTACCGTCAGAGAACTTCGGCAGTTCTTGGGGATGGTTAATTTCTATAGGAGATTTATCCCGAAGGCTGCAAGTTTCCAGGCGCCCCTCAACGAACTTCTCAAAGGCGACGTTAAAGGCAAGGTACCACTGACATGGACACCGGAAGCAACCACGGCGTTCGAAGCGACCAAGAACGGATTAGCAAACGCGACACTTCTCGCGCATCCAGTACCCGATGCACCATTGGCGATATTTTGCGATGCGTCAAATTCCGCAATTGGAGCGGTATTACAACAGTACGTCGATGGGTCATGGCAGCCATTATCCTTCTTTTCCCGGAAGCTAAAATCAGCGGAAAGGAAATACGCGGCCTACGACAGGGAACTGCTCGCCATTTACGACGCGGTCAAGCAATTTCGTCATATGGTCGAGGCCCGGACGTTTTCAATATACACCGACCACAAGCCTATCACATACGCGTTCGAGAAGAAGGATGGTATCTGCAGCCCACGCCAATTTCGGTACCTGGACTTTATCGGTCAGTTTTCCACAGACATCCGCCACCTCCCAGGAGAGGACAACGTTGTCGCAGACGCCCTGTCGCGGATTGAAGAGGTCACACTCGCGATCGACATGGAGGAATTAGCCGCGGCACAACGAATGGACCAAGAGTTAGCATCGTTAGAGAGGAACAACAACTCCAACCTGCAACTCAAACTCATAAAGATGCCAGGTACGGACATCTCACTGGTCTGCGACGTTTCGACCTCCACAGCGCGACCCTTCATCCCGTCCAAGTTTCGCCGAGCGGTGTTCAACAAGATCCATGGTCTATCGCATCCAGGTGCCAGAGCATCCGTAAAACTGGTAACCGCACGCTACGTCTGGCCATCGATTAAGAAGGACTGTCGGGAAATGGCCAAGAACTGCCTGGAATGCCAGAAGTCCAAGGTTACGCGCCACGTTTCGACAACCCCAGGGACCTTCCAGGTACCATCAAGTCGTTTCGAGCACGTCCACGTCGACATAGTAGTAATGCCTTATTGCGAAGGCTACCGCTACTTGTTGACGTGCGTGGATCGATTTTCTCGTTGGCCAGAGGCTATTCCAATGGAGGACCAAGAAGCCGCCACGGTTGCCCGAACTTTTTATCGCCACTGGATAGCTCGCTTCGGGACTCCGCTGCGCGTTACGACGGACCAAGGCAGGCAATTCGAGTCGCACCTGTTCAGGGAATTAAACGCTTTGACAGGTACGATTCATTTAAGGACAACAGCCTACCACCCGGAAGCTAACGGCATGGTCGAAAGGCTCCATCGACAGCTAAAGGCCGCAATCAAGTGCCACCGCTCCGCCAAATGGACGGAAGTCCTTCCGACAGTCCTGTTAGGAATTCGATCAGCATGGAAAGACGACCTGCAATCCACGGCCGCAGAGATGCTATACGGCGAACCCCTGCGACTTCCGGGAGAATTTCTGGGACCGGCAACACAAATTACCACAACATCAGATTTTGTACAGGCCCTACGACAACACGTACAGCAACTACGTCCCGTACAAGGAACCAGGCATGGAGAGAGGGCACCATTCATCTTTAAGGACCTCGCGACTGCGAGCCACGTCTTCGTACGACATGACGGGCCGAAAGGACCACTCCAACAGCCATACGACGGTCCATTCAAGGTGGTCTCCCGAGCCGAAAAGACATTTGTAGTTGATATCCGAGGAAAAGAAGTGAAAGTTTCGATTAATCGACTCAAACCAGCTTATATTATTTCCGACTTGGATGACAACGATGCCGGTGACGGAAAAACCATTGAAGTCCGACAGAAACCGGTCCATCGGATAATACCAGCCAACCCCGAACCACCACTCGCACCGGAAGTACCAATCCCACAGCCACAGACGACGTCAACACCGCAGCAAACAACGCGATCAGGACGGCGGGTCCGATTCCCGGACCGTCTGCAAGTAGGACTTTCGTAACTTCGTCACTGGAAGGGGGGTACTGTGGCGGTTATAGCCACATACGTCTAAAAAAGTGATTTGTATAATATACATATGCATTTGGAGTCATACTTTCGGCAACGGCTACATTATTGAAATTATTTAAACCTTTTGGTACCAACTTCTAAGAAATTTCTATTGTCATTCTCGAACCGGTAAATATCTCTTTCAGTTATTGTGTTGGTATTATTATATATGTAAAATATGTTTTTGTGTAAATATTTCAATCTTATATTCAATTTCTTTTGTGTTCTATTTCTATATCTAAATAACTTGTACTTTCCGATAATCTCCTTAACAATTCATTTCTCGTAAACTAACCGCATGACATCTGTACCTTTCATTCCTTCTTAATTGCAATTTTACGATGGGTTTCTTCGGTGGTTGGGTACTACAATCTATTTCTTAGTATTTCTTATCTCTAAAAATTTCCAGCTTTGTTACCACCCTATTGGTACCCTACTTTCATCTATCAACTATTAGCTCCTCCCTTATAAGTTTCTTAAATCATTCTTTTAAAAACTTCTTCAGTTCGTCTCCAGCTTTGCTACCTTCGAGCCTTATCCTATTGCACTTCATCGTTTCATTGTTTTCATTCTCGTTTGTTGTCTCATTGTTAAGTTGTTAATATATTGTTGTTGCTGTTTGTTATCTAGTGTTTTATTTAGTGTTTAATTAGCAGCCAAGTCATTAAGGCTAAAACCCAAACAACTAAAATTGGTCTCATCACGAAAAGACCAAAGCGTAATTGGTGGGCAGCAGGGTAATTTGTACCTGCAACCTTCTGCAGGCTGCTCCAATTTGCGTATAAAAATTTCAATCAATAAGATTTACATTATACATATTATGTATTTACTTATACATATATAACTAGGTTGATTTTTTTTAAAATATTGGTTTAAATATATTATTTTTTAGGGTTTCTTGTTTAATCGTTAATCTAATTTAACGATAAAAGTCCCCTTTTTCTAAAAACTTGTGATATTTCTATTTTCTTCTAATTTTTTTGTGTTTAAATTTACTTTTCCTTCTTTTTGAAAAATAATCTCTAGTTGCACCATTTTAATATCTGCATATATACGTAATATTATCTCTGTGTACTTATATAAAATTAAACTTTGGAATTTTTGTACGCAAATTGGAGTTGACCATCGACCCCTGTATAATTATTCGAAATCTCCATCGACCCCCATAAGTGTAATTTTCTGTTAATTAAAATAAAACTCTATTAGATACTGTTTTGTACATTTATTTTATGATTTTAAACATTTATTAAATTAATGGTACATTGTGTAACAATAGTTTTATGATAAATATATTAATGATGAAATTTAAATACCTTAATATTTATTAAATAATAAGTAATTATAAATAAGTAGAAATAATAAGTAAAGTAACTAGTTACAGATTAATTGCTTCTTGATCAATGATATTGGTGTGCCTGGTGTTTTTTTGCAAGCTTCGCTATATTGGGTTCAAAATTATACAATTCTAATCTTAAATCCCCTCGAAACTCCACATTGAATTTATTTCTGTGGGTACTTCGTTAAGATTGAATTTGCGTGATTGAAACCGGCTTCAACCATATAGGAACTTAGAAATTGTAGCATAAATGGCTGAGCTATTTCGTAAAGTTTTACATATTTTTACATTATATTTATTCATACTGAATTAAGAACTGTTTTTTCTTCGACCCCCAATCGACCCTTCCGATTCGGATCGACTGCCACTTTTGTTAAATAGACCCCTGGGTATACCGGCGATCTCTCCTGTAAATGGTCGCCGGTATACCCTACTTCGATACCCTGCATTTTCGTTTCTCGTGCGTAAGTTGGTTGTACGCAAATAAGAGTTAACGGATTATAATTACCTACTAAGTATTATTTATTGGCAATGAATAATTGCTGCAGTGTTTATTAATATTAATACTTATTGCGGTGCACTTATTACGAAATATTATAAAACCAGTATTAACAAAAACACAACTATTTTGTAAAAACTATGATGCATCTTACATAGGAAAAAGTGGGAGGGCTCTTCGTATTAGGATTAAAGAACATATTAACAGTATCAGTAAAAAATTAATAAATACGGGATTTTCAGAATACTGTATCGACTCAAGCCACAATTTAGATCAGGATAATATCAAAATCTTACATTGCAACGCCAACGTCTTAAACAGTAGAAAATTAAATTTTCTGTAAAATTTAGAAACCAAGAAAGCCCTAGCTAAAAAAACATAATTTGGTAAATAATTATTTATATTTGCCGTAGGTCAAATGGGGGTTCACTATTCCCATCGAGGGTTCCTTTAGGCGTACCTAGAAATCGAAAAGCATCAAAATTGACTTTTAAAACGTGTTCACAGCATGTCTGCCGTTTTGATATCTTAAAACATATAATTTCTTTTATAGAAAAATTTTATAGAAAAATTTAATGCCCGCATGTCAGAACCGACCTATGGGTCTGCTTTTGTAAATATATGTTTATAATAATAATATAAATAACATGTATAATTTTCAGCTTTGCTAAAATAACGCAAATTTGCATGAAATTTTGGAAGCTTTGACATTATATAAAATATAGTAGGAACCGGAACAAGTGTCTGCTATTAAATTTTTCTATAAAAAAAATATATGTTTTGATATCAAAACGGCAGACATGCTGCGAACACGTTTTTAAAGTCAATTTTGATGCTTTTCGACTTCTAGGCACGCCTAAAGGAACTCTCGATGGGAATAGTGAACCCCCATTTGACCTACGGCAGCTGAAATGGCATACCTAGCATTAATATGGAGTTTGCTACTATACCACAAGTCTGCGGAACGCTGGCTCTTAGATTATAAATAACACTTGTACTCTTGAAAATGGTCTAAGACCGAAATAATTGTTGAGTTCAAATCAATAAACTGATGACATCCCATTGGGATTTTGTTAATATTGGCAGTGTTTATTATTTATTATTATTAGATTAATGTTAAAACAATGTAGATATTGAAATGATGAACTTATAATCCAAAACATGTCATATTTGATTTAGGTGAAAGTTAGTTGTTGACGAATTAGGGTATACGTAACATTTAATCTATTTTATATAGGCAATGTACTACAATGAATTTTGTTTACCTACTTTAAGTTACTGACCTACAGCTTTGTCAGTTGTTATTAAATAGATAGAAGATAACAATAACAGAATATCAAAGGGCAGTGACCGTTTTCCGCCATATAGAGATTATGAAATGGGGTAGACAATTGGAAAAAAACTTGTATTTTCGATTTTGTGTTCTAAGGTCAATCCTGTCGCTTTTTGATTTTATTCAATAATATTAAAAAAATTAATACATACGTTTGTCTAACCTTAAAATCTTATTTTCGAACGATAAACAGTAATATGGTATTTGTTTACTTGCGTTTTATTTGCTTTTGGTACTTTAATCGTATATTTTTTTTTTCGACTTTAGGTAAGTAAGTATTTAAACAAATAGGTATTAAGCAAACAAAATTAAAATCTGTTCTTATATATTTATTCAGATTTTTGAAAATACATCAAATCAAGGCGTGCCCATATTCAGTCTCATTGTCAGATAATTGATTGTAATGGGAACATACGACAAATGTTGAAAATATAATCAAATCGTAAATCGATTACTGCAGAAATGCTTCCTTGATTTTATGTAGGTAGATACAGGAATTCTTTAGACTAGAAAATTGATTTAATATCTCAGAATTAATTTTGTTTTTCACTTTTGCAGGTCCTTATTCAACTTCCTTGAGTTTGCGGTAAGTGTCTGTCATTTTTTTTTCTGAAAGATTAAACTAAAGCTCATTAGCATCAATTGTTGAATTGCATCATGCTATTATTACTGAAGTACACACCAGACTTGCTTGTTTTTTGTTATCGGACAAGGAAAGTAAAGCGACTAATGATTTCATGTACGACTTTGTTATACTGAATCAATTAACATCCGAAATAAGACGCCTTAATAGTTACCTGGGGCATAAACGTGTTGCATACAAGCCAAGTTTTGTTTTAATGCCCATTGTGTTTCTAATAAATTGCACCAATAGGTGATTTGAAGGGACCATAAATACTATGAAAACAACACATTCTACAGATAAATACTTAGTAGCTTATTAGATCTGTTAGTTATGAGCGTTAGTGATTTTATTTTATACTTTAATTATATAAGTAATTATTTAGCAGATGGAATTAACGAAATAATTAAACAATTAAGTAAATTTATCAAGAATAAATCTTATAACAAGGATTGTGGAAATTGGATAATTTATGTAGGGAGCACGCCTAATATTATATAAGTATTTCGCAGTCTCATACGTGCTTTTAAAGTACAGTATATTTAGTTTAATAACGACGATGAAAGTACCATTAAATTCCCTCGCTATATCCGGAAGTCGCTATATAAAAAGAAAGAAGGAAATTAGGCAAGAAAAGTACCCAGTAACTGATTCTTAGATTTAACTTTATCAACCTTAACATTTATAAACAATTACTACAACTGCTGACTAACTGTGAATGTAAACAAAAATAAAAAAGTTTTGTTTTTAGACTGGGTCGCAATAACAGTATGACATTTCTAGCATCTTGTAATTAATAGTTCATTAAAATTAGTCGCTAAAACCGAAATCGACGTTACATCCGAAGTCGTTACAGCCAAATTTTCTTCTTAAATTACTCCTTAAATTCAAGGGACCTATGTGTTATATCGTTATAACCAAAAGGTAATTACAATCGAAGTCAAAGTGGGCCTTCGCCCACGGCCTCGCGCTTATATGGGCCTCGCGAGGCCTCTTACATGCGATGCTATCAAACTTTAAATCCCTGTTTATTATAAAAATTAAATAAAAACTCAAAAAATATTGGCCACGCTCGTCACTTTTCTAAACATAACTCCTAGTTTTACGCTTTAAAAATACGGTAGCCTTTCGCTTGTTTAAACTTGGCGCGTGTGACTCGAGTGAATGAGTCGCATATAAGAGGAAGTTTGTCTATGAACTGGGGATTCCCCGATCTTTGTTTTGAGTTTCGCTGTCTCGGTCACACCCGTCATAATTTCGTCATTTCATTGTAAGTACTATTGAGATTACAATTTTGGATTCTTGTTCGACATAAATAATTTAAAATCTTTGCCAAATAACGAGCTTTTGAAACACTGTAATGATTTAATTGTAAGTGTATTACTTCAAGATGGAGAAAGCAAAGACATAGAATCTTATGTGCTTTACGAAGAACTACAACTTTTAGTGCCTTATCTACCAAACTCCATTAGAGATGCCAATCAGATGATGATTGACTATGCCTGTAAGTACAGCTTCCACAGAATGAAGTTTTTCTAATAGTAAGTTAAATATTATTAAAAACAACTTAAGAAACAGTATGAAGCAGGATCGACTGCCTGCTTTAGCAATACTCTCAATCGAAGCAGATTTAGCTGCAAAAATCAATTACAAATCCTTACTAGAAGACTTCAGTAAAGCAAAAAGCCGAAGAAGATTACTTTTGTAAAAAATGAAATCACTCAAGTTACAAAATAAAACCTTTTTTCAAATCTATATGCTTTTCAATATTCCCCCACCGCGCATTTATATTTTTTCGTTATCATAAAGAGGTATGTCGTTTCGAAGCATGTTTGGTAAGATAGGTTTATTTGGTAGATCTTGGGAACGAAAGCAAAGGGACCTCGCTGATGCGACTTTGTCATTATTAGTTCACGCTACGCCACTGTTCAGTCTAAACTATTTGGACTCCTTCTTAGTTATAAAACCCTAAAAATGTGATACGTTTATTCCCATAGGACACAACTTGCCTCTGCATGTTTATCCTTGATGCAACAGTACTGTGCGAAGTGACTGAATCTAATTATGAGTTAAATTAAATAAAATAAAATCGTTAAACAAAAAAAAAACAATATCTATTACATATCTAAGGAGCTGTATTCAAGACGTTCATATTCGTGCTTAAACTTATTTCTTTCAACCTTTTTATGTTCTTATTAACCGTCCTTTGCCTTTCAAATCGTTCCTCATAACATAAATGGCAGATGATGTCATATTTACATCCATTAGACAGTGCAAATAAAAACTTAATGTTAATATTTATTATGCATTCGAAGCGCCTATCTTTACTGGTCGGTCGAAATGAAACAGACAGAGACGGGCATCGTAAATTAAATATTGTCGTTGGATTACTGGTCGCGATAACCTTAGGACCCATAGGATATCCGGAACTGATAGCCTTTGTAATGTTGTAACATATACATATACATAAGAACGACGTGTGTTTACATACATAATAATATGCTTTTATATTGACTATTCATCATCGTTTAAATTAGAATTGAATCTTTACATTTTATGACCTTTTTCACCAATAAGACAATCGAAAGCTGATATAAAAATTAACATGTACATACGTGTAAGTGATGATAGAACTGTGTTAATTACGTAGCATAAGTTCACAAATCTGACATTAATAGCTGTTTTAAAATTATTTAATACAAGTGTGTACATACGTATATTTGGTATGAATTTGCTGTGATTAATCTTTTACTAATTTAAAATTTAATTTATACTAATAATTAATTAATTTTTTTATTGAGAAATATTACCTGAAGTAGACTGCGGATAAGACAAATATGGTGTAATTTTTAAGATCCCGAAACTAATTTAGGAATAGGAATAGGAATAGTGATCGATATTAGGTTTGGTGACCGTGGTCTAGGAGTTATTCTTTATAGGTCAGATGTCTTTAATTTGAATCAGTGCCCAAATATTGAGGACAATGTGTATAGTCACAAAATAAAACACCACTTTTTGAATTTAAAAATCCTTCTATTTTTGGTCTTTTAAAAACCCTCCCATTTTTCTGCAACTAGTTTATTGATCAATGTGTAAAATTTTCTGTACACTTATATTGTCGAAACAATTGTCAAATGATCAATAAACTATTTGCAGACATATTCTTGTTTTTCTCCAAGCATACCCTTGTGATAGTTTAAGTACACTCCCATCTTTTTCAATTTTGTGAGCCTTTCTTTAATTGAACCAAAATAGTATTACTCGGGTTTGTGACCTCCAATAGGGGTTTTTTTATACAATCATTGCATTGATAAAATAGATTTATTCTCCTTCACTAAAATAAAATTATTCAGTTCAGCAGTTAATTTAATCCGGAATTGGGAATGTAGCATCTACTCAAAATACCTTCTTACGTAAAGCCATTCTTGTGATACATCTGATAACGAAACAAGTCTACAAAGTATTTGATTAACTTCCATGGTTTTAAAATAAAAAAATATTTCCTCCCTCTTTTAGAGACCATTTCTAACGATACCTTATAAACAACATAAATACATTTCGCTAATTTTGCACCTTATTTATGTGTATGATAATCTTTTTTATAATTTAAACAGTTAATGATAGTTTTATTTGAATGTTTTGGCCATAGAATCCTAAAAACCGTTATATGAAATAACATATGTGCTTAACTTGAAAATATGGAACTTTTTTTAACTGACGACTAATTTTACCAGACGCAGTTTAAGTAACTCGTTCTTTTAAATGATTTGTTCATGAGTTAGAGTTCACTTACTCGGGATAAACAATAGTGAAAACGAAAGAATTCGAATTTGGTAGTTAACATTTACTCATCCTGATGTAATGTACGGTTTTAACTAAAATTAAATCATATATTATATTAGTGTCCAGAAAGTCTTTGAGCAAAGTCCATGGCGGCATCAACTATTGGTTGGTTCTGCGCACTACGTGAATTTTAGATTCTTCCTTCCTTCAGCAACTACATTTGTTAATATAAATTAATGAATCTATGCGAGGACCTAAGCTGCTGCATATATTGCAGACAAGATAAATGAAAGCAAATTTATTGTCTGTATTCTGCAAGAGTCGTAGTTAATATTTGCAGCAGAGTACCTGCTTGATTTCGTCAAGAGTTGCCACAGCAACACACTGGACTCGCTCATAATATGGAAAACACCAAATTAAAATTACACCAATGGGCTATGTTGTTGTTAGTGTAGTTATGTAATTATACAATTTAACTCATTGATAAGTTATAGTTTATGTATTTTCCTGCTGTATGTCGTTGGATAGATTAAAATTTATGATTGCATGCGGCCATAATTCTAAACTGTATCGATCAATTTGGAATCAAATTCAGTTCATTTAAATTTCTACATAATTTAAATACAGGGTGTTTCTGAGATAAGCTTGGAGCTTTTGCGTTTTTTCTTATTCATTGAAACGAGTCATGGACAGAATGCTCCTGTTATTATTGATTATTTCAGACACATGCAGTCTTAAATTTTATAGGATATAAGTATCTTAATTTTATTCTTTGAGTATTACTGCATGGTTATAAAGTATAAAAACATTAAAAGCCAATAAAACTACTGTTTGGAAAGTTCTTGATAAATGTTTTGACAGTGATTACATCGTTACAGTGTTACAATTCTGCAAAAAAGTTGAAAGTATTTAGGAATTACCTAATTAATAAAGTTATATTCAAATGTCACCGTTTACATTATTTATTAATGTATTTTGCAAAACTGTAGATAGATCAAATATAAAATATACATAATTTATGTATGTATGTGGTTGACCGAAATTGATAAAATTCCGTTGAGTAACGTAAAATGGATGGCTCTTATGATAATCATAAAAGTCAATATATTTACCCTCTATGATAATGAATTTGTTTACTCATTATGGGCTAAACCGAATACCCATTTTAGTTTATATTCTAGAGAAGATTTTTTTCTAAACAACGTCGATTGAGAGAGAGGGGAACCCTTACATACCATAACCTTACCCTCATATTGAAAGACAAAAAGAGTCATTAATATTTGAATCCGCATGTTGTGCAGAGTTCAGTATTATAGCAGGCAGCTTGAATTATTTAATTGAACTTCGTAGCTATCACACAAACAAATGGGCAGGACTCTATTTACGTACCCAATTTACTTATGGGAACTTATAAGTACGGGAGGGAATTAACACTAACATGTTAGAATGGAACCGAATTTACGTTTTCCGTTTCTACTATAAACAATTCAATGCATAGCATAGCATTATTATTTAATAGTAAATTAGTAAATACATAATTGGATACATTGAATATCGACCTGGTTAGTGTAAGGAATTAAATTCTATTTACGAGTTATATAGATTTTAAATAAGTGACTTTGTAAATAGAGAATCCCAACATTTTTGAATTATTTGTGACCTTAAATTTAAATACATAAATGTGTACATATATTTTCATCGTATTGAAAAAGGCCTTTCACAAATGCAAAAGGACCCTGAAAATACATTATTAATGATTCCATTAACTTTAACAATTGAATAAATAAGTTACACTATTGTTTGATCAGATTTTGAATACTGATAATGTCTTTAGGTTTTACCTTCGATAAGGTAGTAGTTTCCTTAAGATATCCGCTACCCTTGCTTATACTCTTTCTGACAATATGATAATTATCAAAAGCGCGGAACGAAATTAACTGGTAATTTTTTATTACAGATTGGGACGTTAATAAATTATAATAGTAGGTTTTTTATAATTTTTGCAATTTCCCAATCGTAATTAATAAACTAGAAATTCCAAATCGATTATTATATGCTTTACCTTTATACCTATGTATATGATTTACTTACTTTTGTATAATACGAATATGATTTCTGTACATTAACATATTAGAGGGTACCAAAATCAGTATACAATATATTAATAAAAATCAATCAGATTTTTTATTTTTGGGAATTTCCGTCGATCAATGCAAAATCAGTGAACTGACCTGTTGTCGTTTTGAGAACATTTTCAAGGGCAATGCGATTAAAAAATTACACGTACAAGTTCTACTTTAAATTATGTACTTAATAATTTATTCATTAAATTTAAATTTCTACTTCGTGATTACCTAGCTATAGTTACATAAAATTTATTGATTTAACATTTCCAATTAGAACAATTCATTTTACATACCTAAACGATAATATATAAATTTGACATTAAAGACTTCTGAAAACTGAATCACATTAAAACTATTAAGTTAGTCAAGACAACTTATAATGGTTGTTACATTTTGAAATGTAGCAGATTTGTGATTATCTAAGTAAGAGAATACTGTTCAAAAATCATTACCCAAAACTTATGAATTTAAGAAGATATTATCATCATTACTTAATTTTTGCTTAGAAAAAATACTTTCATAAAATTTTGTGTTTCAATATTTGTTTTTCTGTGTTATTTTCACAGTACTTATTACAGTGCTCATACATAACTGATATCTATTTACATTAGATTAAATATTAAATTGAGTTTATATTGACAATTGATTTGTCTAAACTTAGCTGTAATTTGTAAGAGCATATATGCAAGTCAGTGTTTTGAAAATAATCGTTGAGATTCAATTCATGTAATTTATTTATTTTATGTATTCGTTGTTATCAATTATTTCAAAAAATTGAATTCGCCTTCGCATTACCGTATCTCATTTAAGCTTTTAAATGTCATAAATAAAGTAAACATATGTATTACCTATCATTTATATAAAATATGTTTTTCCTGATGAGGTATAATTGGAGGGGTTCTATTTATAGCCATTATCACCGAATGTACTTATTGACATGTTGTTCTGAAAAATTAAATAATTCTTCGGACAAATCGGACACGTCCGGTGTCGATAGGTTATCTTAACTTTGTGGCTTCTTCAACCGATTAATTTGTCGAAAGATAAGGTTAAAGTCCACTATTTGCAAACTTATTTTTATTTATTATACTTAACAGGATGGCGGTGCAAATTTTACCTAATTAGATAATAAAGTGTATACTTATAAATGTTTATTCAATAAAGCTCAACAAAACATACAGTTTTCTAAATAAAAAATACTCTTCCAATGAACGTGGTAGTTCATAAAGAAATATTTATGGAATACAGCTTTAAAAGAATTTTATAAATACCTAATAAGGAGACGTCCATTAATTACGTGAGGGGTTATTTTAAATGTGAAATTTGATCAAATGTGGTGGGACCCCTTTTATCCCCTTACGTGAAATTTGCCCTATAAGGATTTTCTAATTAAAAGTGGAAACCAGTATAACAATTCTTTAAAATTTCAATAATCTGTCCATCCTTTAAATTATGAGATTTTGTTGGGGAGTTCACCTGGTTAATGGTGTTCTCCTTAGAGTGTTAGAGTTCTTATAGTGATTTCAAACTTACATTAAAGGTAGTGTAATAATTAAATAAAAATGTAAAAAATAATACCTACAACTAAACCATTTTTTTAATTTCATCTTGTTTTTAAATAACTTCACCCAAACAATTATTAAATCCTAGTCATTACAATAAGTGGAGTCACAAGGACACTACGTGTTTTATTATTTCAACGAATTTTACGTCTGAAGATCGTTACACAGATATAAAAGATAAAAAGTATTTTCCGTTGATTTTATATACAAAATGCTTATAAGTAAATACAATAAATTGAATTCAAATTTGTAAACAGAAACCTATTTTTAAAAACGATGTTAATTTTTTGCTAAACTGAATTGGGTTTTCAAAACATACAATTAAGGGTTTAATCAGTTGCAGATAAAATATGAGGATGATTCAAATTTAATTTTTAAATTACGGTTAAACTTTAATAAAAAGTCTACATTAGTAAGTAATGTCATCAATAAAATCAAAGGATTTAGATTATGCGATCAAGGATTAAAACGGAAAGTAGAATAACAAATCACCAATGTAGTTGTTGCCTACATAAATTAATTTTAAAAAGTTGTTGATTACATCGAAGCGGTTTATTAATCGTTAAGATTCGATGCATGTGCAATTAGGTTCGTTTTTGTTTTTTGCTCCTTTTTATTGTTTTACGTTTTGGAAACCCCCGTGTTTGTTTTGAATACCTTATAGAAATTTAGGAATTTTTTGTATCCATTGGCCTTCTTAGTATTTATGTTGTTTACTTTAGTATTTCCTCAATTCTCAGAATTTTGGGCCAATATTTTGGTTAAAATGC
The DNA here is from genome assembly GCA_029378335.1 of Agrilus mali. Classification (NCBI taxonomy): domain Eukaryota; kingdom Metazoa; phylum Arthropoda; class Insecta; order Coleoptera; family Buprestidae; genus Agrilus; species Agrilus mali. Next base: position 8,483,347 of record CM055657.1, on the reverse strand, counting down.
AACACTAATATATTTATGTCAATAATTACTTTGAAACTTGTTTTCATATTTTTATTTTTGTTTATGAATAGCCCTAAAGCAATACTTAATAAAATTAAATAAATACATTACATGTACCCGAGTTTATTGCTTCGAATATTTTTCAACCTTGTAAAGTGTCATAGGTGCATAATAAATACAAATTCATATTTTAAATTGCATAAACTTTTTGGGAATGCTTTTAACATTAAGTATGTGCTTTCCTTATATCATAATACATTAAAGATGTCGCCGCATCTACGGCCTAAGACATCATTATTATTGACAGATTTTAGTCAATAGATAAAACAAATTTACAGTTTTCATTAAAGCTAGAGCAATCTTAAAACTTTTAAAGCCATGACGTCTAATTGGTATATTTTTTAAGAAGAAATAATTTTTGTACCGTATAGAAAACTGAGACAACTAATATGCAAGAATTATTTTTGATTTATTAGCTTTCCCTTTTGAATTCATAATTGATTGCGAAAAATGTTTTCTAATTATTTTACTGATGTAAAGTTAATTTCCATAAATTGCTTTGCTAATTTTCTGCCTGCTGATTAATTCGTTACGTAAGAACTTTGATGCTATGAAATTGACAAACTATTAATTATATTAATAGAAACATAGATACATGCATGTTCATTGATATTCGAATAAGATGACAAAATAAATATTGGAACAAACGATTTTAATTTATTAATAGACGTCAAAAAGAAAACTAGTTATTTTGCTTAAATGTTATGTAGATACGTATTTGTTAAAGTATAAAATAGGCAGATATTAGGTATATAAACTAAATAAGCATCTGATTTTTTAAAAGCTTTTATTTAACTTGCAATGTATGTTTGTTCGGGTGGAATCTTGCTACTCAATTTTGAAGCAGATATCTTCAACCGATTGAGCTGAAATTTTGTATAGGTACACGTTTAGTTTGGATGACAATACACGATAAGCTGTATAACGTCATTTTAAATCCAAGATGGCGGAATAGTTATTTTTTATGCTCTTCTACAATATGGGTATCAAATGAAAGCGCTTGCCGAGAATAATTAGAAAAATATTCTGACACCCCTCTTAATCCAATATGGCGAACTTTTATAGTTTTTTATGCTTTCTTATAGTATGGGTATAAAATGAAATGGTTCGCTGAGAATAAAAAGGCAGGTTAAAAAAAGATGGTGATTATAAGCTCCATTGCTCTAATCCACTTGAAATTTGGTGTGGAGACGAGATGAACACTCAGAAACCTAGTCAGCGTTAACTATAAAGTAAAAAATAAATTAAAAACAAAAAAACATTTTAAAAAAAAAGCTTTTATTTAAATGCTCTAAAAAGAAGAAAATAAAATTTTATTTTAAAATTTTAACTATCAACTTATTACCTCATTATACACAATTTATATGATCATAAAAGCGTGTCGCGCGATTTACTTGAGTAAATAAAATAGTACCTACCTATATAATTGAGTAACTTAATCTGCTAAATTTTATTTTTTTTAAATTTCAGATAACCTCGCGACAAGCTTTTATGATCATATAAATTGTGTATAATGAGGTTATAAGTTGATAGTTAAAAATTTTATAAGAAAATTTAATTTTCTTCTTTTTAGCATAGTCAGGATAATTCGGAACTTCATGAACCACAATTTTAAGTTGTGCAGGCAGAAAGAGTTTCTCCTCAATCATTTATTAAGTGAATTACAAGACCATTAGATGGCTTAACTCCTTAGGATCATTGATCTTTCTTTTTTTTCAAATTGACAGTTCATCTTAACCCTTTTAGTCAGTGGCGGATTTACACATTTGTCGCCCGTAGGCTATTCAAAATTTGCCCCCTACTGACACCTGCAATTTTATACCCTAATTCATAAGAAGAACTTTCGTTGAATGGATATTCAAAGCTTTTATTCATTACAATATTATCATTATTGTTTTTTTTAATTATCATCATTTTAAGAAGTGTATACCTAATATAATATTTATGAAATTCTGTGCAACAATATGCAATTTTTTACGTGTAAATTTATTAAATTTTTATTCTACACTCAAACAGGTTGTTAATATCATCAGAAATATCAATAGAAAAGTACCTAACAAATTGGTAAAGGCTTTCGCGGCCAGTAGATGAACCGGTGATATTCAATGTCGGGTTTAAAGGCCGTCGTCGACTGGAATTTCTTCCTAACGTTTCGCTAGCACGAGTGGCGAGCTTCTTCAGAGGTCCTTCCATCTTCGATGCTGGATGTAGAAAAGTACCTATTAATTTTCCACATATATATCTATATATTATTTGTTATTGTTATTTTTAAGCATTTTTTTTCGAATCCCATTTTTCTTCGAATAAATATATTTAAGTGGTGAAACATATTACACATTAATTGAATAGTGTGGGTGGACCTAAAGAAAAAATTATGGCAATAATTAATTTAAAAAATAGGTAAAATGCTAAATTCAAAATGTAATACTTAAACGCTATTGGAATATTTTAAAAATTCAAAAATAATATAAATAAGCGTTTAGTAATTTTCCATATACACACGTTAGTGTATTCAGTATACTGTATAGCACTAAAATATTGTAGTTTTTGAACATAATGTTTTTTTCCATGTATAAGATAATATTTTTTTTTTTAAATTTCTGTAAGACAAAAAAATTTTTGAGCAAAGTTTGCCGCCCCCTAAAATCTGCGCCCTATTCAGCCTGCTGGTAAATCCGCCACTGCTTTTAGTTATTTAATGCTAAAATCTTTGGATAGTTCATGCAGTTTCCTTATGTATTGTAAACATTTTAATTTTAATAGTGGACATTTATGTACGTATCTATTTTGTATATAATTGTAAATATTTTAGCCCCTTCACCGTGCGTAAGTTAACCTGAAATGACACTTTATGTCCTATAATCTATTTTTAAAAAATGTCACCTAATTATTGTAATATCGAATGAGGAAATAATTTATTTTTAACGTTTAGGAAGTCCACATGTTTACATATACGCATGCAATTACTAATAATATTAGTGGATAGGAACCAGTTTTACAATTTAAACACCAGACTGTAATTATGTGAAATTTATTATATTACAATTATATTTTTGATTTAGTTATGCGACGGGACAGTGACGTCGACAATTTGACTGCTTATAGTGAAAAGGGCATCAGTGAACATGCATTTTTGAAGGTCGGATAAAATTTGTTTTGCATTCCAGACGGCTTTATGATGTCAGTAACGATTCGATCGACCAAAATGAAAATTGGCAAAGTGACCTTGTAATATTTATTATTTTTTAAAGTACCTACATACATAATGTTCACGTGCTGGTAATATTGACTTTTACGAGTTACTGGGTATTTGAGTTAATCAAATAAGTAATATGCTGCTTTAATGTTGTTATTTGAAGTACTTAATCAACATTTAAAAATCTAAATCTTAAGTTAATCCGTAATATTCAGATCTATTTACTCCATAAAATTGGCATGTTAATTAGTAAGCATCATTGTAGTGCTCATTTTTGGTTCTGCCATCAAACAGCCAATATGACGAAAGTATTGGTAATAAGTGAAAGAACAGGGAGCGCTATTCAACTCATTACCTATGCAAGACAGAAAAGTAGGAGAGTTTTTGAAATCTTGAGAACTAGTTACAGTGACAGACATATTAAAAGCAGCAATTTGAGAGAGAGTAGTAAAGGAAGATTTATATATTTACAAAAATATTTAAGGGTCTTAGAATTCATTCTTTGTGAAACATTATTGAAACCAATTAAACAAAAAATTCTGTCGTTTTTTAATGCTCAGCTTATTTTGGTATAGAATACCTATACAATTATTTTTGTTTCAGCGAGCAAAACTTTTTTGTTAATAGTCCATTTTAATATTATAAATGCGAAAATAACTCTGTTTGTCTGTGTGTTACGCAATCACGTCTAAACTACCGAACCAATTTAAATGAAATTTGGTACAGAGATGGTCTAGAGCTTGAGAAAGGACATAGGCTACTTTTTAATGCGAAAAAGGTTGAAATAGGGGATGAAATTTTGCATGGAAATTACGTCATTTTTAAAGCTAGAAGCTTGAAACTTATTTTTTAGGCTTTTGATTAGATATAAATAAATACGACATTCAAAGAGGTTAGGCAACGTTTTGATTGTGTACGTTAGGGAGAACATTTTTTGTTTTTAAAGTTGCAGGTGAAAAAAAAAATGTTTTTGCAACTCTAGGTGGCATGCTCACGCGTATCAAACCCACAAAATCTTTATGCTTCGTCGAAAGATGGAAAAACTAAAAACGTCGTGTATAAAAATGTACTTAAATAAGCTATTTGCAGTAAAATACTGTAAATAGCTTATTTTAATGTATGTATGTGTTTTTTTTGCAAAAGAATTAGCCTAAAACATTAAAAATGCTGCCGAAAGTCACTATTCCACGTAGACGAAGTCGCGGGCACAGCTAGTAATAAATAAGACAAAAAATCCCAAAACTCCACGCAATGTTTTGACACCCAAGGTATTATTCTCAATTAGAGATTTTGTTATTATTTAATTAAAGTACAGTACTTCAACTGATTTTTAACAATGTTGTCTCGGTCAAATCAAAATATTTTTGAAAATAAATTCTAAATCACCAAATTGCTAGTGTTATACGATCATGTCTTGGAATGTTAATATTGTCTCATTTCCTAAATGTAATTGTCTTTTATGACATTATTTAAACGAAACACGTTTTCGATTTTGTTAACATCATTATGATTGCAAAGCTCAAAACAGTTTAAGTTTTTTTACAAAGCTCAAGTCACATACAGGGTTACTCATTAGTGCGTCAAAGGTCAATATGGCCTTCATTAAATCAGATTGGAGATGTTTTTTTATGAGAATGATACAGCATCAAAAGACGCATATTTTAAAAATAGTTTGACATATACAGGGTGAATCACTAAATCGGAGCACGTTCCAACATATTTTTTTTAACGAAACACCCTGTATATTATTTGTTTTTCATAATCTACTTAAAATTGTCTTTTCAATGATACAAAGATTTTTGGGTTTAGATGTTGCATTGTTGAGTTAATAATGAAAATGTAAAAAAAATGGTTGCAACAGGGTTTGGCTTTTTAGTTCAATGCACGAGTATTACGATTAGTTGAGATGAAATATTTAGTAGTTATGCTGCCAACGGATGTACTAAATCTAAACAATAATAAAATCATAATTTTATTATACAGGGTGCTTTTTACGGTGCAGTCAATTGAGCAACCTTCAAAGAGCGATTTCTCCATTTTTTCAAATGGAACACCCTGTATATAATTGAATTTTTGGAATGGTGCATGAATTCTGCTTAATGTTTCTTTATAATATTTTATACCTAAACCTCGTAATTTCAGAGATATTTCACTTTTTTCATTATTACCAACTAATTATTTGATCTAGTGTGCTTATCGGTCAGATTTGGTAAGTTAAGACAAATAAAAGGTAAATAAATAAATAGATGGTCAAAGTTTAATATCGTTTACTATTTAAAGTAAATGTTCAAAGTGTCCTCCATTGTGATTGGAACACATTTGCACCCTTGACAGAAAGGATCTATGCACTCTTTGTAACATCTCAACGGAAACTGTTTCAAAGGCATAGATTATACGTTGCCTCATGTCGTCTGCTGTAGTTGGAGGAGTCTTGTATACAATATTTTTTATGTGGCTCCATAGAAAAAAGTCGAGTTTCGTCAAAGGTGGCGATCTAGGTGGCCAACTGATAGGACCCCCGCGACCTATCCATCTATCTCCGAATTGTTGATTCATGAACCCTCTGACAGTTAACGCAAAATGTGCTGGAGCACCATCGTGTTGGAACCACATATTTTCCCTTAAAACAGGAGGAACGTTTTGCAGAAGCCGAGGTAAATCATGTTGCAAGAAATACAATTATTGTGCACCATTTAAACGTTCATGAAAGAAATGTGGTCCAATTAAAAAACTTCCCATAATACCACCCCAAACATTTACTGTCCATTGTCTCTGCTTATCAACCGATCTCAGTATTTTTGGGTTTTCAGTTGCATAATGATGAAGATTATGACGGTTCGGGATACCACTCTGATTAAATGTAGATTCGTCGGTAAATAACACTTTTTGGAAAAAGTTAGGTGTTATCCTTTCAGTTTCCAATCCCCATTCGCAAAATGTCCTTCTAGTCTCGAAATCGGGCTCCAACAGTTCTTGATGAAAGGAGATACTGTAGTCATGATATTTTTTTTTTTTTTCAATATCTTACAGTAGATCGTGGTACATTCATTTTTTTTTTGATATTTTTGTCGAACTAGTAGATGGCTCTTCAATTACTGATAATAGTACATGCAAATTTTCTTCGTCACTTGTTCTCTTTTTCCTTTCACATTTCTCATAACTGACATTTCCCGTCCTAGTGAACCTTTACTTAAGTTTTTCCAAACTGCTAACTGAAGGTTGTCTTCTATTAGGATATCTCTGAGCATACATTCCCTGAATTAACAAACAATTTTGTTCAGCTGATCCGATAATGAAAATCATGTCAACGAGTTCGTTTTTCTCAAACTGCATAATACCGACTTAACTAAAACCCCTAGTAATATGTGACAAGCAAAAATTGTTCAGGAAAACTACGAACCGAATCAAACTGGTATGATACGACAATGACATAATGCAAAAATAATTGTAATAGTCACTAATACAGCACCCTAACATATTAAATTATTAGATGTATTAGGCGCATTACGTATTCATTTATTATTTGCTTGTGCCAACTTGTCAAATCTGACCGATAAGCACACTAGATCAAATAATTAGTTGGTAATAATGAAAAAAGTGAAATATCTCTGAAATTACGAGGTTTAGGTATAAAATATTATAAAGAAACATTAAGCAGAATTAACGCACCATTCCAAAAATTCAATTATATACAGGGTGTTCCATTTGAAAAAATGGAGAAATCGCTCTTTGAAGGTTGCTCAATTGACTGCACCGTAAAAAACACCCTGTATAATAAAATTATGATTTTATTATTTTTTAGGTTTAATACATCCGTTGGCAGCATAACTACTAAATATTTCATCTCAACTAATCGTAATACTCATGCATTGAACTAAAAAGCCAAACCCTGTTGCAACCAATTTTTTTACATTTTCATTATTAACTCAACAATACAACATCCAAACCCAAAAATCTTTTTATCATTGAAAAGACAATTTTAAGTAGATTATGAAAAATAAATAATATACAGGGTGTTTCATTTAAAAAAAATATGTTGGAACGTGCTCCGATTTAGTGATTCACCCTGTATATGTCAAACTATTTTTAAAATATGCGCCTTTTGATACTGTATCATTCTCATAAAAAAAAATCTCCAATCTGATATAATAAAGGCCATATTGACCTTTGACGCACTAACGAGCAACCCTGTATATGTATAAACAAGAATGAATGGCTAAATGTGTTGCTAAGAACGCCTGAACTAATTCAGCAAATTTCGAGAATGATTGTAATGAAAAGAAAAATTGGGGAATTGCACGAAATAAACGCAAAGACCACATTTTTAGAAAAATGTCCGTTATTTGGTCTTGAGTATTTTGTCGATGTTTTTTCTGACGGCAAAATCCCAGGCCCTAAAGCTCGAATATCGAACATCATTCCGATAACGCCGGCCGTAAAAGCTTAACCCATTTCATCAATCATATTTTTCTTTATCACATTCAAACTGTTTTTAACCGACAATTCTAGGGAAGGCAAATTAATGTGTCAATTCAAAAATTCGCAAGGTTACTCCTGGCATCAAGCCAGTGGCGGATTTACCAGTAGGTTGAATAGGCTAGAGCCTAGGGCGGCAGATTTTAAGGGGCGGCAAACTGCTCAAAAATTTTTTTGTCTTACAGAAAAAAAAAATTATTATCTCATACACGGAAAAAAACGAGGCTAAAAACATCAACAAAAATTACAATATTGTTACGAGTACTTGCCAATTAAGTTGGTGTGAGCATAATTAACGAACATCTTCCCTGAATACATAAGGAATATTCCCGGCTTTCCTGAAACATCTAGAAAACTCCAGCAAAGATCAATGGGAAAACAATCGGATTACGAGAAGGCTGTAGAATTCCCTAGAAAGAAGCTGAAAAGACTATAAAAGGCGAACCGGCCCGCACCGAAAGTTGACAGTGACAGTGGACAGCTGATGTGTACAAGCGAAGCGATCGATAGCGAACTATAGGCGATAGAATTCATAGAGTGCGATAGGTAGTGTCTACATTATAGCGAGTGTTTACGATAACGGCGAGCGAAAGAAAAGACTTTTAGTGAAATAAATTGTGTAGACTTCTTTATAACTGTAGTGTAGTCAAATTAACTTTAGTAATTAAATAAATTCGTTGTTTTTTTGAAAAATAACAATAACAAATACTATATAGATATATATGTGCAAAATTAATACTTTTCTATTGATATTTCTGATGATCATAGGTTTGTTTCAAGTGATGCAGAAACCGTTCAGGAACGGTACTGATCATGCGCATTATGTAAAACGCGTTCCAAGTGAGCTGTGACCGTTCACAGCACGGTTTCGAAAGCGTTCCAGGTGAAGCTGTGACGGTCCAAGTACCGTAACAGAACGGTCATATCAGTACTTGACTGGGATTAGGAACCGTGTGGACTGGAAGTGGACTGACATGCGCAGTACAGTCGGCGCGCTTCGTGTACATCGTATTTTTATTGATATTGTTAAGTTTAATTTGGTTTGGGACTAAATTGATTGAAATGTGTTCCGTCACTATTCGGCGAAACAATTTTAATTATGAAATAAAAGAACACTCTTTTAAGTTTCAGATATTTTATTTTATAAGTCCACAACGACCGTTTCGCCACACTGTGCTTCATCAGGTGGATGAAATACATTAACGTATATTACATTTTCAAACTTATATACTAATTACAAAATTATGGAGGCGAGTTAAACTGTAAATTTAATAAAGGGGAGTTGTTTACATCTAATTGGTTGTTTAGTAATATTCCTAGTTTATTATAATTATTAATTTCTAAACTTTCCAATAGGTTTAGTTTCTGACTTTTACTTGCTATATGTAAAATTTTGAAATTTTCATTGAAATTATGATTATTACTAATTAAGTGTTCGGCATATGCCGAATTACATTTTTTATTTTCAAAACTCTTTTTGTGTTCTTTTATCCGCTCTATAAATGTTCGACCAGTTTGACCTATATATACAGAACTACAGTCACTACATTCTAATTTGTACACTCCTGATTTATATTTTTTGTCTAATTTGTCTTTATCATTTCTAATTAACGAACCTAAAGAATTATTGGTTTTTAATGATACAAAACTATTGTTTAAATGTTTTCTAATTTTTAGGTTAATATTTCCTAAATATGTAAATGTGTTAAAATTACTTTCGGATTTTGATTTTATGATGGGGTATATTGAATTTATAGTTTTTCTATGAAGTTTTTTGTTAAGCAATTGTGTAACAATTGTTTTATCGTAACTATTGTTCTCTGCAATTCGAATTATTCTATTTAGTTCTAATTCAAAATTAGCTTTAGAAAGAGGAACATTTATGAGCCTATGTAACATTGAATGAAAGAAAGACAATTTTTGTGAATAGGGATGAAAAGAGTCGTTATGTATTATTGTGTCAGTGTGGGTAGGTTTATGATAAATTGAAAATTCATGTTTTTTATTTATACGGGTAATGTTTAGGTCTAGAAAATTAATAGAATTATTTGTTTCAGATTCAAATGTGAATTTAATTTTTGGGTGAATGTTGTTGAGGAATAAGAAAAATTGCTGTAATTGTCTGTTTGTACTGTTAAAACAAATAAGAATATCATCGACATATCGGAAATAGTATTGGCACATTTTGAATAGATTATTTTGTGATATTTTATTTTCAAGGTGATCCATAAATATTTCAGCTAGTAAGGGGCTAAGTGGGTTTCCCATGGCCAGGCCTTGTTTTTGTTCATAGAACTTGTTGTTGAATTGTAAATAATTCTGTTTTAAACAAAGTTCTAAAAGCGATATAATTTCATACGTTATAATTGGATTTACCTTATTTCGTTCAAGCATATTTTCTACTAACGACTCTTTTCATCCCTATTCACAAAAATTGTCTTTCTTTCATTCAATGTTACATAGGCTCATAAATGTTCCTCTTTCTAAAGCTAATTTTGAATTAGAACTAAATAGAATAATTCGAATTGCAGAGAACAATAGTTACGATAAAACAATTGTTACACAATTGCTTAACAAAAAACTTCATAGAAAAACTATAAATTCAATATACCCCATCATAAAATCAAAATCCGAAAGTAATTTTAACACATTTACATATTTAGGAAATATTAACCTAAAAATTAGAAAACATTTAAACAATAGTTTTGTATCATTAAAAACCAATAATTCTTTAGGTTCGTTAATTAGAAATGATAAAGACAAATTAGACAAAAAATATAAATCAGGAGTGTACAAATTAGAATGTAGTGACTGTAGTTCTGTATATATAGGTCAAACTGGTCGAACATTTATAGAGCGGATAAAAGAACACAAAAAGAGTTTTGAAAATAAAAAATGTAATTCGGCATATGCCGAACACTTAATTAGTAATAATCATAATTTCAATGAAAATTTCAAAATTTTACATATAGCAAGTAAAAGTCAGAAACTAAACCTATTGGAAAGTTTAGAAATTAATAATTATAATAAACTAGGAATATTACTAAACAACCAATTAGATGTAAACAACTCCCCTTTATTAAATTTACAGTTTAACTCCCCTCCATAATTTTGTAATTAGTATATAAGTTTGAAAATGTAATATACGTTAATGTATTTCATCCACCTGATGAAGCCACAGTGTGGCGAAACGGTCGTTGTGGACTTATAAAATAAAATATCTGAAACTTAAAAGAGTGTTCTTTTATTTCATTGTTAAAATGGAGTTTCAACATGTAAAGGCTAATACAGTGAATAATAAACAATTTTAATTCTTTATACAATTAAAATCTTTATTATTATTAAGTCTTATTCTCATATTCACACTGTTAATCGTTCATTTAATTCTAATCTTACAAGTTACATTCTATTGTATAACAATTAGTGACGGTACCTGGTAGTAAAGGCCCCATTAGGGTTGTAATTTCCAAATTCACAATAATAGTTGCTAGGTATTGTTATACCTATTATCATTAGTATCATTTGTAACGGCCCACGATTAGCATTTGTACATATTTTGTTTATGAATCATACTAAGTACTTGTTTGCTACCTGCTTGTACTTTCATCCCCTCTTGTGCATTTGTCGTTTATAAAAAAATAAGTCTTTCATACACAATATTCAACAGTCAGTCAGCCATCAGTATTCAGACAGTAATTATTCAGTTATTATACACTCAATTTCAATTCATCATCTTCAATTAGTTTAGTTTACCAAAAGTTTTTTCTGCTTCACCAAAATGGATGAAGAAATTTTTGGCGGAGATTTGAGAATTTAAACATTGACACTGAAAACTGAAAACTTTTTTAAATAATATCTAACTCGACCGTGGCGCCAAATGAACGAGAGTGATATCTATAATAACTGTAACCAGTAACGAAACGATCCACGATAACGTTCCAAGTTAAGGCATTCCGGTACGATCAGAGAATTACGACTTGCGCACAAAAACCACCCTTCACGGTTCTGTTACCGTAACGTTACGATCCAAAAAGTTCACTTTGAACAAACGTATTAACAACCTGTTTGAGTGTAGAATAAAAATGTAATAAATTTATACGTAAAAATTGCATATTGTTGCACAGAATTTCATAAATATTATACATTTCTTAGAATGATGATAATTACAAAAAACAATAATGATAATATATTGTAATGAATAAAAGCTGTAAATATCCATTCAACGAAAGTTCTTAAAGTTCTTCTTAACATTCTTACATTTTTAATCCTAATGAATTCGTATCAATATTTGTTGATTAGTCTGATAAAAATATAATACAATCATAAAGTTGCAATTTCCTTAACAAAAAATTGATTGTGAATTAGGGACATTAGGGTATAGAATTGCAGGTGTCAGTAGGGGCGGCAAATTTTGAATAGCCTACGGGCGACAAATGTGTAAATCCGCCACTGCATCAAGTAAATGAATGTATGTTTTGTGCTTTATCAAGGTTAACTCATCAGGGGCCGAAAAAATGCAAATAGTTAAAAAATCGACGTGGGTGTCATTTTTAAGGGTTTTTGGGACGTAAAAGTTGTCTATTTAAAATTTATTGTTAGACTTTAACCACAGAAAAGAATTCAAAAAAGGTTGCAAATCTTGGGAGCAATTACAGTAATGATATTTCAGTTTTCTGAGAGTTTCTCTAGAGTTTGTTGAATGGTTGAATCTCAACTGCATAGACTTAATAAACATTTATGTCAATGGCCCTTAACTTTGTCACTATACATAAAGGGTTCACACCGTTCTTTTTCTAAGTGCAAATGTCAATCAGTCATTAGATCAGATCAAGTTTACTACTGTCATATGAAATGTTTTTTACAAATTTTTAACTTTTCGTTAGTAGATCAGGATTGAACTGTGACCTGACCTATAATGAGTGCAGCTGGGGCAGGGTAGGGGGGCTTTGCCTTCTCCCTAAACTGCTGGCCCCTCCACCAAATCCTTGCTAGTCTAATCACCTTAATTAACCTAACCGAAAAAAAAATCTTCATTCCGAAAAACATCCTATATTTGTTGTTATACAATTTTCGGGCTCCTCCCTCCCCGTTAATATCCTGACTACGTCCTTGTTACCCATATATCGGCTCTTATTATGGTTTCTTAGATTGCAAAGTATTTTCTTAATATTAAGGTTTATTAATTAGGGATTTAAAAAAATTGTATTCCAACCGAGTAAAATTTACAGTTGGAAATTTGACAAAAATATTTGTATTGTTAAATTCCCACGGTAATTATTTATCAAACAATAAATTGTAAATAGATTTAGATGTATAAAGGTAAAGATAAGAAAAAAAACACGTTTGTAGTTCTATTTGTTAGAGCGAATAAGCAGCATTATAACACGATGTGTACGACACGTATTCCATAATATTCACTTATCTCCACGTAGATCCTGAATTAAAAGTTTTCTTTCCTGTATGCAAAGACAGCTGCATCGAACGGTGTTGAATTCAAATCGGTGTATTATTTTGAATTGCTTACTTAGTTGCCTTACGGTTTTTGATCAAGTTAATAATAGCAATTGTTGCATTTCAGAACAATTTAATGAAATGTAAATTCATAGGCATTTCCGTACTATCTTACATACCTACCTCTAACTGTTTTCGAATGTTTGGAATAATCAGAAAGCATTCGCGTCCGGTTTTGTAATGCAAATAAAGCCTTTTCCGACACATTGTACATATATCCTTGAAGGGGTCGAGTGTCACTGCTTTTGTCTCGTCGAAACGCTCACAATTATTGTTCATTTGACGTCTGACCTATGGCCTTTATGTCCGTTAACACGCGCCTTCCTGAAAATACCTACTAAAATACAGGGTGTTTTAGCTAAATATTCTTGTTTCATGGATTAAATATCCTACAGGACCTATAAAAACGAAAATATCCTGCTCGTTTGCTATGATTAAAGAGAAACTAAAGTTATAGCTGTCTTGGTCTTGATCTCGATCTCGATCTTATAAGTTAAATTTCAATTTCCAAATAATAAGTCAGCTATTGGACAGCGTCCAGCTATTGGACATTGTTAAGTACTGACACTGTATTATTTTACTTGTATTACTATTATTTCTGTCTACGATGTGACCATAGATGTGACAGCATTGGCTTAATAATTCATTACTACGCATGTGCGACACAGGGTACGTTTCCCTCGTGTTTTTTTTGAAAATCGATATCACAAGGTAGAAACACACAGTCCACCTTTGCTCTCACTATCAGGCAGTAGCATTTTTATTTAGTTTAGTTATTCTTGTTTTTAAATAAAGTTTTTAAGTTTGCCTGCTGCTTTGATTTTACGAGCTTATTTGACATAATTTCTTGGTCCATCGACACGGATTGCATTCAGCAGTGCATAATTAAACACAGTCGCAGACAGCGAAAAAAGAAGGAACAGACTAGCTAAAATTCAGACAAGAATTTGGATGCAGCAAATGGCCGTTGTACACGTACGTTCAGCGTTGTAACAGGAAGGTCAGCATCTTGGAAAACTTCGTGAGTCTATCGATTTTATTCCTTTATTTGTATCTTGTATTCCATTTCACCTTAGTGGCAATTAATATTCTTCAATTTGACAAAATGGTCAACCTAACACAATTAAAATTTAAAAGAGACCAATGCAAGGCAACGGTCAGTAGAGTTTCCAATTATTTTAGTAATATTGATCAGAATAATTTGGAACAAAAAATAATCAAGCAACTAAAGTTACGACGAGACATGTTGGAACCAGTTTTCAATGAATTTCGTCAGATCCAGAGTGATATTATATATCAGTTAGAAACTAATAAAGCAACCACTTTAGAACAATTGCAAATTCAAATTCAAGAACTTGAAAACTTTGAAAATTTTCATTTTGAATTAGTAACAAATATTGATACATTGATTTCAAAATTTGATGACGATATGCAAGGTTCAAGTCAAACTCTTTTAGATAATTCAGTTGAACATAAGAGTAATCATTTAAATGCAGCTAACAACTATGTATGTGGTTCCGAATTACCTACTCTCAAATTACCTACATTTTCAGGTGTTGTAGAAAAATGGTTAGAATTTAGAGATTTATTTGTTTCTTTAGTACAAAATAATTCCAAATTGGACAAAATACAAAAATTTTACTATCTTAAGTCATGCTTAGAAGGAGAGGCAAGTCAATTGATTGAGTCTATACCAATTACTACTGATAATTATGAGGTAGCTTGGACAAGTTTGGTTGATAGATACGAAAACAAAAGATTAATTGTATTCAGTTATGTAAAATCATTATTTGACATTCCTGCAGTTTCTAAAGAAAATTGCGTGGATTTGAGACATTTGTATGACACTTATACAAAAAATATTAGATCTTTAGAAAACTTAGGTCAACCAGTTTCTCAATGGGACACTCTAATGATTTACTTAATTGCATCCAAGTTTGATAACCGTACAAAACGTGATTGGGAATCTTACAAGATTGCTGGGGATTTGCCTACAATAAAAGAACTGGCTTTTTTCTTAAAGAAAAAATGCGAGTTATTACAAAATTTAGATATTTCTAAGACGGATAATAAAATAGATACCTCAAAATATCCACATAAAAATAAATATGGTAAAAATACGTGTTCATTTTCATGTTATTTTTGTAAAAATAACCATTCGATTCTTAAGTGTAACAAATTCTTAAGGCTTAACGTTTCAAATAGGGAAAGAGAAATCCAAAAATTAAAATTGTGTTCTAATTGCTTCAATCCCAATCATACAATTGAAGAATGTAAAAGGTCTTCATGTAAGAAGTGCAATCAGCGACATAACACACTTCTACACCCAGAAAGTACATCGATCGTAAACACTTCATTTGGCGCGCAAATTCAAGACAACATGCAAACAGAAATTTGCAGTGTTGCCAAGCTTATAACAGACAATCAGATTTTAATGAACTCCTCAACATGCGATTCAAGTAATTCGATTTCTTTAATATCGACTGCAATTGTAAATTTACGAGATAAACAAGGAAATAATATTACGGCGAGAATATTACTAGACCCTGGATCTCAAAGCAATTTTATTACCGAACAATTAGTTGACTGTTTAAATTTAAATAAAGAACAAGTGCAATATACGGTTTCTGGCATCGGAAATAATTGTTTAATATCACGTTTTAAAGTTTCTTTGAAAATAATGTCAAGACACAATGACTACTCAAGAGAAATATCATGTTTAGTTTTGCCAAAAATTACTCAGTCAATGCCAGCTTATTCATTTAACTCTGTTAATTTAAAAATCCCTAAAAATATAGTACTTGCTGATCCAACTTTTAATAAAAGTGGAGGCATAGATATTTTATGCGGAGTTGGTTTATTTTACGATTTAATACTTATGAATCAATTGAAGTTGGATAATGGATTAACAATACAAAACACCAAATTAGGTTGGATTCTAGGCGGAGAATTGCTTAACTTTAATCCAAAAACAACATGTCATATCACATCCTATTGTTGCATGAATCATTCTAACTTAGAATTAAATAGAATAAACGACGATTTATTAAAATTTTGGGAAGTCGAAGAATGCAGTGTTCCTGTCAAGAAGGACAACTTCTGTGAGCAACATTTTATTGATAACTTCTATCGCGATACAAATGGGCGCTTTGTAGTAAAAATTCCATTTAAGAATGACGTAATCAATATCGGAAAATCAAAAGATATGGCATTGCAAAGATTTTATCATTTGGAAAAAAGACTTGCAAAGAATGTTAATTTAAAACGACAATATGTAACTTTCATGTCTGAATATGAGAATTTAGGGCATATGAAACAATTATCAACTGACATTAATGATTTAGAGGATGACGGTTCGGTTTATTACGTACCTCACCATGCGGTATTAAAAGATTCAAGTTTAACGACTCCATGTCGAGTTGTCTTTGATTTTTCGGCTAAGACTGACAGCAATGTATCGTTAAATGACATTCAACATTCAGGACCTGTTATCCAAAGTGAATTGTTTGACATATTATTGCGATTTCGAATATATAAATTTATTATAAGTGCAGACATATCTAAAATGTATCGTCAGGTCTTGCTCAATCCTGAACATACTCGTTTCCAAAGAATACTTTGGCGACCTTCAGAAACAGACCCTATTAAATGTTATGAACTATTAACTGTAACATACGGAATGGCAGCTTCGTCCTATTTAGCTACAAGACCGCTAATTCAATTAGCAGCAGAAAATGATATTAACAATCCCAAAGCTAGTCAATCAATACGAAAAGGTTTTTATGTCGATGATTATTTAGATGGCACGAACAATGAAAACGAGCTCATCCATTTACAATCGAACGTAACGGAAAATCTAAATAAGGGAGGTTTTGAATTACGCAAATGGCTTACAAATAAACCAGGATTATTTGAAAATTTTAACATAAATAAAAATCTAGAATCAAGTATTTTAAATTTAGGAGAAGGTCAAAACAGTAAAACCTTGGGAGTTTTTTGGAATTCATTCTCTGATACTATAGAATTTAATGTAAGCATTTTTGACAATCAATCAAATATTACTAAACGTTCAATTTTATCCGCGATTGGTCAAATATTTGATCCGTTAGGTATAGTGAGTCCAGTAATCATTAGAGCAAAAATGATTCTTCAGTTACTTTGGAAAGAAAAGGTAAAATGGGATGAACCTGTATCTAATAATTTGCGACAGATGTGGTTAAAATTTGTAACAGATTTGAAAGATTTAAATAATATTAAAATATCTAGACAAGTATTATTAAGTGACTCTAATTTTTATGAATTACACACCTTTGTAGACGCTTCAGAAAAGGCTTATGGAGCCTGCGTATATATAAGAAGCAAATTTAAAAATGACTATTCTTGTAATCTTATTTGTGCAAAGAGTAAAGTCGCTCCTATCAAACAATTAACATTACCCAGACTAGAACTCTGTGCAGCTCTTTTAGGTGCGAGGTTAGCAAATAGAATTAAAATTGCTTTAAAATTAGACTTTAAAGGATTCTATTATTGGACAGATTCTCTCATTACTTATCATTGGATAAACGGTGATCCAGATCGCTGGAAAACATTCATCGCTAATCGTGTTGCGACTATACAAAATCTAACAAACACCAATGATTGGCATCATGTAAGCTCAAGCGACAATTCGGCAGATATTGTCTCGCGCGGTGCCACAGCTAAGGAATTAATTCAAAATAATTTTTGGTTTCAAGGACCATCATGGCTTAAATTGAATCATTCTAATTGGCCTAACTATAAAAATGTTCCTATTTTAACTTCATGCCCCGAAGAAAAAATATTGTCACATTTGGCTTTTACAAAAAACGATTTTAACATTTTTGAGCGCTATTCGTGCATACAAAAACTTAAACGAGTAACAGCATATTGCTTGAGATATTTACATAATTCAAGAAATCCTAACTTTAAGATATTAGGCATGTTAAAACTTGAAGAATTGAACAATTCATTCGTTACGCTTATAAAGATTTCACAAAAGCAATCTTTTCCTCAAGATATATATAGTTTAAAGAAACAAGGTTTTGTTTCAAATTCGAGTAACATTATAAGATTACATCCATTTCTAGATAAAAATTCTATTATTAGAGTTGGAGGTAGAATATCCAAGGCACATTTGCCTTATGATCAAAAACACCCTATCATTTTGCATAAAACGCATCCATTAACCAGATTAATTATGATTAATGAACATAAAAGATTATTACATTGTGGACCCCAACAACTTTTATATTCAATCAGGGATAAATTTTGGGTATTATCTGGTCGCGATTTGGCTAGGAAAATTGTTCACAATTGTGTCACTTGCTTTAAAGTTCGACCTAAATCTTGTGAGTGTCTCATGGGTGACTTACCGACTGAAAGATTAAATCCATGTTTTCCATTTACTAATGTGGGTTGTGACTACGCTGGTCCATTTTACTTAAAGGATAGAAAAACTCGTAAACCTATCTTGTCCAAGGCTTGGATATGCATTTTTATATGTATGACAATAAAAGCAGTTCATATGGAACTTGTTTGTGATTTAAGTACACAATCCTTCATAGCATGTCTTAAGAGATTTATTGCTAGACGAGGTGTTCCATCTGTAATTTTTTCAGACAATGGTACTCAGTTTGTGGGAACTAATTCTGAACTTCTAAATTTTATGACTAAAAATAAGGAAATAATTTCTAATTATTGCATACATGAAGGTTTCGTGTGGAAATTTATTCCTCCTAGGGCCCCTAATTTTGGCGGTATTTGGGAAGCAGGTGTTAAAAGAGTCAAACATCATCTGAAAAGATTCATTGGTAATAATCATTTACACTTCGAAGAATTTTGTACCGTATTACATCAAATTGAAGCTATATTAAATTCGAGGCCACTAACTCCTTTATCGTCGAATCCCAATGACTATACTCCTATTACGCCCGCACACTTTCTAATAGGCCGATCCTTAACATCCCTACCGGAATTTAATTACATTCCTTTACCTGAAAATCGACTCAAGATCTACGAACGTCTACAAAAAATAATTCAATTATTCTGGAGAAGATGGAGTAAAGAATTCGTAGGAGAACTACAGACCCGTCTCAAATGGAATCAAAGATATAAAGATCTATTGAATCTAGGAAGTCTTGTCATCGTAAAGGACGACCAGGCACCGCCACTTAAATGGAAGATGGCTAGAGTGACCGCTTTACATCCAGGAAGCGATGATGTGACACGTGTCGTTTCCCTAAAATTAAGTGATGGTTCGGTAGTGAAAAGACCTATACGTAAACTATGTCCCTTACCAATTGAAGACAATGGAATTGTTAATTAACAATTATATTACATTATTTATATATCCTAACTTTGTTGAAATAGCTTGGCATTTCAAGGCCGGCAGTATGTTAAGTACTGACACTGTATTATTTTACTTGTATTACTATTATTTCTGTCTACGATGTGACCATAGATGTGACAGCATTGGCTTAATAATTCATTACTACGCATGTGCGACACAGGGTACGTTTCCCTCGTTTTTTTTTTTGAAAATCGATATCACAAGGTAGAAACACACAGTCCACCTTTGCTCTCACTATCAGGCAGTAGCATTTTTATTTAGTTTAGTTATTCTTGTTTTTAAATAAAGTTTTTAAGTTTGCCTGCTGCTTTGATTTTACGAGCTTATTTGACAGACATCGTATAGCTACAGCGTGGACCATCCAATTCTATGGATAATTTATGGGCAGTCAGTCTAGTCCTTATTTTGAAAATTCTCCTAATTACACTTTCTATAATAATATAATCAATCAATCATTATTTACAGCTTATAAATATAAAACAATTATTTACGTAATAATTAACGTAGATTTCAATGAAACACAGAATATCGTTTAAATTGTTTTACTATAATAATTTGTAAATACTCTTACAATCGTTTCGGTCTCTCGACCATTCTCAAAGAGTTGTTACCTGAAACTAAACTTAAAACTATTTCCTTATCTATTTATAGGTACTCACTATTGTAGATGTTTATGTGTATATTTAGGTATAAAGATATTTGTACGTGATATTTATTTATTTAATTATTGCTATATATATAGGGCTTTTATGGCCTTCTGTCTGTTCATTAGTGATATTTTTGTTTAATTGTATGGTTTTTACAATTTCCAATTTTTCGAGATAATTCAATTTTTTACTTTTTTGAACTGTATGCAATACTTTGAAGGCGTCTTTTGAAAAATTGTGTTTATTGTTGATACAATGTTGAGAAAAACCTGTTGTGCCCTTATTCATTCTAATAGAGTGTTCATGTTCTTTCAATCTTTTTTCAAAACTTCTGCCTGTCTGCCCTATATATATAGCATCACAATCGGAACGATGTAACTGGTACACCCCTGATTTATTGAATTTATTATATATTATCTCGTTTTGTTTGTGAAGGTTCTTATGGTAAATTTCATTCAAAATTTTTGTTTTCTGTTTCTTTTTAATAATACTATCTATAAGATTTTCTTTATAACCATTATTCCTTGCTAAAGTTTTTATGAATTTGATTTCATTCAAGTAATTTTCTTTGGATCTTTTATCATTTTTACGGTGTTTTTTACAGTCTTTAATAATTTTGGCGCAAATATATTTTTCTAATTTACAATCTAGTTGCGTGGTAAATTCATGTTTGTTAAAAGCTATTTCTAAGTTTACTGCTAACTCATCTAAATCTTTTTGGTAACACTTCACAAACAAAACGAGAATTGGTCATTTATAAATTATGTTAATGGACTTAGTCCGAAAATATGTCAAACAATTAAAAAACTAGATATAAATACAGTATGCACCAACAAGCGCACGTTAGGAAAATTACTTACCAACAACAAATTAACTGAAAATAATAAATTCAATAAATCAGGGGTGTACCAGTTACATTGTTCCGATTGTGATGCTATATATATAGGGCAGACAGGCAGAAGTTTTGAAAAAAGATTGAAAGAACATGAACACTCTATTAAAATGAATAAGGGCACAACAGGTTTTTCTCAACATTGTATCAACAATAAACACAATTTTTCAAAAGACGCCTTCAAAGTATTGCATACAGTTCAAAAAAGTAAAAAATTGTATTATCTCGAAAAATTGGAAATTGAAAAAGCCATACAATTAAACAAAAATATCACTAATGAACAGACAGAAGGCCATAAAAGCCCTATATATATAGCAATAATTAAATAAATAAATATCACGTACAAATATCTTTATACCTAAATATACACATAAACATCTACAATAGTGAGTACCTATAAATAGATAAGGAAATAGTTTTAAGTTTAGTTTCAGGTAACAACTCTTTGAGAATGGTCGAGAGACCGAAACGATTGTAAGAGTATTTACAAATTATTATAGTAAAACAATTTAAACGATATTCTGTGTTTCATTGAAATCTACGTTAATCATTACTAAAATGTTTTACCTATTTCCAACCGCAAATACAGTGTCTAAAATTATTTACGTCACAAGGCCAATTGATATCTTATCTTAACATATGTATTAAAAACAACTTTTCGAATTTTACAGAAATCCCTAGAATTTTCTAAAAATTTCTAAAATTATTGTTAAAAATTCAGGAATATTTCAAAAATGTTCCAGGAAGTTTTTCTACTTTCCATGATGTTTTCAAATTTTTCCGAAATTTCCTGAATGTGGTCTATTTAATTATCATATTATTAAGAAAAAAACTGTAAAAACTAAATAAATAGTGCTTGATATTTTTTAGAAAGTAAGTGCGTAAGTATTCTGTTGATTCTGGAATATTTTCAAAATATGTACCTATCATTCATTCAAAAAACAATTTCGATATGCACGTGGATGGGGTTTAAAAATTTGGAAAATTCTAATAAATTATACTTAAAGTTTTCAAGCATATTCTCTAGAATAATAGACATCAATAATAATAATTTAATACATGTTATCGAATGGAAGTGGTTGTGAGTATAAACAGTTGTTGATATGAGCGGGGTTAACGTTTCAAAAATGGAACTATGGGGAGACATGTTTATTGTATTTTAATAGCTGTAATTGAGTTATTATTTAAAAATAGAGGAAATAAATGGTATGTGAAAGTTTTGGAACTTCTGCATTTTTTATTTAATCTTCATTAAAAATCTTTCGCAAAGGTTATAAGTATAACATATCATATAATTTCTACCATTTTTAAAAATTTGAAATTTCTTATTAGGTAATTACTATTGTAGACGCTAACGTATTTAATGAACTTTATTAATTTGTAAAACAATACAGACATTTTAATAAAAAGTCTATGGAGCGTTTATTGCTTTCGATTCGATTATTATTACTTCCATTTTTATTTTCGAAAATAATTTTGGTATCTCTGCATTCCTTTGTTTGTCCTGTGCTTATTATACAGATACTATTTCATCTTTTGCCTTATAAATCTGCTTATTTTTTCAAAATTCTGGATGCAGTTTACTCGTTGGCATTATCTATTCGTTAGTTTATGATAAATCTCTCGGTAGATGAATGACATGAACGCTATCGTTTCAATCTAAAATAACTTTATCAAAACTTACCGTGTAATGAAAGTTAATTTAGAAAAAATGATTGATTGCAACGTTTTTCAAGTTCAAGTAATAAATAAATGTTACCTAAGCAGTTCTCCCCCTCTTTCACTTTAACATTAACCAGTGCTTATCAGTATTCTGAGAATTATCTCTTAACTTTATTTATTGACGGCTTACTTCTTCCTTTTTGTCCTTGTTTTCCTCTTTTCAGGAAAATCTAATAGTTTATTATTTTTTTTAATTACACATTTAGTTCGCTTAACTTATTCTTCTCAAACAGTTTTTGCTATTCTTTTACATCTGATCGTGAATAACGAAAAGAGGTTGGGTTAGATTAGGTTAGTTTGTATTTTTATTTTTTATTTGGAAAAGGGGACATTTTCTTTTAAATGCCTAACAGTCGGTATATTCTTAGATTGTGCATAAACTTTTTATATTTGTAATAAACTTAAAAGAGAACGAAAAAAGAATAAGCAGAAATATAAAAATTCCTGGATGCTTGGATACTCTCATAATCAATTAGAGGAGTGAGTCCCAATGGCGATCCGTCATGAAAAGAAGCAGTTGTTTTGTTAATTTCGGCTCATGTATTTTCTGAAATTTGGTTCAATTATCGAATCTAATTTATCCATAACTTTCCCATAGAAGTTAACAATTTTAAAATAGAAAGATATCAGGACATTGAGTTTAGGGAGAAAGTATGAATGTCTTAAATCTTCCAGTGTGGAATGCTGATGTATGTAGGTAATTGTTTTTTGCAATAGTCTCTAATAGCTCTTTGTTTCCTTCTTGATTAATAAGCAAAAACAAATTTTTATATATACTATATACTAGTGATTAGTAGATACATTACAAAATTACATATGGTATGTAGTATGTGCATATCTTATTTTTTGGCAGTTTTGTGGCTTTGTGTCATACTTACAAATCTAGTCAGAAGTCAGCAATAATGGTAAAAAAGTGCTTATAACCATATGACTGCGAAGTAAGTTGGTACAGATTTTCATAGTTTACACGACAACTTAGGAAATTGTTCATTTATATACAATTACCTTATTACATACCTTTCAGAAATCACTGCCAAGAGTGTCAAGTTCAAGTAAAATGTGTCGTTGTATGTAACTACATATATAATAAATTGATAAGCGGTTTTTGCAATAGTATGGTAACAGAAACCTTGAATTAGCATAACATTTTCACACGATAACGAGCTACGTAAAATAAACAAAAATTTTAGCAACCTGAGGTAAAACTGTTTTAAATTAAGCAAAATGTATTTAAATACTATTTCGTCGGAGTTAATCAGGTATTTCAGTGATATAAACAAGTATTTTAACAATTATTAGTAATTTATTCCCGACAGAGAGTCAATATATAGTTGTTTTTAATATTAAATTGTTTTTGGGTATGTATAACACTTAAATTACGTAGTAATTAAATGGAAAGTAGTGGTCATCTAATCAAATAAATAAAACAATTTTTATATATATTTTATTTATTTATTTATTTAGTATAATAATTTAAATTTTATTATTAGTAAAGTCTCCAATTATTTTCCTGTTTATAAATTACTGAGCCTAAGAAACCAAATGAACAATTTTTTGTTTAAAAAGGACCTATTTCTGAAGTAGAAGTAATGGCTTATTTTAAAATAAAGTAGTTGGTACCATTAAAGGTCCTGCAAGGAGACGTCCATCAGTTACAGGTCAACAGAAATAAGGTGGCCCCTCAGACTTCGAGCGAACGGCACAAAAGATAGAAAGAAAGCGCATTCGGAAGGAAAAAGATGCATTTTACCGCTCGGTGTTTGTATCGTGTTTCAAATCGGGCCCGTATTGTACAAGTAAACTCGCCCCAGGGTGTCTTAATGGTATTAGTAATATTATTTACACGAAAAGTGGTATTGCACTTTAAATGAAGCAAAATTCCCATTTTGTATTTTAAATATGTAATATTATTTGAATGGGTTTAAGGTCGGTTTCTCATGAAACATTTTAAATACTTACGGAAGATAAATAAAATTGCTTTTAAATGTTTCATATACCATACAATAATTCAATATACCTCTGCAATAATTGTTTCGGCAATTTAATTTAGTACCCAGTATTGTTATTTCTACAATCACTTCTTCCTCAGAATACTGATTTTAGTAAGTAATTAAATTAAATAATTACAGTTGTAAACGCACATCAATCTGTAAATAATAAATAAATAAATAAATAAATATTTCGAGGTATTCATCTCAGCTATTATTGATATTAAAATATTTATAATAATAATAATAGTAAACTAATAAACGAAACATTGACTAATTAAGTTTATAGAATAAATATGTATTCCTAAGTGTTTCTTTTATTTGTCCGCTTTCCTTTAAGAGTGTCTCACCAATTATGAAAAGTATTTGCTAAAAGTTGCACGATCTTTAATAAACTAAATAAAATTTAAAATTAGGTGAAAATCATTATTTATTGTCCCTATCGTTAAAGTTTCTGATTTAATGTTTTTTTCTTATAATACGGGGTGAGTTTACATACAACGCTATGTGCTTCATCGAAGTACGAAGACTAAATGGACTGTCCCCACTGCAATATCAGCTGTGTCCATCGCGCACCTGTGTACGTGAAGTAGTTTTAATATCCGGTATGGTACGATTCCATCCCGCGGTCAACAAAATCACCAAGTAAATTTTGAATGATGGTACGATTCCGCCCCGAACTTTTGCAGGTAATAATTTTGATGGTAGATACTATTCCGCCCCGATTGTACATAGAAGCATCTAAAGTAAAGAAATATTAAAGTAATTATCTAATTATCTTCAAAAATTATACTTTATTAATGCATCCCTCATAAAAACACGAAAAGGTTGATGAATTTTCCGACTACTTGTTGGATGATTCACAATTCCCACCAAAATTCTGGGCTACCAATTCAGCCTCAAATAAATTGACCACAAACGGTTGCGAATCGTTTCATTCAAGGTTCAACAAATTATTTTATCAAGAACATCCTAAAATAAATGTATTTTTACAAAATTAAAATTCAAACCCACGTACCTAACTACATAGTCTACACATTGTTAAGAAATGTAACAATAAAAAATACAAACAAAAATTATTATTTTTAGAATCATGCATAAATGAATTCAAAACTAAAAAAATTAAGCGATATATATTTATAAAAAAATGTAGTTTTCATTTTAATTGTAATAAAACATAATACAAAAATCTTCTAAAATTTGTTTTAATGTTTACTTTACATCGTAATTGTATAAAGCTTATATACTAACCTATGTATTTCTTCGGGGTGGAATCGTGCCATAGATTTTAATGACCACAAAACATCGGGGCGGAATCGTACCATACCTTTTAACCGTGGGGCGGAATCATGCCCTGCCCTTAATTTCGACTTCATGCCCTGCCCTTAATTTCGACTTCATGCCCCATAGTGAGAATTGGCAAGACGTGGTGGAATCCTCTTCCTTTCTTACGCAGGGTTTATCTGTTCTATAATGAATTTTAAACTTAATAAGTAAAGGAAATTATAACAATTCTTTGAAACAAAAGGTTGACATGATTTTCAAAATCCTCTTTTTAAATGAGATTTGATAACATTATTTTGAACTCTTAGTAATTAATATAATTAATGGAGTGGTATATCCTAATGTAAAATTTCAATTTGTTTTTGTATTGCACTAATATATATTTATCTACACGTAATATAATTAATGGTATACGTAGTTTTTTTTGCTTTTGTTCTTTATTTTAGAGTTAATAATAAAATATAAGTTGGTTGGTATGATTACTCTTTTAGTTACTGTAACGAATAAGCGAAATTTTTATGGTGTTTTATATAATGATTTAATGAATTAAATGAACAAATAAAAAGCAAATTACTATTTTAGTCCTTGTTTGGATTTTTAAAAAGGTTTATTTAGTAAAAAATATAAAACGGCGTAATTGGGTGGTAGTAAACAATAATTTCACCTGATTAATTTGAATAGACTAACAGAGGAAATGTAGGTTGTAGACGTTTGCTGTTCCTACTCTATGTAGGTATGCCTCAGGTTGAAAATTTTGCTGTGTTTGTAACCTTATGCTATTTTTGTTTTAACAGGTCTCGACGGCTTTTATTGGATATTTTTAAACTATGTATTGGCACCGTACGGTTCTGTTTACAATTTTATTGTTTGTTAATTTACATGTATAAGTTGGACACTTGCCTCTTTTTTGCCATTATTTTGGTTTATAAAATTCTTTTATGTTCCTTTCATTCATTTTTTTGTCTACTGTAAAAGCTTTTCATCTTTTCATTAGGTTTCGTTTAGGGCAGTAAATAAATTCTTTGTTTAGCTTCCACAAATCCCTTTACAGCATATTCAACAATAATTTCCTTTTCCCAATTTTGGGAAGTTAATAATTATATTAAACGAGGTTGATAACTCAAAATACTTGACACTGAACAAACATAATAAGCACTTTGTTAATTCGATGGATTAATGATAAGTGCTCAAAACCATTGTAATAAATTTTTTTTTCCTAAAAGCTTGTTAGATGATTTTATTTGGAAATGACTGGGAAAGGCAAATTGCAAACGATATTTGAGGATTTATATTTCAAAAACAATTATCAACAAGCAACATCGAGTTCGCTCGATGAGAGTCTTTTATCCCACCCGAAATTGAAAA
The DNA here is from genome assembly GCA_029378335.1 of Agrilus mali. Classification (NCBI taxonomy): domain Eukaryota; kingdom Metazoa; phylum Arthropoda; class Insecta; order Coleoptera; family Buprestidae; genus Agrilus; species Agrilus mali. The sequence goes on along the minus strand of CM055657.1, from coordinate 8,455,839 downwards.
AAATAAAGAACAAACCAATAAGAATCACAATGTTGCAAGAAATATTAAGCATTAAGTCTTTGCACTGTTCATAGAAAGCGATAGATTTGGCAGAAGTCATTCGTCTTTGCAAGTAAATTTTTTCAAGAAAATAGTATCAGTAGGTATATATTGTAATAATACATTAGTTCCAGAGTAGGATTTTAGAATTGGTGCTTTTGGTCTCGGTAATCACCTCTGTTCTCTGACTGAGGCAAGTTGTTCGCATTCAGGACGATAGGGGCAGTACTGCACCTAATAGAGGTTTAACTATGTTTGTGAAGTTAAGGCAAATTAATTTCGAAAATTATTAGATTAGGGACTTCTTGAAGGTTAATTTTGTGATTGATAAGTCCAAAAATTATGAGCTCATAAACACTCAAAGATCCCCAGTAGGCAGGGTTGGCATGTTTAAAACAAAGTGTTTTAAAACATGTCTTTAAAACACAATCTAAATAAAATATGTTTTAAATTGACGTATTTTAAATAGCGTTTATACAAGCACACTAATGAACCCTTACACAAACAAATATAATAAGATTCAATTCAATTCAAATAAGAAAGAGCACCGGATCCCATACCACCATGGACGTGTCCACCACTAAAAATCAACCTTAAATTAACTCAACATATATCAAAAAACGACCCATTTACAATGTCTATAGCGAAAGATTTATTTCTAGAATTTTGTGACCAGTATCAACGATCTAGAAACATCTTCACTGATGGCTCCAAAACTGAGGAGGGAGTAGATTGTGCTATAGTAATGGGAGAAATTGAAAAATACTTCAAATTACCAACTAAGTGCTCAATATTTTCATGTGAAGCTTATGCCATAGAAAAGGCTATATAATTAATAAACACTGAAAAAGTAGAATCTTCCTTAATTTTAACCGACTCATTAAGCGTACTAAAAGCTCTCCAGAACCCCATAAAATCAAATCAACAAATAAAAAACATCACACAGGAACTGTTAAAAGCTGAGGACCTAGGTAAAGAAATAATATTAGCTTGGATTCCATCCCATACCCCCTAACCATATCAGAAAGCAAAAGAGCCATCAAGAATCTCATCATTACAACATGGAATCGTGATTGGCACAAAAATCCGCCAAAAAAGCTACGACAAGTCAGAGACGATGTCTTCAGAACTATACAAAAGTGTATTAAAATTTTTACAAGAAACCAAAATGTATGATAAAATATAACAATAAATTAGGTTTTACAATTTGCTAATAATAGCAATATGTAATCATGTATAGTCGCTCATGATCTAGCTGTTAATGCGACTTAAAATATCTTAAATAAAATAAAAACAAAAATAAAACATCTCATTCACTACTACGAAAACACCTCATTTCTTCATTATAATGTATACTTGTGAAAGGGCGGTATTATCTCTTAAAAAGATCGTAGTACCTACATTAGCCATTTTTTTTTATAAAAACACAGAAAACGAGTCCAATAATGCAATTTGAAGTTTTTGAAAGGTGTTAAGTTTTGTTTAAAAGCGTTTGAAAATTCAGTTAGTTTTGAAGAGTTTACAGAGACAAAGGAGATATTTTCAGATAGACCTGATTGAAAAAAATTTAAAAAAATGCCTACAAGGAATTTATTATACGTACAGTGGACATTTTACCTTACCTGTACAAAGGCGACCAGTCTTAACAATGAGTCAGTTAAGTACTAGCCAGTCACATGATAAAAAAAATGATCTTGTAAAAGAAGTTTAAAATATGTTTAAAAGATACGGAAACAAAGAAACATTTAAAACACATGAACACATATCTTAAACTGTTTGTTTCATAGATTTAATAAAAAACAGTTTTTTCTTTCCAACCCTGTCAGTAGTATCTACACATGAAGCTATCACAGCATCGCCAATATATTCTTTATTAAGATCTCATCTTTATTCTGATGTAATTAACCCAACTCTATGAGGTATTAAGGAAGGCTCTAATGTTTATTAAAATACCATTGTTGCCTTTCTCAGTTCATTTCCTTTCATGGGAACATACTTAATACCTTCCTAGTGAAAGGTAAGTCCATGTATATTCATTAACATTAGAAACGAATATAAGTTTAGTGGGTATAAATCGTATTTAGTTCGAGTAGAATTATTATTATCGTTAACCGATATTCGTCCGTAAAATAAATCTCTGTTCTGAAGGTACGTATATTGCGGATATACAGCTAGTTTATTATGCCACTCCAATAAAGCCGTAACGATCAACTTTGAATTTAGAATTGGGTTTATGTTTTCTTCTAAACTGTTTTAAAACAAATCAATCATTAGGAATGTGAAAATCCGGCAATTATTCACAAGAGTCGTATTATATTACAAGCATTTTTAAAATATTTTATTATACTTACATGGTGTAAAAAAGTCCCGGTACGGCCGAAAAACAAAAAACACGAGTTCAATATTTTTAAGTTCTATCTATCCATATGAAACTCCACCTTCCTCCTCTTTCCCTGCTGAGGAGTGAGGGGTAACTTCAACATTTTGAATAGAAACCTCCAATTTTTTTGCATATTCGGGTTTTACGTTGAAAAATAAACACTTTTGTCTGAAATATTTTTTGTATCAAAGGGGGAGAGTGAGGATAGGAACGCCTAAAATTATGATTTCCATACTGGATAGATGGGTTATTGTTCGATACCAGTTCTGTGGAGGTTTTCATTTTAAATTTTGAAGTTAGCCCTCACCTCTCAGCGGCATAGTTGGGAGGGAGTCAACTTTAAAAATATCAAACCTGTTTTTCTTTTTGTTTTTCTATGCGATGCTTATTTTTCTTTATTCAACCGTCCCGGGACCTTTTCTACACCCTGTAGTTATTCTATGTATAAAATATAATTATGCTTCAATAAATTCTACGTTTACGTAGGATAATACTGTTTATTCTCCAGTTTTGTGGGAATTGAACGGCCTCACAGTATAGAGGGTGGTTTACCCTTGGTCGATCAATCAACATGACGTTTATTATTAAACGTTTAGTTTCTGCTGTTCTACCCTATAATTAGATTTAGTGGTTTGACTTATTTGAAATTGTAAGGAAATAGATTCCTCTTTAATAATTTTCAATTGTATGTTTTAATCTGCAATTTCAAATTGTCTAGAAAAGAGGGACCGGATATATAATCTTCTGAATTTGGAATTTCGTATTAAGTATCGATATGCGTTTTGGGGTTTTTAATCAATTTTAAGTGTTAAGGTACTTACTGCAATGCCAATTTGTAATATTTTTTAAACACCAGTAGAAGTAATGATTATACCGTAACTAATAGATGCTATATTTCAGTTTTCGAAGTAGCGTGTTACATCATAATTTGAGAACAGGAGATTTCAAATTTGTGGTCTTAAAATAACCTAAAAATATTTTTTGTATCTTTACACAGATTTTAGTACAGTTAATACCGCTAGACAATCAATTTTACGATCAATAATGTTCTTTAGCACGTTCTGTCTGCGGTGAAGAGCGAGCGATTTGAAATCTGTGCTAACGAATAGAAATTAAAAGGTTATGAAAAGAGTCTTGCGCGTCTGAAGCAATTCGCGTTATATAACAAATCCAGTGAGATTGCTGCAAGCTACCAACTTGCGTATTAAGTTTTTTCCTTTTTTTATTAACAGATAATTAACAATTATGTTGCACCATTCCGGTCTGCTTGCTTATTTAACAGATTTTATTTAGAAAATCGGCTGCGATTCACGCTTATACATATACACCCAATGATTATTCGGTTTCTGAATACGCTGGAATGTCCGAGATACACAAAACCGTGAAAAACTGTTACATTCGACGGAATTGATCGATTTATGGAATAATTGGAAGCGTTTTGTTGTGTACTATGCGAATCAAACGAATTTGTAAAGCCTCGAAAATAACTTGTAGGTAAATAAATGTTAAGTACTTTATAATTATGCCTTTTATTATAAAAACTGTTAGCGTGATAAATTAATTTCTTCTTCTTTTCTTCTATCAGCTTTGAGTATTTCACAACGACCTCTACCTGAATGGATGGCCCAATTATAGTTGTATAAGGGTGGCGATTTCATTGAGGAATCGTTTTATAAATCGATCCTTGAATATCGAAAATTGTCCCAGTTTCAAATCAAAAATATCCAACCCGAAAACTAAAGAATAATTTAATTAAATCAAAACACAAACGAACTTCAACAGGTATATTTAAATAATTCTCAACAATTGTTACTTAATAGCCATTATCTAGAGTAATAAATTATACTTATAGATTACATATTTAGCCGAAAGAATGGTTGAGAATTATTTAAATATACCTGTTGAAGTTCGTTTGTGTTTTGATTTAATTAAATTATTAAACATGCTTCATCATCCATGCACCGTCCAAAATTTAAATTATATTAAAAAATAATTATCTGTGTTTTATCCGTGTGCTTTTTGTTGCTCTATTTGACTTAAAAACTTAAAGCACGAAAGAAATTAATAATAGATCCCATCGATTAGTTAAGAAATGCGTTTATATACTTTTTGTATTCTTCTGAAGATCGCAAACTGTGAGAAATTATCATCTCCTGCAATAGAAGTTTAAGATGTAGGTAAGTTTTAGTCTAAGAAAAATTTAAAAGATTTTTTAAAAGAAAATATGCCGAATTGATTATTATTCATAAAACTAAACTTTAACATCGAATACAGGGTGTTGTAATGTGACGTCACGCAGCATGTGCGTGCATAAGAGACCTTTATATTGCAATTTCAAGTGTAGAATTAGTCAATATAAATTCATGAATAATGATAGGAATTGAAACACAAATTATTACTACATTCCAACATTTACATAACTAAAATAATTCAAAAAAAAAAAAAAAAAGAAGTGAACACCGACCATCATTACTTTTTGATTAAATTTTTGCAACGGGACATACCTGTACATGTCACATAGATAAGACTTATAGGTACATTGTTGTAAGTTTGACACGTGTAGTGTGATTAGTACATTGTTGCATACTACATTGTAATATGTCAGTTAATTGTAAAATAACATCGACAAACTATTATCGAAACTAGCTGCTTTTCTTTTGTGCAGTGATTTACTTTTTTCATGTATGTAGGTAAATTTGGAGTTTTTGGTTTCGATTCTCCGACTTTATAATTCGCTAGTTGCTAAACAATATTTTTGCCGTTTAGTCAAATATTACATAAGACAGTTATACAATATAAAACAGTAGATATAAATGATTCTATTATATTATTTATCCAAAAAATATATATTAAATAATAGAAATACTTGGTTAAATCAACAAAAAATATAGTATATAAATAAATACAGTTAAAAAAAGGTATAACAAATTGTTTTGGTTGACAAGTAAGCTGGATGATCATTTAAACCCATTTCATAAAAATTTACTAAAAGAAATAGTTTTGAATGATATCGAAGCGGGAATATGTCTACCCTTTTGTGTCCTCATTTCGTAAAATTCTTTAGAGATGAATGTTGAAAAATCTCTTTAGATAACTACTGCAATTTAGATGTGTTTTTCTTTAACTATAAGTATTTTTTACTGAGCATTTACAATTTTTACTGAGCTTTAAGGATTCTCAATATTTTTACTGAGAATTAAACCAAAATAATAAGAATGTGCTAGTTTTAGGGCAAATAGATTGACAAACGAATTTTCTGTTGCGCTCTGAGGCCGATTATTAAATTTTGATGTTGAATTCTGGCCTCTAAGTACTTCAAAGGAATCATGGCCATATACCTAACTCTCCACATTAAATAAATAAAACAGGTAGTGGCTAGTGGGTTCTACTTTGTTACGGGAATCTTTTTTTTTTTCGTCAATAGGAAGAATGACTGCGGTCATTTTGAAAAGAATACTGTTCCTAACCAAGAAGTTGCAGGTATCACAAAGCGGATTTTGAATGACAAATGTTAACAGTATCGATTGTCCGTTGCCCAACCATTAATATCCTCGTTCTGTTCTTTAACAAGCAATCGAACGAGCCAGGTTCTTGGAAAGAACGATTTCGTTTTATGTCAGAAGCGTCAAAAGGACATCGCAATAATTTACCTCGAACAAAGGATACCTGTGAAGTCTTTTGTACCATTTATGAAACATTTCATTTTAACTTAACGCTTGGTAAAGGTAAATGGAGATTCTGCTCGAAAATTACAAGGGTGAATTATTTGAAACTGGAATTTTGTTCTGAGGGCAGGTGTAGCGGAAGCCTTCTAAAATCCAGGAGAGTATTTACGGGGGGGGGGGGCGATTACCCTACCAATTATTAATAATTACTGCAAAAATATTAAATAACTTCAGAATTGTTTTGATCAATCTGGCAGAAACGCTTTTTATAGTATCTCCTATCCCTAACTGAGGATGACACCTTGGCTGTCGAAACACGTATTAGGTTTCTAAACGTTTTGAGGATTTTGAGTATTTATTTGTTTTATTCAAAACTTGGTTACTTTGTCCAATGGGTCTGTGCAAAATTTCCTTTTTATTGATAACAGCCCTGGGGTGTGTAGTAAACCAAATAAATTATCTTTTTAATTAGGTTGCAAAATAGGTTCTGCATTTAACCTAATACACCCTCTTGAAATGGATAAATACATTCTTTTGTTGCTTATATTTCCGCTGATTGAAACTGATTTTATCTGATAGTAAATACACAAGAATGCATAATATTTGTATCTAAAAAAGGAAAAACTTCAACGACTTTTTATTTGTAAATGTTAAAAGTTTGGACTTTCAGTTATATTTATAGTATATTGTGCGTCATTAGTATTAACAGCTCTTAAATAAATATTGCAAAATCTTTTCGGTTATTATGCATTGTAATAATTGATGGTAATCAGTTTTGAAAAAAATGTCATAAACGTAATGCTAATATAATAATTTTTGCGATAAATGGAATTAATTTGATGTCATTTGACATACATATATAAAAATGTAAGAAGCGGTGTTGTTTTTGTAGATAACGAGAAGTAAATGACAATTCTATATAATAAATCGTAACGTATTTATCAATTTAAACAAAATAAGAAGCATCGAGTTCCGTTATCACAAAATTCATATTCGTAGTGATATATGAAATCCACTTTTAAGGAAGGCTGTAAGAAAAGGCAGAAAAGGACACGAAAATTATTTAATAACAAACTTTCAATGGTCTATTTCTTGTGAAACATGGTAAATATTAAAAAATAACAAAGAATTATGTTCACCAAAATTTTATTTAACTGGACAAATGTTTCGGGTATTAACCAATTATCAAGAGTAAACAGTACTAAATTTCTAATGTGCTAGGGAACTATATATATTAGGGAAACTTACTTAATAGAAGTGGGGATGAAATTTGAGCTAATTCTAGCTGGTTATTTACAATATTTGAATTTTTGTTAATGGCTTTTTGATTTCCAGGTTTTCAAGCAAAGTTAATTTTTTCCTTTTTACAATGTTGGTACGTAATACTTTTACGTTATTTATATCAATGTCGTGTATACAATGTCGAGTAGGTACATATCGCCCTGCCTAATTGGCCTATATAAAAAGCGTTACAATTATTACAACATTACTCTAAAGCATCTTTTAGTTAATAATAAAAATAAAATGGAACCACTGAAAAAAAGTGGCATATATCAACTAATATGTTGTAGTAATTGTAACGCTATTTATATAGGCCAATCAGGCAGGTCGATATGTAGTCGATTAAAAGGACATGTACATGATATCAAAAAACTTAGTTTAAAAACCGGAATTTCCGAACATTGTACTCTGTTTAAACACGAAATTGATGTAAATAACGTAAAAATATTACATACAAATTCAAATAATTTAAATAACCAGGTAGAGTTAGCTCAAATTTCAACCCCACTTCTATTAAGTAAATTTCCCTAATATATATCTATAGTTTCCTAGCACATTAGAAATTTGATCATTGTTTAGCATTTGGAAGGTCACCGGTTCGATTCCGGGGTCGGCTACTCTGGTCCAAGTTTTTCTGTGGTTTCCTTGGATCATTTAGGCAAATGCTGGGGTAGTAATATTCCACGAATAGTCTTTCACTTCTCTTCTGTCTTCATTTCGTCCGTCTAACCATCACCCACCCATTCCCACTATTTCTAAAGGAGGCTGAAGAGGGCCTTTCGCCCTACCCTCCGACTTTGCACAAGAGTGTAGGACAAGGGGGGTCAAGCTCGCCCACTTATATTGGTAAAAATGAAACACGGAATTTTTTTAGAACATTAGTATTGTTTGCTCTTGATAATGGGTTAATACCCAAAACAATTGTCGAATTGCATAAAAATTTGGTGAATATAATTCTTTGTTATTCGAAAAATATTTATTCATTAATACGAGAGTTTTAGAATAGTTATGCCTAGCTTGGTCTTGCCTATACGCAAATATATTTTTCCAAAGTAATGTCCTGTTCTTTAACCACTTAATAATAGGACAGTTGATAGTAATTCCAACTAAAAATACAGATTTATAGCTTAAAACCGCGAAAAAAATCTGAATTATTTTTATGAATTTAAAAAAATACTCTTTCATTCGTTGTATTTCTCGTGCTTTTCTTATGGCAATACTGAAGACTGACGTCACAATTCAGACACTGTTTTATTCTTATAACGGGGTAATGACAACACTTATTAAACATCCTTTGTATTACACAAAAATATTTTACAATACACATACTTTTAAACAAAATTCAGATGACTTTAGGTATTTTTACTCATCTGAGAGTGGATATTTTATTAGTTAGGTTTGATTACATATTTCACATAGGTACTTGAAGGTAAAAGGTACTTTGTTCTTCTAAAGATTTTTGCGATATTTGTAACAGAACTTTTTTATATTTTTGAAATATCATAAGAGCAAAAATACTGCTAATTATAAATAAAAATAAGTACCTCTCTCGATTTCTTAGAAAATTTAAGTGGGCTTTGTTTTATAGATTCTCATCAGATGCGTGTTATCAGTTGATTAACAAACGAGAACTAATAAAAAAACGCATTAATCAATATGAACATATATCTTTTTGAAAGGTGAAGTAGGATGTAGCAGGGACGGATGTGATACCAAAATTAATTACTTTTAACAGAAAAAAAGTGTACGCTAGTTTTTTTTTTTTACAAAATTTATGTTCACCAAATTGTATTATAATAAAAAAATACATTATAAAAAAGATCTTTTAAGTTTTTCTTCTAAACAGGATAATATCAAAGCTCAGTGTAATACCCCAAATCATTTTCAGAATATCTAAATAAAACATATTTCTATAGTTTTTGCTTACCTTGTAACTTGGAAAGGTCACATTTAAGCCTTTTGCTTATTTCAACTTCCAGAACAGATCCTTACGATATGTCCCTTTCCTCCCAAAATATTATGTAGATATGTACCTAGTTTTATAAGGACATTATGAGATTTCAGATTTAAGAAATTAAATAAACTTTTTGCAACTATACACATGAGAGTTTGTTTATTATAGTATATGCTATCAGCCAAAACTTTTTCTGGACTGTGGTTAATGTAATGGATATTTTGTTTTTGTGCGATTTTATTTATAAGGGTTAGGATTCAGGTAATGTCCTGTAACTCATGTGTATCAACAAGAACAGTTATAATTCTGTATCCAAGGATGTATCTGTCATAGTCATATGCTAATATTTTATTGTTAATTCTTATAATTTATAACCATTCCTGTGTTGGTGTATGTCGGAGTCACGAGTGTCTCTTTGAATTTAACATGAAGTTTATACAGTCTAAAGTTTCATTCCATAAAGTAACAGTACTATAGTTGGACTATGATGTATCTAATTAATGGGATTTTGTATTTTGCGTACATATGTATTAGATATACTTACTCTAACTGCACATGATCAACAAGGTGATTTGATTTTTCTGAGAAAAAACTGTGACATATTTTCTTCTATAGAACGTCTGATCGAATTAGCTTATTCGCCAACAAAAGCCTTGTCATTAAAAAAAAATATTAGTAAGTAGAAAAATTAAAATATCATCACATGAACTTTTTAAAAATTTGTTAACTTCTTAAATAGTGTGACATGTTCAGTCACAGAAAACACAATTAGCAAAACAAAACAACGAATTTATTTAATTACTAAAGTTAATTTGACTACACTACAGTTATAAACAAGTCTACACAATTTATTTCACTAAAAAGTCTATTTTCCCGCTCGCTTCTACTATAAACACTCGCTATACCATAGACACTATGACTTCTATCGCCTGTTGTTCGCCTATCGATCGCTTCACTTCCAAACATCAGCTGTTCACTGTCAACTAACTCGGCGTGAGTGTATCGCCTTTATATAGTCTTTTCAGCCTTTTTCTAGGGAATTCTACAGCCGTCTAGTAATCCAATTGTTTTCCCATTAATTGTTGCTGGTGTTTTCTAGATGTTTCAGGAAAGCCGGGAATATTCCTTATGTATTCAGGGATGATGTTCGTTAATTATGCTCACACCAACTTAATTGGCAAGTACTCGTAACACTGCCCCCTTCTTAGAATTAATCGTCCCGATCAATGTCTTGACCTTTGTAGGGCGCCAAGCGGCCCAAGTGTACAACTTTCATCTTGGCCTTTGGTCCTCTCTGAATACGGTAGACCACGTCATTCAGCCTTCTGACCACAGTGTAAGGTCCTTCCCAGGCTCGCTGTAGTTTCGGTGAGCGCCCTTTTCGACGGATAGGATTGTAAAGCCACACCTGGTCCCCTTCTCTGAATCCTGTGCTGTTGGCTCTCCGGTCGTACCTGGCCTTCATGCGGTCACTCCCTACTTGGATTTTGTTACGAACGGCTCTATGGATGGTATCGAGTCGTTCCTCTAGCTGCTGTGCGTAGTCGGTAGCCAAAGGTCGCCGATCTTCTGGGTGTCCAAACCGGATGTCCATAGGTAACTTCAGCTCTCTTCCAAATAAAATGCTAGCTGGTGTTCTGCCGATGGTCTCATGAATCGCACTTCGATAGGCCAACAGGAACAAAGGTATGTGCTGCTGGTCCCAGTCTGTCTGGTGATCGTTGACAACCATTTTCAAATTGGTTTCCAGCGTCGCGTTAAACCGTTCGACCATTGCGTCAGATTGTGGATGTAATGGAGTTGTTCTAGTTTTCTGTACTCCTAGCAGCTCGCAGACTTCCCGGAATACCGTGGATTCGAAGTTCCGTCCCTGGTCAGAGTGGATCTCCATCGGAACTCCATACCGACTGATCCATTGGTTCACCAGCATTCCAGCGACCGTAGTAGCTTCTTGGTTTGGGATTGCGTACACTTCGGGCCATTTGCTAAAATAGTCCATCACTACCAAGATGTACTTATTGCCAGCAGCTGTTGTTGGGAATGGTCCTGCTACGTCCAGAGCTATTTTCTCAAATCGGATTACCAAGATTGCACTGTTTCATGCGCCCTCGGCTTCGAGTCTGAGGTCCCTTGGCTGACGCACACATTGGACACTTCCTACACCAATTTTCGACGTCTCTTCTACACTTTAGCCAATAAAATCGTTCTCGCACCTTCTCCAACGTCTTTGTTACTCCGAAGTGTCCTCCACCAACACCTCCATGGACTTCTGTCAGCACCTCGTTGACTCTGTTCTTCGGGAGAACTACTTGATGTCGAATTTTAGTTCCGTCAGGGCTTTCCCACACTCGTTTTAGTACCCCATCCTCGATGATGAGCAAATCCCATAAGGCCCAATAGCTCTTCGTGATGGTACTCGTACTACTAACATCTGCCCAGGTAGGTCGTGCTGTTCCTGCCCTTTTCCACCGCAGTATCGGTTTAATATCTTCGTCGTTATCTTGATCTTTCGCCAGCTTTTCGTTCTGTCAGTGTTCTTCAGGTTTCACCATCGTCTGACAGATCCTTGCCAAGTTGACTGGTTCCTTCTTTTCGGCGGCCATGCAATGTTTGCAGTTCTTCGAGCATGGTCTTCGCGAGAGGGCATCAGCGTTACCGTGTTGTTTTCCAGCACGATGTTCGATGCTGAAGTCGTATACTTGTAGCCGCTGTAGCCATCGAGCCAGTTGTCCCTCTGGGTTTTTAAATTGCAGCAGCCATTTCAGGGACGCATGGTCTGTCCTTAACAGGAATTTTCGTCCGTAGAGATACTTATGGAAATGTTCGAGAGTTTTGACGACTGCCAGCAATTCTCTACGGGTCACGCAATAGTTTTGCTCCGGCTTTGACAGTGCCTTACTGAAGTAGCCAATGACTTTTTCTTTTCCTTCCTGCATCTGCGACAGTACACCACCAATTCCTACATTGCTGGCATCCGTATCGACAATGAAGTCTGTGTCGAACTGTGGGTACGTTAGTATTGGGGCTTGAGAAAGGGTAGACTTCAGTGTTTCAAAAGCTTGCTGACATCGTTCTGACCATTGGAAAGGGACACCACCCTCTGTTAACTTGTGGAGCGGTCGAGCTATATCTGCAAATCCCTTTACGAATCGTCGATAATAGGAACACAGCCCCAAAAAGCTTCTCAAGTCGTGAGGGTTCTTCGGGACAGGCCAACTTCTCACAGCTTCAGTCTTGTCAGGATCAGTTCTTATTCCTTCTGAGGTGATAACGTGGCCAAGATATTTCACCTCCTTACAGAACAGATGGCATTTCTTGGGACTGAGTTTCAACTTGGCTGCTGAAAGCTTCTTGATCACTTCTTCGACATTCTGGAGGTGGTCTTCGAATGTCTTTCCCAGTACTATCACGTCGTCCAAGTACACCAGACAAACCTTCCAATTGAGCCCTTGTAGCACATTTTCCATAAGTCGCTCGAAGGTGGCGGGAGCGTTACATAGTCCAAATGGCATAACGTTAAAGTGCCACAGCCCATAACCAGTCGTAAATGCGGTCTTCTGCTTGTCTTGTGGATCCAGTTCCACTTGCTAGTATCCACTCTTCAAATCTAACGTTGAAAACCATTTGGCACCAACCAAACTGTCAAGGGTGTCGTCGATTCTGGGTAAGGGATAGCTGTCCTTTAAGGTTACGTCGTTGAGCTTCCTGTAGTCAACGCAGAACCTGGTCGATCCATCCTTCTTCCTAACCAACACTATCGAAGAAGCCCAAGCACTTTGTGATGGTTCGATTACCTCCTGTTCTTCCATGTTCTTCACCAGGTTGTTGACTTCTTCTTGCTTAGCCCATGGAACTCTTCTAGATGGTTGTTTAATAGGACGAGCTGATCCCGTGTCTATACGGTGGTATGTCAGATTCGTTCTCCCAAAGTCGTTGTCAGAGAGGGCGAAGACGTTTCGATACTTGTTGAGCAGTTCTTTGAACTTTCTTATTTGTTCGCTGTTAAGGTTTGTGGCCGAACGCTGCACTAAATCTCGAAGAACGGTTGGAAGCGGTTCGCTCTCTGCCATTGAGGATTCAGCTTCGAATTCGCACTGGAGGATGGACACCACGGGTTCAAGGACTCCTACTTCCATTCCTTTACACACTTTCTGTTTGAAGTCCTTCAGATTGACCACTCTGACAGATGCGTTCGGCGTCCCAGTTCGAATTAGTGTTCGTCCTATCAGTATGGCTTTCTGTGTCAAATCCGGGTTTTTGGCTTCTACTATCCCCACCAAACCATACGCACCTTCGCCGTCGATGTTTATTTTGAGAACTACCTCGGATCTAGCAGGTAGTAACCGGTCTTCTGCAACGATGACCTTTCGAAGACCGCACTCTTTGGTGGGGTTTGTTAATTATGCTCACACCAACTTAATTGGCAAGTACTCGTAACAATAGTAATTCATGAAAAAATAAAATTTACATTAGAAATGGAAATAGATAAATCAATTAACTTTTTGGATTTAACTATAAAAAGAACCAATTCTAAATATGAATTTTCAATTTACCACAAACCCACCCATACAGATACAGTAATTCACGCAAAATCCTTTCACCCTATCTCACATAAATTAGCATCCTTCCATTCGATGATCCACACTCCTTTAAAAAATGACGATTACTACGCGGAGCTACAGAGAATTTATTGTATAGCTATTAATAACGGCTATTCTCATACTATAGTAGACAATATTATTGAATAAAAAATTAAAACAAAAAACTACTAATTGTGTTTACCCGTTGATTAAAAATAAATTTAATAATTTTATTTGTTTTACATATTTACGCAATATATCTAATAAATATAGTTTGATATCATTTAAAACTAAAAATAGTTTAGGTAGATTTATTCTTAATAATAAATGTAAAACACCGAAAGAATAAGCCAAATCTGGTGTTTATCTACTAAGTTGCGGAAACTGTAAAAAAGTCTATGTAGGACAGACAGGTAGGGCCTTTAATACTCGCATTCTCGAACACTACAAATGCTTCGTTAATAAAACAAGACTTTAAGATTTTACGTTTACATAATAAAGGTATAAAATTAAACCGTTTTGAACAATTGGAAATATAAATAGGAAACAAAATATTATTCTTAACGACCAATTAGATATTTCAAATTCTCCACTGGTAAAATTGAATTTCAAGCTGCCCCCTACCACATATTGATTATTTTTAAGGTACAAATACTGTTACAATATACGTAGTTTGTTAGATCTTCACCTGAAGAAGTTATAGTATAGCGAAACGGCTCAAGTGATACAATTAAACTTTTTTATGAAACTTTTCACGTTTTTTATTTTATTATGTATAAGTTTCAACAAGTGACTAGTGCAACAATCAATAAATTTATTAGTAAGATCATTGTTTTTGTTATAGAGAGTTTTCACTTTTAATTCCTATTAATTTAACGTGTGAATACGACCTTCTTGAAAATTCCACTTATACCACAACTGTTAATGTTGTAATTATGATAAAAGCTTTAATAAAATAATTTTTTGTGAGATGTGCCGTCCACTACAGGTGCAATAAGAGCAAAAAATAAGGTGCAGGTATGCAATCTTCATTGTAATGATCTCCTAAATTATCTTTTGACGCCTAAAATCTACCTGAGGATGACGATATTGTAGGTAAAAGCCCTTTTCTCGCCTTTAATATAGGAAGTCGCACCTAAACGAAATACTTCAAATGTTCAAATGGTATTGTTGTTGTTCAGAGCGGAACTAGTATACGTAAAAGACGAATCTATGCTTACCTGTATGGTTACGGGTACCTACTTATACAATTAGAAGAAACAATTAATATTGTAATGATAATCACACGATAGCTTGCATTTTCTTTGTATGTGTCTGGCTAAGAATGAGGCGTAAATAGCAATTGTTTTTTGCTAGTCACGGTGCTCGTATAAACCTTTCCGTTTCTTGTTGAGAAAAACCTTTTTATTTAAACTGAAGCTGTTACGTTTCGCAAAGGAAAAAAACAATTGCGCGTAATAACAAAAAAGTGTAATACACCACAAAGAAACTTGATGTTTACTTAAACAGATAATGTAATTTCAAAACAGATAATTTAAAAATAACTTTATTACAACTTCCTCTTTTAAACTTTGTTTATTCATGAAGATAACGTTCTTCGATAGTTACTTTTAACACATCGGTATACAGTTGCGAGATTTTTGTTAATTTTATGGATAATTGTCTTTGCAAATACGTATATACCTACAACGTACATATATATAAATAACATTTTGTATTTTCCTGGTATATTCCTAGTTCCTTTAATTTCAATTATCTGCAATATTATTTTGAATAAATAATACAACCGTTGTCTTTAGTTTTAAGTAAATTTAAATAAAATAAGTAAAATTTTCAAGAGATTTTTTAGCTTTTTTGGTCGAATAAATTTGGGACATTTGCGACCCTCACCTTTATTAATGTATTTATTGGCAGGTACGGTTCAGGTAGAAACATCCGTGCTGAGACATTTGCGACACTCTTAATTATTAAGTATTATTTATTAGGTATACAATACTAAACTTATATGTATACTTTTAAGACGTTGTTGAAATAAATTATAAGCTTTCCTTCACAATCTACACAGGCATAGGTCGGTCAACAAAAATAAACGCTTTACTTCTTTAATAGCTATTCATGGCAAAATATATTTTGGTTTGTATTATTTTTAGCTTTATTTTATCAACAAGAGCTTTGAGGAAGAGGGAGGGGGAAACCTTCACACTCCGCAACCTAACCCACATACTATAAAGTGAACGAATCGCTTATAAACAAGCCAACTTTTTATTGACGGTCCTAAGTCTGCATAAATTGTGAAGAGAAGCTTATAGGTAGTTCATGTAGGCAATGTCTTAAAATTTTATAAGGTATTACTTGATGAGTCAAGCAAAATTTTTCTAGTAAATAATACTAGAATTCTCCTAAAATTTAGTTGGTGGTATAAAACAATTTTTCATTCTTTCTAATAATAAGTATTAAAATAATCAAGCTAAATAAGTCTAGACTTTTTTTCTACCTCTCGATTATTTTATCGTGTCGTAAAGAAAAAAATACTAGAATGAGAATAATTTAGTAAAATTAGTCATAAAAACTGTAAAAAATGTTTTCTAATCAAGTAAATTTTACTAGAATTGAGTCTCAACACCGAACGTAGATTGACTAGACATTTCTAGTAAAATCTCTTTGAGCGTTTGGTTGTCCATATAATTGACAGATTTTTTAGTCATGTTTGCTATAATTCTAGCAATATTTTCATGATTGCTTTCTCCGTGATTCACGTTTTCCAAATTGGCGACATAATTTTGAAACATATACCCCGCGAATAAGGAGATTTTACTGTATACATAAGAAGTAAGAGTGTCGCAAATCTCCTCCAGGGATGTTACAGCCTGAACCCGTACGTGCAAATAAAATACATTATTAACGGTAAGGATCGCAAGTGTCTCGACAACGGTCGAAAAACACATCGGCAATCAAATTATATATTTTCTACTGAGATTCAACAAATGTTATAAAACCTCTTAGGAACCTGAAATGTTATCGCAGTAATTACCCCCAAGATTTGCAACTTTTTATAATTTTTTTGAGAATAGCCCTGTATCAATATTTTGAGCCTTGCAGTTTCAAATGGCGAACAGAATCTAAAGTGTTTTATTTAAATGGTGCCGTAATCAACCAGCTAGGGTTTGGCAAAGGCGGACACTTACATAGTTGGTGACAGTTTTATTACTTAAATCATTACTTTAAAAAATTAAACAATATATGAATTTCTAGCGCGTTCTTATAAAATATCTATTGAATCGTACACAAAATGACGCAAAAATATTTCAAAATTGTAAATTTCAATTGTCATTTTATTGCTAACTCTCCCATGTGGAGCTGTTTGAGTTGGCTCGTCATGTAGTGTATGTTCTGCGGATGAACTATTTTGAGTGACCTGCATACTGGGTCGCATTCTTGGCGTTTAGCATTGGACTGTTTCGTTGTAGTGATGTCAATATTGTAATGATTCGTTACTCAATACTCGTTACTTGGTAGTAATCGTAGTAATCGTGTACTACTTTGAGAAAGTAATCGTTACCGATTACTTTTAGTTATACCGCGTCCCATCGGTACTCTCGGTACTGTTCGGTACATTAGTCGTAGAGTCGTAAGACGAAGTAATCGAGGTAATCGATATGCCATGCCAGTTCGATTACCAATATCATTTTGGGAACAAAAAAATGTACCATGTACCTGTTATATTCAATATATATATTATGTACCTAAGTACATATCTAGGTATATATGATGTATGGGTGGAAATGAAACAGAACGAAGACTATCTATGACGAAGACAAGCTCGTGCTTAAAGGACTACTTGCACCATTCATCGTGTTATTATTTTATTATAAACATGTAGATCAGCATCACGTCGTCGTTGCGTCAACATACGATAATATAAATATCTGCATTTATAGTTATTTATAGTTACGTACAATTTAGGTACTAGGTACAATGTTAAAAAATGGCTTGTTGAATTCTATTGATTTATAAAGAGAGCTGCACTTTTGTTATTGTTATTATTATAAAACTAAATTTCTATTGAACTATTTATTTTTTATTTAGGAATAAAAGATAATACATATAAAAAGGGAATAACATAATTATACATATAGGTACATATTACCGATTATTATTTATTGGTAGTCGCCGTTACTGTGGATCGTACCTAGGTAAACGATATTATGTATTACAGAAAAAGTAACGAGTATTTGTAACGATTACAAAGTAACGAGTATTGATTAATAAAGTAACTGGTACTAACGAGTATCAAAAAGTAATCGTACTTGACATCACTATTTCGTTGTATTTTTCGATTACTGTTTTCGCCACAATGCGCTCGACTCCATTGCACTTCCTTTTACATTTACGTCACGAGATAAGTTTGCCAAACAACCAGACTAATTTTTTCTATGAACCGGGATCATAACAACAATGTAACAACATGTGCGATAAATATCTCAACAGATTTGTAGGTTCTGACATGTGTTAATTTATCATTCCAATTTAAGTTACTGAACGTGAGCAATAATGAAGTCGCTTTTGTAGAATATTTTTTACTCGAAATAAAATTACACTTTGATTTTTGGATGTAATTGTTATTTCAACAAATGAACAAATCATCTTTATTTGGTTTAAATTTAATTAGTTGTTAATTTCCTACCTTTTATACCGGAAAATCGGTTGATGTCTTACTTATTAGTGAGAGGCAACGAAGGGGGATGATAGATGGACAGATGGTGCGTGATACTGGATTGCAACCGTCGCACTAATAATTAGTTTTAATTATGATTATTCTTGGTTATCAATCATTTTATTTATCTACGTTTATCTAGTATGATACGATACAGCAAACTTTTATAGAATAAACGTTCTAACAGTGATGAAAGCAGTTTTGAAATTTCTTTCACTTTTTTCATACACATAAAGACACTAAACTTGTGGTCGCAAATAAGAATCCTGATGCTCTTTGAACTTCTAATAAATATGTATCCAAAATCACGAAGAAAATTATAAACATAATAAATATGTATATATATACATCAAAAATAATTTATTTGAAAAACGAAATATAAATACTTTATTTTTGTACGGCCCAAAAATTATTTTTGAGACTGATATAATGTTTTGTGCTCGAAATAGGAGGGGGTCTAGAAAAGTCTCATTTAATGGAAGTGGTTTCACTTGATCCAACGACCCAATCCTATTGTATTATAAATTAATTAATTAAAATTGGTAAGCTGATTAAGGAGGTTTACTGGAAAAACATAAAAAAATCGCAGTGTCTCGTATTATAGTCGGAAAAATGAAAAATTCCAGCATCTATCAAAATAATCCAAAGCATAAAATGTGAATGTTTTTTTTTACATATGTATGTCTTGTATGTCGTATTAGTACAAATTTTATTTGTATTCCTAAAAAAGTCAATCCTTTGACATTGTTATACTGTGGCGATAGTTTTGCCATCGTCACAGGCGGGCAGTAATCTTAATATACTAAAGGATTAATTGACTAACTGACGAATCAACGCCCAGCACAAACACCTCGGTCTGGAGGTTTGAAACTTTTAAAAGGCGAAAACTATGAAAAGTAGTTAAAAGGGTGCTTTAAGTTTCATGTAGTTATGTACCGATCAAAGCACAACCCAAACCGCTTAGAAATGAAGTTTGAAATTTTGCACAAGTATTTTTTTATACAACTGTATCGTATTTTATAAAATGGTTATTTTAAATACCTACTCTAAATTGGTTTGAAACGAAAGTTAAAAGAGTAATTTCAACGTATCTTCCGAATAGCTAAGACTAGAACCTTATAGTTTTTTCGCAGAGGATTTTTGTACATACATATAGAAAGAGAGCTGACACACAAATACTTTTTAAAATTCAATCTCTAAAGGGGTTAAACAGGGTTTTCACATTTGGAATATTAATATATAGCTGAAACGATCAGGTCTAAAAGCATGTGATTTTACACAAAATCTCCTTACACAGGTATCGTTTGGTTACACTGCACACTAAAAAAATTTTAATCAGTAAGGGCATGAGAAATGCGTTAAAAAATTGCCTCCTTGTAACTTGAGAACGGCTGGACCAATTTTGCTATTCTTTATTCAAATATTTGTTATCAACCCAGTGAGGCTTGTTTGGATAGAAAAATTGGAAAGGTTGCCCGAGAAAGATTGCAATTGCCTTTCGCTAGCTATTGGGGTCTGACCAACTAAACCGTGACACCTGGTGGCTTAAAACGAAAATACTCGAAAGATGCAGTAATATACGGCGATATACGGTCAAGAACTTTATTATGGAAATGATTTTGATAACCGAACTGAATGTTGCATGTGGGTTTTGGATAGTGTCAGAAAATGAAAATTTTTTCGACAGAGTGTAAACAATTTTTATAACATTCCCCAAGGATAAAAATACCGGCCAAGTGCGAGTCGAACTCGCGCACCGAGGGTTCCGTACAAACATGTATATATGTGATGTAAATACGTGATGTAACTAAAAATTTAAGGTTTTCGGAATTTTTCCTTTATATGTGCTATAAAACATTGCTTCATGCCAAATTTCAAGATTCTAAATCGACTGGAAGTACCCTTTAGGTTTTGATTCCTTTGCGAGTAGTTGCGAGTTTGAAAATATGCGGCTTAAATTGCTGTTTCTTTTGATTGCGTTGACATAGAAGTTTGATTTTATTACAGCTTAAAGGTATTACAGACCTGAGTATTTGACATGAATTTCAATTTAATACCTCTACGCGTTCATGAGCAAAGGGGTAGTAACTTTAAAATTATTCAAACTATTTTTATTATATGATGTAACTAAAAATTTACGGTTTTCGCAATTTTTTCTTTATCTGTGCTATAAGACGTTGCTTCGTACCAAATTTAAAGATTCTGAGTTCACGGGAAGTACCCTGTAGGTTTTGATTCGAAAATTTGCGAAAATTTGGGGCATAAACGGCTGTATCTTTTGATTGCCTTGGCTTAGAAGTTTGATTTTTTCACAGCTCCAAGGGACGATACGTAGAGCTGAGTATTTGGTATAAATTTTAGCTTGATACCTCAACGCGTTGCTGAGAAAAAGGGTCTTGATACATTGGAACTTTTATTTAAAAAACTCCAACTGGCGCATAATACAATTATTTAGCGTTTCCTGAAAAAACGCGAAGACTTAGCTTATGAACACCCTAATACCAATCGATAGGTAATTAAAAAATACATCTTCTGGTATGTTAAAAAATTTGGCGTTCCATTTAAATTAATCAAGTTACAACCCCTTAAAGTTCTTACTTAAGTAGTATTAATTTTTGGACACCCTGTATAAGATGACGAGTTTATGATAATTAGGATATAAAATATGATCTATTGTCACACTTCATGGTAAATTTCGCTTACATAACTTAAGTACTTCTTAAGTATTTGAAACGTGAAAATTAGGTAAGATTTCAATAGAATTCAAATTTTTTGAAAAACTTTAAGGGTTAGGTGTTATAAACCATATCAAAACAAACATTTATTTTAATCGAAGAATCCAAAAAATGCAATAATATACAGGATGTTCCGTTTACAAAAAACATAACTTTGATACTTTTAGGGCATTTGGAACACCCTGTATAATATGAAAATAATTTTAAAAGGTAACCATAAGAAACCCCAGGACAAGTTTTTGAAATTTTACTATTTCGGCCATAATATTCCGTGCCGTATAGCGTGAATAACCTTGTACACTCAATATTTATAACATTAATTATTTACAAACAATTCGTTTTAATTAATTATTGAAATTATTTTATAGATATTCCGTCTCGAAGAAAACACTTAAAAATTTATGCAGTACCGTCCTCTAATTTGCCAAACCATCGTGGAGTATTGAGAAATAGATGTACTTGAGACCGGGAACCGGGAACAATGGCTTAAACAACGAAATCTGAATTAAACCAGAAATAAAAATAAATGGTTAATCGAAGAATATGTCACAGCAGACGATCGTTCTATTGATCAAGCAAACATTAATGAGGAACAGTTTTCGCATGACATGGCTTTGAATGTATCAGAGTTTAGTTGCAAAATCTTGCGATATTGAAGTACAAGTTCAAACGTTGTTTGTAGTCTCGAAGTTCACAAATATGATAAAAAATGAGATTGATTTCTCTTAAATGCGATGTTTGTAAACATAACGCGCTGATCTGACTGTATAAGTAATTTACGAGCCATGAGTGCGGACGTGTGTGCCTATTGCTCCGACAATTTCATAGTAAATTCAAAGTCTATTGCGTGCAAACTTTGTGATGATTCCTTCCATTCTCAGTGTGTTCAAATTAAGGATGCAGTATGTAAAGCAATTAACGATAACACTAATTTGTTTTGGTTTTGCCAAAAGTGTGTTAAAGTAATGGCAGTTAAATTAGATATAGCTAAAAGGATCGATAAATTGGAACTACAGACCAATACATGTACAAACAGAACAGAAGATTTGATGAAAAAACTTAGCAGTGAAGGCAATAAGTCGAATTTTTCGAATACATGGACACAAGTTGTAAGTAAAAAAAGACTTCCACCTCTAATTGTTAAACCAATAAATGAAGGTCAAGACAGCAATACTACAAAACAGGCTGTGATGCAAAAAATTAATCCAACTGAGTTATCGATTTCTATTAATAAGGTCAAACCTGTGGGACAAGGTAAAATTGTTATCGAATGCCAAGATAGTGACTCGCTTAAAAAACTAGAAGATAAATTTGCTTCTGAACTTTCGGAAAATTTCACTATTGAAGTGCCTCGTAAAATTATGCCTAAAGTAACTGCCATAGGATTTCAAGAAGAGGATATTAAAAATGAGAATAGTCTTTTAGAAAAAATAAAAATACAGAATGGACTTGCAGAAATTGAAGATGATGAGATAAATCTTATCAAGAAATATAAGCCTAAAAATAAACAAAACTATAACTTAATTTTTAAATTGTCCCCCAGAGCATTTTCGATATTAATGAAAAGTAGAAAACTATTCGTTGGGTGGAAAAGCTATCCAGTATATGAGTTCATAAACGTCTTAAGATGTTTTAAATGCTGGAAATATGGCCATAAAGCTAATGAATGTAGAAATCAAGACACAACATGCCCATTATGCAACCAAAATCACCACAGTAAGGAATGTACAGCCAAGGAGTTCGAATGCACGAACTGTGTATTTGCTCAGAAAGTTTTGAAATTACAAAATATCCAAATAAACCATACTGTCTTTGATAAGAACTGCACTTGCTATTTAAACTTTAAAGAGAAAATGAAGTCAAGAATCCAGTACTCCTAGCAATCATTGATCCCTCCCACCTCAACAATTGGATCTCTGACTTTTCATCAACACAGTAATGAGAAAGAAAACACAACCTCTCATAAGAAGACAAGGTGTAAGGTTAGCAAGAACAAACTGAAATTTCTCCATCAAAACATGCAAGAAATGGGAAACAAAATTGATAGACTAAACATACTGCTTGAAGAAACTCAACCTGATGTCCTAATTATGAGCGAGCATGGACTGAAAGGAGAACAAATTGAACACACAGCAATACAAGGATACCAACTGAAAATCCACTTCAGCAGGGCTCTCAATAAGAAAGGGGGAGTGGCAATACTGGTCAAAGAAAATCTGTCAACATCCACACTACCCATCAGCACACAAGAACTCTGCGTAGAGCTCACCTGCGAAGTCGCCATGGTAAAAATACCGCTAGGAAGGAAACAACTGCACATTTTGGGCATCTACAGATCACCAGCCAGTCAACTAGATGAATGTCTAGAAACATTATCGACAATCATGGAAAATACAAAAGCCGAAAACCATCCTGTAATTATAATGGGGGACATCAACGTTGACAGCCTAAAAGATGACAACAACTCAAGGAAACTGAATGACATGCTCTCCAGCCATAATATAACACGGTTACCGCTCCCTCCGACAAGAATAACTCCTACCTCCCAAACGTCCATCGACTGTATATGCTCAAACATAGAAGAACAGCTGACGGCTATGGTTATACATGCTGGTGTCTCTGACCACACAGCACAACTTTGTGAACTGGAAACAACTGTCAAACCAAATGAAAATCACTGTACCATCCGACGCATTCTTAACCATAGAAGTCTAAATCAACTTAACTCTTCCTTCGAAGACGAACACTGGACACATGTACATAGTGCAGCAACTGCTGAAGATGCATATAACAATTTTCTAGCTATTATAACTGAAAGACTTGATACCTTCTGCCCTTTTAAAATGGTTTACTCCAAGAAAAAGAAAACAAAATTTCTTGCAGATGAGGAAGCCAGAGCTCTTAAAGACACATATCTGACACATCTCAGGAATTATGAACTTACAGGGACAGAACAAAATAAAGAAGACATGAAAAGAGCCAAGAAAGACTATGATCTGAGACTCAAAATGCTGCGACGGAAGTCTTCCACAGACTTCATAAACAATGCAGAAAACAAATCAAAGGCTGTTTGGCAAATCATAAACAGTGAAAGGAACCACAACCATCCAGAACCAGTACAGATGGAAATAGAAATTAATGGACACAAGACAAAGGACCCAAATAAAATAGCCAATCATCTAAATCACTACTTTACAACCACTGCAGACAAAACACTTGAAGCACATCCAAAATATATACAAAACAATACTCTACACCAGATGTCAGAAATAGCAAACCACGATCTATCTCACCTTCCTCTCACTGACTATGAAGAACTAAAGGATATTATAAAAAGGTTTAAGCCTAAAACATCTGCTGGTCTTGACGACATATCTGCTAAAATGTTAAAACACTGCAGCAAGGCACTTATACCACCCTTGGTTACCATCATAAATCTATCCTTGATACAAGGCCACTTCCCATCGGCACTGAAGCAGGCAAAAGTCTACCCCAAGTACAAAGGCGGCTGTCAAACAGAAACCAGTAACTACCGCCCGATCTCTCTTATTCCTACCTTCTCCAAGGTCATTGAAAGAGTTGTGCTCAAACGAATAATGAATCACTGCAACACCCACAACCTACTTTCAGAAAACCAACACGGCTTTTTAAAAGGCAGATCTACTACCACAGCAATAGTCAACTTGGCAGAATTCATTATTGACAACATAGAAACAAAAAAATTAGTAACCAGTATCATGCTTGATTTCAGTAAAGCCTTTGACTGCCTCGGACACAACCTTATCCTTACTAAACTGGAGAACTTGGGAGTTAAAGACACCGCCAAAGCATGGTTTGCAAGCTACCTAGAAGGGAGAAGTCAAGTAGTTGAAATAAAATACACACGCAAGGGAACTACGCAAGGCATAAGATCAGCACCCTCACCAAACAAACGAGGCGTGCCTCAAGGATCGGTTCTCGGACCAGTCCTGTTTATTCTTCTAACAAATGACATGCCACAATATCTGAGTGAATACTGTACACCTGTGATGTATGCAGACGACACAACCTTGCTAGTAAGCGGAAAATCCACCGATAGTCTGTCTGTGGACTCATACACCGCAGTCAATATGGCATACCAGTACTGTCATTTAAATGACCTAGCCGTCAATGTTAATAAAACAAAGCAGCTAACATTCGGAAATAAACGAGAAGAGGCACCAAGGTTGCCGGATTTAATAATGGAAAACCATGCTAAATTCCTAGGAATAACAATTGATGAGAACATCTCCTGGGAACCACACATCAACGTCCTATCCAAAAAGCTTAACTCCTGCCTCTATGTCTTAAAAAAAATAAAGCACATGAGTGATGAGGCCACAGTACTAACTGCCTACTATGCTCTGTTTGAATCCCACCTAAGGTACGGTTTGATAGTTTGGGGGGGCACTACGGCAGGCAACTTCAAACGCATACTCATCTTACAAAAAAGAGCTGTAAGAACCATATCTGGTCTACAAGATAGAGATGGCTGTAGGGAATCATTTACAACCCTGAAAATCCTAACAGCAACTGCCTTGTATATCAGGGAGGTAATCTTGTATGCTGATAAGAAATCACCACCAAGAGGGGCAGACCTCCACACCCATGATACGAGACATGCATCCAGGTTCAACCTACCCCACCATCATAGCTGCCTATTCGAGAAAAAACCATCTTATGTAGGAAGCAAACTATATAACTACCTACCAGACGTAATAAGAAAGCATCAGGGGAAGCAGCTGAAGATAGAACTCACCCGCTGGCTTCAAACCCGTCCGTTTTACACCATCGATGAATTTCTTCACTGGAAGGACCACTACCCATAAAATAAAATATCTTCACACAATTTGTAAACCTGACTCTATTACATTTCTCTAAGAATTTGTAAATAAAGAAATAAAATATAAAAAATATAAAAAAAAATATCTTTATCGACATTATTGTCATTTTTGCCGCACTTTATTAAATGACCGGCATAAAATTTCTTCAGTATTAATAAAATTCTTTTGGGCTGGATTTGATCCAGCCGCCCAATCGAGTATTTCACGTAAATTTAACATTTTTTTTAATTAAAAGATAATTGCACATGATTTACAGTATTCACTGCACCCTTAGAGACGCCATGTTCTTATACCCTTTCTCCTCATGTCAGGTCCAAATAGTAAAACACATTTCCTATCCGATACAACTAGAAAAGCGGGAGGGTTACGGCTAATTTTTTTATTTTTTAATAAAAGACAAATATTTTCTTTAAATGTTTTTATTTATGTGTGTTTTTTATGCTGTAAGTACACCTATACTGATCCATATCCGGAAGGCAACTACACTCTCGACCTAGAGGTAGCTGTTTATATTCACCTGTCGAGCATACTAGAAAAACACTGGAAGGATTCTCAAATTTCCGGAAGGAATGATTCATCCCCAATGTATGAAACCGTGCCGCTTATCACTCGCGGAAAATTTATTACCGCTGCCGAGTTGGTGAATTTCTAAGGAATTTTTAAGTTGGCGAAACCGGAAATCACCAAAGTAGGAGTGGCGATAAGACCCTTAATTGGCCCTAACCACTGGCATTCTTATAAACACGAGAGAATCTAAAAAAAATAATCTTCTAACAAACTTTAATTTTTGACAATACGGTAGACAATATATATTTAAGCGAATTTTCTTCTTTGCCCTAAATGAAGATTGGCTAAAATTAATTCTTTCACTGACATATCTAAAAATCTATATTTTCTGTAGTTTCATTTGGTTAATTTATATCGAGCACAATATGGGACTACTACAAATATTCTTAAGTACATACATATGTAGTGTGAGGATATAAAATCTATAATGTATAGAAGAATAAAAGTTGTACTCACTTGTTCTCATATCGAGAAAATAACTTTTACTAAATTGGGTTTTGTTCATAATTAATCAAGTTTCATTGTTTTAACTGACTGGGTTTTGTTTTAAACAGAAATCTTGTGTTGCAAAATGATTAAAATGACTACATATTATTGATATAATTGCTGTGAAGCTCGAAAACCTTTAACAAAATGGATACCATAGATTTAGAAATTATTTAGTTTTTGTCATTTGAAATTGGCTTTATGTTTGTATTTTGTATAAATAAGAATAGGTACTAACGACCTCTACGCTTTTATTTCAGATTTAAGTATGCATTAGTAGATTAGTACCATTGCATACAGGCATAGAAACTTTATTTAGGTTAACATAAGTGCTAATATACCATAATAATAATAATTAAGAATCAGCTTTGGACCAAACTCTTTCTTTTTGCGAGAGTGTATGACTGAGATATAGTTTTTTTTTTATAGATTTAACGATATTCTATTTATGCACATGTATGTATTTGGTTATTGAGTACACCGAGTTAAAATTGATCCGAGACTTCTGACTAGACTGGACTGTCTATAAGCTACAATACACATGTGTGGTGAGGTGAGGCGTATAGGATGCGTCTGTTGCTTCTGACCTGTTCCGCGATGCGTTCCGAAATATTCGAGTGAGGACAGTGAACCTAGCGGAATTCGAGTCCCTGCAGCAACATAGATTCGCCACGATTTAATTATACTTATATTTGGCGGCGAATGGGCCCCCATATAATCCGACCGACCGACCGACCGATTGGACGCTCTGGTGGACGACGGGGCCCGCGCCGCGGGCTCAAGCTCAAAGCGAGCGTGTTTTGGTTATTCGTCGAGACCGTCACCGTCGTCTACGTCTGCATTCTCCAGGAAATGATCGTTGATCGCCAGTCGGACGGACGGGATGGATGGCCGGCATTATTTGCAAGGCCTAATCGAACGTTTATTACCATGTTATGACGTGACGAACAGATTAAATTAGCTCAGTAATGTGTTTACTAATCGTACAGGAACGTTTTGAACTAGTCAGTCGTAG
The DNA here is from genome assembly GCA_029378335.1 of Agrilus mali. Classification (NCBI taxonomy): domain Eukaryota; kingdom Metazoa; phylum Arthropoda; class Insecta; order Coleoptera; family Buprestidae; genus Agrilus; species Agrilus mali. The sequence goes on along the minus strand of CM055657.1, from coordinate 8,427,561 downwards.
GATTTAAACTGTCTTATTACAGACACGCTGTCATAAAACACGGAACGATGCCATAATTTTTGTAATTGCTACGATACTTGGGACTAAACATTCTGTCTTACGCTACTGGCCAGAAAAATAGTTTTAAATATCGCCAGAAGTAGACCAGGATCTGAGAGCGGTTGGGAATGAAAAATATGAGGAACGGATTCCGTCAACGGAAGTGAGTTTTGATAAAATTAAATTATAAAGAGAATTAATGTTCCCGGGCGATGTTATTCCGCTATTTTTGACCTCTTTATATGCAAATCTCAATCAGAAAGAATGGTAGGACTTGATCTGGAATGCGATAGTTTCAGTACATAGGGCCTCGTTAATCCAGACTCCAGCTTGTTCGGTGATCGCTGTAAATTGGCCGGGCAATGGGGTTCGCGTGGGAGACCAGGCTTTTGAAATGAAGTGTGAAAATTAAAAAAAGAAGAGTATTACGGACTTTTTCAAGAAGAATTAACTAATGTTTTGCATATTTTAACTTACTGTTTTTCTTAAATGGTTGTAATTTTGAACATGTACATTTTTGTTTTTATGCCTTAATTTCAAAATTGATTAAAGAAACTTAAGTTAAACATGTGTTTTATTACCATTAAATATGGCATACCATAATCTGGACACCCCGATAATCCGGAAAGGGTCTTGTTTTTGCTTCTCCCAATTCAAACGAGAGTCAAGGAAAAAAGAAGAAAGAAGAGACAATTAAAGAAAAAAAATGTAAAAAAATGTAAAAAAAATGGCAAAAGGATAGTTAGGAAAAAGGATGAGGGCACGGAAGGAGGTATAAGTAACTATGGGATACCGGAAATTTTACAGCTAATTTAATGAAAAAGAAGAGAAAGAAAAATAGACATGAAGAGAGGAAAGGAAGAGAGAGATAGAAGAGATTGGGGAAGGAATAACTGGGAAGATAATGGGACAGGAGAAGATATTAACAACAACGGAGAAGAAGTTGAAGAGGAAAGGAAGTTGGATAGAAAGACGAATATTATGGTTTTCGGTTTGGATTTGGGAGAAAAGGAGTGGAGAATAGATTATGAAAATATGAAAGAAATTGTGCGAATAATGGATGTATGGAAAGTGAAAGAAAAGGTGTATGGGCCGAAGGTGGAGGAATGGGAACAAAACATGCAAATTCTGAGATATACGAACAATGTAAAAAGAGCAAATGCATACAAAAGAACTATATATGATGGTAAAAGAACGGAAAAAACGGAGGGTAAGACAACATTGTTGTATAAATTTTCTAAAACTAGTTGGTTTAATAAAACATATTATTTCTTCTAAAACTACTCGTTCCTTTACTTCACAGTAAGTGGCCTATCAATCCTTGTAGAAATTTGCAAGTAACGATGCTGAGAAAAATTGCGGTATAAGTCTGGCAACATTCGTCTTCTTATTGCATATTTAAGCCGACCAAAGTTCATTTCCGTTGGAGAGATCTGTTCCTCGTATTTTTCATACTCAACTCTCCCCAATACCTGGCCTAGAGAGTGAGAAGAAATGTTATTTAGTCACATATACATATTACATGTCACACCTTTCTTTCATTCCATATTGTGCCTGTCGAGAAGGAAGGGAAACAATCAAATGCAAAATTGATTTTTTTTACTGTGTCATACAATCATACAAAGTATACTGAATTGTTTTTCTCGGACTTGGCCCTTTTGACGAAAATTCCATAACCATGAAACATAGAAGTCTAAAAGACTACCAAGTTTGCATCCTTCCTAAATCTTCCTCTCGCCCATGGGTAGTAGAAATTATAGACTCACATATAATTAGTAGGTTTCCTTTCTTCTTTGACTTTAAACATATCTCCTACCTACATGTAAAAGACAAGACTCATAATAAAGTCTCCAAAATTATAAATCCTGCCAGTTCAGGATTTTCAAAATTCAGTCCAAAAGAGGGTGTTAAAAACAAGATGGACGATTATATTGCAAGTTAGAAACATGAAACTTGAATTGATTTTAATACATAATTTAAATTGTACTTGTCAAATGGTTTCCGGGCTAGTTTTCCAGAAGGTCTGAAGTAGAGAGCGACATGACTCTCGAAACATCAAAACAAATAAATCGACAACGTGGGAACCAGCTCAGAAAGCATTCGACAAACGACGCCAAACACGCAAGCCTGCAGACCAAGCTGTACTGAGACTACTGAGTTTCAGTACAATCGTAGCAAATTACGCGTTCACTAGATACTTTAAAGATGTCAATCGCAGTTCTTAAAGAAACGTCTAGTAAACGACACTATCGATGGTCCTACCGAAGGGGAAACAATCCTAGATCACGACCATCAAGCCGGAAAATCGAAAATTCTTCCGATAACTCCGGCCGTGAAAATCTCAGTTTTTGTATTGTGAAATTTTACAAATAGCACAATATTATTTGATTAAATATATTTGCTGCTAAATTTCGGAAATTGTTTTTTATTAATATCACATTTAAAATAATTTCTAAAATTTGACGTATATCAAGTTATTTTTCCGATTTCTAGCTTGCACTATAATTTGTCGCTAATTTGTTACCAAATCCGAAAATTTGTCGCTCGTGCCGTTTAGCCATAATCAGCTGTAGTGCTAGCTTGATATCAAGCTAGCACTACATATAGCGTATCTCGAAAACGAAATGTCGTAGGATATTATTGTAAAGGCCATAATTTGTCGCTAATTTGTCGCTAAAAGATGACACATTCAACGAATTTGTCACTAGTCTTATCTTTAACTGATAAGCGAAAAAGTGCTGGAAAACCATCAAACTGGCACTACATATGGCATATCTCGAGAAGGAAATGTCGTGAATAGTACAGTGAAGGCCATAATTTGTCCCTAATTTGTCGCTGAAAAATGACACATTCAACGAATTTGTCGCTAGTCTAATCTTCAACTGATAAGCGAAAAACTGCTGGAAAACTTCAAACAATTAATCAAGGAGTTCTTTGTTACATTTGTTTTAAGAGATCGAATTTATTTACCAATTTTTTTTAAATCAGGTTTTCCCTGTTTCCCTCAAGATGGGCAACACGTTACCTTTCAAGGGTTTGATGGGTTTCCAGTTGTTTTTTGCTTATCAGTTGGCGATAAGACTAGCGACAAATTCTTTGAATGTGTCATCTTTCAGCGACAAATTATGGCCTTTACAATAATATCCTACGACATTTCGTTTTCGAGATACGCTATGTGTAGTGCTAGTTTGATATCAAGCTAGCACTACAGCTGATTATGGCTAAACGGCACGAGCGACAAATTTTTGGATTTAGTAACAAATTAGCGACAAATTATAGTGCAATTTAGAAATCTGAAAAATAACTTTGTCGTGCTAGCTTGATATACGTTAAAATTTGTTGAGATGTAGGTAATAAATAATATTTTTTTTAAATTTTTTTTAATTCATTATAGCAAGGTGATTACTAGCATTTTTGATATGGTTAAAGAGGAAATAATTATAAATTCATAATCGAAAAACTCAGATATAAATATGTTATTGAGAGATGCGTGTTGTAATAGGTAAATAATAATATGTACCATTAAATTTGATTTATGTACATTTACGTTGTTTCCTAGCAAATGCATTTCCTATTACTTTGCATGCGATAAAAATCTTCAATAAACAAACTCGGACCTGTTTTTCTATTATTAGCAAATATTATTTTAAGCATCCAATCACTAGTAAAATTATTCTGACGTTAGCATTCAAAATCGAATATTTATCCGCTCAATGACAAATAACTAAATCATTTTTTCGCAATCGGTAAATGTTTTGTTCTTATCCGTATAATGGCATAATTAAGTGTTTTTAGACGACCGTGTCTTATAATAACGCAATGGTGTTGACTATTTAGGAGAAATGTTAAAATTACAAAAATGGATTTGGTTTGCGAGTTCCGTAAATTTATTGCTTCCTTGTTGTGTGCAAGCGACCTTCGAAAATAATTAATGAATATGAATCATAGAAAGGAAAACGAACCGATCATTAACACCTCCTGAATACTAACTAATAATAGCAATTTTTTCACAAAAAAAACCTTTCGTAAGTTGAAATTATGACATCATTGCAAAGCTGTTTTGTTTGATGAAATTGTATCTGTATCATAATATGGATATATTTACATTTAATTACATATATATATTCATATATAATTAGAATTTCAGTAGAACATTCCGATTAAAGCTTGATATGATTTTCCCTCTTTAGTAGGTAATACTGATGGAGATATTTATTCGACATTCTATCAACATCAGGGAACGCTGCGAGGACGTAGTCTAACAGTCTCAGTATATAACTACAAAGAAAAACTTGTTCTTTATCAGGTTTCTTGAAGATTTTCACCATAGTAGCTGGCTAAATGTCTGATAAGCGATTTCATTGGAGTTTTTAATAAAGGAAAAGAACTAAAACTAAACCACGATCAATGTCAACCACTATTCAGATTTAGATAAGGGGGTCAATATTGTAAATCCATGAGGTTTTATAGGTATGCCATAAACTGTAGGTAATCGGAAATATTGCAGCAAATTAATGCGAAAACTTTTTACGAGAAATAAAATTGAAAACATTAAAAGTTTTTGGGATTTTGTATTTCTAAAAGAAGAAGCGGAATCTTTTTAAAATTGTTTTATGCCAAAAGTATCAAATATCTTCAAAAACTGGCACTTCTTATTGAGCTAGAGGTTAGAACTTTCACTTGGGAGCTTGATTAGGGTTTGACGAGATTTATTTTTAGCACTTCTTATCTTGATTCAAAACAAGACCAAGACAAGAACACTATTGTAAAAACAGAGACATGATCAAGAGAATCACGTCGTTGATTTTCGAGATCATGAAATTCAACCAAGAGTTTTAGACTTTTAATGGACGCTTATCTATACAAGTGTTATGCACCCCACTGGATTTTAACAAGTTTTTGTTTACAGTGTCTTTTTAAAGCCTAAGGGTATGTTTTTCTCTTTTTCGAGAAATATTGAGGCTTATGAATCAAAACAAGTCATTATAATAAAGAAATTGCACAAGACAAGAATTTTTTTTTCTATACGGAGAAAACAATCATGAAAATATTGAACGACCAGACGCTCAAGGAGATTTTACTAGAAATGTCTAGTCAAACTACGTTCGGTATTGAGACTGAATTCTAGTAAAATTGACTTTATTAGAAGTTTTTAACAGTTCTTAAGACTAATTTTACTAAACTATTCTCATTCTAGTAGTTTTTTCTTTACGACACAATAAAATAATCGAAAGGCAGAGAAAAAAAGTGTAGACTTATTTAGCTTGATTATTCTCATGATAATTATTAGAACGAATGAAAAATTGTTTTATACCACCAAGTACATGAGAATTCTAGTATTATTTACTAAAAAAATTTTTCTTGACTCATCAATTAATAAAATCATGATTATTTTTCTCCGTGTAATCTTGACATTCAAGTCAATTGATGTGGAGATACGTTGTTTAGTGGTACTTTCTATTCTTTTAGAATTATCAAATTTCCAATCGTTTTATTGTTGGAAACATTGACTGCATTCGCATTTACACAGAGTGGTCCTAAAAAAATACTCCGTTGTTGCTGCAGTATATAATTGGAAAAAAATTGACACAAAATGAAGTAAACTTAAAATAATTACTCAATTCAATTTAAATACTAAATGGGAAATAGAAGGGAAGAAATAAATACAAGCATTAAATATTAAGAAGAGGAGAATTGTTTGAGATTAAGCTACTTTATTTAATTTGTTTATTTCTATTTTATTATCTACGAAGAATAGTAAAATTATCATTAATATTATGTGAATTAGAAATAAGATGTTTTGCATAAGTAGAATTTGTATTTTTATTTTCAAAATATTTATGGTTCTTTTATACGTTCTTTAAAGAACCTTCCCGTGTGACCAATACAGACTTTATTGCATATACGTATGTCCCTTAATATTTATAATATGTATTTTCAAAAAAATGTTTCTGTTTTAATTTTTATACCTACTATGGAGTTACATTATACATATAAAGGTTTCATCGAACTAATTTTTCTATTGACCAAAACTATTTTAATAATACCTAAACAATATTTCCCGGTAATAAATTGGAAACGTAGAGTTAGGGTGTGTTGACACTTTTATGAAATGGCAAAATCCTACCCTAGACCATTTGTTACCCTCGGCTTTTGGGCACTTTAGAACTCCCATAAGTATTGGGATTTCATTTCACGGGTTATTTACAAAAGACACGGGGGATTATAAAGTGGGATGACAATACTAGTAAGATACTTACCGATACATATACATATATCTATACCTTAGTATGTCGTTTAGGAGATTAGTTATGTTTAAAACAGTGATCACATCAAAAGCATTTCTGCAGGTTTACCTGTATTTTTTTATTAATCTATACGTGCACTCGTCCACCTATATTTTATATTTTTAGTAGACTGTATAATGGGTTGTCTACCTGTAATTAAATGAAGCAACACTATTGTTTCTCGTTTGTGGCGCATGCTCTGTGACATTTCGTTGTAATTAGGTTCTAACCTTTACGCATGGGTCAGTTCGTGACCGTGACGTAGAAGTTAAACGAAAAGATAGGGACTTGATAATACATTTACAAGACCGGTAATTACATTATTATTAATTAATTAAATAATTTGTAGTATTCAACGTAAGTGTAGTGTGTTTAGTGTCGGTACTGATAAAGTTTTCGTTTATTTGACTATTGACAGTAAACAGTTGTCGTAAGTTGGCTGAAGCCGGTTTCGTATGGAGATAGGTAAGTTTTTTTTTTACCTAGGTAGACACCATAGCATTTCTCTGTATTTCTGTGCCTTTTATCGAAAAACCGCGAGGACGACATATGTAGGTACTCAGTGAATTTTAATGCGGTTTTCACTAAATTGTTTAAAGCGTTTATCTCAGAAGGTTTTTGGTAAATGATTTATGCATGCTTTGGTTAAATTAATCTTTCTAGAAGACAGTAGATATGGTTTTTCCAAATTAAATCGAGGAAAACATTTAGTCGTAGAAATCTAAGCATTCATTACTTTTCCTACCGAGGTGCATAATATATTGTGACGCATGTGTCATTCTGACGTTGACATGCGCCTACTGCGAAAGTTTAGTAAAAGCATAAAAGTAACCTATGACGCGTTCCAGAAAGTCCGAGAGTTGCTGGACGTTTCGAGAGTTGCCTAGAAACGTCCATAATACTATATAAGGAACAGCGTTGGACAGTTTGACAGTATTTGATAGAAGAGAGCGACAGATATAAGCGAGAAGAGAAGAAAGCGATTGACAAGCGAAATAGTTATAGAGTTGTTGTTGTTATCAAAATAGTTATTGAATCGTTGTTGTTATAGAGTTAATTTAATAAAAAGTGTTGAGAGAAAATTACGTGATAATTGTAAATTACGTAACAATTGGTGTCAGGAGTGGGATTTATGCCAGTAACAAGAAGTCAAGCGGCAAAAATGGAGGAGCAAATGAAATTTTTGATGGAAATGCTTAAAGAAATGAAGGCAGGCCAGGAAGAAATGAAGAAAGAAATGAAGGCAGGCCAGGAAGAAATGAAGGCAGGTCAGGAAGAAATGAAGGAAGAAATTAAAGCAGGCAAGGAAGAAATGAAGGAAGAAATTAAAGCAGGCCAAGAAGAAATTAAGGCAGGTCAAGAGAAATTGATTGAAGATATGAGAGCAATAAAAATTGAGCAAGAAGGATTGAAAGAACAGTTAAAGGAAGTAAGAGTAGAAGTTCAAGAAGAGTTAAAGGTAGTAAGGGTAGAAGTTCAAGAAGAGATAAAGGAAGTAAGAGTGGAAGTTCAGGAAGAGTTAAAGGAAGTAAGGGACGCACACAAACAGTTTCAAAAGGAATTAGACGATATGAAGGCCAATCTGAATGTTCAAGAGTACCCAAAACTACACAAAATCGAAGAAGGAAGTGTAAGAATGTCGAGAATAAATCCACCAACATTTGATGGAAAGATCTTTTGGTCAGTCTATCTCAAACAATTCGACGCTGCTGCCAAAGCAAATGAATGGAATGAAATGGAAAAAGCCACTGCCCTGATCATAGCGCTACGTGGGGAAGCTCTCGACGTTTTGCAAGGTATACCAGAAATGCAACAAAACGATTTTAAAATTCTGGTGGACCGATTGGAGATGCGCTACGGTGATAAACATCTAAAACAAGTGTATCAGGCTCAATTAAAAAGTCGATATCAACGTAGCAGTGAAAGCCTTCAACAATTTGAAGCGGACATCGAAAGGCTTGTGCGGTTGGCTTATCCTAGTGTCCCTCAAGACTTTACAGACCAGCTATCCACCCAAATGTTTGTCGATGGAGTACGAGATGTCAAAATACAGCAAGCCCTGCGCATGTCCCGACATAAAACTGCAAGCGAAGCATTGTCGCATGCGCTAGAATATGAAGCAGCCAAACAAGCATCCAAAGTACACATTAGAATCCGGCAGGCTGGGTTGAATTTTGATGACGACAGCGAGATATTTCGACAAGAAGTTGTGAAAATAGTGAAAGAAGTCATGTCTTCGAAACCGAAGGAAGGGTTAAGTGAGCGCCCACGCTGTTGGACTTGCGACAAATATGGGCATCATTCACGCGATTGTGCCAAACGAAAACGAGAAATTACATGTTGGAATTGCGGACGTACGGGACACTTGAACAGCGGCTGCCCGTCTGGAAGAAGACAAACGTCAGCTGCCGAAGGAAGCAAAGAAGAATACAATTTCAAATGTTGGACTTGCGACAAATATGGGCATATTTCACGCGATTGTAACAAAAGGAAACGAGCAATTACATGTTGGAAGTGCAGACGTACGGGGCACCTGAGCTGCGGATGTCCATCTGGAAGAATACAGACGCCAACCGCCGAAAGAAGCAAACCGGAATATAATGTCAAAATTGAACATCGGCCAAGAAAACACCATGGTAATGCTGAAGCCCCGTCAAGACGATCATGCTCACGGAATAGCAAGAATTGTTCTTCGGTGGAACGAAAAGAAGAGTTAGAACAAGTTCTATGCCTACATACCACCGTAGAGAGACAATAAAATTGGAAAGACACAGTGTTGATTGAGTTACAGCGAACCGACGATGATCTAGGACCCCTTATGAAATGGAAGGAGACGGGAGAATCTCGACCAGCATGGGCGAACGTAAGCCCCCTGAGTGCTACGATGAAATGTTATTGGGCTCAATGGGATTCCTTAAAGCTCGAGAATGGATTCCTTAAAAGAATCTGGGAAAGTCCGGACGGGACCAAGAAGCGATTACAAGTTGTGTTGCCCAAGAAAAAGACGAAAGAAGTAATAAAAGAGCTGCATGCTGGGACTGGAGGTGGACATTTTGGGGTGAAGAATACCTTAGAGAAACTACGTGAACGGTATTACTGGGTTAATGCTAAATTGGATGTGGAAGACTGGTGTAGAAAATGCGAAGTATGTGCTTCCAACAAAGGTCCGAGAACCAGGACACGAGGAAAGATGCACCAGTATAACGTCGGAGCACCATTCGAAAGAATAGCCATGGATATCGCTGGTCCCTTTCCCCGAACTGAAGATGGCAACCGCTGCATCCTCGTTGTGATGGGTTACTTCAGCAAGTGGCCGGAAGCCTATGCAATCTCCAACCAGGATGCAACCACCGTGGCGGAGGCAATAATAAACAACTGGATCAGCCGATATGGAGTTCCTATGGAGATTCACACTGACCAGGGCCGAAATTTTGAATCAGAAATATTCCAACGAGTATGTGAATTGATGGGAATAAGGAAAACTAGAACGACTCCGCTGCATCCTCGGTCTGATGGCATGGTAGAGCGATTTAATGCGACTATAGAAAACAACCTGAGAATGTTCGTGAACGATCATCAGACCGACTGGGATCGCCACATTCCCTTATTTCTTCTGGCCTATAGGACATCCATACACGAGACCACCGGACAGACACCTTCCTGCGTGCTATTCGGGAAAGAACTGAGACTACCTGCTGATCTAATGTTTGGTCGACCTGAAGATTCTTCGCTGTCCACGGACGATTATGTGTCTCAACTACGCGAGCGGCTTAACACCATCCATAAAGTCGTCAGAACGAGAATAAAATTCGAAAGTGACCGGATGAAGACCCGCTACGATCAGCGAGCGAATTCCACTGGATTCAGGGAGGGCGACCGTGTATGGCTCTATAACCCAGCTCGCAAGAAAGGAAGGTGCCCAAAATTACAACGGAATTGGGAGGGCCCGTACAAAGTGATTACCCGGATAAACGATGTCGTCTACAGGATACAACGAGGCCCCAAATTGAAGATGAAAGTTGTACACCTCGACCGGTTGGCTCCTTACACAGTGGAAGAAACTGATCGGGACGATCAGCGCTAGAGGGGGGGCAGTGTGACGGATGTGTCATTCTGACATTGACATGCGCCTACTGCGAAAGTTTAGTAAAAGCATAAAAGTAACCTATGACGCGTTCCAGAAAGTCTGAGAGTTGCTGGACGTTTCGAGAGTTGCCTAGAAACGTCCATAATACTATATAAGGAACAGCGTTGGACAGTTTGACAGTATTTGATAGAAGAGAGCGACAGATATAAGCGAGAAGAGAAGAAAGCGATTGACAAGCGAAATAGTTATAGAGTTGTTGTTGTTATCAAAATAGTTATTGAATCGTTGTTGTTATAGAGTTAATTTAATAAAAAGTGTTGAGATAAATACGTGATATTGTAAATTACGTAACAATACTATTTTACTCTCCATTACAGCCACCTTCTTTTTTCTTTTCGTGTAATGTGATTTTCTCACTGGCTGATTCTTTGATGTGGTACAGTAGAAACTCGATAAGATAAAGACCAAGGGAAACGTTAAATAATTTGAGTTATTGAGGTTTTTACTTACTAGGGGTTTAAGTTAAGGAGTGTTTATTGGTTTATATTTTTACTTACAGAGGTCCGTTTATGAGCTTTGTTTAGGAATTATAGAGATAGACGAGCTAGGTTAAATCCAAATGAAACTTCGAAATGTTATGTACATACGTACTTTATTTTAGGTTTAAAGGTACATTTATTCAAGTTTATTTTATTCTACATAAAAGTCGGTTATTTTTTTTGTTTCGAACAATTCACACTTTCTACATCAATTTTATTTTCAATATTAAATAAAGAAGAGAAAATATCATCCTCTGTGTTACCTACTGCATTGCTCTATAGGAGATCGTAAAGTGTTTACAGCTTTCCTTGAAGCTGTTTGGTAAACACCTGTAAGCAATAACAATGGTCTACAGAGAAACTTTTTTGTTTGCAAATTCATTTGAATGACTAATTAATAAATGATTGAAGTCACAAAGGTCGTCGTCGTTACAACTTTAAGTTATTGAGGTGCGATGCCCAAATTATTCGTTTAAGTTATAGAGGGTTCGTATGTTAAGTAAGAGGTTTTGGACTCCGAGGGGAAGGTAACACAAAATTTTATGAATTTATGGAGGTTTTTACGTTGTCGAGGTTTAAGTTATCAAGGTTCTACTGTATTTTGCCTGGTTTTCTTATTGGCTTTTAATATTTTCTCCCTACTTGCTCAAGCTTCTCTTTCTGCTAGTCTACCAATTGATTTCAGATAATCAAATTAAATAAACGAAAATGTTCACGTACGTGCGATTGAACAGTTTTAATTCATACAAGCAAAATGATTCTGATATCATGTTGCATGAAGGATTGTTTTGCCCAAGATTTCGATGGCTACGGATTAGATTAGGTATGCCAAAATAAAAGCGCTGAAATGGGTTAATAAGAGAATTATTTTATATAGTAAGTTACGTATGTTTTGGAGTACTTATCGTATTGTTAGATCAGTTGCCGTTAAAATGCTTTTTTCCTGTTAGCACTTTCAAATTGTTAATCAAAGTGCACCTCAACTGACTTTGCGATTCTCACAGAAGCCAATACAATAAAAAAATACAAATGATGACATAAACGGTGTTAAAATAAAACAGAGGGAACATTTTAGGACCTTTCCCCTAAATATATCTAAATGATTTCCAAAATATATCAGTTAAGAGATTTATCTTTTTATATAGGACATTTAGGTATGACTTTCCAGATAATGTTGATTAATATTTTAAAAAACATTTTCTATTATGTAATTAAAAATTGTACCTAAATTATACACAAAACTGAGTTAATAAAAAAATTACACGAACAAGGCAGAGGCTTAAGAAAATGTTTGTACCTATGTTAAGTTAGGGAAGTGTGGTATAATTTTTGGAAGAAAATTATTCCCAAAGAACTGCTGTTTTATAAAAAAAATACAAATTCGTAAAAATCTTGTTTTTTTTTGTTTATAAAAATTTCATAAGGACCCAACAAAAGATAAGATAAATTTAGGACAGTGATAAGAGTACCTAAAGTTATTTTTATTATTTTATTTTTCGAATATTTCCAAAATAAGTATGCATAGGAACCTAAATAAGTCGTAAATATTGTTAGGTTTACTTACATTACAATCAAAATAAGGAAAACCCTATATTTGCTATTTCAATTGTTCTGCACACTCTCAGACAGTTTATTCTCACGAAACAATCGTTGGGTGATAAAGTCAAATATGATTGATAAGGAATGTGGCGCCACTTCCATAAACCTACGTAATTTATTTATTAACAGGAAATTTGTAAGTTGTTGATTATATGATGTTTCCTTTGTTAAATTATTTATAACAAAGCAGCAGAACTTTAGGAGATATTATTTTTTTGTAAAGAAACCATTTTTTTAAAAATAGGGGCAATACAAGCGAAAATAGGCAAATTAGTAACTTTAGAAGTACCTACTTTATGATTATCGGTTTCTACTATTTTTGCACAAACATCATTGGATGGTATTAATAGAAAAAAAAAATATATATATCAGGTAGTCCTGAGATGGGGGCGTAGGTGCTAAATCAATTAGGACATACTTTTTAAGAACTCTATAGTTCTGGTTTCTACTTTATGGGTAATGACTTTGCAAGTTGAAACCGTCGTTTTATTTAAAAATACAATTAGCACATGCTTACCTTTGATAATAATTCATTCTGCAGGATAGATGAGGTCACAAATCCAAATCTATGCAGTAATACCTACTACTAACTAAATACCTTAATAAGTCGTAGCGAAATTTTTTAATGAAATAGCTTAGACTCTCACAGCCATCCTTATCGGAATATGGTTTTCTCTGAAGGAAAAATCTTATATCACGGTCGTCAAGCCTGAATATCGAAAATTAGTCCGAACTTTTTAAATCTATGCAAAACGAAGGTGCATCCCTTATTTTGTAGTGAATATCAATTGGAGTATCTACTGCAAATGTGCAGAAGTTTGACTAAATAAATATTAAAACCCAAAGGTCTAGAACGTTTAGAAACAACACGTTTCATCTCTAAGTCATTATCCTCAGAAACTCTAACTCGCTTGCGCCACTTTAGAATTGTAGACTGTAGATTATCAATGTGAAAAAAATTCTCACTTCCTTTAGTACTTTAGTAATTGTTAGAACATTGTCTCTGTTTTCCAGAATGTCTCTTAAGAAATGTTAAGTCATTATGAGTACTAGGTATGACTTTGGCCAATTCGTGTATACGATTAGGTAACCGTGAGTTTGCTACGAAGATGACTTAAGTACAATTGTTAAAGTAGCTGATCCAATTTTATTATAGATACATGCTCAATCTCATTTTTACCAAAAATGAAGCTAGTGCTCATAGTATATTTAAAATAAAAATTGTAGATGCTCGTTTATTGAGAATCTTCTTATTTTATTCATAATATATACAAATAAATAAAACTGGAGTGTCTGTTTGTAATATTAAAATGGCAGATAGCTGATGTAATAAGAAGGAACTTAGGCTACTTTTATTTTAGAAAAAAAATAAGGCCCACGAAAAAAAATGAACTATTGAATAATTAATGAATAAATTTTGTCTTCATTACATACAACGTACGTTTAATTGTATAAAGATTTGTATGTGCGTTGTTTTGTAAATAAACTTATTTGAAGTAAAAAATTAGGTGCTTAATTTTATTCATACCAACCTTTGTATACCAAAGTTTCGACATTAATCATTTCACATACAAAATTAGAGTTAAATAATAATTTTCAGATTTTTCTTTGTTTCAGCAATAAGACTTCTTTTTTAATAAATTTAAAGTTATATGTATGTTAAAATTAACAAGTAATACCGGCTTTAGCTGGTGTACTGCATTAAATGCTACTCAATTACTCGCCTAAATCTTACTGTAATGTTAAAGGAAACTGGCATAGTACAAAATAAACCATATCATTTACAATCCTATTTAATGATATTATTGTTCGTTTCCTTTTATTAGTTGATCAATTATGCTCCTAAAAGGATGTACTAGTTTCAAGCATTTGGTACATTTCAATTAATTTTTTTTTGTGATTCTTAATCAATATATATCTACATATATTAGCAGCAATACCCGGCGTTGCCCGGGTAAGAATACATTACACGTTTGACGGAACATTCTAGAATATTCGCTAATTTAGAACTATCCATAACACCCCGTAATGATTCAAAACATTCTCTAACTTTTTTTAACATTTTGAACATTCTTGAATGATCTTCAAGATTCTGGAACATTCTTGAACATTGCCAAATCATTCTGAAATGTTATAATAAAACTTTCTTTTACTTCGTAGAACATATTTAAACTCCCTGTAACATTCTAAAAAAATCTGCTTCATTCTCATCCCCACTCCGTGCTGTTTGATGGGTGAGTAGTGACATCAGTAAACGTCTGGCGGACATGACTAATCGATTGATAAATAATAATTGATCAGTAATTGACCACTGAGAGCTGAAGATTATTACAGTAGGTACTAATATCGCTATTAAAAATTGGGTGTTGGTGGTAGAAGGGTGAAAATTTAGGGTTATATGTATTTTTAATGCCACATTATAAAAAAATTTAAAAAAAATTTGTCCAAAAAGAACAGTAAGGGGTGGACAACCCTATCACATAGGGGTATGAAAATAGATAGTAGCCGATTCTCAGACCTACTGAATATGCATATAAAATTTCATAAAAATCGGTCAAGCCGTTTCAGAGTAGTATGGTAACTGATATTGTGACACGAGAATTTTATACATATAATACTAGCAGCAATACCCGCCGTTGCCCGGGTAAGAATATATTACACGTTTGATGGAACATTTTTGAATATTCGCAAATTTAGAACTATCCAGAACATCCCATAATGATTCAAAACATTTTCTTACTTGCTTTTACATTCTGAAACATTCTTGAATGATCTTCAAGATTCTGGAACATTCCTGAACATTACCAAATCATTCTTAAATGTTATAATAAAACGTTCTTTTACTTCTTAGAACAAATTTGAACCACTTGTAACATTCTAAAAAAATCTGCTTCATTCTCATCCCCACTCGGTGTTGTTTGCTAGGTGAGTAGTTACATCAGTAGACGCCTGGCGGGGATGACTAATCGATTGATAATAATTGATCAGTTATCGACCACTGAGAGTTGAAGATTATTACAGTATCTACTAATATCGCTATTAAAAAATGGGGGTTGATCGTAGAGGGGTGAAAATTAAGGGTTTTATGCATTTTTGTATGCTGTATCATAAAATAATAAAAACAAAAAATGTTGTCTAAAAAATTAGGAGTGGACCATCCTTAACATTTAGGGGGATAAAAAATAAATGTTGGCCGATTCGCAGACCTAAACGAAATGCATACAAAATTTTATGAAAATCGGTCAAGCCATTTCGGAGGAGTGTAATTACAGACACCGTTACACGAGAATTTTATATATTAGATATTAGATTATATGTAAAAAAAGTGTAAAATGTGCGTGCCGCTAAAACTCCGAAACGACTTCCGGTACGATCAAGGGAGTTATATCTTGTGGTAGCCTTTTATCCCCCATCCATAAAGAAGGTTCCCGTTTTTACCTAAAGGGCGTACGTTTGAAGGAACAAAGCCTAAAAGTTTCGCCTTTGAAATTTTTAGAACAGTCCAAAATATCAGAGAGCATTCCACAACATTCTAGAACACTCTCGAATGTTGTGGAATGTTCTGGATCATTATAGACTATTCGAAGCCTTTAGCAGATATATACATATATATATATATAAATCCTGCTTTTCTCACGGTCAACTATACGTAACTTGTAGGAAATTCGAAAAATTTGTACATATAATATCCACGATAACAGAATGAAAAATGTTCTTTATAAATAAGTATTGTAAATAGTTCCATTTTGTTTTCAATAAAAAAATTTTACCTGCTATATTTCAAAGTTTATCCTTTTATTACAATTAGGTACCTACCACACAATATCATGTTCACTCCCTTAGCGAAGCCGGGTACCCAGCTAGTAATTAATACATACAATTTATCACTCTTACTGACTTGTCTCCGTAGTAAATGCATCTTGTCTGATGAAATAAATTTTTTCTAATTTACGTCTTATTTAATAATTTATCACAAATCAGAAGTATCTACAAAAAATACGAAGTACGTTATTTCTGAGAAAGACGTTATTGCATTTCGGCGATACGATTTAATAGTTCTAGTTTCTTGGTAATTTACACAACACTTTTTGTTGAAGTATTTCCGGAAACAAACATTTGGAAGGTTTCAAAAAAACATATTGATAATATCAGTATAATATAAGCTTATTGATACATACACCTTCCAAAATACAATTTTGCATCCGACAGATCTTCCATGATCTGGGATCCTTAGTCTAACTGTAAGATTAGCTAATATCTAATATTCCTTCAATTACATACAAGAAATACGAATTATAGCTTTTTTTGTTCTATCTTGCAATTTCATATCATATCAGTAGTTCCTTTTTTTTAATTAAAAAGCATTTTTAACAAAAGCAGGTATTTTTTATTAACATTAGATAAAATTACTATAAGTAATTAAATTTCGATAACTGATAAGATTAAATTACATATGAACAATTTTTTTAGATGTAATCCATCAAAATAAATATTGTCCTTCGTTTCACAAAATTTATCAGACGTGCGATTTATTTAAAATAGTTCTACAGAAAAATCAAAAGTACTTGTTTTATTTTCGATTTACAGTATAGTTTTTTATACCCAGAAAAACACAAGTACCTGTTTTAGTGATTTTTTTTCTCGAATAAGTTCAAATTATTAGAGAACAATTTTTCTAGAATACCTTTAATGCTGTGAGTGATATCAACAGAAAAGTATATTTGGGTCTAAATGTGCAGAAAAAAGTTCGTGGTAATACATTGTTTATTAAATGATTAGTTCTTAAAAAGCATTGCAGTAAGGAACTGATGATTTCAAATGTTTTTATTTGATGAATCCTTCAAGTGATCATTAATAAAGATAAAACCGCGGAGTGTTATTAAATTAGAGGGTGCAATTTTGTAACGAGGCAAAAATGCATTTCTTTTAGTTCTTTAAGTATCACTCGAAAACGAAGAAAAAATCAGAAATTTTTCTTCAGAACTTTTCTTTATAGAGGACCAAATTTTCCATTGAAATAGTTTACCTAATTTTCTTGAATAGAGAAGAAAATTTCAAAAAATAAATGCAAATATGTTTACAATGAAATTTCCTTTAATTTTAAGTTGAATATTATCTAATTCTTTGCAGTTTCTGCAAGATCACCGTCTACATTAATTTGTTCTTCGTGTACATTGTTGAAATTTACACCCCTAGTTACATTCAACATAAATTCTAACATACTGCGCCTAACAGTAGTTTCTAATAGCCCATTGACAGGTCAACGATCAACGATAGATGCACCGATGAAAACATAAAACCATTAATGAAGAGTTTTCTAAAAGTATTCCAAAGACAGAAGATTTTTTTCTCCAAAATATCTGAACAGTTTCCAAAAATTATTGGACGTAAAAGTTTAAAAGTTTAGGAATTTCATGTGGATTCACTGGCAGGTCAATTAATTAAGAAATTTGGAAAATATTTTGAATAAACTCAATAGTACTCAAATAGTAGGGTGGTTGTGAAAAAACATTATAATAACTTCAAAAACTTCAAAACGTTGATTTTCACAATATTTGTTAGAATAACTCTAACTACAAGAAATTTCTTGTACTCTTTGACAACGATTGAAAGATCGAAACGACCGTTAGAGTTATTCTAACAAGTATTTGTAAAAATACACGTTTTGAAGTTTTTGAAGTTACTGGAAAATATTGTTAAAAGTTCGAACTACGGACGTGTATCTTGTGGAAAAAAGGCATTTGAAAATAAACTGTATAATTACAAACTGATCAATCCATAAAAGCCAGGAATTTCATATTTTTGGAAATATGTCAACATAACAATTCCAATAAGGAATACTAATAAGGCGAGGTGGATATATAATTTAAGTAGGTAATACACATGTTTTTGTTTTCCATATTCAACATTTATAATTGTTGTAGTGTTCGTGAATGTATTTTTTAACTACGCGAACAGACAAGTTTCTTTAAGCAAACAAAGAATATTTGTAATGTTTGGAGTATGTATAATCATTTCTCCCAGGGGGTGAAATAAAAGACCAGAAATGCCTAACGCATCTACCAGACAAAAGCTCCACATCAAGAATAGACGCAAGGGATAGAAAAGAAGATTTAATGGCACGTGAAATTGTATATGCAACAAGGTGCATGCATGATGTACATTTGTGACAAGAATGGACCTCCCGCTTGTTCGTCCACCACCAGGCCCGTCCAAGCTGCTGTTTATTTCTTTCAATGCACCATATTCTTTCATTCCTGCCATCCTAAAAGGACACAACATTACTACTGATGGGTCCCGTTACTTAGCTGATGAAACATGTTACTAAAAGGAAAAATGAATATGAAATGTGTCTGTCCACATGTGGTTTTAATAACAATAATCGGTGTGGTGCAGCCAGCAGACGAATGAAGCAGACGATGTCGGTGCGGTGTCACATTACCGCTTATTTAGGAAGTTTGAAATACGTTCCTAATGGACTAGTCGCCTACCTCGATATGTTGTCAGTGGACGCAGAAAGACCCTTTTCTGTCAGTTAAAATAATATGAAATATTGTACGATACAGTTTTTCACTAGAACAATGATGTGAAACTGTTTGAGATACACATCTACCATCGGGAAAAATTTACAAAGTTGAAAATATGCTTTTGATATTAAATATATGCTAAAATACCTTTTTAAAAACAATCAGATAACAGAATATTACGAAGTTTTAATCATATAAGCTGCTTACAAAATTAAAAATTTTTATCCTCTCAATTTATCATCGTCTCTGTGATGTTAAAAATAAAAATAAAATGGTGACTTTATTACAAGTTTCGATGTTTCTGCTATTTATTGTTCGAAAATGTTACATCTTGGGTGTCCTATTTTGATTTATCATCATGAATGTTTCGTTAGGGAAGTTTCAAATCGGAAAGTGAGTAATTTGACTTTTATCGTTACCTGCAAGGCGATTTGACAATCAAATTGATCTTTTAAATCGATTTTTGATCCTAGATTAAGAAAGAACGAAACATTTTTCAAACAGATATCCTACCTATTTCAGGCTCCTGTTTTGATTCGTCTTCTTAAAGTAGACATTTTCATGGTTTTTTTTGCACTGAGTCTAAAACTAGGAGAACGACTATATCCTCAAGTTCAAGAAAGTAACAGTCCTTGAAAGTGTCTGCTATAGCTCATCTGTAGAAGAGATTCAGAAATGATGAGGTATTGGCCGTATTGGGAAAAAGGACTAGTATGGAAGTCAATAAAGAAGAGGAGAATATATTTGATAGGGTACTGTTTGAAAAACGAAGGTCTGGTTAGATACATATTAGAAGCAGAAGGGGAGTAAAGAAGGGTACAGGTAGACCTACACTATATTATTGTTTGTAAATAGATAGCTGTAGTTGTAAAGAGACCATACGGTTTTCAGTAAATGGCAACATTGGCGTAGATGTAGAATAAGAGATCGCTGATCCCTGAAGTAGGTAAATTGGTTATCGAAAATTATTTAGACCATAATTGTCAATAAAAGGTTAGAAAGGTATCTTCAACAAAGGGAGTATCTATGGAAGAGATTAAGAAATGATAAGGCATTAGAAAAAGGTGGTGCTATGGAAGTCAATAAGTAAAAGAAGCGATAGATTTTATGGGGCAATTTTTGAGACGTGGAAGTCTGATTGGGGTCGTATTAGAAGCAGAAAGGAAAGTAGAGGGAAGGAAGAAGGCCTACACGAGATAACTAGTTGCAAATCTATAACTAAACTGTCTATCTAAATAAGATCATAAATGGATTTAGAATTGTTGATTGTTGAAGTCGTCACTTGTTGAAACTTGATCATAATTAAATAAAACACTAATTTTGTGAAGTTTCAAGAATATATTGTGACAGATGTGTCAATCTGACGTTGACAAGCGCCGACTGCGAAAATTGTGTGGAAGTAACCTATGACGCATTCCAGAAAGTCCGAGAGTTGCCGGACGTTTCGAGAGTTGCCTAGAAACGTCCATAATACTATATAAGGAACAGCGTTGGACAGTTTGACAGTATTTGATAGAAGAGAGCGACAGAGATAAGCGAGAAGAGAAGATAAAGCGATTGACGAGCGAAATAGTTATAGAGTTATTGTTGTTATCGAAATAGATATTGAATCGTTGTTGTTATAAAGTTAATTTAATAAAAAGTGTTGAGAGAAAAATACGTGATTTTGTAGATTACGTAACAATTGGTGTCAGGAGTAAGGATTTATGCCAGTAACAAGAAGTCAAGCAGAAAAAATGGAGGAGCAGATGAATTTTTTGATGGAAATGCTTAAACAAATGAAGGCAAGTCAGGAAGAAATGAAGGCAAGTCAGGATGAAATGAAGGCAAGCCAGGAAGAAATGAAGGTGGAAATGAAAGCAGGTCAGGAAGAAATGAAGGTGGAAATGAAGGCAGGCCAGGAAGAAATGAAGGAAGAAATTAAAGCAGGCAAAGATGAAATGAAGGCAAGCCAGGAAGAAATGATGGCAGAAATGAAATCAGATATAAACAAAGGTCAAGAAGAAATGAAACAAAAATTGGAGAAAGTACAAGAAGGATTGAGAGAACAGTTAAAGGAAGTAAAAGTAGAAGTGCATGAAGAATTAAAGGAAGTAAGAGAAGAAGTTCAAGAAGAATTAAAGGAAGTAAGAGTAGAAGTCCAAGGAGTTCAAGAAGAGATAAAGGAAGTAAGAGCAGAAGTTCAAGAGGAGTTAAATGCTGTGCACAAAAAGTTTCAAAAGGAATTAGACGAAATGAAGGCCAATTTGAACGTTCAAGAGTACCCAAAACTAAACAAAAACGAAGGAGGAAGTGTCAGAATGTCGAAAATAAAACCACCAACATTTGATGGGAAGATCTCTTGGTCAGTCTATCTCAAACAATTCGACGCTGCTGCCAAAGCAAATGAATGGAATGAAATGGAAAAAGCCACTGCCCTGATCATAGCGCTACGTGGGGAAGCTCTCGACGTTCTACAAGGTATACCAGAAATGCAGCAAAACGATTTTAAAATTCTGGTGGACCGATTGGAGATGCGCTACGGTGATAAACATCTACAACAAATGTATCAGGCTCAATTAAAAAGTCGATATCAACGTATCAGTGAAAGCCTTCAACAATTCGAAGCGGACGTCGAAAGGCTTGTGCGGTTGGCTTATCCTAGTGCCCCTCAAGACTTTACAGACCAGCTGTCCACCCAAATGTTTGTCGATGGAGTGTGAGATGTCGAAATACAACAAGCTCTGCGCATGTCTCGACATAAAACTGCAGGCGAAGCATTGTCGCATGCGCTGGAATATGAAGCAGCCAAACAAGCATCCAAAGGACATGTTAGAATCCGGCAGGCTGGGTTGAATTTTGAAGAAGATGGCGAGATTTTTCGGCAAGAAATGGTAAAAATAGCTAAAGAAGTCATGTCTTCAAAACCGAAAGAAGAGATGAGTGAGCGCCCACGCTGTTGGACTTGCGACAAACAGGGGCATCTTTCACGCGATTGTGTCAAGAGAAAGCGAGAAATTACATGTTGGAATTGTGGACATAGGGGGCACTTGAGCAGCGGATGTCCATCAGGAAGAAGACATACGTCAGCTGCCGAGGGAAGTAAACAAGAATACAATTTCAAATGTTGGACTTGCGACAAATATGAGCATATTTCACGCGATTGTAACTAAAGGAAACGAGCAATTACATGATGGAAGTGCAGACGTACGGGGCACCTGAGCTGCGGATGTCCATCTGGAAGAATACAGACGCCAACCGTCGAAAGAAGCAAACCGGAATATAATGTCAAAATTGAACATCGGCCAGGAAAACACCATGGTAATGCCGACGCCTTATCAAGACGACCATGCCCGCGGAATTGCAAACACTGTTCTTCGGTGGAACGAAAAGAAGAGGTAGAACAAGTTCTATGCCTACATACCACCGTAGACAGACAAGAGAATTGGGAAGACGCAGTGCTGATTCAGGAACAGCGAACCGATGATGACCTAGGACCCATTATGAAATGGAAGGAGACGGGAGAATCTCGACCAACATGGGCGGACGTTAGCCCACTGAGTACTACGGCGAAATGTTATTGGGCCCAATGGGATTCCTTAAAGCTCGAGAATGGAGTCCTTAAAAGAATCTGGGAAAGTGCGGACGGGACCAAGAAGCGATTACAAGTTGTATTGCCCAAGAAAAAGACGAAAGAAGTAATAAAAGAGCTGCATGCTGGGACTGGAGGTGGACATTTTGGTGTGAAGAAGACCTTAGAGAAACTACGTAAACGGTATTACTGGGTGAATGCTAGATTGGATGTGGAAGACTGGTGTAGAAGATGCGAAGTATGTGCTTCCAACAAAGGTCCGAGAACCAGAACACGAGGAAAAATGCACCAGTATAACGTCGGAGCACCATTCGAAAGAATAGCCATGGATATCGCTGGTCCCTTTCCCCGAACTGAAGATGGCAACCGCTACATCCTCGTTGTGATGGATTACTTCAGCAAGTGGCCGGAAGCCTATGCAATCTCCAACCAGGATGCAACCACCGTGGCGGAGGCAATAATAAACAACTGGATCAGCCGATATGGAGTTCCTATGGAAATTCATACTGACCAGGGCCGAAATTTTGAATCAGAAATATTCCAACGAGTGTGTGAATTGATGGGAATAAGGAAAACTAGAACGACTCCGTTGCATCCTCGGTCTGATGGCATGGTAGAGCGATTTAATGCGACTATGGAAAACAACCTGAGGATGTTCGTGAACGATCATCAGACCGACTGGGATCGCCACATTCCCTTATTCCTTCTGGCCTATAGGACATCCATACACGAGACCACCGGACAGACACCCTCCTGTGTGCTATTCGGGAAAGAACTGAGACTACCTGCTGATCTAATGTTTGGTCGACCTGAAGATTCTTCGATGTCCACGGACGATTATGTGTCTAAACTACGCGAGCGGCTTAACACCATCCATAAAGCCGTCAGAACAAGAATTAAATTCGAAAGTGACCGGATGAAGACCCGCTACGATCAGCGAGCGAATTCCACTGGATTCAGGGAGGGCGATCGTGTATGGCTCTATAACCCAGTTCGCAAGAAAGGAAGGTGCCCTAAATTACAACGGAATTGGGAGGGCCCGTACAAAGTGGTTACCCGGATAAACGATGTCGTCTACAATATACAACGAAGCCCCAAATCGAAGATGAAAGTTGTACACCTCGACCGGTTGGCTCCATACACAGTGGAAGAAACTGATCGGGACGATCAGCGCTAGAGGGGGGGCAGTGTGACAGATGTGTCAATCTGACGTTGACAAGCGCCGACTGCGAAAATTGTGTGGAAGTAACCTATGACGCGTTCCAGAAAGTCCGAGAGTTGCCGGACGTTTCGAGAGTTGCCTAGAAACGTCCATAATATTATATAAGGAACAGCGTTGGGCAGTTTGACAGTATTTGATAGAAGAGAGCGACAGAGATAAGCGAGAAGAGAAGATAAAGCGATTGACGAGCGAAATAGTTATAGAGTTATTGTTGTTATCGAAATAGATATTGAATCGTTGTTGTTATAAAGTTAATTTAATAAAAAGTGTTGAGAGAAAAATACGTGATTTTGTAAATTACGTAACAATATATTGTAAAAACACTACAATATTGTTTCACTATAACTATAGCTTCTTCAGGTGCATGAAGATATTACAAACTAACAAAATCTTAACTACGTATTTATACCTAATGGTCGTTTAAAATAACATTTTGTTTATTATATCTATTTATTTCTAATTTTTCGTATAAATTAAGTTTAATGCCTTTATTAAGTTTATGTAAAATTTTGAATTCTTTATTAAAATTATGATTAAGATTTAGTAAGTGTTCTGCGTATGTAGAATCAGTTTTTTTGTTGACAAAACTTTTATAGTGTTCTTGAATTCTAGTGTCGAATGCACTACCTGTCTGTCCTACATACACCTTTTCACAGTCTTTACAGTTCAATAAGTAAACACCAGAGTTTGAACCCTTCGGTGTTTTACATTTGTTGTTGATAATAAATTTACCTAAGCAATTATCAGTTCTAAATGAGATGAAGCTGTCATTTACATTTTTTATGTTTTTGCCGATTCTATTAGAATCTATTAGAAAATAGAAATTAGATTTAGAATTACACAGACTCTGAAGAAGGTAACTTAGTTATCGAAAAGTACTTGGCCTATAGTTACCAAAAAAAATTTAGAAAAGTAAGCATCTCTGGAAGACATTCAAAAACGATGAAGTATTGGAAAATAAGAATGTTATGGAAGACAATACAAAAAAGAAAATATATATTTGATAGGGCACTTTTTGGGACGTGAAAGTCTGGTTAAATGCATATTACAAGCATGCAGGGAAATAAAAAGGGTACAGGAAGACTTACACTAGATTACGGTTTGTAAATAGATAGTTGGAGTTGTAAACTGACTGTGTTGTTTTCAGAATTGACTTAGATAATTAAATAACCATAAGTGCAGGTATATAGAACAAGAAGGATATATAGTGTCGTGTTTTGGCGTTGGGATGTGAGATATTTAACGTAAATCAAGCTAGCACGACAAAGATATACTATAATTTATCGCTAATTTGTTACCAAATCCAAAAATTTATCGCTCGTGCCGTTTAGCCATAATCAGCTGGTATTCTAGCCTGATATCAAGCTAGTACTACGCATAGCGTATCTCGAAAAGGAAATGTCGTTGGATATATACTGTAAAGACCATGATTTGTCGCTAATTTGTCGCTGAAAGATGACACATTCAACGAATTTGTCGCTAGTTTTATCTTCAGCTGATAAGCGACAAAATTGCTGGAAAACATCAAACAATTAATCAAGGAGTTCATTGTTACATTTGTTTTAAGAGATCAGACTTATTTACCAAATTTTTTTAAACTAGGTTTTTCCTGATTCCCCTAAGTTGGGTAACATGTTACCTTTTGAGAGTTTGATGGCTTTCCAGCAGTTTTTTGCTTATCAGTTGGAGATAAGACTAGCGACAAATTATTTGAATGTGCCATCTTTCAGCGACAAAATAGCGACAAATTATGGCCTTTACAGTAATATCCTAAGATATTTCCTTTTCGACATACGCTATGTGTAGTGCTAGCTTCATATCAAGTTAGCATACCAGCTGATTATGGCTAAACGGCACGAGCGACAAATTTTTGGATTTGGTAACAAATTAGCGACAAATCATAGTGCAAGTCAGAAATCGGAAAAATAACTTTGTCGTGCTAACTTGATATACGTAGATATTTAGGTTGTCCTATAACACCTGTCTCCTAGACAAGTGGAGGTTTCTAACCAATCTTCAGATTGAAGACCTTATTATAATGAAACCCTTAGCCATTTCAATAGTAACTGATAATTGTAGAAGTGAGTTGGACTAAAATTGTTCAAAATAATTTTCTTAAAAAGTTCGTGTTTTACTTGATAAGCAAATATTTTTCGAGCGGCTCCGGTAATCAGACACCAACCACGTTATTCCTTTAAAAATTCATTCGTCGTTACTTCGTGCGAACGTGTAGTTTTTTAAGGAAATATTTGCACGAAGACATGTGTACTAAAACGAAACAACCCACTCACGCCCGAACATAACAATACGAATACGTAAATATATCCGGGTTACACCGGTTTCGTATCTTGCGACGTTTATTTGGATTTCAATTAAGTGAACGCTGCGCGAAGTTTACACAAAACGTGTATTCACAGTTCCACGAAACGCATCTTCTTTAGTCGAAAACGTTCGGAAATTTATAAGGTGACGTCATTGACGATCAGTTTTTCAGTGTAAATGGAAACGTCAGATGCTACTAAAAATATGTAACATTATGTACATTATATAACTCAAAGCTTTTAGGCTTCAAATTTTGATACTTTTTATTATCCGTTTTCCGTTATGGTCATTTGGTCAATGACTTAGCTCATCCGAAAATGTATCATTTATAAGTTATTTAGCAAAACAAATTCAACAAATAATAATAAAAATACCTATAGCAAATTTATTACATACAGGAATAAAAAATATCAGTAAGTTATCAATCATGCTGAGATTTCGAGTAGGAAACCTACTTATCCTTCAAACCAACATGGAAAAATGTAACAATATACCTTTTGTTTTGAGGGGGTTGTAGCACCGTATTCCGAACTTTCGCAAGAAACCATGAAAAATCTCTATAAATACGACGGCTACAGCCATGCCCCAAATTAATTTGACATAGCAATTTCTGTTTAATAAGAATAAACGGATCACTTGGTTAATCCTTTAATAGATATTCGAACAGCGTACAAACTTTACAAAAAAATCGGTATACGGGAAGTTAATTTAAGGTTCGTTAAATCAGTCTAGTTCTCGTTATGACTGTAGGAATCGAAGTCTTGTTACAAACTACAAATATTTTTACCTACTTGAGTACAAAGAGCATTTGCCGATCCCGGCTACAAAACTACCTGATTTGGGAAAACCAAATGATGGTGTAATTGCCAGGCTACTACTTAAAATTGTTTGAAATAAATTTACTTGTTCAACGTAAAATAAATCTAATGATATTAAAAGTATTGAAATTAAACTAACTAATATGAACTAAGTTTGTTAACACAAACCACCTTTAAAAATTAATTAACATTTCACCCGATGCAAATTTATAAGAGACATGTCATCAACTGCTAAAAATAATGTGACGTGTTCGGTCACAGAAAACACAATTAACAAAACAAAACAACGAGTTTATTTAATTACTAAAATTAATTTGACTACACTACAGTTATGAACAAGTCCGCACAATTTATTTCACTAAAAGTTTCTTTTTAATCGCCGTTCCGGTAGACACTATTTATCGCTCTCTATGAACACTATCGCCTCTATGGTTCGCCTGTATCGCCTATCGATCGCTTTGCATCAGCTGTTACTGTAAACTGTCAACTCACTCGGTGTGAGTGTCTCGTCCGCTTTTATAGTCTTCTCAGCCTTTTTCTAGGGTATTCTACAGCCGTCTAGTAATTCAATTGTTTTCCCATTGATCTTTGCTGGTGTTTTCTAGATGTATCAGGAAAGCCGAGAATATTCCTTATGTAATCAGGGAAGATGTTCATTAATTATGTTCACACCAACTTAATTGGCAAGTACTCGTAACAATAATTTATATATAATATTCAAAGAACTTTGTGACCAGCATCAACAGTCAAATAGAATTTTCACTGATTGTTCTAAAACTCAGAAAGAACAGTAAAAGAAAAAAAATATGATGTAATTAATACATAGATAAAATCTTAATTAAGGTAAGTGATACAAATAAGGCCTACCTAATTTCAAACACTCAAATCTTGATAAATTATTGGAGAAGGTGATAAATAAAAGCGAGGCATTATTCTTTGGTTCATATATTTTAAGTAATTAACAAAACATATTGTAATCTTTTATTAAAAATTACTCAAAAAGAGGTAATTCTGGAACCTTAGCCTTGGGCCTTTTTAAAACATAGTGATTGAACAAAGCCTATATCCTTAAATAATAGGAATATTGTTATTAGAGTATTAATCTATAAAAATATATATTTCTGAGCCTTTTATCAAGTGTTTCCATGAGATCCTTGAACAACTTTGTAAGTTATTTTACTAAATATTATGCTTAAATTGTTAGTCAGACTTGAAGTCGCATATTAACAAGAAATAGAGAATAATATATAAAAAAAGGTATCTAAACAAACAAAAATTAGAAAATTAACACATCTTCTCAAAAATATTATTAGATATTGAAGAATATATGTTTTTCACAGGCCTTAATTAAACAAGGTAACTAAATAAGGCCTTGGAACTTAATAAGTACCATAATTTTCGAGACAATATTGGTTATTAATATTTATTCGAGGTGGTGTACGTGTTATATGGGGGAGGCAGATGAAAATACTCGATGGTCAGGTGTGGCGGGAGAAAGGAATGACGTGAGTCAGTATCTGTTTCAATATTTCAGAATTCCTATTAAGGCCTAGGGTCA
Organism: Agrilus mali; assembly: GCA_029378335.1. Lineage (NCBI taxonomy): Eukaryota > Metazoa > Arthropoda > Insecta > Coleoptera > Buprestidae > Agrilus > Agrilus mali. The sequence continues at coordinate 8,398,992 of CM055657.1, read as the reverse complement.
GCAAATAAAGCCTATTTTAAAAGTAGGCTTTATTTAGTACATTGTATTTCATAAATGTTATAAGCAGTATTTAATTCGCATATTTTAAAAATTACAATTTAAAGTTTTAGTTATCTTTTTGATGAGTTATATTGTGATCCGTATACATTACTTGAAGCAAAACTTCAAAGAATAACGTATTAAAATTCGATAGAAATTACGACAAATTAATAACGTGCAATGAAAACGCTGGTCCGCCACAAACGACCGGCCACGAGTGTCGCTGGGAGCGCGAGCGGGCCTCTCGCGCACTGTTTCCTGAGTCGTGGGACTGTCGTCTATTCGTGTGTGAAGTATTTTTGATGTAAATATATTTTAAATGACTTTTCCGCACTACAGGCCTTATTTGAGCATAGGCCTTATTTGTATCAGGTACAATATTTCAGTAAAAATGAAAAAGCAAGAATATTTTCCTACTAAAAAACGTTCAAGAGTACATTTATATTTTTGTTATTCAAAGTAAAAGTCCCTTCTAACTTCATTTTGTTTTCAGACTCAGGATTTGTGAGGTTTAATTTAATTATTGTTACAAGAATAAATATTTATCCATATTGGTATTGGTATTGGCATTGTAATTTTCAATTAAAATTTTATCTACTATTAATTTATTGGTGTAGGTAATGGTGAAGGTATATGTAGATAATGATGATAGTGTAGGTATGTCTTTAAAATGTATATAATTTTAATAAAAAAAAATAAAAAATCCGTCTAAATAGAAGCTAAAGTAATTATTTTTTATTGAAAACATAATTTCTAACAAAAACGTTTGTTTTTTTTCTTCAGTTTTTATAGTTTTATTGTAATACATAACATTAACGCAAAACAAGTAATTAAAGACAAAGTGTAGGCTATACAAATAATTAGTATAAAACTAGGTATAACTTTTTTACAGAGGCTTCCGATGACGAGACCTGATGTTTTTTTTTCTACAAATAAAAAAAAACAAACGTTTTTGTTAGAAATTATGTTTTCAATAAAAAATAAATACTTTAGCTTCTATATATTGTATATTCTATTAATAGTAGATAAAATTTTAATTGAAAATTACAATGCCAACACCAATACCAATATGGATAAATTTTTATTCTTGTAACAATAATTAAATTAAACCTCACAAATCCTGAGTCTGAAAACAAAATGAAGTTAGAAGGGACTTTTACTTTGAATAACAAAAAATTAAATGTACCTACTCTTGAACGTTTTTTAGTAGGAAAGTATTCTTGCTTTTCCATTTTTCCTGGAATATTGCATAAATGCACATACATTTCACCAAACAAATCTCATAAATCGCTCGCTGAGAATCCCATATAATTCGAGTCTAGAAGCAGTTAGAAGCATAGGTAGAAGTTTTGAAAGCGCGCGCGGGCTGTCAGTTTGCGCGCTATTCGTCTATCAAGAGCGCATGTGCGTCAGCACCAATGTAACTGCTTTTTCCTGTGTACCACTAATTCCATTCCATGAATATTACGAATATTAAAATAAGACTCAGTGGAAACCTAAAATATTGAGCGTTACCTTTGTGGATGAAGTTTGTATATTGTTATTGATGTTGAGGTAAGCCAAAGAAGTAATGGGTTTTAATGAATTTTTATTTATATTTCTAAAGTTATGAAACTCCTGTAGTCATATCAAAAACAGATTTGTCATCGAGCAGTAACAGAAAATGTCTTTGAAGTGTAAAATATGCACTAATGCTTCTACCAAAATAAAACTCTACATAGCGGTTTAAAATGAAAATTGGAAAACTTGGACACACGTTCTATAAGTAACGTAAGATCAAAGATACCATTTTCAACATTTTAACACAATAATTTCCAAATCTAATGCAGACAGGCAAATGGAGCGAAATGAAGTTACGGCTTTCACTGAATTATATTTGTTTCGGTTGCGTCAGACAGTTCTTTTTTTGAAGATAAAAAAACGTGATCCGGATTCTTGAACCTTTGCAAGCCTAAAAGCTAAAATCAACATTGGCGTCCAAAATAAACATGCTGGTCGTATATACGTGTGTAATGATACATACATACGTACATATAAACAGAGACGTGCAAGTGTAGTTAGTAATAAGACACTTCCTGACACCAGCTGCGCCAAAGTTGTTTTTGTTCTTCGAAGGTTTCTTACCACACACGTGTGTCTTTCGGTTTTTTCATATAATTTCATAATTAACGCTCAAAACTATACAGAACAGCACTGTATAAACGGAAACGACATCTTTGAAACAGATTACCTACATACGTAGTGACTGACGGAAAACAGTTCCTAGGTAACTTACTAACTGTTCCCGAGTATAATAAGAATATATATATGAGACGTAACAGACAACGTCTTTAACTTCTAAGATTGTGAAACCAACAACCACAAGACCAATTACAGAAATAATTTGTTCTTCGTTTCATTTAGCAATTTTTTGTGGACATCAATGACTCACTGACCTATATCATCCACCATATGCAATATGCAGCTAAAAATTACAGTACTTTAAGGAAGTCTAAGTCTGTGTGATTTATTTAAAAATTTGTGTTTGAAATATATTGATAATAATAACTAATTTGTAACGTCATATAGCATCTATATATAGCGTTTTATTTCTTTAATGTTTTTTAATCGGGTACCTTGACGTTTCTGTTGCCCTTTCATCTGGATAACAGGTGCTGACATTATCTGCGCTTTGAAATTTTAATCCCCCTGTCAGATTAACTGTACGTGTGTATATATTTGAAAGTTTTTGTCAAGACAACGCATGTGTGTTAAAGTAACAACCATATATCATCCCACGACTGCGACACTACCCTAATCCGTGACAAACTTTTAGGGGTCCGCCTTTTTAACGAGTGTTGGTAATATCGAACATTTTTGTTCCATTTTTTTTTTATTAAGAAAGTACCTAGCAGTTCTAAATGAAAAGTCACGTTATAACCATAATTTACGGGATAGTAATGGAGAAAGAATGTCTTGGAATTAAATATTAGGCAACAGGTTTCTTTGCTTTTTTGTATGAATCTAAAAGTAGGGGTGGATTGGCTACTAACCTTTTAAAGAACCCTGAGAAAGAGGGTAAAACGTACGAATGGGTTTCAGCTACAAAATAGGCAGTGATGTGTTATAAAAAAAATTATAACAATTTTCTTCGTAACCTTATTGAAATATGTAATAGATGTTTTTTTAGTTCGAGTCATTAAACGAATTCGTCTATGGAAAGTTTTACAAATTCTTTTTGCTGTTATTTAAGTTGTTGAATCATGTATTATCGTGGAATAAAAGAGGAACAAATTCGATTAAATCCTGAAATCGAATAACTCCGATTCGAGTTAAAATACCATTCAATCATGACCATGATGAAGAAAGAAGCCAACCAAAAGCTTTTTTAAAAATAGCTGAAGCATGAGCAACGTAAAGCAGCTGCTGACCAGTCTGCTAGCCGTCTAATACCCACACACATTCCTACACACATTACAGTATACACGTACTTACTTATTACACATAGTGTATGTGTATGTGCTTTGTTAAATATACGCATGTCTACCTACGAATGTACATGCCGGAAGTGCATCACATACCGATGATATTCAATTTCCGACCAGTTTCATTGCACACAATCACTGTCATTGGTTGTTTCATTGCTCGTTGCCCTTTGACAGGTTTCTTCTTTTTTGGGTAGACTAAACATGATGAGCGGATAACCGTTTAAAAACTAATGAGCCGTGTTTGTTTGCATTATGGAAAGAATGTAATATGTAATATGCTTCGTTCACCTTCACCTTTCGAGGGTAAGGTTACTTACCTGATTTCTTGATTATAAAGAGAAAGGAATGCGAAACTCCAGGAATATGAGAATTCTATGAATCACTAAGAAACAGTTACGGAAAAATATGTATTGACTTGCAGGGGTAAAAGTTCTTGAAAATTCATACTAATTAAATGTAACATTTGTAATTATTTAAGTAGAGGGTGGAGTTCTGAAAAAAAAGCCTTTGCATTAGCTTCAAGCTTTTACACACACTCTGTTATGTAGTATATTATGTTACCCAGAAGGATTTGGAGTAATTCGGATCGGAAGGAATAATTTTTCATTTTGAATTTTTATTTTTTTTGGGTAAATTTCTACAATAGACGATTGAAAGCTAGAGTCGTGACAATGAGCTTGCATACCACAAAAACATATTGGAAGATGGAGGCGTAAAGGATTGGAAATAGAAAAATAGTAATGTAATGTACCGTCACTTAACCAAATTTAATTTCCATTTTGGACGACATTTAAAATCAAAATTAAAGTAAAAAAACAACGCCAAGTTTCGTCCCTTGTGTGGGGCTTCAGAATCTGTTTTTTCTTTTCATCCTTAAAAAACTTGCTACCTATATAAAAGTTCTACACAAGGGATGAAACATTGATGTTGTTTTTTTTACATATTACATGGCTTTTCTGTAATTTTGTGTTATTAATAGAACAAGAAGAAAAATGGGAACTATTTTTCTTGCTTCCTTATTAATATTTTTATTATTAACTAGTTCATGGTAGAGCATGTCGTTAAAATTTAGAAAGTAAAAATTGAGAGTTTGTTTCTAGAAACTGGAACCTATGCCAAGAAAACTCATTTCCCTTATTGATATTTGTCTCATTATTTAGTTCATGATAGGGTATGTGGATAAAATTCAGAAAACAAAAATTGAGAGTTTGTTTCTTAGAACTCCAGCCCATGTTAAGAAAGCTATTATTTTAGTCTTCGGTTTAGAAAAAAATTTCTTACTAGAACAATGTATTGAAAATGTTTGAGATACACATCAACGTTTGGGAAAAAAATTACAAAATAAAAAATTGGTACCAAAAATATGGTAAAATGTCGTTTTAATGATAAATAATTAAATATCAAATCTAGATCCTTTTCATACAACTGATATCAATTATGGAAATGTTGAGATGTTTTAGTCATTGAGATTACCTACAAAGGCATTTGAAGGTGAATTCGGTTTTTAAAAATAAAAACCCCCATTTTTTGACCTCATGCTGGAAAGATCGAAACATTTTACGTGCAAGTGTACTACAGACTCTTTTATTGAACTAGGTGGTAATTTTGAAGACAAAATAGGTATTTGAAAGATTTTTTTTCGTTTTCAGCCCATGCTACCAAAACTGTTATTTTGACTTTCATTTTAGAAATCAAATTTCTGTAAAAAACTAATAATTAAATAATAAAAAGTTTAATTAGTTTCTAAAACTATTCTGGTTTTGTTTCGAACTAGACAATTTAAATCGTTCGACTTGTGATGCGTTTTATAAAGGGTCCTGTTTTTTTTCCTACGAAAATAATAACAAGTGTGAGCTGCTTTTAAATCGGTCTATTTTCCGTGTCTCCCCAGTTAGTCGCAAGATATCCCCCGGAGAGAGATCGAGTTCACAGATGTGCAACCTGTTATAGGTAACGCTTGGCTGCCACCCCACAGAGTCATATCGTATCGCCTCAATAGTTGTCGCAGTCGTATGTGCTCGCCCTCCGTAACCCCGTAATGTGTCGCACCATTGCGCCTCGGTTGTGTCTATTATGCAACGTAACGAGCTGTTTATTCTAAATCTGGGATTTAACGTGGGGTCCACGTATTCCTCGTGCGTGTGCCCCTTATGTGTATACATAATGCCTCTTGCGCCCTCCACTTGTTGATGAGGGAGAGGAAATGTAGTTTTGTTTTTGTGTTTTTTTATGAATCCCAAAGAGATTTAGTAGTCGATATTCACCGAGACGTTTTCTACTACAATAAATAATATACAGTAGATATAGATATTGATAAAATTTTATTTGTTTAGCAGCAAATGTCAAATAATAGTTGCCAATTCGGAAATAAGTGTATATTAAAAAATAGGATTTTTTATAAAAATCGGTTTTACTCAGATTACCTCTTGTATCTTTATTTCGTTTAATATTTTGATATGGAATTGTCAAATTCACCCCCACAGTAAACAGATTAATTTTGATAGTAGGTTCACTCCGACTGTTTAATATTAGGTCGGTTTTGTTGCTTTATTATTGTCTTTTACTTCTGATTATGCGATGAGGACATAAATAAATATATAAGTAGCAAGAAATACATATTGGTGGTAGTAGTATCTACGTGTCGGAAATTTATGAAACATTGTTAAATATTTAAAAAAGTAAATAAAACACACTTTTAAATGTTTCAAGATAGAATATATTGACTCTACAATTGTTTCGGTTTTATTAAACCTTTATCAAGAGTAACAGGATATTAGTAATATCTTGTGTCTTCTCTTATTTTTTAAATAAAAGATATATGCTTGATAAAAATTTAATGTAGTTAAATTTTAACTTTGATCGTTGAATAAGTAAGAATGGCGTGTGATAGGCTTGCAAAAAGTCAGAAAGGGAACAATATCTTAATGACATATAAACTTACTTTTCAAATATATTATAATATATTAAAGAAAAGTAGCAATATTATTATTGTAAAATGTATGTTTAAAAAAAAACTATTAAAACATCTGATTTTTAAAATAATAAAATTAACAAGTCAAAATTTAATATAATAACAAATTATGAATTTGTAAAATCTGTATCGTATGACTATAAATATAAATAAAAGTCGTTTATTGTACCTTTTCTGTTATAAGAAACTAATAGAATATAAAACCTATCCCTTTACACTTTCAGTGCCAGAACCTTTAGTTAAGTATCTACAAATTAAAAAATATAAGGGGCACTCCAGGAATGCCGACAGAAGTGATAACTTAAATAATTACGTTTGTATTTTTTGAATTGCAGGAAATATTTTTTTGTGCAGGAAATACTTTTAAATAAAGTGTTTTTTTATTCATTATTTTATTATAAATTTCTACTACAAAAATTGTATTACAATTTTCATTTAATACTATATATATACCAGTGATACAAATTTTTATCTACGTGTTTATATATAATTACAGTATATAATTATTAACACTTCATATTAGTAAGTTAATTGTATGATACATTATTTCTAGCTAGTTAAATCAAAGAAGAAAAAAAGTGTTTTAATGAATTTCAAGCATTGTCACAATTACAATATCTATGTTGAATTAACAGAAACGTGCGTTGAATTGTATAGCAGCACTACTGAAAGCATTTCCTTTTTCTAACTTTCGTTAACCCACGATTCCCTTATCCCCACTACTAGTAGAATACATAGAGGTTTTGGTTACGGTAACAGTGTCGCGAGTTAGATCGTTTTTTTCCATCTCAAAAATGCCCAATGCGCCTAAAGAAGTTTTTACTTCAAAAAACTATTAACAAAAAAGGTTTAATTCACTCGTAAGATAAACACTGGATTTAGTTTATTTCTTAACTATTGTAATAGAACCAGCAGGAACGAAAACATCGGTGGTGGTGTTTTAATTATTTATTTAACTTAATTTTACAACTTATAACTAGACGTGGATAATTGAATTGTTGCAATAAAAAGACAGCGAAAAAGACGAAAGTTGACAAGAACTTAATGATAAAAATAATTGAAGGGAACTTGACGAAAATTGATTAGAACTGACTTAAATTATGCAAGATTTTACCTTAAATAGAATTACATATACGTATACATACAAGTGAAATGATAATGATTGACGAGCTAAAATTAAAGGGAAAATTAAAAACATGGTCCATATTGGTTTATTATAATTAAGAAATTATTGTTTGTAGCGGATGTTACAGTTTGGTTGCAGTATTGAACAATTATGGGAAGAATAAATACAAAAAACGTACACTAGAAATATTAGTATCTACGTACAATCAGACCACGAGCGTTTCATCATTACTTATTAGCGATCGCTAAATACACGAGGTAAAAGTAAGTACACATATACACACTTTGTGACCAGTGACACATATTGATATTCTTGGGACATGTTACAGTTATAGTTTATTTAAGTAAATACTTCGCAAGTTATTCTATATTAGAAAAGATAAGTAAGGGAACATCAGTTAATTGTTTCATTTAGCCTCCTCCTTCCCACTCACGTAAGATTTACCACTATAGTGAGTTTCCAATTAAAGTATAAGAGGAAAATTAATCAATTATCAACGCGAGATAATGCCCAGTGCCCACATTTAGAGTGGGCGAAACAAGTGTTCACTTATGTAATTTATTTGTGGTAAAGGGGTGAGTCTCTGTTATTTATTATTATTTGTAATTGCCACAGTCTCCGTTAAATATTCTTACTTTAAACTACGTGAAATTACAAAATACATTTTAAAATAATTTTATATGTTATAGATAAAATCTTGCATCAGAAATCAGAGGATAAAGCATGTTAAATATATAGGTTCTGATCCCTGTAAGCAAAAATGGACCTAAACAATAAAAGACCGCGAAATCTAAAATATAATATAGGCAACATCACAACATTTGCTGCCCATTTCAGTTATGGTGTTACTTTTAAAAAAAGAAAACATTGACTTTTAAAATTTATTTAAAGCAACAATAAAGTTAATTTCTATAGTAATATGCTATGCCCGTTAACTACCATAACAAATTAATTCATTATTTCCCACAAAAGCTTATACCATAGGTATACTAAGTAATATGATGATACACTTAAACAGAAGATTCGTTATTAATGTGTAAAACGCACGTTATGCGTTTTATTACTTTATTCAAGCATTTTCATATAGATAACTTTTCTTCTAAATTACTAGATAATCTATTTCTTGAAAGTATAAATATCGAAAATAAATTATAAAGCCGGGTCGGGTCGGTGAAATTTATAAGAATAGTCCTACCTACGTGCTGAAAGCGATACTAAATGAAATCTGGTTAGAAGGATCGAAATAATAATTTTTTTTTGGGAAATTTTAATGTTTTGACTATGCATATGGTATACTTAAATAAATTAATAATGTATTAGAAACAAACCATATATATATATTTAATTTAGAGTACAAAAAAAATTTATTGTGTTAATTTTCGGATATTACTGCTTTCCATTGTTAGTAGCACATATTATCTAAACCATCAGATTGCTTTCTATTATCAGATCTTCCTGATCTTTTCTAAATGAATTAATGGGATGCAAATAAATTTAGATAACGGTGTGACGATATAAAAAGTCACGTTCGTTCACATTGAGGTATCGAGAAAAAATATTTTTATGTAACCACGTAATCACTATTCTGTTTAAAATACAAACTGTTATCCGTGTTAGACATTCGTTGACGTATGGATTTAAAGGAAAAATGTTTTTAAATTACCGAATTTACATGTACTTTTGATTAATAAATTTTTTGTACGACTTATTAATTGAAAGCAATGTCCACAATTCAAGTTGTGCGAGTAGTTGTTCACGTATTCGGAATGCTTAAAGAATACAAAATTCTTTTATTTTTATTATCTCGAAGTAGCATTGTAAGTAAACATTTCCGAAATATATTGGAATTTATTATTTCTTTTTATTTGAATTTTTGGAGTTCGGAAAAAGAAAAGTGAAAAAACTTTGCATAGTTATGTAAGTATCAGGTTATACGTACGTATGTCATTATAGCAATTTTTACCTGCAAATTCCAGGTGCAGTGGATTTCATTTATAACGACTTCGGTTGTAACGACCCTTTGGCTATAACGACATAACACATAAGTCCCTTGAATTTAAGGAGTAATTTAAGAAAAAAATTTGGCTATAACGACTTCGGATGCAACGTCGATTTCGGTTTTAGCGACTAATTTTAAATAACTATTAATTACAAGATGATAGAAATCTCATACTGATATTGCGACCGAGTCTTAACACAAAACTTTTTTATCTTCTGTTTACATTCACTTATAGTCAGCAGTTGTAGTAATTTAATATAATAATTTGTGAATCTTATCCAAAAGTGTTTTTGTATTAATTTCTTATTATATTAAATTAATTATGTTTCACAACGAATGCACCACCAATTCTCTTAGTTGTAGTAATTGTTTATAAATGTTAAGGTTGATAAAGTTAAATCTAAGAATCAGTTACTGGGTACTTTTCTTGTCGAATTTCCTTGTTTCATTCTTCCTGTCTTTCTTTTTATATAGTGACTTCCGGATATAGCGACGGAATTTAATGGTCCTTTCATCGTCGTTATAAACGAAATACACTGTACTATGCATTTAGCAAACAGACGAGTCATCGTTATGGTAAAAACTGCTAAACTGCATAATACAATTTGCTATATTTTATATTATATTTTGTTTCAATTTTTGTAATAATTGCTATAAATACCATTAGTTTCTTCTATATTCTGAGGTTGTCACTCGATTACCTACCATTTATAGGTAATTTTTAATATGCAATTATTTCCGTGTACCTTGTCTGTTTTGTTTGTTACATAAAATTGTTTTATTTTTTGAAACTTCAATAAATTTTGCATATTTTTTCTTAATATTCTTAAATCATTCAGCTATGTTTTAATTTTTTATTTCAGATTCTGCACAACAATCTGGACAGCATATATCGGTAAGCGAAACGTTAAAAATTGTTCATTAAGTAATACTTTTCAAACATGCACCTTATAAAATCTAATCAATAATCAATCAACAATTTTGGGGTCAAATTAAGTTTCATTTCAATTTCTACCAAATTCAAATTCCATTGATAAATAATAATAGAACAAAGCCATAAATGCAACACAATAATGAAAAGAAGTATTTTATTTTGGTATTAAAACTGTAATGGTAAGTAAATATGCACAGTATCTGAAAAGAACAGTTTTTTTTTTTGTTAAGAACAGTGGATATTAGCGATAGAAAAGGTAACAAAATTTCAAACAGCATTCGAAACGTTAAAACAAGTGGCATAAGTTAGATTGTTAGAAGGAATTGAATCAAATTATATCCATGTTAATTTTAAACAAAGGTAAAGACTCTCTTTTTAGTGTGTTGTTTATCGTCAATTATTACTCTTACTTGTTAATTGTTATTTGTTCATTGTTAACTTGCTACTTTCTTGTTAAAAAATCGGTGGTGTTGAAAAAGAAAAGACAAAAACATTATGCCCAGTCAAAGGGTATTGTTTTTAATATTTTAAGTTTTTCCAAGTGATAATTAAACAGATATAAGAAAGAGTATTGTAGTCGCTACAGGTGTATCTTTAGCTATTATTATTACCATGTAATAAGAACCTAAAGAGTTTATGACACTCCTTAATTAATACAAACCGAAATGTAATTATTGTAAACGGTATGTAATAGGCCAATAATAAATAACAAAAATAAGAACAGTCTTATTCCTAATAAATATTAAAAAACACGACAGGGTGTCTGGATATAAGATGCCTCCCGCCGCATCGAGAAAAATTATTATTTACCTATATTTGAATGTTTAAATGTTTCTTTAAATACCCAACGAACTTTCAATTACTACGAAGATTTAAATGTACGCCACTGTATGTATACGAAAGCCCGTACAAACCCTTGTGTTACGAGAATTAACCTGCCTCGTTTCTAGAAAATCATTGTTTTATTTTAGGGGCTGTTCATAAAATACGTCACGCTAAAATTAGCTTTTTTGACCCCTCCCCCCCCCCCCGGTTCTCACGCTGTGTCACACTTTCTGTGACCCCTGTGTAAATATTTCGTCACAAAAACTAAAACCCCTCCCCCTGAACATAATAAATTTTGATTGATAATACACAAATTTTGAAAGTCATAAATATAATTTATTTTATTTTCATAATAAAATTTAAATAAATTAATAAATAACTTTTGTAACGAACAAATAAATAATATTTCTATTTATCAGAAGTCCAAGGATTCTGTAAAAATTTAGTAAATTTTTTTTATGAACGGCGAACGTCACGTTGCCGTAGACCTCCCTTCCCTCCTTGTCACATCTTGCCACACTCAGCACGACCCCTCCCCCTCCTTGTATGAATAACGGCCCCTTATGTATAAAATCTAAAATTTATAATTATTTTCTTTAAAATGGAGACTTGTATAACTCGAAACTCGATATGGTTTATCTAATTTTTAATTTGACATCGTATCGTTTTTTTTTTTTTTTTAATAGAAGCTTTTTATTATTGTAATTGTCCTTGTTATTTCAAATAGTCACAAACCTATTAAAATTCGCTGAAAATTATTTTTATTCTCCATTGTTATTATAATTGTCTTATTTATTTACAAAATACAAAAAATGCTTGTAGGTGTAAGTACGAATCATAAATTGGATTATAAAAGAAAAAAATGAAATTCGTACCAAAGTGATAATATTTTAGTGATTCAACAACTGCATGGCTATATTTACCACAATTCAGATAAAAATAAAATCGTACTTACCTTTAAATTTTTACTATTGCTGTTAGTATTTCTTTTTTTATAGTAACCAGGTATCAATTTGCACGCTTACTAAAAATACTTGAATGACCTAACAAAATTTTAAATAAAAAATTCAACAACTGGGGGATTTATTATCATTATCAGCTGATAATAGATTAACATTTTCATAAATTAGGCATTCATCGTTTCCTAATGTTTGCTTAAAGTCTCTACGTTTTAGTTATTTGTAAAACGTATTTAAAGTACTTTGGTCTGATTTATTAAAAGTATTAAAGGTATCTAGGGGAGGCTTTTCGGTGTTGAATATACGCTAAAAATAAATATTGCTTTGAATTATCAACGTAGCTCGGGGTCGGAGCGTTCTCGCACGTGTTTCGGTCTGTTTGTTGATAATAATACCGTAAAACCTGGATAATTTAAACTTTAGGAACGCAAAAATAAAAAACACTGCGCAAAAAATAAACTCCTGGTTTAATTTCAAGTTCTAAACTATTAATAACACTACTTATAGGAACTTTCTTTTTCTCCACACGCGTTTCTAATAATACGGCTGTTAGTTTGAGTGTAAATTATTTTCTTGTATTTATTTAGTTACTTGTTAGCTTGTTACTATATAATCAAATTATTCTGGTATCTGTAAATCGACATAGATGAAATCAACCAAAAATAAAAATTTTATTTTCAAAAATCGAAATTGCGTAAATTTTTACAAATTTTGTTACTGGACAAAGAGTCTGCCGTTAGGAAAAACTGAAAAATATCAAAAGCCTCAACAAGCAACTAAATGGCATGAAATATGGTAGGATTTTGTCGAGGGGAGCGGGCGTATTTGAAAACATGATAACAATATATTTTTCTCAAAAAAATATTTTAGTTTAATAAGTAGGGTAGGGCGGGGCTAGTTGAGCATAGGGGTAAGTTGGGCAATCAAAATATCTCCGAAACTATGCAACGGACGCTAGGACATCAAATGAAGGAAACGAAGGGGCGGGGGAGGGGAACTCATCGCACGACCGCCAGTAGCGATTTATCAATCGAGTAAGGCACGCGCGTGCTTTGTTTATTTTGCGACCAAAAAGTAAAAAAATCGTGTTTGTGTATATTTCTTCTCTACGAGTGAAATGTTACCCATTTCAAATCAAGTAAGTGTTAAAGGTTCATAAATTTAATGTATTTTTGATATCTAATAAGGATTTTGTTTCAATTCATACCGTTTTTTCATAACCTCACTTTTAATTCAAATATTCGAGTGGGGGTTTGTTGGGCAACTGTTGCTCAACTAACCCCATGATTTAATATGGAAATGATTTATGTTTTTGTTTTGTTTTAGCATGCGGACTTATAAAAGGAAGACCTCAAGAGGTTCTTACTCTACTCAACAGTTAAATGATGCTGCTAATGCTGTCAATGAAGGTAAAAGTGTGAATGCCGCCGCCAAGGAGTTCGATGTCAAGCGAATGACTTTGACCAGATTTATGAAGAAATCGGAATCTGAAAGAGGTGATCCTTCAATGGGCTATGTAAAACCAAGGCAGGTATTTACTCCCGAGCAAGAAGATTCTTTGAAAACATACTTGCTCCAAATGGCATCAATATTCTATGGATACTCCCCAAAAGATGTTCGTCGCCTTGCCTACGAGTGTGCTGTTAAATTCAGAATAAAAATTCCAGCATCCTGGACTACCAATAAAATGGCCGGGAAAGAATGGCTAACGAAGTTTTTAAAACGTCATGCCGAGTTGTCTATTCGTAAGCCTGAACCAACCAGCCTCGGTAGGGCAACATCATTTAATGCTCAGAATGTTAAAGTTTTTTTTGACAAGTTAGCAGAAGTTATGGACAAATATGGATTCACTGCGTCACAAATTTGGAATGTGGATGAAACAGGGGTGTCCACAGTTCTGAAGCCGAATAAAATTGTAGCAGCCAAGGGTAAACGTAACGTTGGCGCTATGACTTCAGGGGAAAGAGGAACTAATGTTACTGTCGTTACAGCTGTCTCTGCTTCAGGAAACACAGTGCCACCTATGTTTGTTTTTCCTAGAAAAAATTATAAGAGTCACTTCATTAATAGCGGTCCTCCTGACTGTGTAGGAGCCGGTAACGCCAGTGGATGGGTTACTGATGCTGAATTTCTGCAGTTTATGCAACACTTTATCAAACATGTAAAACCGTCTAATGATAACCGCATTTTGCTTGTATTAGACAATCACTCCTCTCATTTACACGTGGAGACATTGAATTTAGCTAAAGATAATGGCGTTGTTATGTTATCTTTCCCCCCGCATTGTAGCCACAAACTGCAGCCGTTGGACGTCTCAGTATTCGGACCCTTCAAAAAATATTGCGCCTCTGCACAAGACACATGGCTGCGAAACAACCCAGGGAAGACTATAACCATTTATGATATCCCAAAAATAGTCGCTGATTCACTGCCATTTGCTCAGACAAGTATGAATATCATGAACGGGTTTAAGAAGGCTGGAATCTTCCCCTACAATGATAAAATTTTCACGGACGATGAGTTTTCGCCAAGCTTTGTAACCGACCGCCCAGATCCTGAATCTGGACGGAATGACCGTCCCGAACAAGCAACCACTCAACCTATTCAACCTGATCCCGTTCCGTCTACCTCCACCAGTGAACTTGAACAGACAAGCAACAAAGAAAATGAACAAATTGGTTCATCACAGGATTCACAGGCCTTTTCACCGGAAATTGTTCGACCATTCCCAAAGGCCGGTCCAAGAAAAACACTTACAACTATTCGAAGAAAGAGAAAAGCTGCAATTCTCACAGATACTCCTGAAAAAAATGCTTTGGAAGAAGAACAAAATAAAGCTAGTAAAAAAGTTAAGAAGCCAAAGAAGAACATTGATAAAAAAAGAAAGAAGAGTGTTAGCAAAAAAATACTTCAGTCAAGTGAAACTGAAAGTGACAAAGATGAATATACTTGCCTGGTTTGTAGCGAAGTTTGGTCTGACAGCATACCAGGAGAGAAGTGGATCGAATGCGAAAATTGTAAAGAGTGGGCACATAAAAAATGTGTCCAAGTTACAGGCCTGCACTTTATTTGCATCAATTGCAATTCCGATGACGATGATTAGTTTCAGTGGCTATTGATATATATTGTTAATTTAAACTTTATTGATGTTAAATGGTTGTAAACGTCTGATTTTAAGTGGAAAGACTGAATCTATTCCAAAAATTAACCTCAAATATGTTGAGTTTTTGTTAATTCTATTTTATATTTAATATCTAGAAGAAGATAATGTTTTGTTTCCCTTTTTGCACTAAGAGTTTAATAAATAACCAGTTGATTATTGAAAACAATTTTTATTTCATATCTAGAAACATTGGTTACAAAGAATTCCTAACTGCTCAATGTACCCCATACCCTTGCTCTACTTACCCCGCCCATGGGGCACGTTGAGCATCTCTGACTTTTTGCACTTCAACGGCAGCAACTCTTAAATGCTACATTTTAGTAATAAATTGCTACGGATACTTTCAGGTGGGATAAATTACTTTCCCATTAGTACGAATTGCCAGCAATTAGGACTTGTCGTTCAGGAACTATGACCGATCAAGTGAAAAATTGCTCAACTAGCCCCGCCCTACCCTAACTATAATTTTGCCCCAGTTATCAACGAATTACAAACGAATCAAAACATGTTAGGGGCACAAAAAATTGTTATACAAAAAATACGGCTTTATCAAGGCAATTTTTTTAAGTTAGTACTTCAACGATATGACGAACTAAATTTGAGGTAAATCATCTGACAATACTTATTATCTACATCTTGAAAAAATTTGAATAATAATAATAAAATATGTAAATATGCTTTGGCTGTTTCTGTATAATAAAAACATTTTCGCCCCTAACTTGTTATTCGATAAGAAACTAAATTGATACATACCTACAGTGCAAATTTTTATTCAGGAATATAATTTAAAAAATCTTGCAAAAAAGGAAAATTAAATAGGTACTAATTTTCTAGGATTTTGAGAAAATGGGCAGTTTGGAGGAGGCCCAGGGCCTTGCTGCCCCTCCCTGGATACGCCCACGACTGTAGGTTCTAGACAATGTTTAATATGTTGATGTTTCTTTAATTAACCGTAAAAAATATTATAGTTGCTATTTATTTATTTATTTAAACTAACAATACTTGCACTTATTATATTCACAATTTTGCAAACTCGTCTTATATTTATATTGTTATCAATGGATTTCCAGAAAATTATTTCCGAATCTTCACGTATATTGTGCCTTTTATGGTCATAGTCATGCGAATGTGCATATAGATTTTATGTTTCCTTAGTCGCTGGTACAAACTACATACAGATAAAAGAGATGGTAACTAATTTGTTTATATTACCAATAAGAAGAAATATAGAAAAGTAGATGTTTCTAGTTTTTGGAGTTCTGGTCGACATAGTCATGAAATAATTTATTTTAGTTTAGTAAAACAGTCAGTTAATCTAAAAATTTCCCAATTTCAAGTGGGAAAATCCGAATATTTCGAACTCTTTGTCTTGAGTTAATAATTTTGAAATAATTTCCCAGATAATGTAGTTTCATTCATTTCTCCCTTTATTTATTTTTAAAACAAATGATACAAAGTAATATGATAATTTATTCGAAATTCAATTAAAATATTCTAATAATTATTTTCAATTACCCATTATTAATTATGTACTCAAGTGGTTACTTGTTAATTAATTTTTTTATGCAGTGTAAAATAATAATAATAATATTGAAGAAGGCTAAGAAACTATAAAAATATAAAAGTCAGATTTCTTATTCATTGAGAGGTCTCATTCATTGTAAAATTTTTCAAATTCCTTGAAAACTTTTGACTTCTTGTTCAATTTTCAAGAAAAGTTGAAGACTGTAAGATCAACGTGACGTTTCACTAATTTTTATATCAAAGTATTAAATTTTTGAGTAATAGACGTAATACTTAATGCTTATTAAAATTTGAAATTGAATAAGCAAAACTTTATTTTACATTATATAATTGACAATGAAAGATCTTTAAAGTTTTCACTCTTTTATAGCATTTACAATCGGAAACTTTCTTCATTCGTTTATTCTCCCAGGTAGTTGATACTTTTTATAAGATATAAGATATCGTGGTTATTGATACACAAACCTACTTTATTAATGAACAGTTTAGTTATTCTGGCATTAAACTATTTACGATACCTAGGTGAAGTTAATTAACCTTAACATTAACATATTTCCATTTAGTACGTTATATACCCATATAAAACACCATTAAAACGATCAGAAATCTCGTTAATCGTGTGAATGCATGAAATGAATATGCCTTCTTGATGCCACTACCAACTCTTGTCGAAGAATTTTACTGCTTTTAATCATAGGAGGTTGGCGCTCACGCTCTGGAAACAAAATATCATCGGAATGCGGTCCACTTCCGGTACTCAACTACATACGTGAGATCAGCAACCACCACACACAAACACAGGCAACTTGGTTATAACCGACTTCTCTGGTTATGTTACATTATAAAATTCGAACATCTGTTGGAGGAAGTTCTTGCGAACCTGCTAAATTTTTGACGATTATCAGATGGCCCCGACTTTTAAGTTAGGTCACGCTAAGAATGTCGAAATGTACAAAAATTACACATTGGAAACGGGAATTTTTGCATTACCATAAATTATTGGTTCATATTTATAGAACTTTCTAGAAATTCTAATATATTTAAGAAAATCGTAGACTGCAGTCAGAAATTTACAAAATACTAATGAGTGCAAGAGGGCAGTGATCGTGGTTAGATGTAGTGTCCTTAAATAATATGTTTAGTTTGTTAAAAATGCAGACTCACAAAAAAGACTACGGCAACTTTTTGTTAATTTTTAATAACTAAAAATTAGAATCAGGAAGTTACGACATCGTTTTATGTGTAGTCTAATCCAATGACAACTTTTTAACGAAAAGAATGGCATAGTACCTAATTGAAAATGGAAACAGTCTATTATTCAGAATGATTACTAATGCAGGTCAAAAAAGTTTCTAATGCCTACCGTGGGTAATTACTGATACTTTATTAACGTTATTTTAAATTATTATCCCCTAAATGAATTTATTGATGTTTCTTCATTTATCTCGCAATAAACGATGGCTTCAATAGAAGAAAAATGTCATCAGTGCAAAAATGTTCCAAATGAAAGTACACAAAAATAATTTTATGTTACCTTGCTAACCCTCATAGTTTCTTTTAAAGTAGGGCGATTTTTATATACACATTTGTAGGAAATTTTGTATTTTGCAGTATTTTACTAAAAATATACAGGGTTACAGGTTAAGTCGACCTAGATCCTTTAAGAGGTTGTAGTTTCCATCATTTCTGACTAATTTGACTATGAAAGACCGTATCCCAAATTTAACCGTTATTGTTATTGGACTTTTAAGTTTTATTATAAAAATTGCCCATTTTTTGTCTCGCGTTGATAATGTCCACATTTAGAGTGGGCTAAACACGTGTCCGCTCATGTAATTTGTTTGTGGTAAAGTCTCTGTTATTTATTATTATTTGCAATTGCCACAGTCTCTGTTAAATATTCTTATTTTAACAACAATGAATTAAATGAGACTATTATATGACTAGTTTCGTATTAGTCTCGGTTTGCAACTGTCTGTATTTCAAATTTTAATATTTAACTGATATTTACACAGCTGAAATAAACTGCGCGAATTAAAATTGCGATTTATTTTAAAATGTTGGTCTCCAAATTCACGATGCATCACATTACGAAGCTGCGTGTCCTCTTGCATATCAGACCTAAGTATAAATGATATCAGCAATACGAGAAAAACTGATCATATTAAATTTTCAAAACAACAAATTTTAGATTTTCACGCCTTTATTACATAAATTATATTGTTTCGCCAAACATTGGCTTCTTCAGACTTAGAGTACTTGCTACTAAAGATAATTTATAACATATATGTTTATATAGAATTATTACTAAGGGTGGTGGTTTTATTAGAACAAATTAAGAAAAGGGGAATTATTACATTCTGTTTGGTCGTTTAGTAAATAATTACCTAATTTTTTGTGTTTATTTATTTTCAAATTTTCCAACAATGTCAATTTATATCCCTTCTTTTCTAAATGTAAAGTATTAAAATCATAATTAAATGTGTCTCCTTCTTCTGTGACATGATTAGCATAGGTAGAAACTGTTTTATTTTTTAATATAACTGTTTTTGTGTTCTACTAAGCGTTTTTTAAAATTCCTACCGGTCTGTCCAACATAGACTTTTTGGTAAGTTCCACATCTCAACTTATAAATTCCAGATTGAAGTTCATTGTTCAATTTATCTTTATTATTTTTTATGAACTTACCTAGTGGAAATTAGTTTTATATTGTAGCGACCAGTGACACAGTACGTGTGTGCGATAACAATTTGTGGCATGTACTTGTTATCGCTAACATGCTTACGGCGTAGACACCGCACACGGTTTTTTTCGTGTTATCAACTTACAAGATGTAAATCATTCTCCGGCGACAAGTAACAAGTTCAATTCTGGAATAATCGAGGACTTTTTAATAATTACTCATCATTCGGGAATACTCAGGATTTTTTCGAGTTCTTGTCTAGAAAGTTCGAAAGGTGTATATATAGTGATCATCTTTGGACCGAGGAACAGTGACTCGTAAGAAAGCATCAGTGCGCGAATTAAAACCGATAATAGACAAAGTGATATAAATAAATTGTTATATAAATAAGTGAATTGTTGTGATATAAATGGTAGTTCTAAGTTAGTGTTTAAGTGTTATAAATAGTGTTAAATAAATAATTGTTTAAATAAATAGGTTAACTAGAAAATTCGTTACAATATTCTATATTCAGATCAACACTTTTAAATACATGGCTATAAAGGTATCACGTGTGAACCAGAAACAAGCAATCCAAATACATATAATATATCCTCTAATAACTAACATTTACAATCCACCATATAATTGAATTAAAGTCAACTAAATTACTTTGATATATTTTTCCTTTATTTCCTGATGCTTTTCTTATAATACGGTTATTTAGTGGCACGCGTCTTGGCTCAAAGACAATTAATCTGCAATAAATCTGCAAGACTGTTTAGTCTAGAACTAATAATTTGATTAACTATTAAGCCTCATATCAGTCAGGAAATCCGCGATGATATTAATGACATAGTGTACAAATAACCTGATCATCATTTACACTTCCCTTTAGTTATTAAAAGGTTGTCTATTATATAATCTTATTGTTTCAGCGCTTTCTTTTTCTAAACTTACTTGAAAGTTAAAATAAAGTAGGTAACAAATACAACACTGTACTTAATTGTCAAGGTACTTTTTTTTCACGTCAGCAGTTTACCATATCTGTTATTAGTTAAATTGTTACGACTGATGTGATTATAACATATGTACATATACCTACATATAATGTATGTATCCGAACAAGTGTAGGTGCATCAGCAGTTTTACTAAATTGTGTTTAACTTCTTTTATGTTTGTTTAGGGTCCATAATCGAACTTGCTAATTTTTGTAAAACAAAAGGAAACAGATGTGAGCTACTATGCTATAAGCAAATAGGTCAAGGATACTTATGCTTTCAAAAATAAAAATATTTTCTATTAGATATATGAATATATTTTTGTTACAATAATGGGTATTATTAGGATAAATAAAACACACGTTCTCTTTGAGATTGTAACCATAACTGACTTTATTATTAGCATATCGATTTGCATTCAAGCAACATATATTTGATAGACTAAACATTCTTGCGCTTATCAGAGTTATAAGGAACGTGAGAAAGCCGCAGCGTACAACTGCATAGTATATATTTAATAATTTTTAAAGATTAGTGATATCTTAACACCCCCACTCAATAACTTCAAAAAATACCCAAGAACTTCAAAAACTTGTTGTGTTTTTCATTACACAAACTTTTTGTTAATACGTCAGCAGGCATTTCGTGTGTCGGCATATAACTGACCTTAATTAGCTTATTAGAAATTGCTTCTCTTACAAAATGATGCCGCACATCAATATGCTTGGAGCGTTTATGATAAACAGGATTTAATGATAAATTTAAAGCACTTTGATTATCATTAAAAAGTGTAATTAGTTGCGTTTCTCCGGTTAATTGAAATATCAGATTGAAAGAAATAAAACTGCTTTTTGTTTTGTTTCACACTGGAATTTATTAATTTTCTTGCAATTGTTTCGTCTGGTTAGAGCCTTTTTCAAGAGAGTAGGTACAAAATACCCCACAATATATTCAGTATATTGTACTCCCTTGAAAAAGGCTCTAACCAGCCGAAACAATTGCAGGGAAATTAATAAATTCCAGTGTGAAACAAAAAAAAGGAATTTTCATTCTTGTTTATATTATTCTAAAATGTTTCACAAAAAACCGACTGCAAATACAGTTACATTTTTATTAATTTAAAATGGGGTAGCGGCATTAAATATATGAGATCAATATTAAGCACTCAATTTTATTCATATCTTTGACGACCCAATGAATTGGCATAAGAATGCGGTTACATACGTATTTAGTGTTATGGCATCGTGAATCGTTATAATTGTGTATGTGTGTCCTCGTTTGATTGCGAATTTTTCGCCAAGGTATACTTTAAAGAACCAAAGGGTTAATCAGTGATCTTTTTCAAAGTAATCGTTATCTAGAAAAAAAATTCGTAAGCAATATTCTCATTAGTTTCTAGTTATTTAATCAATGATGTATTGTATGTTGACACATCACGTTATTTGTAAAGTTTTGTGCCTTAAAAAAATGTGTGTATTTATTATTAATGGAAGGCTAAAGGTTTGACTGCAAATATATATTGGTGATTATTTATTAATTTATGTAACTAGTTTGCTGTTGGAAAAATATATTAAAAATTTTAAAGCCAATATGAATACTAGGTAGGTATACTATATTTCGTAATAAATATAGGTAGGTACAAAGTAGGAAATTTTTAATAAACACTTTTTATTAAGTTATATTCCATGGAAATATAAAGCGCTATCAATAAGAGTTTTTCTTAATAAGTAGATGCTGACTGACTTTTATTATGTGCATATTTGTAGGTACTTACGGTACACATCACATACAGTTACTTTTTGTATTAAATGGCTTAGGACTTAAGTAATAATACACGTCAATTTTTTAAAAATTAAGCAAACAAAAACTAGCAACAATAATAATATATATGTATATACACAATTCATTCTTGTGTAAAGGTTAAAAAAGCGTCAAAAGCTCGATATTCAAAGTCGATAGTGAGACCGTACCTTTTCCAGAGAAAAAGTTTTTAACAATAGCAACGTAACTTCTTATTACATACAGATACGTGTGTGTTAAGAAATCAATTGTCGTGTGTGGCGGAGCTTGACAGATAATAATTTATTTTGACGTGTCGCCTTTTGAGAGCTTTCGCTTTGGAAGTTCGTTGCAATAATATAATAACGTAAATGGTGCCCCCATGTATTATGGGGACCATTCAGCTACCTGACTGTCGTTTACGTTACGTAACAACAATAAACTACTACGATGAAGATGAAGCGAATTGAAAGAAAGAATCCGACAGACGCCGCTCCGCGCCGGTGCGGTATTACTTATAGAGTAAGCAGAGGTTATTATAGTTTTATAGTAAAAGGTATAGTAGTGGAGAGGTACAAGATCACATACATACATATGTATATTATTATAGTTGGCTGAGCTGGTTGGCTCTTATAATATTTTAAATAGAAGGCGTCTTAAGAAACGAACGAGCACAACAGGAACGAAAAGACGCAATGTGCAGTTTCTTCTATTGTGATGCGTGGGAACCGAGGAAACCTTCCGCCTTGTGCTTATGTGTTGTTCTAACCGACCCAAGACGGAGACTTCCTTATATATATAAGGCGAAGAAAACAGTACACACTGATCTATTTTTATACACTTATATAAATGTATGTATATATACAGTCTGTCTCAATTTTTTATTACCATGATTCCTGATTCCTGGAGACTTGAAAATTCTCGTGTTTGCTCCCAAGAATTCCCGAAAAGTACAGTTATACAGGAAAATTGAAATTACGGTTTTTTACATTTTAATCCCGCCTTTATAGGGTTTGAAGAAAGATAGATAATGGATTTCAGTTACTGGTACCGGTGTACATCCTTGGTTATATTTAACATCACGCCCGTGAGGGGTTGTATTGAAACTACTAGGGATTAGAATTGCCAGTACAATTGTACTTCCCCGTTGAAATTATTAGCTGGGAGTCAGATGTGTAGGGAGCGAGTGAAGATTGAATTTCATTTCGTGCCTGAAGGGGGTTGTACTGGAATTACTATGGATGATAAAGTAGGGTTATAAGGATACACTACCATTAGAAGCAGTGGAGGTGGTGATTACCTGAGCTAAAAGTCTGTCGAAGAGAACGATGGAGTAAAGGTAAAGGTAGGGGCGATGACACGAAAAAAGTGTTTGGAGGTGATTGAGGCGATCTGGAGTGGGGAGATAGATATGAATAATGCAGAGAATAAACTAAGGTAACTTAACCCAACCCTAACGTAATCTTACTTAATCACTTCCCAGGTAAAGTTAGGTTTGGTTAGGTTATAGTTGGGATATTTATCTGTAGGGATGGGATGAAAATGTAGAAAATTTACCTTTTAGTTGGTCATGAAGGATGTCTTCTTGCTCGACTTGGCGGAGGCACTGCCGTGTCCACAGATTAATGTTGACACCGAGTCACATTCCGCACGATAAAAGAAATATATAGGAAAGTTCAGAAAATATTCAAGAACATTCCATGACCGTACATAGTTCAATTAAGATATATAGTGCATTCATATTAAAGCTGACATTAAAACTTATACCGGAGGATGTAAGAGTCAAAAAATGTAAACAAATCCACAATTTTGCAAAAAAAAGAACGATTGAATTAACGTCTTTAAATTGACCTAACCTAGAGATACTCCTTGAAGTTTGGTAGGATTTGTTAACACTAATTTGTTTCAAATAAAGAACTTGTGCTTTATAATATTTTCATTAATC
This sequence comes from Agrilus mali, assembly GCA_029378335.1. Taxonomy (NCBI): domain Eukaryota; kingdom Metazoa; phylum Arthropoda; class Insecta; order Coleoptera; family Buprestidae; genus Agrilus; species Agrilus mali. The sequence goes on along the minus strand of CM055657.1, from coordinate 8,374,598 downwards.
GCTTCAAAACCCTCAATTTCGCGATTTTTATTTTCTGATACTAAATACTGCAAAGGTCCTCATAATTTCCTTTTGGAAATTTAATTTTGATAAAATAAACTGTGTCGCTTGTGTTATGACTTTTGATTGTCAATGGATATCTACAGTAGGTGACAGTTTTTTTTAATTAAGATTTTGGTTGCTTTAGGCATCAAACTTGTGTATGTTGAAATTAAGTAAGTGTAGGGAAACAAACATAAAAAAAATTCAAGAGATGTTTTTAGTAACAACAGTTTCGCCATAAGGTGGTTTCATCAAGTGGATGAAATAATAATGTTATTTAACACCGTCTGCTGAATAAGTTACTGTGGCTATAGAAAGATCTTTTGAAACTAACTTGCATTTACTTCACTGTATAATTATGTAATTCGTGTTTTTGTTTGAAGCAGACAAGAAGTGTGCGTGGTTCCGGTGGTACTGAAACGGAAATGATTTTGTTAGTTATGTAATACCAACTACATTCCTGTATGTACTTATTCTATCATATATCAAGTTCAGTGGGACCAGTTACTGAAATTATTACAAAGTAGAAGTTTGTTAACAAAAGAAATATTTTAGAAATAGTGTAGGTTTTCATCACCAGCGTCAGTTGCTGGGAAATTGGTCTTACTATTTCTCCTCCCAGATCTGGGGATTATTTCTCAAGCTAATCGCTATCATTCTTTTGTTTACTGTTGGGAAGTTTTCCTGATAGAAATATGACTATTTCACTTGACTTCGGTAGAATACAACATTGCCACTTAAGTCGATGGTTCTGTTATTATTATGGTTTTTATTTCTCAAAGAATACTTGCGTTGCTACTGCCACATACCTTATACATTTATAAAAAAATATTAATAAAAATAAGGAATATAATTTTAAATAAAAGTATGCTGGTCTTTTAGCATTTACACCTTAGTGTTTTAACGGGGCGATTCTATCCCCTAGTGGGCGTTGTAGACTCCTCTGGGGGTGACAGCGGTTTCCAAGTAAAGTGGAGGGCGTTGAGGTGGTCAATTACATTTTTTAATAATATAATCATTTACTTATCCTTTTTTAAAAAGATTATGGGACGAACTGTATACAAATAATAATACCACGTTTCACATGTGGAAGCCGATATTCGTAAAAGGGGAGGTAATATTTGTCTTTTATGGTTTTATATGTTCAAAAATGAAATTTTCAGGAACCCGTTGTTATATATATATATTAAGCGAAGGAACTTAAAAGAAAAAATATAATGAGAAGGAGAAATCGAACGGCCTTTTAATTTTTATAGATATACTATTTTGGTGTTCTTTATACACGATTGGGAACCATCAAATTGAACAACTTCATTTATGTATACGTTTTACTTTCAATCCACGACATGAATGAAAAAGTGCAATTATACTTAAAATGTCAGAGGTGCATTCTTGAACATCTTAATAAGGGAAAACACAAACAAAACTCTACAGGTAACATGCAGAAAAAAAAAATTTGTTTGTGGTTTTCTTAAGTGTAATTATATTTTGAAGTTAGAGAAAAAATTACTTATTTAATAAAAGCGCTAACATCTAGATTGATAGCTACTTAAACTAAGTTCTAAATACCTACTAATTTTCACGAAATTCATCGGACGCGGTGGTCCACGGAAACTTGCAGAGAAAATTTCTTGGAAGGTGCGTGTCAGGTGTGCACCTGACTTAATTATTTCATTTTTTTTTTCGAAGTTCCATTTCGCTAATACATTTATAAAAAATATGTAGGTTATATAACGTAGTTATCACTCTATCTAATAGGAATACCAAATATTATAACTTTGTTACAATTTTTTTAAATACTAACGCCTAAATTTTTTCGTCTACTTTTAGCTGCGAATATCACGGTTCAAATTTGGCACAGTTTCTCACAATATATGTCGGTAAAAAAAATAATTAAAATTAAAAGAAGTTATGGTAAAAGCCCCAAGCATTGACCAACCTGGAAATATTTGCTTAAGAGATCAAGGCCGGCGTAATTACCTACTTTCACTTTCAAATGACGAACGTAAGAAATACATAAAGAAAGTGTTATATCATACTTTGTGTTCTATAAATTCGTATTCAGGTTTTCTATACAAATCGATTCAATTTTTAACTGACACGATCTAAAATGATCAAATGATGGAAAAAATAAAATATAAATCTATTTTCAAGACCCTACATCAGCATTCTTCATCATTGTATTTTCTTACATTTACAAAAAGAAATAAAGGAGATTTGTCAAATTCGTTTCAAATTAATTATAAGTGGGTTAGGGCGGAGAAACTGGTGCCCATACATTCTAAGTACACTGCTAAATTAATTTTTTATTGTCCATTACGAACATTTTGCCACACTTTACCATCGTCAGGTAGATGGAAATTAGATTGTATTTTATGTATTCTATGATCACAAATAAGATAATATTATTATAGGGAGATTTCGGTTATCTATTGAATTACAAGTCAAAAAACTTGTTTTGATCAACGTTTCGAGGACGGATTTGTCGTCTTTTTCAAGATCTATTTTGAACTTTTCATCCGTTAGTATAACGAGAACGGTACCCCTATATCTGGGATAATAAGGAAAATATTTAGGGTTGAATTCAATAAGATGTACATGTATTTTTTTTAAATTGAAAGTTGATATTGAATTGTATTCGCTCTTTGAATTTACCACCTAGATTTAATATTTACAAAGACGAGTCAGGAGATTACGATTCCACCAGGACAAACGCAAGGTTGAATGTGTACAACTGCGAGCAATAATTATGTCTAAATTTCAGAATATATCTTAAAAAGAAGGACAAATCCTTACTCGAAACGTCGATCAAAACAATGTCATTGACTTGTAATTCAATCAATAAACGAAATCTCCCTATAATAAAATGACAAGCGATAAAATCAATCAAAATAATGAACAGACATGCAATTATACCAGTTTTCTAATTATTTGAATCACATTCACACTAAAATTAAATCTACTTTAGAGAAAGAAAATAACAAATACATAAATATCTCATACCGACACGATTATCCATTCCAAATCGTATCACCCGTTCTCCCACAACTTACGTAACATTCTTTCATTCATCACTTCACAGACTATTAACGGTACCTTTATCCAAAGAAGATTATAACATAGAATTAAATAGGAAAAATGTAATCGCTATCAATAATGGTTACCATACATCAATTGTAACTAACCTGTTAAACAAAAAACTACGAAGAAAAACCTTAAATTTAGTATATCTTTAGTTAATACTAAACATTGTAATTATCAATCGCTTACATTCCTAGGTGACATTTCGTTAAAAGTAGGAAAATATTTATCAAATGTAACAGATGCTGTAGTTTCTTTTAAAACAAATAATTCTTTAAGTAAATATATAAAAAACAACAAAGATATATCAGATAAAGGATTTAAATCAGGTGTATACAAGTTGATGTGTGGGAGTTGTAACAAAGCCTACATAGGTCAAACTGGTAGACGCTTTAGAGAAAGCATAAACGAACACCTAAAAAGTTTCGAAAATAAAAAATGTAATTCAACATATGCAACCCACTTGATAGAAAATTCTCATAGGTTCAACGAAAATTTTAAAATTTTACATACCGAAAAAAAGGCCTAAAATTAAACTTATTAGAAAGTCCCGAAATCAATAAATTAAATAGACTAAGCCTAATTTCAAACGATCAATTAGATGTCAATCATTCCCCATTACTTAACTTGTAGTTTATTGCTCAGAAAAATTCTCCACACCTCATGTTTCTAGTATATATAAGTAATTTCTAATTTAGTTTAAATACTTCTTCCACTTGAGGAAGCCATTGTATGGTGAAATGTGCATAGTGGTGCAATAAAAATTTACTTGTAACTATCTCCGTAGTGGTGCTTTTATTTTATTAAAATAATGAAGATATAATTAGTATTGCTAGATATTTGATTGTTATTATAATCAAACAATAAGTCGTTGCAAGGTCTATTTTATTTGAATCATGATAAATATACATATGTATGTGTTTATTTTTTGTAAATGAGCATTTGTATGTATTTATTTCATGTTACAGATAGATAGATGGAAAGGTATAAGTTATATCTTTTTTCAGTGCGCCACTTTCCACTTTTTTACATGATTTAATGATGAAGTAGAAACTGAACTGTTTCACTTGTTGCATAGTACTGTTATTAAAATCGTACATTATTAAAGTATTTCCCCGGAAAATCCGAATTATGTACTTATATAAGTATAATAATAATAATTAGGTTGAATATTAATTTAAAATTGTCCTTTTAAAAATTATTGTAGAAATGAATAGAGGGGATGTTCCTTAATAAGGTTTTACTAGGAACTTTTCCAATTCCACGTCTATTTTTTTCTCTCAGGAGATGTCAATGTTGATCAATTTGATTTTAGCAATTTTGACTAATTTTCAATCGAATATAATGATTGAAAAATTGATTCCAATACATTTTAGCATATTAAAAAAAAAACATTGAAGAAATTTTAGCACTTGAAATAAAAAATTTTGATTCAAAATCGGAAAAATTATGCCTTTTAATCAAAAATGTCGAATTTATGTCAAAATAGATTTAATATTCGATATATATAAATATAGAAGTTGGTGCGAAATATTATCTTCGAGTTATGAAGGTATTCGAGTAATAGAAATTCCAGAGTTTGAGTTATCAAGTAGGTACCTAAATGTTACATGTAAGTATTTATCATAGTTATTGCCAACCAATTTTGTTCGACTCATTAACAATTCGACTTATTGACGTTTAAGTTTTCTAAGTTTAGATAATCGAAAGTGATGCTTCTAATTCGTCGTAAAGATGTACGGTTCAGATTTTATTATTTCGAGGATTCTTCGTTCCATATTAAGTACGAAAATCGACAGTATTATTATATTATTATTACGGCAGATACACAAATACACATATCATATGTGTAATTCACATACATATTTCAAGTAATACTTATTAAAAGACAATAAAAAAGGAAACTGAAATAATGTCAGGAAGTAAGAGGCATACGTACGCCTGGTGTTATTTCGCAAACTTTTACGCGCAATGCACACCTTAACATAAATTCTTGTTATGTCACAAGTCAATATTGTTTCTATTACATAATTGTTCTTTAGACGCCTACCACACACATCTCGGCTACGACCTATTAAACGTTCGTGATTATGGTAAAAAACACCGACCAACCATAATACATAATGTATATTATCCATATTTATGAACTTTACACGCAAAGAAATGACTTTACGCTTAACTCATATAGATTGATCATACGTAGAACAGGTTTCGCTGCAATTTGTTTAGTAGAAATTGGATCGAAGTTTTCACTATCATTTCTTATTTGCTTGACCACTAAATGATAAAAACAAATTATATAATATTGCGATAATTGATTTATATACGGATTATAGCCTTTTAGAATAAAATTATGTATCCAAATAATTGTTTTTTTTTTCGCCCAGTAGCAAGTACAATTTTACAGAAATTAAATAAATATTATGTTATATTTTTTATCCCACAAAATAATGTAATGCTTATTATTTCCCCTTTCACTTTTTTTCAATTCTTAACAAATAGGATCTAGATATGAAATAAAACTAATCTGTTAGGTTTATTATTATGATAAATATTTCTACCTCATATTATTATAAAGTTTTTTCTTTAGATCTAAGATATTAATTAGTAATTGAATCAATATATAATATTTATAATAAATAATCGAGATTTGAGAGTAAAATGATGACACGTTAATGTACAATATCGTCTGCTCATCCTCGTATTCTAGGTCCCAGTGTAGAAATATTACTGATTAATAAGGAAAAAACTTCTTCAAAAAGAAAACACTTGGCTTGTTTCACAGAATTTTATTGTTTCCGACGATCGTTTCGGTTATAACACCATTTTTAAAGGAGTATATTGATACTAAATAATATACATAAACGTGATTCTTAAATACTACGGGTTATCTTTAGCTACCTGAATGTTTACTTTTAATAATGGAGATACGTCGAAATCTAGTTGGTCGTTAACTATGGGAAGCCCTAATGAGGTGGCTTTGTTGATTTCAAACATTTCGAGCGTATTAAGACGTTTCCCTTTACTACATTGATGTAATAATTTTACATTTTTTGTATCTAAAGAATGATTAAGGTCTATACAGTGTTGGGCTATACCCGTACATTTGTTATTTTTAATGATTGATTTTACATGCTCGTCTATACGTGTTTTTAAAGATCGACCAGTCTGACCTAAATAGAAAGAACTACAGTCGTTACAATTTATTTTATAAACTCCCGATTTGTACAGTACATTTGTTTTTTCTTTATTGTTAACTAACATGGACTTAAGATTATTTTTATTTACACAAATAGTGGACAAATTACAATTTTTTAAATGATTACAAACTTTTTTACTTAAATTAGGTATAAAATTGATTAAATGGAATTTTCTATCAGGTTTAACAGGGGGTACAGCATAGAAATTACGGAAGATTAATTTGTTACGTTTTTTCTTTATTAATTTGTCAATCAGTGAAGCATCATAACCATTATTAGTTGCTAAAGATTTAATCACATTAACTTCTTTACTGATTGCTAAGTAGCCGTGTTTCATTGGTAGGAGCGTTTCATGTAGTGGTTTTAGGAGACAAATAACGAAAGCTTCCTTTCATTATTTTTTTTTTCATGTGATTCGGCAATTACGTACCTGCCCTGTCCGTTATCAATTGCTCCCAATAAAATTCCTTTTCTACGACAGTATAAATAAAGTTCATACTTAAAACGTTCATGTATATTCTGGAAAGCATCAACTTTTGTCTGAGTTGAATATCGTTGATTTTATTCATTCTTCATTCTTTTACTCTTATTATTTTTACATTTTATAATTAAAATTGTTAAAATTGTTTTCTGAAAAAATAAGAGCTAATCCTGGATCACAATTATAAAAGTCATAACAATACATCATGCGGCATCTCATTACGGACATTTTATCATTGCAACAGTTCATCACTTTAGGGATTCATCACAATCTTCAGGGGAAAGCTGTTACTATAATCCAACTAAATATATCTACATTTTCTCCCGGAGATTAAATATATAGGTGCTTATGTACTACTGCATGGCAATAACCGAGATTTAATAAATAAATAAATACGATAAATAATCTGTTTTGTATCCACTACTCACTCACCTTCGTTCTACCTATCACGTTAAACTTTGACCAAGCGGAACAACTCACCTGATTAAAAAGAAAATCATACAATATGGGCCAACCTGAAAACCTACTTTTGCTTATGTTCCAGAGAAAATAATTTATTTAAATATTATAAATAAAACTATAGGCATTCCTTTTTAATTCAAGATGAAATGTGTATATATAATATTGTTTTTAGGAGGGTTTTTTATGTGCTAGATTCTATAGGTACTTATGTACCTCTTCAGGATGAAAGTGTATTATTGCTTAATTAGTTTGTAGTGTAGTTTTTCAGGTAAGTAATTTTGTTGGCCTAATACAATCTGGAATACCCTAACCTAACCATGTCACACTTTGGTAGTGCATAGCACTTTTTGGTGGTACATAGTACTTTTTGATGGTGAATTGTACTTTTTGATGGTGCTTAGCATTGAAAACTCTATAATTCAAATGTTGTGTGATGAAATGTTATAGTGATGAACTGTCCGTGATGAGATATCGCGTGATGAAATTGTGTGATAGCGTGTCGGGTCACCTAAAAATATTTCCCAACATTTATTTTCATTAATTTTTAATTCATTATTAATGACATAAGAAACTAAAAAAAGGAAAGTTTCGTTTTATGTTATTCTTTTAACATTTTGACTTTGTTTTAACAATGTTCATTACACTTATCTACTTCTTTAATTAAGCAAGTTATATTATTTATTCTTGATAAAGTTTTACTTTGCTATTATCAGTCAATGTATATTCTAGTTCTATTCTTGTTTTTGCATTTAATTTTGGACAAAACCATAACTAATATGACGAATTTTCTCGATTATCAGCTATTACTAAATAGCACCATCGTCTTATAAATAAATAAATCATAATTAATTGAGTGTGCTTCTATAGATTCGTGCCGTTTCAAATTCAATAAAACGCTATAAACAACGGATTAAAATTCGGAAGCTACTCTTTTGCACAATGACGTTTCCATGCGTTGGTAACCATTTGTTGCTACGTGCTTTATTTAGTATGCAGACCAAAATTTAGCGGTTGAATATTCGCTATCGTTGTTAATAATGATTCGAGTTGGTTTGTGGGATTTTTGAATTTCTTAGTTCACATAATAGTCATGAACAAGTAATAACAAAACATTTTACTAACCAAATACTCATATCATTAAAAATGTTTCGGCGGAAGTTTTCCAAACTTGTTTATTTCATTTAAAACTTTTTTCATTTTTAACTATTATATTAATTTCTTTACTGGTGCACTTTCCTTTTGTTTCTTTAGTATTTCATCATAGGTATCTACTTTTTTGTGACATTTTCGGTAGGTACTTCCTATTATCATTATTGTTTGACAATTTTCTTTTAAATATTAATTGGGTACATTGAATTAATTGATTGAGATGTTTGGAAGTAAATATCCACTGGATTGAAAACAATGTAGTCATTTAATAGTTTGTATTGAGTATGGCGTTGAAAAAAAGTTTGAAAAAGCAATTTAACACGTTAATATTCATGAAAATGGCGAGACTGTAACTAAATGTTTATTTAACTACAGGCCTGTATGACAAGCAAACATGTAAATAGCTGACAAAAACAAGACAAAAGTAATTCACGTCTACCGCAGAGGTTTACGTCACCAAAAAATTTTCTCCTCAAATGAAGTGTTACAAGGAAAATACAGGAAAATCTCGGTAGCAGCTCGTTTCCGCTTTAAGGTTAATAAGGTTCCCAGATATCTTCACTCACTGTCACTTACATTAGGAAACAATTATCGTAAACTAACTAAAGACTCAGTAAATTATCCACTCTAATTATCAGATTAAAAATATTCCCATCTCTGGAAAAAATGTTAAATACCTAATAATTCATTAACAGTATAACTTATTGAGCTCGAGTGATAATAATTACGGGACGTCCATTACTTAGATGGGTTTTCTTTTAATTTGGACTCCCTTGCTAATATTTGGTAGGATGTGACGGTTTCCCCCTTATGTGAGATTAATTTTAAATTATTATAACAATAAAAAAGTTGACATGAGGATTTCGACGATTCTCTCCTTTTAAATAAAGTTTTATTTTTCGGAACATTTCCCCTATTTTAAAACTCCCTTATAGATTAAAATAATTCTGTCGTTAATATTATAATTATATTAGTAAATGATTTCTAATTTGTTAAAAACTTTTTAATGTACTTGATAGTTCACGAACACGATTGAAATTATTCTCCAGATCATATCTTAGGTCAAAATCTAGTAGTATTTAAATTAAAATCAGTGTTTCGAGTATTCTATCAACAGTACGGTTAAAATTCTCACACCCATGGACTTTAATAACTGCATTTTAATACCAGTAACATGTTGAATTAAAATTCATTGAATGAATTTCCGATACCTGATCACAATTTTTTCACCTATTCCATCGATAAAAGTTGTTTCCTTCTTTGGTTGTACAACAGTCTTGCCTTGAATTTAAAACAAATCGTTTAATTATATGTTTATGTTCGAATAAGTTAACAAAATTCTTGATTTGTACGTGATGTATTTTGATAAATATACAGTGTATATCTACACCTGTACAGACATACTCCCTACGTCCATTCATCAGTTCATATTATCACTTAAAACTGCTGATTATGGATATAACAAATAAAGGAACAAGGATAATTATTATATTATGAACAAAAAGTTCCGGGTTTTGCAAATAGAGGGTCAAATTAAGGTGAGCTTCAGCTAATTTTAAGAGCCAAGCTATAGAGTTGACATAAATAGAAACTGAACTGAAACGTACGATTGAGGTTTCACGAGACTCCTGATTTTAAACAATTCTTAAATTAGGTATTTTATAAATCGGTTATCCAAAACAAACACCCCCTGTAAGTACTTCGCAGTGTCGATTTTTTTAACACTGCGCGCGCAACTTCCGTTTCCTGTTACTATAGGTATTACTCTCAATCTGCTTAAAGAACTATACCTTTTACAAAATAAATGTGGTATATATAAAGTCATAATAGACCCTTACTACCATGATGCAGAATAAACTCATTGTCAGTAATAAATCAGTTAAACTGATGGGTAGAACTCAACCATCTTAATATGGTACCTACTTAAAACCTGTTTGCTGTTTACACCAAAATTTAAGTTTTATTATCGTATTTCGTAGTTTATGTTGTACAGATCAATTACCTGTATCTACATGAATTTTAGAATGACATTAAAATTTTATTTCTAAACTTGCCCTTCTCGTTTCACTACAGGTTTTTGTATGAGGAACAATCTGCATAATTTTCATTGTCAATGTTACATGCATTTTACGACGACAATTTTTTAGGAAATTTGAAAGTGTAATCAGTTTTTTATATGTTGTGTACAATGAATAATGATCTTAAGAAAAAACATCGGAACGTGGATTACTGACACCATACATATGATGGTTAATGTCAAGGTCGTACACATATGGCATGTACTTATACTAAACCAATATGAGATACCACGCAATTCGCAATAAAGTTTTGTTATTTGTATAGTTATCGGTTTGAAAATAATTTTTACAAGACATAAAACGATCTTATGCAGGTAATAATGTTCCCAAAAGAGCGATTGTTATAACATTATAAGCATATTTGTCCATGTTACTAATCAATGACTATTTGTAATAGTTTTCTGTTAATGGTAGGTAGGTATTTATCTATATGACAAAAAAGTACTATAAGGAAACTTTTACGGTGGAATTTTATTATCTGTTTGTTATCCTTATTGGTTTCCTAAAAAGTCAGTTATTAACTGCAATTAAAGTAAAAGTTTTGGAGAGTGTAATGGTCAGTAGTGAAAAAGCATACATGTATTTATTTTATATACTTTGACACAACTTTAATTACAGTTTAAACTCTTTAAAGATGAATGAAGTCATGCGTAACTTTTGTGATTAGGGTCTAATGAAATTTCCCCTAACACATTATATCAAACTTTACATACATTTGGTTTTCTTTCTTGGACCTGAATGACGAAAAGTTGTCCAACTTATGTCAAAGTAAATACATTAGTAGAATAGTGAGTTGTAACGTAAAAATTAGGAAAATTACCTACCAAACATCTGACTACGTGTTTACTATTTTAGAAAAAAATGCAAATGATCATGTAAACAATACTTTCTGGAAAATATTTCTAGGAATTGTTCCACGTGAGTATTATTTATATCGTACATATCATATTTATAGCAAATTTTGGTCTTTTAATTCGTGTGAAAGAAGGATCGGTAGGAAAGGAATTCGGATGTGACTATTGGCACGTATATTCGTGACTTGTAAACATATGAATGAGAAATATATATGCATGTGATAAAATGTGAAAATCAACATATCAGAACATGTTTTCAACACTTGTTTTCCTTGGTACTCACTTTATTTCCGCTGTTCTAAAAAATAATACTAAAGCCAACAATTTTAATAAGGGCCCGAACGCTTTTACATGTATACATGTAAACATTGAATGTTGAATTTTTTTTAACAAAATCTGAAAAAAAAAAGGAAATATCAAGAAACAAAATCGTTTTTCGTTCTGTGTACGTACGAACCTCTGACTCTTATTTTTTATGGTGTTTTCAGAGATACATACCATATATACGACTTCTTCTTCGTTCTCGAACGATATATGTTTTTCCTTCTAATCATTTTTTAGGTTTCCTGAACCAATCTGCCTTCCCTAGAACGTATAATTTGCACCTTATATTCATGACTAATTTCGTACTTTCTAGCTCAACTGGCATTCCTATGCTCTGTATACATTTCATTTATTGATTGCGTTTCTAAACCTTTTTGTATCCCTTTGTGTGTCTGTTCCCTTTTCTTTCCATTTTTAGATTCTGTTTAATTGATCTGCCTTCCCCAAAGATTTAATTGGTTATTCTTTTTTTTTACGTTTAATAGGTACTCTTGTTCTATAAGGTAATTTTTAATTTCTTAATTTCGTTTTTATCCTTTTTTGTGTCCCTTTATCGTTTTGTAATTATTAAATGGGTGTCTCAGAAATATATGCTTCCTTTTATTTCCATTTTTAGATTAACTGACTACTTCCCCTGAGATGTCCGCACCTTTCATCATTATTCATTTCTCGCTTTCCTAGTTCAGTAGGTAGGTACTCTACTCTAGATTCATTTTTCACTTCTTGATTTTTCTTCTTATTCCTCTGCCCCTTTGTCGTTTTGTTATTACTAAATTGGTTCAAATTGTAGGACCATAAGTCCATAATAAATATATACATTTATTTCTTCAATATTATGTTAAATTGATTCATAGTCCTCCTTTTACACAATTTTATGCTAATGAGGATTCAAAAACCACACAAGATTTAAACTTAAGAATAAGATGTTCTGACGTTTTCAACCATTTAAAAACAGAACCAAATGAAGCCTTATGACTACAAAGGATTATTGTTATATATATTTATTATATTTTACGAAGTCAGACAAAAACAAAGCTGTCAGATGTAGAACTCTTGAAACATGTTTAAATAATAACCACTCTAATTGAAATAATTGAAACGAGAAGCAGCTTCTCATCTAATTAAGGAATCATTCTGAAATTGCTGCCATATTGCAAAATCACATCTGATGTCTATCCTGACTACTTACCTATCTACTTCTACAAAATAAAGTTTGCAGTTGACTACATTTTGAAGATCCAAGAGAAAATTATTGTCGATTATATTGTATTTAAATGTGTAATTGTACTAGGTAATTTAAGTTTGATGGATGTTAGTTCACCAACGTGGCTTATAAAACCCAAAGGACAAAAAAGTTCCTACACACAGAAAACAATCATGAAAATATTGTTAGAATTCTAGCAAACATGATTAAAAAATCTGTCCATAGGTTTATGGACGATCAGACGCTCAAGGAAATTTTACTAGAAATATCTAGTCAATCTACGTTTGATGTTGAGACTGAATTCTAGTAAAATTGACTTGAATAGAAAACATTTTTTACAGTTCTTATGACTAATTTTACTAAACTATTCTCATTCTAATATTTTTTTCTTTACGACACGATAAAATAGAGAAAAAAAGTCTAGACTTATTTATCTTGATTATTCTAATACTAATTATTAGAAAGAATGAAAAATTGTTTTTTACCACCAAGTACATTTTATGAGAATTCTAATATTATTTACTAGAAAAATTTTGCTTGACTCATCAAGTCATTAAATCATAATTATTTTTCTCCGTGTAGGACTTGTATCCAAAAATGCTTAGGTAGGTCCTTGAAAAAATAATACTTTAGCCATTAACAGTACCTAAATTAGAGACAAAGTGATTACTTCAGCGGTGTTTCAGCCCATTTTAGTCTTGTTACTAGACAATACCTTAATCATAATAGAACTACAGTAACACATGGCGGAAGGGGACCAATTATCGCAAAGCTACCGCGTTCTCCAGATTGCAATCCATTAGACGATTTCTTAAGGAATTAGCTAAAGTAAAGACAGTGTGTATACCGAACCCATTCCTATTTAAAAAAAGTAACACCACAATATAAGTTACCTAACTTTTGAGCGAGTTCAACAATCAATGACTGAATTATTCGTCAATATGAAGCTGCTGATAGAAAAGGCATCGATTGATGTACATATTTCTATAACCGTTAACAAAATTGGTGAAAGAATTATTTTAATGATTAACTTTCCTACGAATGTATTCACTTCCTACTTATGAATATGTATAGCTATAAACCTGACAAGAAACAATTTTATAGATGTCTTTCGTTCATTTCCAATGATACTTTTAAGAGCGATAGGACGACTTGTTTGGTTACTGCGGAGTTTTCTGTTAACAACAGAAAAGTGATTATTGAAAATGCCTTGAATTATAAATGGTGGCTACTTGTGATACGATGTTTCGAACGTACTACCAACACACATAACATATAATGTTGAAGTGTTCCGTGTCGAGTTCCTAGTTAGGCATTACACATAAGTTCGTTTTGTGGTTAGTGTTACGTATATACGTGTGCAGGTAGGTAGGTACTTTAAATGTTCCTAGTAAGTACGTGTAGGTAAAGTACTTGTATTTGTATGGTGGAATTCTAAGGTTCTGCTAATAGCGAGCCGTCAACGTTCAAAATACCGTTGTGTTTAGATCATCGGTAGTTTCAAACATCCATGTGTCTTGTAATAAGATCTGAGCGGCCGGTAATAACCGCGGCGTATTATGACAGCGACATCGGCAACAGCAGCGCGGCGCGAGAAAGGTTGTTTGGCCATTTCCGGAAAAGAACATAGTAATAACTACATACACAAGTACCATATAGACGTACAGACTTAAGTACATGTGTTTTTTCAAGGTCAAGAGTTGCGCAGTTCGTTCTTCGGGTCACTCGTTTTATTTTTCGAGACAGTGGCGTACGATTTCTATGTTCAGTCGGGTCAATTTAGGAAGACGAAGTCCTCAATAAATGATTGGATTGACTTACCGTCAAATTTTTTTGTAACCATCACATTCGATCATTGAAATGATTTAGAGGCACTCAAATATTTAGAAATGTCGTAATGAGCTTAAGATTTTACTTAAATTAATATTTAAGGGGGTAATTTATGCAGTTCTTCTTTGGAAATCGTTTGAACTGTATATAGTAGAATCGTGAAATTTGTTAAAATTAGTACCTACTTTTTGATCGTGGTGTGAAAACTGAAAACTCGTTAACACTTGAATATTCTAATCTTAAGTGATGGTATAAGATTCTATCTTAAAGATAGGGTGTTTCAGGATTCTGTGGATATCGGTGGATTAAACGCCATTGTCTTTGCTAAAACCGTCACAGATATGGATTGTTATTAACAGACAAGAAATGTGGGTAACGAAAATACCTTTTCAGGAAGAAAAATGTTTGGAGGTATAAATCGACCCTATGGAAAATTGCAATCAAAAGGGGGTAGTTTTTGCCCTTGTCGTATCTTAGTAAATTTAATAAACATAGATACCTACTTAAATTTAATACACCCTTAAGAAAGTATACAAATCAAATTTTATTTAAATCATATTAACCATCTTCGAGTTCTTTCAAGAATTTCTATATTTCGAGAACTTTTGTTGAAAATCATTTTTGGAAAAAACATATTTTTTTCCAAAAATGTTGCAGATATTATTATTTTATAAAGGGCAGAAAATGAAGGTAAAATATAGGTTAAAAAAAAACAATAGTTAAAGTGACCATTCAACCCTCCAAGAATGTTCTGAGTCATTGCATCTAAGGGTAGGGGTAGTCTTTACCCTTTTCGAAATGTACATCAGAAATAAGTAATTGTATAAATGTTTTCATGTGCCAAGTTTGATTGAAATGGTACTAAGGGTTCTGTTTGAGTAATTGAAGAGAAATAAATCTTTTTGTTGCCTTTAGCGCCCTCTCACGGGCAAAGGGAGCAATTTGATATATAGATAAATTCAGTTAAATTAACTTATTTTGATCCCAGGAACCTGTGGTTATTCTATGTCCATGAAAATCTGGGACACCCTGTATAATTTAACTTTAATTTTGATCTGTAAATATTTTTTGGAATATTTTCTCTTGGTGAACATTTCGTTATACAGATTAACATCAAAAGCTAATGAAAAGTACTAAGTTGTTTAGCTGATCAAATAAACGTGTGATGGAAAGACTCTTATAAAATTTCAGCCATGTTGTCTTTGCTGAACGGGGAAATTTACGCATAATGGAAAATTAGTGTATTAATCCTTATTAGAGGGGTCGCCATGTATGTCCTTTAGATTAAAAAGATCGAAAAGCCCTGATTAAATAATTATATTTAGTAACATCTTCATTATTGAAATACATAGAGTAATTTTTATATACCTAGTACATACTTTAAAGTTATATTCATAGTTTTTTTAGCAGCACTTTTACGTCAGAAGTCAGTCAGCCTCACAATTAGTACTTATCGTTAAATACTATTGGTTCCTTCTTAATCTCATTAATCGATGCAGTCTACCTAATCGTACTTGCATACAGGTAAACACCATTTGCATCGTCTACAAAGGTATGTTTGAATGCATTAGGCACTTTTACCATTTTATGTCTGCATAACTATTCCATAATTGTTGACAAAATACTCAAAAGATAATCTGTTAAGAATTAATAAATGTTCCGTTATCGACCGAACAGTATATACATCATGTATGGGTATGAATTTAATGCAGTGAGGGAAGTTAAAAATTGGATAAAGGAATGAATGAGAAATAAAAGGAGACCAGCCAAACACTTGAAGAAAACCAGTTGAAAAAATTAAAAATTTTATACCAAAAAAAATGGAGTTTATTTTATATTTCTTACAGTGACATATTAACACTTTATAAGTAGAACACGACAATACACGACACCAAGCACTCCTCAATAACAAAATTATCATATTCAGAAATCTAGTTCCCTTTATAAGTACCAGAAAAAGATAATTTGTGTAAACACATTTAACATACTGTGACGGACGTGTCATTTTAAATGACGTTGACATTCGCCGACTGCGAAATTTGAATGAACGTTACCTATGACGCGTTCCAGAAGGTTCGAGAGTTGCTGGACGTTTCGAGAGTCAGGACAGTTTGACAGTTTTTGATAGAGAGAGTGACAGAGATAAGTTCGAAGTGAAGAAAAGCGATTAAAAAGCGAAATAGCTATTGAGTTGTTGTTGTTATCGAAATAGTTATCGAATCTTTGTTGTTATAGAGTTAATTTAATAAAAGTGTTGAGAGAAAAATACGCGACATTGTAAATTACGTAACAATTGGTGTCAGGAGTGGGATTTATGCCAGTAACAAGAAGTCAAGTGGCAAAAATGGAGGAGCAGATGAAAATTTTGATGGAAATGCTTAAAGAAATGAAGGCAAGCCAGGAAGAAAGGAAGGAAGAAATTAAACCAGGCAAGGATGAAATGAAGGCAGGCCAAAAAGAAATTAAGGCAGACCAGGAGAGATTGATCGAAGATATGAGAACAATAAAAATTGAGCAAGAAGGATTGAAAGAACAGTTAAAAGAAGTAAGAGTAGAAGTTCAAGAAGAGTTAAAGGAAGTAAGATTAGAAGTTCAAGAGGAGTTAAAAGAAGTAAAAGCCGGGCTCAAAAAGTTTCAACAGGAATTAGACGAAATGAAGGCCAATATGAACGTTCAAGAATATCCAAAACCAAACAAAAGCGAAGAAGGAAGTGTAAGAATATCGAGAATAAAACCACCAACATTTGATGGGAAGATCTCTTGGTCAGTCTAACTCAAACAATTCGACGCTGCTGCCAAAGCAAATGATTGGAAACGGAGAAAGCCACTGCCCTAATCATAGCGCTACGTGGGGAAGCTCTAGACGTTTTGCAAGGTATACCAGAAATGTAACAAAACGACTTTAAAATTCTGGTGGACCGATTGGAGATACGCTATGGTGATAAACACCTACAACAAATGTACCAGGCTCAGTTAAAAAGTCGCTATCAACGTAGCAGCGAAAGCCTCCAACAATTCGAAGCGGACGTCGAAAGGCTTGTGCGGTTGGCTTCGTTCATACCCTCAAAACCGAAGGAAGGGGTGAGTGAGCGCCCACGCTGTTGGACTTGCGACAAATATGGGCATCTTTCACGCGATTGTGCCAAACGAAAGCGAGAAATTACATGTTGGAATTGTGGACGTATAGGGCACTTGAGCAGCGGCTGTCCATCTGGAAGAAGAGAGACGTCAGCCGCCGAAGAAAACAAGCAGGGAAACTAAGAATAGCCGGTCTTACAGGGCAAAAGCCGGCTTTGCGTCCCCAAGCCCCAATTATCATCTCCGTATCGAAAACAACCACTAGTAATTCACTTACTGTGGATGGTTTTGTGGACGGCAGGAAATTAAAAATGATAGTGGATACCGGCGCATCAAGAACGATAGTTAACCCTCGAATAATCGGTAAATGGAGGATTCGACCGCCAACCATAAATGCTGTCTTAACAACTGCGACAGGGGAAACAACATCGTTTCATGGAGAATGCGAAGTGGTGATCGGTCTTGGAGACGCAAGCCTGTACCAACAAGTGCTTGTGGCCGATATCACCGACGACATCATTTTGGGACTCGACTTCATGGAAAGACACCGAATCCAGCTAGACATGGGCACAAAATGTTTACGAATAGGAGATCAAGAACTGCCACTACAAAGAAATGGGACTGATCAGCGAACACTACGGGTCGTCGTTGCTGAAGACCAAGTTTTACCTGGACACTCCGAAGCTGTTGCCCGAATTACAATAGAGGTCAATGTCCCTTATGAAATGACTGGAGTCATAGAGTAAGACAACGAAGAATTGAGACAGAAAGCTATCCTTGTCGGAAGAACTGTGGTACAAACCGGCTCGACCACGATTTCAATCAGAGTTGTCAATCTGAAAGGCTTTGAACAAAAATTTACCAAAGAAACACCAATAGGGACATTAGAACCAGTCACCACCATTAATCATTTGGATCAAATTAGAGAACAGAGGGAAGAAAACGGGAAGCTGCCAGAAGCATTACAAGAATTAATCAACAAGGCAACTGAACGTCTTACTGAAGAAGAAACTCGAACACTAGAACACCTAATTCAAAGTTATAAGAACGTCTTTGCTATTGATGACACTGATTATGGAAGAACCAATTTAGCGTACCACCGAATCAAAACCGGAAATGCAAGACCTATCAAACAGCCACCCAGACGAGTACCATGGGCCAAACGAGAAGAAGTCGATTTATTGATCAAAGATATGCGCGAGAAAGGGATAATAGAACCCTCGAAAAGTCCATGGACCTCCCCTATCGTTTTGGTACCCAAGAAGGACGGATCAACGAGATTCTGTGTTGATTATCGACGATTAAACGAAGTTACACATAAGGACAGCTATCCTTTGCCACGAATCGACGACACGTTAGATTGTTTGTCGAGTAAAATTAAATGGTTCTCGACGTTGGACTTAAAGAGCGGATATTGGCAAGTCGAAGTACATCCTGAAGATAAGGAAAAGGCTGCGTTTACTACTGGGAACGGTCTCTGGCAATTCAATGTAATGCCCTTCGGTCTATGAAACGCGCCAGCTACTTTTGAAAGATTAATGGAGACCATTTTACAAGGACTGAATTGGAAAATCTCGCCAATCTAAGCAGAGTACTTCAGAAATTCACAGCGGCGAAGCTAAAATTAAATCCCAAAAAGTGTGCGTTGTTTAGAAGAGAAGTGAAATACCTAGGCCATGTCATATCAAGTAAAGGCATTGGTACAGATCGTGACGAGACCGAGGCAGTTCGTAATTGGCCGCAACCAACGAATCAGCATGAACTGGGAAGTTTCTTGGGACTATGTTCGTACTATAGAAGATTCGTGAAGGGATTTGCGGATGTGGCTCGCCCCTTGCACAGACTTATTGAGAATTGAGTGCCTTTTGATTGGATGAACACCTGTCAAGAAGCTTTCCAAGTTCTGAAAAATAAGTTGTCTAACACCCCGATTTTGACTTATCCCGAATTTGGAAAACCATTCATTGTCGACACCGATGCGAGCAATGTTGGTATTGGAGGGGTTCTTTCCCAAGTTCAAGACGGCAAAGAAAGAGTAATCGCATATTTTAGCAAGACACTGTCAAAGCCCGAGAGAACTATTGTGTGACCCGCCGAGAACTATTGGCCGCGGTAAAAACTATAGAATTTTTCGACAAATATTTATATGGGCGAGAATTCCTGCTGAGAACTGACCACTCTTCTCTTAAATGGTTGCTGTAATTCCGAAACCCTGAAGGACAGGTGGCCAGATGGTTACAGCGTTTACAAGAGTACAATTTCAAAATTGAACATCGGCCAGGAAAACACCATGGTAATGCCGACGTCTTATCAAGACGACCATGCCCACGGAATTGCAAACATTGTTCTTCTGTGGAACGAAAAGAAGGGTTAGAACAAACTCCATGCCTACATACCACCGTGGAGAGACAAGAAAATTGGGAAGACACAGTGTTGATTGAAGAACAGCGAACTGATGATGATCTTGGACCCATCATGAAATGGAAGGAGACAGGAGAATCTCGACAAACGTGGACGGATGTAAGCCCCCTGAGTACTACGATGAAATGTTATTGGGCCCAATGGGAATCCTTAAAGCTCGAGAATGGAGTCCTTAAAAGAATCTGGGAAAGTCCGGACGGGACCAAGAAGCGATTACAAGTTGTGTTGCCTAAGAGAAAGATGAAAGAAGTAATAAAAGAGCTGCATGCTGGGACTCGAAGTGGACATTTTGGGGTGAAGAAGACCTTAGAGAAACTACGCGAACGGTATTACTGTGTGAATGCTAGATTGGATGTGGAAGACTTGTGTAGAAAATGCGAAGTATGTCCTTCCAACAAAGGTCCGAGAACCAGAACACGAGGAAAGATGCACCAGTATAACGTCGGAGCACCATTCGAAAGAATAGCCATGGATATCGCTGGTCCCTTTCCCCGAACTGAAGATGACAACCGCTACATCCTCGTTGTGATGGATTACTTCAGCAAGTGGCCCGAAGCCTATGCAATTTCTAACCAGGATGCAACCACCGTGGCGGAGGCAATAATAAACAACTGGATCAGCCGATATGGCGTTCCTATGGAGATTCACACTGACCAGGGCCGAAACTTTGAATCAGAAATATTCCAACAAGTGTGTGAATTGATGGGAATAAGGAAAACTAGAACGACTCCGTTGCATCCTCGGTCTGATGGGATGGTAGAGCGATCATCAGACCGACTGGGATCGCCACATTCCCTTATTCCTTCTGGCCTATAGGGCATCCATACACGAGACTACTGGACAGACCCCTTCCTGTGTATTATTCGGGAAAGAACTGAGACTACCTGCTGATCTGATGTTTGGCCGACCTGAAGATTCTTCGCTGTCCACAGACGATCATGTGTCTAAACTACGCAAACGGCTAAACACCATCCATAAAGCCGTCAGAACGAGAATAAAATTCGAAAGTGACCGAATGAAGACCCGCTACGATCAGCGAGCGAATTCCACTGGATTCAGGGAGGGCGATTGTGTATGGCTCTGTAACCCAGTTCGCAAGAAAGGAAGGTGCCCTAAATGACAACGGAATTGGGAGGTCCTATACAAAGTAATTACTTGGATAAACGATGTCGTCTACAGGATACAACGAGACCCCAAATTGAAGATGAAAGTTGTACACCTCGACCGGTTGGCTCCATACACAGTGGAAGACACTGATCGGGACGATCAGCGCTAGAGGGGGGGCAGTGTGATGGACGTGTCATGTTAAATGACGTTGACATTCGCCGACTGCGAAATTTGAATGAACGTTACCTATGACGCGTTCCAGAAGGTTCGAGAGTTGCTAGATGTTTCGAGAATCACCGAGAAATGTCCATAATACTATATAAGGAACAGCGTTAGACAGTTTGACAGTTTTTGATAGAAGAGAGTGACAGAGATAAGTTCGAAGTGAAGAAAAGCGATTAAAAAGCGAAATAGCTATTGAGTTGTTGTTGTTATCGAAATAGTTATCGAATCGTTGTTGTTATAGAGTTAATTTAATAAAAGTGTTGAGAGAAAAATACGTGACATTGTAAATTACGTAACAATACCTTTAAGTATAAAAACACAGTATGTTAAAAAAATATTTTCTATTTAAGGAGTCATTACTAGAATTCATCTTTTGTCACCGTATTCTTTTCACCTCATTAATTTTGCGTCAGTGTATATAATTAATTTTTTGTCGTTTCCGAGAATAATTATTACAGATTAATGCAAACCACTATAGATTTATTAAATTCCTTCGTCATCCGTCGACTATAACAACTGCGCATTTTGACATAAATGTTAAACAGTTTTACTGTTTTACAAAAATTGTACTTTCGTTCTATTAAAGCGCACGTGCCTCAAACTGCTTAATTTATGCCATTAAATTAACATTTCTTGATAAACATGACGGGATATTGATTGAGTTAAATCATGTTAAAAACTTAACGATCCGCGCCAGCAAAACAGCTACTGGGTGAGGAATGCGGCACAAAGTAAACAATAAGAACTAGACGAATGTAGAATTGCCATCATAAATGTATTTGTGTCAGTGTGATAGGCAAGAACGCATTTTTACGTCGGTAGGAAGTTGTTTAAACTACAATTCTATTAATAATAGGACAACTGCAGTTTTTTGTTGCAAAAGTCTCAAATATTTTTTTTTATTAAAGTTACATTTCTCTGAGGGCGCTGAGCGTAGAAAAAGATGGGAACGGAAGTCGCGTACGCATGTTACCGGAAATAGTATAATGTTAGCATGTCACTAGAGCTTGACTGGGGCAAGTTTGTAGCTCGGCCAGTAGGTATTATAACTTCCTTGTGACGGAGTAAGATAATGGAAGGCTTATTTAAGAGCGGTATAAAGAAAAATACAACAATATAGTCAGCATTTGCATTAAAAGTTTCCCTGCAGTTCCAGTTCTTTGGATACCTTACTTTTTGGGACTTTCCTCGTATATGTAGTGTCTATGTAATCGGTAAAAACAGTATAACTTATTTGTTTAGGAAGTGAAATAACTGACATACAGAGAGTCCTAATTCCTAAGGAGAGTATGCTATTGTATAATACACACGTTCACATGAAACAATAGATGATCTAAGTAGGTCTACCGTGACTTGAAGCGCTATCTTCCTGGCTGCTTTGACTCGCATTGCCGACACAAGCAACAGCATTAAAAGAAAAGGAAGGAACTTCCTCATTAATTCAACAAGAGCATGACTTCCTAGCATGCCGTTCTGCTTCTACAATTATAATTATTTTCAGCGCCACGGCATTGAGATAAGTAAGAAATCATCTCTTTAGCGGATTCGACTAGATTATGTACACGTTCTTTCGTTCGTTTGATGCCGTTTGGAATGTTTCTTCCTAATTACACCATTAATTTGACATAGTTCGACAGCGTGAAGGTCTTTTCATTTAATGCAAGTAGAAGAATGTACAGTTACACATTCTGAATACATTGTAAGTATATAATGTATAATTAAAATGAAATAGATAACCCTTAATATTAAACCATTTGGAACATTGATAATCAAATTTATTAAATTATGGTTTTTGGTATCAACTATAGAGTCTAGGACTAGAAAATTTTGAAGGTTAACTTTTTCAAAAAGAAATGGTATCTAATAAAAAAGACAAACAGGTTTGGTAACATATCCCTTCTAACCCTAAGTAAATACCATCTAAATATTTTCACTTAGGGCCGTTCATAAAATACGTTCGCATACAAGGGGTGGAGAGGTCTTGCTGAGAGTGACAAGGGGGAGGGGGGTCTACGGTAACGTGACCTTCGCCGTTCATCAAAAAATTTTACTTAATTTTTACAGAATCCTTGGACTACTTCTGATAAATAGAAATATTATTTATTTGCTCGTTACAAAAGATATTTATTAATTTATTTAAATTTGATTATGAAAATAAAATAAATATTTTTGACTATCAAAATTTGTGTATTATCAATCAAAATTTATAATGTTAAGGGGGGGGGGGGTGTTTAGTTTTTGTGATGTAATATTTACAGGGTGGGTCACAGAAAGTGCGACACAGCGTGACAACCGGGGGGAGGGGTAAAAGAAAAGCTAATTTTAGTGTGACGTATTTTATGAACAGACCCTTATTTAAATTGGAAAAAGTACCATCTCAACCGCTCTAGGCGGGAAGGGTGCAATTTTAAATTCCTGATTAGGAACCTTTCATCTTATTGTATATTCGCATTCTGCGCTAAAATCTACGTGAATTTTATTTGCATCGCTTTTTATATTTATAGCAGATTAATCAATCGTAATCGTTCGAATTTAAGCGAATATTCCGGGTGAAACATTTATAAACTTAATAACATTACCTAATTAGATTATTATATGTAATTATGTCTACTTGGAAACAAGTTCTAAAATCTAACCATCACACGATTCCCTTCCATTTATAAAACTTGTTCAATGTGAGCAGGATTGGTCAAAGTCCGAAAATTGAACCATTAACAATAGAGCACTGGTATAAAAGGCAGCAAGAAATATTAAGCAACTGAGTATATATATTAGTACAAATTACGAATCTGAGTCGACGAACGATAGTAAGGATTACTACAAAAACCTTCCTCTGCTAATAAATCCATGAGTTTTTGTGACGTTGCGGAAGTACTTAAGCACATGGCGCTCATGGAATAAAGTTCTTTATACGCCACTGTGCTAAAAATAACAACGTAATTTTATTTGATTGCTACTATTAATCTAACGTGTAGCAATTAGTCTAGTTCGTTTCAGTTGCAGCTCACAAAAATAGATCAGATTAATGATAGTCAACTTAAGATTCGTCGAGTCGTATCAAGAAAGTAAACATTTCGGTGTTTTTGTTGTAAAAATTTCTTTGTTTTGGTGTGTTTGATGAGACTTTAAACAAATTTAATGGATTTACTTGTATACCTATATTTTGTATTGAAATAGAAACAGCAGTAGCTGTTCGTGGCTCATAATGCATCAGAGGACAAAGGAAAGAAATCACTGCATAATAAAAATTTGTTCTCGTTTATAAAATTGTAAAAATTAATAGAGGGGATGTTACTCAGTGGCATTAAAATAATGAAGCATGTTTCGATTCCATGACTAGTTTTTCTGCAGGTGATGTCAAAGTTGACCCATGTTTTTATTAAATTTTAACAGAAGTATAACATGATTAATTCTTTCTACATTCACTTGGTGGAAGCTCATTTTGAAACTTAGTAAGAAATAAAACACAAAATTAGTTCAATAAACTTAACAATTATTTCGCCTAACTTAGGCTTCTTCAGAAGTACTACATTTAAACTAAACTAAGCTACTTATAAATAGTTTAAGGATTAAGGCGGAGGGTGAATAAAGAGGTTAAGTAGTGGTGAATTATTAAGATCAGTTTGATCGCTCAGAAGAATATTGGTATTTTATACTTAATAATTTGTAGGGATTCTAATAAAGATGGTCTACGATTTTTATTTTCCACATGTAGGATTTCAAAATTACCATTAAAAATATGTTCCTCTTCAATAAGGAATTTTGACATAGCTTGAGTTTAATTGATTATTATCACAGGATTTTTTATATTAATTTATTCGTTTTTTGAATGATAGTCCAGTTTGCCCGATGTATATATATTTACAAGAGTTACATTTTAATTCATACACCCCTGACTTATCCGCTTTATTAACTTTATTTTTGTTATTTTTGATATGTTTGCCTACGGTATTTTGTGTTTTATATGCAACATTAACATTATTTTTCAATAAGAATTTTCTAAAATTCAGAGGGGTTATTTAAATATGTAATAGAGTTTTTTGGTTAGTGTTACAATGAGGGTATACATTTTTAATGAATTCATTAAATTGTAATTTAGTAGGTACAAGATTATCAATTGAATCAGTTTTATAGTTATTACATAGAGCGATTTGTTTGATTATCTATATTTAATTCTTTTTTAAAATCTATAATATCTAAAGGTATATTTATATACATATAAGTGAGGCGCCCCCTTGTAGAAAAACAAACCAAGGCATTGGAAGCTGTCTCCATAAAAACTTATTCATTTCTACATTAATCTCAGATCCCAAAGAACTTTGTAAATATGTTTGCACGTCTCTGAAAGAAGTGCTAAACATTACAGTCATGAGCTTCATGCTATCGCATCATGATACAGCAAACGTTTTTTTTTAACTTTTATAATTGTAATGTTTAATTTTATAAATATAATACATGTACTTACTATTATTAATGAAATTATTGAATTTGATCGGGTAATAGCTACTTATTAAAGCAGCATAGCTTGATAATAAGAAACTTTATTGTGCTGAGCAAAAAGCGTTGAATATTTAACGCGATGAGTGGGATAAAACTGATAAAAGGATTAATAAACTCTATTCATTTATAAAATACCTGTCCACTTAATAGCGAATTCTTTTTTATTTAATATACTCTTCAGTATTTTGTTTTTATTAATATTTAAATATTAATTTCCATGCAGTAGGTACTGATTATGAAAAACTGATATATGCTAAAACAGTTAATTATGATTTGTATATGGAAATATGGTGGTAATTAATTGACAGACACTATGTTGCGTATCTATCTCATCACTTCTTCAATGCGGCTCATTAGGCATTTCCAACAATTATTCAAAGGACGACATACATGAAGTACTTAATTGAGCAAAATAAGCAAGGAAACTACGGTTCATAAACGTCACATGGCCGGTAATATCCCGGCAGCTTCCCAGGACCTTTTTTTAACGTGCAAGATAAGAAGAGGTAAGGCGATGGCAAGAAGGCAAACGAACATGGTTGGAAGGTCATAATATTTCCACGCTATCGGAGATGCTGTATGCAAAACGTGTGTATTACGTGTACGTAGATAACTGTCCTCTCTGCCCGAGGCTAACAGTGACTTCCTGTTTGTTCCCCGTCAAAACCTCCGTGGTCCGATGATGCTGCTAGTGCCAAGAAAGGCTATGGTATGCGACGTTGCCAGTCCATACGTACAACTTCTTTTAGACAAACATAGAATATACATATATATTAAATAATATCGTCCTATTATACTCAGGGTGTCATATAAAATGTATTAACGTTTTTATAAATCCACCCCTAACAATAGTAATTATAAATCGGCAAGTATTTGTCTGGTTGATATTTTCAGGGAATAAGGGGGTAGCCTAACTAGACGGACTACATAGAATGTGATTATAAAATGAAGCACAACACAGAAGAGTGTGAATACCTCTATGTAGGTTTTTTTTTCTGAAATCACTCGCCAACTCTCCAGTGAAGGCTGTGATTGTAATAAGTAAATTAGAATTTATTTGGTGAAAGTATTGAGTTGGTTGAAAATTAATATGTCTTAGGGGTACAATGATGCCCACTTGCTTCTAACAGTAAAGAATAGGAGCCTCTAACAATGGAACGTGTTATATAAGTAAAATTTTTAGCGGGATATATGTACGTCCTCTAGCTTTTCAAATAGATATTATGAGCTTTTTGTAACAACAAAGTGTGAATGTCATTTTCAAACCATCTCTTGAACTTCATGATGGTCATAAACCAATATTACAAATCTGAGCGGCAAGGTCGATAGTCCAAATTTTCTTGGACCATTCAGTCCATTACTATCTGTTCCCAACTTTCATTGATTAGAGATTACTAAAACAATTTTTGTAGTAGTATTGTTAAGAGTTTCGCGAATATCAATAATTAATTCCAATCAATTTTTGGTCTCTTTCTTAATTATGTAAACAAAATCGAAAAAAGTACAAGATACCGACTTTATTTCACAGCCCTTAATTTGCTTTTTGGGGAATCCTAAAGGTTTGCGAACCACTGGTTGTAAACCCTTGATTTAGATAATTATTCCATGGATGGATAGTTTTTGACTTCTTTTCTTTCCTTCATTTCTTACAAGTCATTTTGCTTCTTCAACCACCACCTATTTATTTCCAAAATTTCTTGCTGAAGAGGGCATTTCGCCTTCTCTTCAAACTGGTTTTTACGCTTTAGCATAGATGAAAGGAACTGCTTTCCCATCAACGCTACTTGTAGCTGATGGGAATTAAATACTCAAAAAAATCGTAACACGAAAAAAGTGAAGTCCTTGTCATGTACAGTAAATGTATATATTGTAAATGATGTAAATAGAAAATTGGGTATTTTGAGTTGATTTCTGATTGCTTGGCAACAATGGGCTCCAGTGACAGCAGTGGCCCTGTAGCAATGTGTATTAAGCAAGTTTTTGTCCAAGACGAAGTGCAGTTGTAACGGAACGGACCAGGAAGTCAATATGGCATCAAGTGCTACAGCAGAAGCAGCAGCAGCAGTGTTCAGAAATCAGAAGCATCAGAGCACCACACAGCAACCGACCCGATTGTCCGAACCGTTCCAGTGCCCATCGGTTGACACATTCCATTTCGGATCAATTAATATTTTTTTTGTTTCGAGACCGCTTCTCCCTTGTTTGACTATACCTGCTTAGTTACAAATACATAGTACTGGTCTAACGTCTAACGTTTGTCGCCTAAGTGGCTGGCTGAGCTTTTAACACAACCTGACGTACCGTTTTCCGATGCACCGAAACCGTTAATCAAATTACTCGAAAAATGTGACGACTTGTTTAAACAGATGGGGGATATACAAAAATGAGGACTCGCTCTAATTGTTTGTGCTTCTCAATTCTTATTTTATTTTATTTTTCGATAATTTTAGAAGACAGTAACACCTATTTATAATAATGTTGACGCTCCAAAAGAGAAACGGTTAGTAGCGTTTGTGGTGTTATAGGCGGATGTTAAAAATCTCGTAAGGTTATGAATGAGGAGGCATGACATGAAAATACACAAAAAAGCTGAAACAAAATAGAAGTCAAGAAAGAAAAGGATGATCATTTCTGAGACATGAAGGCTTAGTTAGAGATACTTTAGGGGCAGAAATAAGGGTAAAATACAGTTTACAAATAGTAAGTAACGAAATAAACGAGTAAAAGTACGTGTCCAACTAGTCTTCGGATATGCCCTAATTTTTTTTTATTTTGCTATTGTAATAGCCCTTTTGAAATCCGCGCCACAGACATGCTCCAATTCAACCCCGTTGGTTCCGTAACGCGTCGTACTACGGCTAAGGAGGGTGCCACACGGAATCCATCGCTCTGTCCACCACGGCAGGCTACCCTCTCCCAGTACCGCGCTGAGCTACCCCTAAGACTACAGGAAAAAGCACAGTTACATTGGTGCTGACGCACATGCGCTCTTGATAGACGAATAGCGCGCAAACTGACATAGCCAGCGCGAGCTTTCAAAACTTCTACCTATGCTTCTAACTGCTTCTAGCCTCAAATTATATGGGATTCTGAGCGAGCGATTTATGAGATTTGTTTGGTGAAATGTATGTGCATTTGTGCAATATTCCAGGAAAAATTGAAAAGCAAGAATACTTTCCTACTAAAAAACGTTCAAGAGTACATTTAATTTTTTGTTATTCAAAGTAAAAGTCCCTTCTACTTCATTTTGTTTCCAGACTCAGGATTTGTGAGGTTTAATTTAATTATTGTTACAAGAATAAAAATTTATCCATAAAGGTAATGGTGAAGGTATATGTAGATAATGGTGATGGTGTAGGTATGTTTTTAATATGTATATAATTTTAATAAAAAAATAAAAAGTCCGTCTAAATAGAAGCTAAAGTAATTATTTTTTAATGAAAACATACTTTCTAACAAAAACATCAGGTCTTGTCATTGGAAGCCATTATAGAAAAGAATAATTGTTACAAAAGTTATACCTAGTTTTATACTAATTATTTGTATAGCCTACACTTTGTCTTTAATTATTTGTTTTGCGTTAATGTTATGTATTACAATAAAACTATAAAAACTGAGAAAAAAAACTAACGTTTTTCTTAGAAATTATGTTTTCATTAAAAGATAATTACTTTAGCTTCTATTTAGACGGACTTTTAATTTTTTTTTATTAAAATTATATACATTTTAAAGACATACCTATACCATCACTGTTATCTACATATACCTTCACCATTACCTACATCAATAAATTGATAGTAGATAAAATTTTAATTGAAAATTATAATGCCAGCACAATTTTTACTTTGAATAACAAAAAATTCTTGCTTTTTCATTTTTACTGGAATATTGTACAAATGCACATGCATTTCACCAAACAAATCTCATAAATCGCTCGCTCAGAATCCTATATAATTTGAGGCTAGAAACAGTTAGAAGCATAGGTAGAAGTTTTGAAAGCGCGCGCGAGCTATGTCAGTTTGCGCGCTATTCGTCTGTCAAGAGCGCATGTGCGTCAGCACCAGTGTAACTGGGCTTTTTCCTGTAGTCTGCTAGTCCTACCTAGACTAGGGTGAATAAAAAGAGCTTCCGGTTTCGAAACAACAGAGAGAACTGTACCTCCAGATCCTCTAGCAACTTTTCCTCCATGGAACAGTAGAGCGGGAAAAATAGAGTAAGACCTCTACTTCCAGGAGCCTTTCGAGTTCGGAACCCTTGGCCAGTGTGTGAAAAAAAAAGATCCAAAAGTAGTGCTTAGTGCGTTTTACATAGTGATAAACTTATATTCCAAAACGTGGTTGATGGGGACAGCTCATTTCCGGCGCGATTTCTAGTTTAAGTGTGATATTAGTATAAGAGCGACTTTTACCATAGTTTAGGTTTTCTTGTTACCAAGTCTCACGCGGACTTACGTTAACTTTATTCTTAACAATAAAGTACTTAAAGTTTTTCTGTATTTGTGAAATTATACAATCCCCTTACACTATCATATAGCTAACGAATTTATAAAGATGATGATAATTGGCTTGGGATGAATGAAGAATGAATACAACTCACCAACTCTAATCATCATTTAGATGTTCTTTTTTCATTATATAATACATATCTACATGTATTTTTATATGCCGTCATATATCTGACGACTTTATAAAGATAAGGATGATTTGCTTAAGATGATTAAGATGATACCATTACTTTTCAATAATTCTTTCACCAACTTTAATCTTCAATTAGATAACTTATAAGGTTCCTCTTCATCAAATAAAGCACGCGATCTTGTGAAGATGATAAAGATGACTGGAAAATAATACAAAAATAACACTATATCACACTTTTCTAATCTTCATTTGAATGAAATGGCTCTCTATACAGCACAGATATTAAACTTATCTTCACATACTTATTTTTATTGTCGTATAGCTGAGGAACTTACGTAGAACGTGTGACTTGCTTGTTTGATTTGAATGACCTAAAAGTTTTCACATACAACACAAGTTCACTTCCTTGTTTTCGCAATCATAAGTTGACAATCTTATGAAGATGATGGTGACTGAAAAATAAATGAATAACATTACACCACCTTTAATTTTCGTTTAAATGACCTACAGGCTCTCGATACAACGTAGATATAAAACTTGCCCTTATATATTTCTTTTGTTGACATACAATAGTTGACGTGATGATTTTTTGTGATTACTGAAGAATGAATAGTTAACACCACATCTCACCAACTCTAAACTCTTCATTTAGATGACTTACTGACTGTCTTTGCAACTTCTTTCTTTTTTTTGTCATATATTCTGTTCGCGCTTTATTAAAAATACTTTAATAACGTCTTGTCGAAGTTTTATTATGATGATTGATTGACTGATTACATGCCATATTCTGTTCGATTTCGCGTCTTAATGTACGCAAGTTTAAATTTTTAGAAGTAGAGTAGGCATTTCGGATTAACTGTAATTTAATAACATAATATAGGTAGGCTATAAGTTATTAAAACTCAACGTAAATTGTTGTTTATGGAATCCAGTTAATAAGTAACCGCTTCATTAAAATGGTTAAAACAACAACTAATTTAGCATGGGTTCTACTTTTTGCAAAGTTATTACTCAACATATTAAACTAGCCAGGAATCGTTAACATTCTGGCGTTCTGTAGGTAGGTACTTATCGACAGCGGCAGCTGGTAGGTAAACCGTATCAGTTAACATCCTAATAAGAAGAAGAACATCCAGGTTCCAACTAGATACCGGCATACATGTAAGTATATGAATGTATATACAGTTAAGTCTTTTAATAAGAGAAAATCTTCTTCATGCCAGCCAAGGAAATCGTTTAATTTCGTATAATTGCCGTTCGTCTTCGAAACGAACCTGAACTAAAACTGTTACTCATACCGGGCATAAAATTGCTACTATTTGCGGACTTCCTCATTCCTCTCTTTCTTCAGTACTGTTAAAGCATGTCCCGCTGCGATTATTTCATCATACCAAAGCCGTATTATTGAGAATTAATACCACTAAAGACCTTGAAGCAACATCGAAATAGTTCTAAATAACTATTATTTATAATACCTTAATTTTTTCTCAAAACCGTTATTCATTAGATTTATTTTTAAACTTATTTAAGAAATAGCTTACTTTAAAAATTTCAGCTTCAAAGCTGTCTGACTTTCCATATTCGTATTATGAATGTACACTAACTCTGCATTAGACGAAATTTTGCGCACCTGTGGAATTTAGATGATACTTAATATATTAATTACAATGAAAAAATTAAAAGATAAGGCCCTACAATAATGAAGCATTAGCAAAAATTTGCAGTGTAGAAAGAAAAATGTAAAAACTATTTCTTTTTTAATATTAGTCTAGGGTTTCGCCAAGACAAGAGTCTTGACCTCGATGTCCAACTCTTGCCCTCACTTGAAAATCAATATCAAGAAAGTAATTTTTCTTGCCTTGTGCAATTCTTAATCATAATTTAAATGGATACCATAAACTTTAATGTTTCAACAAATAATCTTGTTAATAATAACCAGCAAGGTATATAATACTTAAAGATAAAGATAAATGTCCGTTTAGTGCCTAAAATATTTAATAATGTACCAGATTACACTGTTGTGCATGTTTAGACTGAAGCAGAAAATGTTTGAGGCTTTTATAAAAAGGATGCTGCTCTGTAGGTGCTATGCACTATGCTGTTTTTTACTTAAAGTATAATTGTTTATTTAAATATCAACGTTTAATCTTTTGAACATATTAGGTATTATTAATCTGTGTAAAGATGGCAAAATTCTTGACAAAATTTCCTGATCTCTAAAATTTTCGACGTAATTCTCTCGACCTTGTCTCGATTTTTACATCTGTACTCTTGTCTTGATTGAAAACAAGATCAATATAAGCATTTTTGAAAATCAAGAGCAAGTTCTGTGAAATATATTCATAACAAAATAGTAAAAGTGGCTCTACAGCAAATGATCATGTGCAGGTGCCAATGCTTTTTAAAATGACGAATGAATGAATGGCTCATTTGGTCGATTGGAAAAATTAGCGTTTAGTGTTCATTCCCTTTTTGTCTATATATATTCATATTCATGCGAATAACATTTTTTGAACATGAACCATCAGAAATTAAGAAGTGACTTTTATAACTGAGATCCTGAAATCATCATCAAAATTTTTGACGGACACACGAAGTTACTGTTTAATTTACAACAACATTGTAAATTTTGGTTGATATCAGGTGATAGTTACATATTTCTGTTTTTCTTGAAAACATAATTGGGATCTTCTCCATCAAAAGTTTGTCGAACATCGGTTTAGGCCTAGAGAGTAGGTTAGCATTCATTAGGACACCGGGGTTTGATGGTAGGTGTATCTGTTCTGGTAAATGTTATTTTGACTTTTACTTGGACCATTTACACAAATTGTTGATTATCTGTTTCTGTCGTTATAGTTCCGTAAGTGATTCATAAAGTTTCATGGGATTTATTACTTAGAAATCCACCTCTATCCATGAAAAAAGGTTCGGTATGAAGCCGCAAGGAATAGATACGAAGAAATTAGAGTCAAAAGAGAATATCGCATCTAATAGCAGTTAGAAATCGAGTGCCGACGTGATTGAGACTAATAAGAAGGTCTTATAAGAATGTTATAGAAATTGACAATCCAGAAACTTTTGCAAATTTTTAGTATGTTTCATTTAGCTTACTCTTTAAGTTATACGTATATGTAACCATGCAGTTTTCTTAGGGGTATCCATTATGAGCTCAAAACAGGAGGAGGGAGTCTAGAAAAATCTTATCAAATTTCGTTTAAAAGTCATTTGAAATCTTACGTCAATTTTTTAATTCAAATAATTGTTATAATTTCCTTTCAAATCTCACTAATTAATGATGAGCCCCAATTCCACGCAACTGGAGTCACTTATGATCTAAAAATTAATCAGTAGGTACAAAAGAGGTGTACATTTACATAAATACCTATTTATTCACGGTATTAATATCTAGAAATATGTGGTACACTTTATATTCTACCACGCAAATGTTGAATAACGTACGTAATTAGAAGTTGTTGCGCTTTTGTTTTAATACAAAGGAGCGTAGGAGGCAAAAACAATTAAAGGCATTACACATGTTGTCTTGCTCACATCCGGATTCCGATCGCATTGTCAGAATGTGCATTGTCTTTCGTTTTCTTCGGCTACCTAGTTTACATTGTGCATTTAGCACCGTACCAGGTTGTAGAGTCGAATTGTATTTCCGTTTGTGAATCATTACGGTTCGGTAAGCATCTTTTTGGATCTATTTCAAACGAATAAATTTAAAGATATAAGTACAGAATACGCTTTAAAAAATATGAAGGATATTTCGTGATAGGTATCTAATTAAAATTTTACGGACTGTCGCTAAGTTGGTACATTTTAGGTTGATCTTTTTCTAATCAGTGAATGAATTATAACAATGATACTAATAATATATGTACTGCATACGAAAATGTATAACGTTATTATTACAATAAAATAAAACTCATAAAATTTTTCAACGAATAGGTATTGTATTACAAAAACTCGACATATATGTTTCGATCGGACGGTCTTTATCAAGAGCAAACTAAAATATACAGATGTGTTCGAATCTTACATATTTAATTAAAATATTACAGGTAAATTTTTAAGTTAGGGATAGCGATAACCTATTGAGAAAATCCAATCATTGGGAAAACCTTTTTTTTTTTCAGTGCACTACTTTCCACTCTTTTATAAGATTTAATTTTTAGTTGAGACAAATTTTTTAAAGTACGTTTTCATAACACTAATAATTACCTAATAGCACTGCGATTAAACAGAGACTTTAAAATAATACATAATTATGGAATTAGAAGGGTATTGTCTTTAAGTTATCAAGATATTGGAGTAATTATTATAAAAGTTCGAGTTAACAAAAAAAATTACGTATATTTCTCATAGTTGATGCTATTGCCAACCAACCAATTTGGTTCGACTAATCAAAAACTCGACTTATCGATGTTTTACTGTACATGTAGTATGATACGTTATCTACTACATCTAAATTGGGTAGTTGTAAATTTGTAAAATTAAAGCTTCTTTATCTCACAAATAGTCTGGTATAAACAGTTTTTTAATATTTAAAAAAATATAAGATATGAACGTTTATTAAATCATAATTGTACAGAGAGGGAAATACTGAATTTTGTAAGAATGTGATAGACAAAAATTTTAATGTGCTATAACTTTTTATTTTTTCATCAATTTGAAATTTGATTCTGAATTTTGTTATCGTATTACGTATATTAACATATTATCTAAATAAATACGATATATAAAGCATTTGTGTTTAAAATCATACGATTAGACCAGTGCTGAAGCCTTCAAAAATAGTAAAAAGTGAAAAAAAATTATAGAAGATGAAACCCATTGGAAAAGGAAGAGAATATAGCAGAAATGAAAGGAAAAATAATTAACGGGCGATCTGAGGTCGGGAAACAAAAAAATTACAGCGTGTTTGGGACATAAATAAGTTTTCACCAGATTTCGTGAAGAAAAAAGAATTTGAATTTTTCACATAAATTTTGAGGTTATGTGAAAAAAGTGTAAATACAAAAGTTGTAGATCTTTTTATTACCTACAACTTTGCCTTTTAACTTTTTTCCATAAGACTTGTAGTTTTTCCGGAAATCAAGGAAAACCGTTTTTTACCCTTAAAAACTCACCCCGTCCTCCTTTCCGACCTCAGATCGCCCGTAAATTATTTTTCCTTTCATTTCTGTTATAATCTCTTCCTTTTCCAAAGGGTTTTATCCAACTATAATTTTTTTTGATTTCAAAAATTATCGACCCTGGTTTAGATGCAAATTTTACAGATTCATATTTCCAGTTCCTACGTTTTTTTATTAAGGCGTTGTTAATAATTTTGCTAGGAATTTCGGAAAGATCTTGAGTACCAATAACTCCCTTTTTAAAAACCATCACATATGAGTTTAAGATCTGCCACTCGAGGTTATGCTTATCATATTTGTCCCGTATTAACACGGACTACTACGCTACTAAATTTTTAGTTGGCTACTGAGCTTAGTAGCCTAACTGTGATTATTAATACGATTTTCTTAGTAGCTTGCTAATAGACACTACTAACTGACTATTAATAAGGCTGTAAGGAACTAGCGATATTAAAGACCAGACAGAAGCATTCAAGCAAACTCATTCAAACCATCGACACCATCAAGTACAAATATCTACATTTAATACGGTTTAATTAGTTCCGTGTAAATAGTTCTTATTTTATTAATAAACAGTTAAAATTATTCGTATATCATTTCGTACAAGAAGCGACACGACACAACAGTGCATAATACAAGAAAGAAATTGAATGTGGCCAATCAAATACCAGAAGACAGATCCAAATATTTAAAATCGAATGCTTGAACTGACAGCCTAAGCATGATCACAATCAGTAGTTCAGTTCTTTAATTTTCTGTTTATTAGCCGAATTTTACATAAGGTCAATAATCACGCGCCGCCACTGCGAGTACTTAAAATTAGTGGCGATAAAGAGTGGTTTAGTAAGCTTTTCGTTTTATTTTAAAGAATCTTAATAAATACTGAAACACAAGACGAAATACGTAAAAGGAAAACGTTTACAATGTAATGCAACTGAATAACTCTAAGATGAAGAATGAATATCAGAAATTAAAAAAATATTTTACAAATTCTAATGTAGAATATGTGGTGTTATTTCATAGGACTTGTGGTATGGTAAGGTTATTTCAATTCTTTTTATAAATATCTTTTGTCCTTTTATGTGAAATTCAAAAAGAAAAGGTGGTGGCTCTTGATAAAGTAAAGCGTGTGTTCGCTAAAGTTTACTCTATTATGGGGCAGGTATCTATTAATCGTAAATATCTATATTAATTACATTAAATTGTTTATCCTCTGTTTGTAATAACTTTATACATATGATTTTTGGCAAAGAAAACGAATTTATTAACAAAAGTTGAGTTGTAAAAATGATTCGAGCATTTTTACCACTGCACTGACTAATTGACTAATGACCACATTAATTAGCTGGAGTGAATTTACCTAAACAAAGATTAAATCTGTTTAAATTGGAAGTAAATTTCACAATAACAACTTCAAAGAAGGTATTATAAACTATACAGTAATGTATATATATGTATTTATAAATTTTGTATTAACATGAGATATTTATAAAAAGAACTAAATAATCGTTAGTTGGACCAATTTTAGTGACTACTCGAAGCCCTGTTAAGAAATTAGATTTTATTGGCATAATTAAATTAACCTTCTATATATTTACCTAAGTAATTAAATTCAGTAGGTATAGGTTCTCTATGGCATTTTATTCCTTCCGAGTGGGTGTACTTATTACGATGTTAGCTTAACTCCATAAAGTCATAAATACTATTGTGATTCCAACTAGTAGTGACCACAGCGTTTGAGGTTTTGTATTAAAATTAAATTATAACACGACTACCTTTTTCGGAGTCTGGTTTACGCCCACGTGCTGTTTTTCCGTCAAATTCAACGACCTCACAAAGGAGAGGTAAAGTACGTAAGGTGCTGAGAATTAATGGCATACGCAAAACACAATCATAAAATAAGCTGCTGCCGACGCTGGAGTTGTTCGTTTGTCACCTTTGCTACTTGCTTTTCTTTACAGGAACATTTTATTATAAAATGCTTACAACTGAGAAGTTTCTTATTATATGTACACATAGGCTTCAGGCGCTGCTATATACCTTAAATGCAAATTTCCTTATACATATAAAAGTTCAAGATTTCAAAATAGCACATGTACAATCAAAGCGTTATCATATACGCCATCACAACTGCATATGAATTTTAATATTGTAAACAGCGGGGAGGTTTCTTTTGAGTGATATAGTAACATTCTCCTTCGTAATTAAAGTTGTTACAATTTAATTACAAAGATATCGAGTAGTCATTATTAGATGGAATATAGAGACCATCACCTGCTAATCTCTCACCGTCGGTTTATATTTCGCGTCTGCGACAATTTTTTTCTCATGCCTTTCACTTTTGCACTACGAGGGTATACAAAGGCGTCCCTCAGTTTTTTAGGGTTACTTGGGTCTCTCTCGTCGCTGCAAGAGACTTCTTATGGAGTAAATGGGTGGTTTTAAAGTCGAATGTTATATAAACTAATGTCAAATCGATTAAAGTAATCTTCTCTTTGTAAGATAATTAACAAATAATTAATTGTGTCAAATTCATCGAATTCGCTAACATCTGACCAGGGTAAGAATTTCTATTACACTTTCCTTTGGACTGTTCAGACTGTAAATGCTACCTACTTAAAATGCATGTTTTCGGCAATAGCCTTAAAACTGTAGAAGGTAGGGGGTGATAACCTTGCCTGCTACCCCCTTGGAGGGAAATTTCTAACAGCATTATTAATAGTCAACGGTTTAGTAGGATGTTAGTAGCCTATTAAATATTTAGTAGCTACTAAGAGACGCTACTAAGTGTGTCGTATTAATAGCCGCCAGTTAAAATGCTGTCTACTAGCTAATAGAATTGTTTGTGTCAAAACGATTTGACAACAGTGCAAAATGACCTACTGAACATGTAAAAATCGGTATTTTTGACGTTTAACCTTACTTTTAAGTTAAATTATTAACAATTATTATTAAACAATACAGTGAGGGAAAACTTGTTGGTGTGTTTTCTCTTTTACTTATTTCTGTAGTGGTTTAGTAGTTACTTATGTCCAACATTCCGATAACAATTAGCATCGAAAATATTAGCAATTTAAGAAGTTATAATATAAAAAAGACTCAAAATTTGCCATACTAATTTAACGCATGTACACCTAATGAGAAAGAACTATGTACCCCCACAATGTACAAAATGCAACATCAACTCCTTCAAAACAGTGGGACATATCAACTCCCCAGGACTAAATACCTAAAGAAGAATAACAATATTTCCCTATCGATAAAGGACAATTTAAACAATCTGGAATTGTATAAAAATGTATTAAAGTTCCCGAGATAAATCAAACCCTAATATTAACCACCCTTATTTTGTCCAGTCTACACACATGGATTCGTTTCTCTCAGTGGGATATACTTACTAACAAAAAAAAAAAAGAATAATATTTTCGGGACTTACTTATGTATCTAGCCTAAATAAATAAATAAATTCATTGATTTTTTATTTACGAATCATTATGACCATTACTTTAAGAATAAAATTTTACTTGTTAACATAATTTACTTTAAATCATACAAACAAGATGTTAATTCAAGAAAGTTTGTAATTATTTCAGAAAAAACGATTGTAATAATTTTAAAGGATAACTGCCCATTGAAATAAATTAAAAAGACATGTACTAGTTAAATTTTTAATTTTTTAATTCAATTTTACAATTTCTTTCCATTTCTCATCATATTCTTGTGATATTCTTTTAAATTTTGTATTTTGTACCAAGAACTCCTTTCTTAAAAACCGTATATTAGTTTAAAATCTGCCACTCGAGGTTATGTTTATCATATTTGTTCCGCTTAAACACGGACTACTACGCTACTAAATTTTTAGTTGGTTACTAAGCTTCTTAACTGTGAATATTAATACGATTTTCTCAGTAGCTTGCTAATAGACACTACTAACTGACTATTAATAAGGCTGTAAGGAACTAGCGATATTAAAGACCAGACAGAAGCATTCAAGCAAACTCATTCAAACCATCGACACCATCAAGTACAAATATCTACATTTCATACGGTTTAATTAGTTCCGTGTAAATAGTTCTTATTTTATTTATAAACAGTTAAAATTATTCGTATATAATTTCGTACAAGAAGCGACACGACACAACAGTGCATAATACAAGAAAGAAATTGAATGTGATCAATCAAATACCAGAAGACAGATCCAAATATTTAAAATCGAATGCTTGAACTGATAGCCTAAGCATGATCACAATCAGTAGTTCAGTTCTTTAATTTTCTGTTTATTAGCAGAATTTATACATAAGGCCAATAATGAAGACTGGAAAAACTTTGGCGGTTGTTGCAGAACGAACAAAATAGCTCAAACCCCAACGCCAAAACACGACACTTTAGTTTTCCGAAGCACTTTTCGGTAACAAAGTTACCTTCTTCAGGGACTGAAGTGAACAGTCCCTGAAGAAGGTAACTTTGTTACCGAAAAGTGCTTCGGACAACTAAAGTGTCGTGTTTTGGCGTTGGGGTTTGAGCTATTTTGTTCGTTCCGATAAGGCCAATATTCACGCGCCGCCACTGCGAGTACTTAAAATTAGTGGCGATAAAGAGTGATTTACTAAGCTTTTCGTTTTATTATAAAGAATCTTACTAAATACTGAAACACAAGACGAAATGAGTAAAAAGGAAGACGTTTACAATGTCATGAATTTGAATAACTCTAAAATGAAGCGTAAATATAAAAAATAAAACAATTAATTTACAAATTCTAGAATATGTGGTGTTATTTCATAGGACTGGTGGTATGGTAAGGTTATTTCAATTCTTTTTATAAATATCTTTTGGCCTTTTATGTGAAATTCAACAAGAAAAGGTGGCGGCTCTCGATAAAGTAAAAATGAATGCAGCTCAATTATCCGCCTAAATTTTCTACTTTATATTAAAAAAAGGAGAGTGCTAAGATGAGCAAGCACACTCTTAGCAGTACATACGCACAAACCATCATGTGATCTGGTCAAAGAGAAAAATAATTCGGTTTACTTTTCAAAACAAACAAAACATTGGAAGTTTACATTATTACAAGCACTAGTAATTTTTTTTATCAATCATTTTAATGATAAATCCTGTTATTAAAAGTTTAATACTAATAGGAAACTTGTTTAATATATATGTGTGTGAGAATTGGCTAAACATTGTTGTAATGAATATTCTTCGTCTTTATTGTTAAAGGCAATGTTAAATAAAAAAATAACTATTTCACCTTCACTATTTTTGCGGTTACGAATGACGTGATAAAGATTTTTTGACGTTTAATATTCCACCAATGGAATCTTTATGTAAAAGGACAAAAATCCTTAAAAGAATGGCAGTGTTGAATATTTCTAATGGCTACCTTTCCAATATTACGAAGGAAGTATCTACTAAAACAAGTAATTAAGAGGATTGTGAACATTTTCCATCAAATTAACTATGAACGAAATTTTAATGTTCTTGTTAGTTTTTAATGTTTTGAATCGTAAACTAGTGATTGCGTTCGTCTTTAACTTAATTATGTAATATCCTAGGACCTCAGGCCT
This sequence comes from Agrilus mali, assembly GCA_029378335.1. NCBI lineage: Eukaryota > Metazoa > Arthropoda > Insecta > Coleoptera > Buprestidae > Agrilus > Agrilus mali. The sequence continues at coordinate 8,333,223 of CM055657.1, read as the reverse complement.
CGAATTTACGATTAAATCTTGTGGCTGATCACAAGGGGCATCAAACTCCTCTCGTTTTATTCATCTTCCTCGAGCAGAAAATTAATTAACAAGCCAAGTGACTGTTAAGCGTTTGCATGCGTATGTAATGTACATAAGTACGTAAGTTAATGTGGAAGACATGCGCTTGTGCCACCTTGTGGGTTCTATATTACGCCATTAAGAACAATCAGTCCAATAAACGTTATTTAAGAGATCAAGAGAGGTTACGGAGGAGAAGGCGAGCGTAATAAGAGTGGCGTCACTTTTAATAAGACCGTCTGTACTTCACTAAAAAGGTGGTGGTCGTTCGATTCAATTGGAGCAACTACAACGAAACTAGTGAAGTTTTGAATCGTCGTTCGTTTGTTACATTACATTAAACAGTAGATATGTACCGGTAATAATTGAACGTGACAGCTACGACCTTCTAGGAAGAGGAAACGATGGAATTAGAAAAAACTTCCTGTTTAATAGGCAGTTATGCAACGACCATGAGACTCGCGCTAATGATCGTTGAATATCTTTCCAGGCTCGTTGTCGTTCTTCGAAAGGATGTTTGAGAAATCATTATGGCACAACGAATGTATGTAGTCAATTACGTACATAAGTGCATATACAGGTATCTTCTAGGCGATGAACGAGAAGCTACGCAACGCATCCGATTGCATCATACTATATCTGGAAGTAGATTGATATTTTCAAAATGAAAGGTTATGAAATATTGTTTATGGAAGATTAAAATGAAAGAATAATTTTTGAAGTAGTGACCCAGTTTTACAAGTTTTGGTTACAGAAATATAGCAATTTCTACCCCAAGCAATTTTCGTGTTGAACCGAAATCTGATCTCAGAACTTTTATATAAAGTAATTTTGACCGCCAAAATCTGAAAGTATACTTTTGAGAATAGTTTTATTTGAAAAGACTGTACGTAATACATAATGCTATTACTTCGCTCGATCCTTCATTATCCTTTTGTGAAATGTTTCATTTTCAAAATGGATTTTCTTTCATCAACGATTCATGATTCAATTTCCTATTTAAGTAAAGCTAATAATAAACTGTCTAAGCGTTGTAAAACATCGTAAATATAATATAAAATAAAAGACAGGATGTTCACCAAATTTATTTATTACATTTAAATTTCATTAACTCTATTAGTTTTAAATATAAAAACAAATTACAGAAACTAGCTTTAATAGCAATAGAAAACAATAGTGCCACTTTAAAACACGTATTAGTCAATAACAAAAAGAAAATGAAGCCACTAGAAAAAAGTGGAATTTATCATTTATTATGCAATAATTGTACTGGTATTTATATAGGTCAATCTGGCCGATCTATTCACACTAGATTAAAAGAACAAGTATTAATGACATTAATTAAAATAGTTTAAAAACTGGCATCTCTGAACATTGTACCATGTTTAAACATAAAATTAATATGGAGAATGTTAAAATATTGCACACAAATATCAGAAAAATTAAAAAGTTAACCATGCTCGAAAATGTAGAAATTAAAAAAGTTACCAACAGCAAATCAAATATTGTTAACAACTAATTAGAATTAGTTCAGACTTCGTCCCCTCTTTTGTTAAGTGACTTACCGTAGTACCTATATAATATAGTTTCTCAATTTGTGTATAAATTTAGTATTTTGGGGTAACACTTGAAACATGTCTAGTTTTAATAAATAAATTTATTCTTGTCTTTGATTTTTCATTAAATAAATAAAGCTACTCTATAGATTCAATTGATGGCGGACAGAAAAATGACAGTACATTTACAGTAGTCAGTCAAAGAATTTCTATTTATATGTACTTACGTCTCGAAATCTTATCGAAAAAAAATAGAACACTGCAAAAGTGCAAAATGTTTAAAGTATTGTTTTAGTTTACTTTTGCTATATGTCAGCAAAATCTTGTAAAACTAAGTTGAACCTCGAAAATATTGGAATATACCTAGTTAATTAATGTTATAATATAATCTGACGGATGATAGATTATGTAAAAAAACAATTCGTAAGAATATACGCAAGAGGAAGAAGTCACGGGTTGATGCCCTTTCAAACATAATAAAGCGGGAGCAAAAGGAAGGAAAATGCGGATCAAAATTGTCTTGGACAAGGTAACCGTTTTGATACGTAAAATCACTCAATTTAAAAAATAAGGGAAAGAGATAACCACTACCCTAAAGTGTTGAAAACTGTAGAGACAGTGGAGGTAAGAACCTAAGACGAAATAGAAGCACTTTTAGATGTGTTTATAATGTTGGTACATCAAAGGAACAACGAAATGTAATTAGCTTATTAAATAAAAGGATTTTCAACGGAGTAAAAGCCCCAAGTTATGAAAGTTGACCTAACCTAACCTAACTAAATCTCGATTTGGTTGCAATACTTTTTTGATAGATGTATGCCCACTTTTGTGGTGCCTTATAAGTTCATAAATATTTTTTTGTTTAATTTATTTAATTCCACTTGAACCTTAACTATATTCTTAATGCAAGGAAGTGCAATGTAGCACCTGTACACAGAAGTGGTTATTTAAAATTAACAGATATTTAAGCTACTTAGCATATAATATGATAAACCTAATTAAGTATAATACCTCTTAGTGTTTACTATTAGTATAAGACATGGAAATGCTATTTTAATGCATAGGTTCTTATGATTAAATATACTAATCAATAGGTATCTAAGGTAATATGTAATAGTATATATTTCTGTTCTTATTAGTCAGTTATGGAATTATTGTGGATGCACATATCTATGTAGGTTTCACATTTTCACCATTCTTCCTAATCCACTTAATTGTTTTTTTCTTGATGTAGAGTCTATGTTTATTATTCAGTACTTTCAGGTTGTTGCTTAGTAAGTATGCTTTTTTGATCTACTATTTAGTTTAATAATTTTCATAATAATTTTTCTTTGAATTGATTCAAGTGGTTGTAGTACATTTTTATAAGCTGCACCCCAAGCTACAATCCCGTACGTTGCAACACTATTGAAAAGACCATAGTGGATTTGCAGCAGGTTTTTTGTATTTTTATGAAGACATAAATTAAGTATTTATTTCTTTTCGCCATACTATTTGTCTGTTCACTCCACTTGAAATTGTAATTTAGTATTAGTCCAAGATACTTGGTATCTGTGGTTGAATTTATTACTTTGTCCTCTATTTTTATTATGAATTCCTTTGGTACTGAGTCTTTTTATTTGCCAAAGATAATCAGATTATTTTTCTGCACCTATATTGCTTGCAAGGCAGTTTTTGTATAGCCAATAGTAGGCGACTTCTAGGTTACTTTTTAATTTGATTTTGAGATCTTCCCATTTTTCTGCGTTACATTACACTGCCGTATCGTCTGCAAATGATCTGATGTCTTTAAATTGTTTTAGTAAGGAGTTGATATAGAAGAGGAATAATAGGGGTCCTAGTACAGTTCCTTGTGGTACTCCAATATTGATGCTGTTTTCTTCACTGGTGACTTTGTTAATAGTGGTTCTTATTTTCCTGCCACTTAGGTAATTTTTGAATAGTTCTTGTGCGATTCCTCTGATGCCCATTCTTTCTAATTTCTTCAGTAGTAAATTGTGATTCACACAGTCAAACGCTTTACTGATGTCTATGAATGCTATTGCAATGGGTCTTGAGGAATCCATACAGTTATAAACATAATCACTTAGTTCAGCAAGTGCTTGTCGACATCCCACACCTCTGCAAAATATATATTGTTTTTCATCAATTAATTTATTAGCATTAGCAATGTTATTTACTCTCTCATAGATTACCTTTTTAAAGATCTCAGTTAGATTAGAAACTAAGGAGATATGTCTGTAGTTGTTAAGTTCATGGGTGCTACCATTTTTGTGTATAGGTACTTATAACATCAGGATTTTTAAAGTGAATGGGGCAATACCCTGTTAAAATAAGACATTCTTTATTTTTTTGCTAGCTTAAGCTTAGGTTGATTCAAATTCGATGCTCACTATTGGGATCTTTTAAACCGTAGGAGATGTAATGGCGATTAAATAGAAAGAAGATCAAAATTTTGATTTCGAAATATTTCAGTGTATATCGACATTGAGGCCGTTCAGTTTTTAGTTTTTTCGATGCCATTACCAACTTTAAAATGTTAACTATGAGCCTGTAATTTTCTTTTTAATTATTTAGTAGCCGACACAAATACTATGTGCTATCTGGCTAATTTTCGATAGTACGTGGAAATATATTCCAGGTTCCGCAAAAAACGAAACGTTGCATGGAAGATCTGATTGCACCGGTATATGAAGGTTAAAATATACAATGAAAATGTAAACAGAATATTTCACATTAAAGAAAATTTAAAATTCTGATTTTCTTCAAATATCTCACAAACCAAAAGGAATATTCTACATTTATAGGTACCTATCATTTGGCACTTCTTTAAGCAACTTTTGCCCTTTTAACCTCCATCGCTTCTCTTATGGTGGAGGAGACTTTGGAATAAAAAGGCAATAAACTACAAACATTGTTGAGGTTGAGAAAGGCGTACGAATTTTAGTCATTGCGTATAGAAATTGAAGAAAATGACATCGTCCAAATACTGTTTCATTTTCGACACCACTAAATATGTACCTACATTTTTCTCAATTTGCTCTAATAGATGAAAGAATTCAGAATCATTCAGAACTATTAAAGATTATAAAAGTGACCGGTAGAGGTTCCCAAATGTTCTTATCTCGTGAACCATGTTCTATTATGTTTTTTGTTTTGGATAAACCTCTTCAATTTTGCAAATCTGCATTAAATAAATATTTTTATTGCATATGTCATTTATATCCTAAATTATAGGAAACTGTAACTTAGGCATTATCTGTATTGTATAAATTATTTCATTTATGGAATGCTATCTATATCGTATGCAATCCCAATTCTTTTTGCCAATCCTGCAGCTCGAATTCGACTAGTAAGGGTTGATATGTATCATTTTGGGTAGCACTACTCAAAAGGCACTAGGTTAGCTTTGTTTTTTATTTCTAATTTATTTAGATCTGTACTTCAACGAACGATTACATTAAATCCTTGAACAAATTCCTTTTTAGAAAACAAAATATTTTTATCATGTTGAACGAAATGTTACTGTAGAATCTATGTGTATTATAGTAATTATCAGATAATTGACCTTACAGGGTTAAACTTAATATATTCCGCAACACGTTTACTTATAAGTACCTATTCATGAATCCCGGAAACACCACACGTGTAAATCAACTAATGATTCATTTATAAGTCTAGCAGTTTGAAATGTAATAATGGCCAATTTTTTCCAAGGTCCATTTTATTTATTTTCTATTGCGGGTCTAATGCCCCTGACATTTCAATTGGAACTCGTTAAGAGTGTAAGTATATTGGGAAGTCCTGATGTCGTTTTACGCACACGAAACCATCGTTGTTGAAATGTAACGGTTTTTATATAAATCAAAACGTCACTGCATCCATTTCCTCAATTTAAAACGAAGTATTTGACTTCCGAGAACAAGATTCTAATTAACAATTCCATAATTCTGAAAAATGTAAGAGCCTTGAGAATTGCCGGAGCGTTTTTCTAGTTTCTTGTTTTTTTCTTCTTTATAATTATTGCACATATATGACAACCACGTGTAAGACATTTTTAATTATAAATATGAAGTTTTAATTAACGACGACTTAATAGAATATTAAGTGGATGATTTGGTGATTAATATGAGTTATGTCATTGTATTACCTATAAGTTAGTGTGAAGAAGAGTAATTGTTATACAAAAGTACTTACCAGAAATTTCGGTACAAGATTCCAAATAGTCAATAATTATTGTAGAATATAACAAAAGGGACAGTTTTTGAGATATATCAAGGAAGAATATAACATCTTTTTATATTATAAAAAGAAACGTGGCGGATAAAGTAGTCTATTGACTTTTAAACAGGTTATTCTATTTTGGAATACTGTTAATAAATTATCATTTTGAAATTTTAATTAATAATTGAAATGATTTAAACTTCCATAATCTTTATCTTGGTTTACTGAACGTATCCTATCGATTGTCAAGTTATTCACGTTTGGTCGCCGATTTTATAGATAATTTGAAAGAAATTCATAAAAAATCGGATTAAAAGTTTGCTGTTGTAACCATGTAATTTATAGTCCGGTCAATTTAGACATTCGAAGCTACATAAATTCCCACATAGCTGAAAATCAGTAAGATCGTTTAAAATATGATTAAAAATAAAATTTGAAAGTTCCCCATCTTTCCCCTGTATGGAAAAAATTTTATTCAAGGTCAAAGGTCAAAAAAATGAGTTTTTCGCGATTTTCAGCAAAACGGTAAGTTTTATCATAAAAAATACTTCAGACAAAAATTGTCGATCTTAAAATTATATATAAAATATGTATCAATATTTTTTTTGGTAAGAGTCACCGTTTCTGAGATATCAGGTTAAATAGAACCCAGTCCCTTATTTTATACGCCAGTGTAACCTCGAGACATCTGTCTCCTGTTCAATTGTATGCCTGGCTAGGGTCTTATATCTGCTTTATTTCAGTATGCCCAATAAATGAAATACTGCTAGTCTCAGGGTTGCCAGATTAGGGGATTTTCCCCAAAAATAGGGGATTTTTTTCCTTTGGGGTATTTTTTGGATGTATATTTTTCAGGGAAATTCTTCTGGGGAAAAATTTTCCTCTACAATCTTTTTTCTATTTGCACTAAATATTTTCTAGTTCTTGGGGATTTATTTGTCACATAGCTTATTTTGGGGTATTTTAGAGATACATATTTTAGAGATAATTTTATGATCTACAATTTTTGTCTGGGGTAATTTTATGATAAAACTTACCGTTTTGCTTACAATCACGAAAAACTCATTTTTTTGACCTTTTACCTTGAATAAAATTTTTCCCAACAAGGGGAAAGATGGGGAACTTTCAAATTTTATTTTTAATCATATTTTAAACAATTTCACTGATTTTCTGCTTGGTGGGAATTTATGTAGCTTTACTCTTATTTTTTGGTCTAATTTGACCGGACTATTATTGCTACATTTAGTTAATTAGAACAGAGAATGACTGAATGTTGCATAAATATTTGTTACTTTATTTATATGCGTCAAAAACGAAATAACGCCATTTATTGTTTATCTTTTCTAGGATTACGTGCAGTTCAAAAATTTTGGAAACCTTTTTAGATCACCCCAAGACAGAGTCTGTTCAATTATAAGGTAATGTTTGTAAACATATTATTAACAACAATATGATTAACTGATTAAGAAAGGCGAAGGGAACATAAAATTCTTTTTATAAAAGACAAAGTGTCACCTACCTAACGTTTTAAAATATTAGCCACATGTAATATGTAGAATGAGGAACTAGAACATATACTCTTATTTTATTCTTGGGCATTACTAAAATAAGTATAAATCTTTGTTTTATTCACCATTCTCTTCTCTAGTGATGAGCAAAGCAAGACCAATACCAAGACTCGGATAGTCTTGGGCTTGGTCTCGGTCTTGTTCACTCAGTCTTGGTCTTGGTCTTGCTCAAATTCGTCTGGTTTCGGTCTTGGTCTTGCTTACGCAGTCTTGGTTTTGGTCTTGCTGAATTTCCTCTGGTCTTGGTTTTAGTCTTGGTCTTGCAATAAGGTCTGAACGAACATTTTTCAAAAAATTTTGTCAACATGTTTTCATTTGGCAAACATTTTTAAACCTAAATTCACTATCCACATATTGAAGAAAAAGTTCATTAAGATGTTATTGCTTATTATTATTCAATCATAAAAAGATGGTCTGAAATCAATTATTAATTTATGGAGTACTTTAGTGATGAGCAAAGCAAGACCAAGACTAAGTCTCGGATAGTCTTGTGCTTGGTCTTGGTCTTGCTCAAAATCGTCTGGTCTCGGTCTTGGTCTTGGTCTTGCGAAAAAGCAAGACCGAGACTGCAAGACTACAAGATAAGTTTTTCGTAGGTTAGTTATTTAAACAAAGGCAGTTGTCACAAATTTATTTACAGCAATGTGAAACAAACAAGTTGATAAATATCCCAGAGGAAAAAACTTACTGATCTCGTAAAATAACAAGCAACTGATAATTAAATAAAATAAAATATATGAGTATCATTTCTGTACCCTTTGGGCTTGTGCCAGGGTAAAAATGGTTTCAGTTATCAAACAACACCACAATGGACACATCTAAACCTCTAAATATCAAGAACTCTACTGCTCTATGCTGTCGGAAAGGCGTCCGTTGATCAATGGTGGTCCCCTTCCAGCACGTCCTCTCGCACTAACCCGTATAAATGCACACACCGCCCTTGTGTCAAAAGCATTTACATGCCCTATTCGTTTGATAAAAAAGGAAAACGTACTAGTCGGTTAAAGTAACGTGGCCTCTAAAAATTTTAGTCTGCGTAGAAAAAAGTATGAGAAAGCATTCGGAAGAAGAAAGACGCAATGAACGCCCCAAAATTACGGCAAATAAATAAATATACTATATTCAAAACAGGCACCCCTAATATCTGCTCTCTTGTTTTCGCTAGTTTAATATACTCCTGAAGTTCTCGGAACTGTTGGGCACTCCAAATTATCATGTTCTTTTTAAAAATGAATTATTGGGTGTCTGAGTGTGTGCCCCGACAAGTTTTGTTTCAGATCTGACATGCAACTGCCTCTCTTCGGTTTTCATCAACAGGACGTAAATGTTTAGCATTTCGCATCTTGAGGGACGGTAATGCCATCTACTAGTAGCAACACGATGACTTGTGCAGGCTTTATATTTTTGTTTCTCTGCAGCATTAGGATACAACAATAACTATTTTGTTCCTCTTATAACTTCTTCGGCTTTTTCCGAGATTTAAAATTAATAACTCCTAAACCCGTATTAAATGACAATAAACTGAAGAATAGAAAACAGAGTAATTTATCGTATTATTCGTGGATTTCCCATTTACAATTCGATATCTTTCTGCTTTAAAAATACTTTACTTTTCATAATTCAAATGGAACAATTATGAAGAATACTGGAACACAAAGTGCCAAATAGAGTCATATTTTCATAAATATATTCCTTTATTAAAATGCTGTACGTTTTGTAGGGGTCGCTCCAACTCTATATGTTTATAAGAAAATGATCCCCTTTTCCAAACCAATAAGTGAGGGGTTTCACATTAGTTGTTTCATTTTACAAATATGACAATTTGAAGATTTACGAATGAAGTGAGATTTTGTTCAACTTGAAATGCTTGTTCAAAAAAAAAAAGTAATTACAATGAATATTGTCTCTTGGGACAAACAAATATCCGAGCAACAAATTGGCCAATTTGCCTTCATAAAAGCTTGTTGGATTCAAAGTTAAGAAACTTCAATTAAAAATTGATAAAAACTCTAAAAATGCTATTTTTGCAATAAATAATCAAGTAACAAAAAAATGGCCTTTTGATGTTTTCTTTTAGCATTTCTGCAATAAGTAATAGACGGAAGCAATCGTATCCCGGCTTAAATTAAAGGTAGTTGAATTCTCTACAACTTTTATGTAAATCTGTTCTTTGTAAAAAGCAAAATATAGGTAGCTTATACCTACATTGAAAAAAATTGTTTTTCCAATTTTGAACGGCCCCCATTTGTTAATGTAGTTTTTCGTGGTTTAAAAATATACAGGCACTTTTCTCTAGTTGCAACAGGGAAAAACTTTATTCCGTTACAAATCAACGTCCAAAATGGTTCCCTTTTTTCGCTACTAACTGGACTATAATATTGGGCATTTAGGTTGTACCTTTTCAACACACAATGCAGTTTCCTTTTTTAGCAAAATATTTTTATGTTTCTCGCTGTAGGTATAGTGCTATAAGCATGAAGTAGTAAAGTAACTTCTGCTTTGTTGCGTTCTGAAGATAACGCTAATGATTCTAGCTTTTCAGCTTTTTTAATCAACCTTTTTACTTGCTTTAGCTTGTGTCTAAAGAGCATCTTGAAGCTTTTTTAACATCTTGACATTCTATATGAGCAACTTTTATCTCACATAAAAGTAAACGAAACTATAAAACAAATAAATAAAAAAAATTGAAATGAATAAATACATTCTGTCTCCTTTTTAATGGCTAGTTATGCTAAAGATAAGTAATTTTCTTGACATATTAATTTTGTCTTCCTGTCGATATCCAATGAATGATAAATTAAAAGAAAATGATAAGCGATATAACCGGAAAAACCGAGCGGCATATATGGTCTAGTGGTCTAGATCATTGCTTAGCATTCGGGAGGTCACCGGTTCGATTCCGGGGCCGACTAGTCTGGTCCAAGTTTTTCTGTTATTTCCTTGGATCATTTAGGCAAATGCTGGGGTAATAATATTCCACAGATAGTCTTTCACTTCTCTTCTGTCTTCATTTCGTCCGTCTCATCTTTCTTCCCCCACATCATCACCCACCCATTACCACGATTCCTGAAGGAGGCTGAAAAGGGCCTTCCGCCCTACCTTTCCGACTTTTCACAAGAGTGTAGGTCGGGGGGGGGGGACAGCCCGCCCACCAATATTGGTGGGAATGAAACACCCAAAGGTTTTTTTTTTAACCGGAAAATAGCACGTTAATATGATTATGTACATTGTACGAATCAGCTCTCATACATACATATTAGTTATGCAAATGTTAAGGTCAACGCGTATAATTGAAAATTGCGTACAATGATCTGTGATTATAGGGGAAAAAACTTCACGTGGGTAACAAATAGGACTTGGTAAACACGAAGATATATCAATGTCGACAATTCTGGTCAAATAGTTGGCACATATGTATGTAATAGATATGTAGATAATATTATGTGGACAGCTAAATTGAAAAAAGATACGAAATTGTACATAAAGAAAACGTACTTGTAGTAAGTCATAATTTTATGTGCGTATTGTATAATTATGCATGTTGCGTAATTTATAACGCCTTTCCTTATCACACTTCATTGATACTTCCTTTAAAATGATTTTAAATTTTTCCGGTGTACTTTCCCGATTTTATGATAGGTACTCTTTATAGGTATCTATTAACACATTGCTTTTCGATAATATTGACTTCAGCTCCTTATGGGACCGTTAAAATTAGTAATGCTGATGAAGTGACACTAATTACTTAAACATTGTTAAACATCGCTGCTTACCGTGTGATTGATAAAAGTATAACCTTTAATTTGTTATACAACAGAATAAAATTTCCTTATTTTTTAAAATACTCTCTATCTATTACTATTTACAAGGATAACAAGAAAACCTTTCGGGTAATTCATTCTCGCATATTTTTCATTAATACTGCTTCAACCTTCTCTCAAGAATAATGGGATTGAATGACATGTGGTTGGGGAGGGAGAGTAAGATGATGAGACGAGTAAAAGGAAGACGGGAAAGAATTGAAAGATTATTTAGCAATTGTTATTAGCATTCATTTTGATATTGCAAAAAAACAGTTCAGCCATAAGGGCAGGTGGATCTGGAATAAAACCAATGTGTTTCCGAATGCTAAGATATGATTTACACCGTTGAATTATGCCACTTGATTGAAGATAGCCACTGTAGGGGATATCCATTAATTGTCTGAGGTGTTTTTCTTCCAAGCTAAAATTTAGTAAAATGTGGTGGGCTTTTTTTGCCTCTCACGTATCTATCAGAAAAGGAGAGATAATTATAACAAAACTTTGAAGTAGAAACTGACGTGAAATTTTTCATGACCACCTTTCCCTTTAGGTAAATGAGATTTAATAAGATTTTGCTGAATACACTTCCTTCCTTTTTGTACTCATGTAAATAACGAATGTTCCGTTATTTTCTTTGATTTCAATTTTGTTTTGTCTTAAAACAAGTCTACAAGTGACATTTATTTTGTGGTTTCTTTGCTCCTCATGTTTTGTATACGTGCTCTGTCTATTTACCAGTGCGTTCAGATAGTTGTGGGCTTTGTTGAATCTACTAACATTTTTCTCCCGTGCAGGATATTAAATCTGGGAGTATTCACAAAAACTGTTTTATTTATGTGTCCCTTTCAGATTTGAATTTAAATATTATGTATCGCCCAGATCACTTTTTCAAGTAATAGCCGGGTAGCCTCCCGTAAGGGACCTCGGTACCTCTGGCAATGCTGGATAACTAATCCAAGCATTCTTCAGTCACAAATAATGTTTTGAAAGGATATGTGAGGTATGCTGAACATTGATTGCCGGTAATAATTATTGCTATTCTTATTTTATAGTAGGTACACATATTAGATTTGCAAGGCTAAGAATGTGGGTTTCTCTGCCATACTCTTTCTCCGCACAAGCTTTAGGTTGCGCCTGGCACTTTGTATTTTATTACTAAATTTACTGGAACTTTTCTGACGTTTTGCATTTCAGTTTTAATAAAGTTAGGTATTTCTGCATTTTTCGTGTCTTTTATTTAATTTAAACAACAACACAATTTCTCCCGAATTATGTTATATCTCAGATAATGGAAAGACTTAAACAGAACTAATTCTCCACAAGTTTGCTAGGCTAGTGTTGATAAATATGAGGGGTAGTTACGAGTCGACTTTCCCATACGTTTAGTTATAGAATTTATTTAATTTGCTTAAACAACTTCTCTATAATGAACTACTGGATTGGAGTGTCTTACAAATTGATAATTGATAAATCAACTTATTTTAGTTAATAATATATTCTGATTTAGCGTCTTTAAAGTTAATATTAATAAAAATATTAACACACAAAAGAAAACACTAACAATAAAAAATAACAATTTATGTACAGAAATGAACAAAACATGAAATGCAGATATATACAATAACAAAGATGAAAGATGCAAAAGATATAGAAAAACCAGTAACAAAATTTCAATCACAACAATAATAACAAAGACAACAAAATAAACATAAACAATGTAGGCAACTTACTAATACTGGGGCGAAGCGTAGACTGTCCTGAGAAAGGAAATTTAGAGAGTATTTATACAAAAGGGTTGTTAGTAAAATAGATGTGATAGAAAGAAAAGTACTGAGAGTAAGGCTGATGACACTAGTTGTATAAATACGTAGAATTGAATAGATAGGAAAGTACAGAATTCAGAAGAAAGCAATTAAGGGCAAAACCAGCTATTAGTAAGGGGTGCATGCAGATACAGGTGAGTGTGAAATTCTAGGTAAAAGTAGTAATAGCGATAGTGGAACAATAGAAAGGAAACAAAGGCATGCACAAGACAAGAAGTTCATTGAAGTGATATTTACAAAAGAAAGAAATATAAATTTGAAATAAAATGTACACTATTTACAAAAAATTAAAAATATTGCTTTGCCACAGTACCCCCCTGCTAGTAACAGGACGTTACGGAAATCCTGCTTGCAGACGATCCGGGAAACGAACTCGCCTTCCAGCCCTTGTTGTTGAATTTTTTATGATCGGCGGCTCGTTGGAGGGCAACTGTTGTGGCAATGGCGTGCTTCCAGGGACAATTTGTTGGTTTATCGATGCAGCGGGTGGTTCTGCCATGACGTAGGCCGGTTTAAGGCGGTCTACTGATACCGTCACGTCTCGACCTTTGACATGGACGACGAAGGTTTTGTCCGCACGTTGAACAACTGTATACGGGCCTTCGTACGGTTGTAGAAGCGTCTCCTTCGGCCCTCCGCGGCGAATAAAGACCTGACTCGTTGTGCTGAGGTCCTTGAAGATAAAAGTTTTTTTATCTCCATGGCGGCGTTCTGGAGTGGGTCGCAGTGTTTGTTGTATTGTACGGAGTTCCTTGACGAATTCTGATGCATCTTCGTGAGTAGGAGAATCTGGATGTGATCCTAAAAACTCACCAGGAAGTCGCAGCGTTTCTCCGTACAATAGTTCTGCTGTGGTAGCTTGAAGATCATCTTTCCAGGCAGATCGTATTCCCAATAGCACTGTTGGTAGAGCTCGCGTCCAGGAATTGGTCTGGTGAGACATTAAAGCTGCCTTAAGCTGTCGGTGCAGACGTTCTACCATACCATTAGCTGAAGGATGATAGGCGGTCGTTCGGAGATGAGACGTACCTAATAAACGGCTTAACTGTTTAAAAAGGTACGACTCGAATTGTCGGCCTTGGTCGGAAGTAATTCTTAAAGGAGTCCCAAATCTGGCGATCCAGTTGTCGTATAGGGCACGAGCAATGGTCGATGCTTCCTGGTCGGGAATAGGGACAGCTTCGGGCCACCTGGAATATCTGTCTACCATCGTTAGGCAGTACCTATATCCTTCGGACGGCGGCATTATGACGATATCAATGTGTATATGGTCAAATCTCGATGACGTAGGCGGAAATGAACCTACGGGAGCTAACACATGTCGCGTTATCTTGGAACGCTGGCAAGCGATACAGGAACGGGCCCACTGACGAACGTCTTTCTTTACGGACGGCCAAATGTAACGTCACAAGTTTGACAGTCGCGTTGATTCCTGGATGGGACAAGTCGTGCACGGAGTGAAAAGCAGCTTTTCGGAACCCTTTTGTGATGAATGGACGAACGGTACGCATGGAAACGTCACAAAAAACTGATGATGTGGTACCTGGTAATTGCAGGAGCTTCATCTTGAGTGAGGAATCGCTGTTGAGGTGTTCCTTCAATTCTGGGTCCGTTTTTTGTTCTTCTGCGAGTGCCTCGTAGTCCAGGGTATCGTGCAGCTCCTCTACCCGGGATAGAGTATCGGCAACGATGTTTTCAGACCCGGAAATGTGCCTGACGTCGCTGGAGAATTGGGCTATAAAATCGAGATGTCGGACTTGACGTGGGGAACATTGGTCGTGCTTCTTCCGAAAGGCGTAGATTATTGGTTTATGGTCGGTATAAATGGTAAAAGTTCGACCTTCCACCATATATCGGAAATGTTTTACCGCAAGGTAAATTGCCAACAACTCCCGATCGTAGGCGGCGTAGTTCACTTCGGCAGGACTTAGTTTCTTAGAAAAGAAATCTAAGGGCTGCCAATGATTGTCCACTAGCTGTTGCAAGACGGCACCCACGGCGTAGTCTGATGCATCGGTAAATATTGCCAGGGTTGCATTCGTTTTGGGATGTGCCAACAGCGTAGCCTGCGAAAGGGCTTCTTTACAAGCTTCGAATGCCTGCGTAGCTTCCGGTGTCCAAGAAACGGGGTGATTGCCTTTCACGTTGCCTTGCAGAAGGTCGTTGAGTGGCGCCTGGATCTTCGCGGCCTTCGGGATGAATCGTCGGTAGAAATTGACCATTCCCAGAAATTGGCGGAGTTTCTTTACCGTCTGCGGAAGCGGGAAGGATCGGATGGCGTCCACTTTTTCAGGCAACGGATGTGTGCCGGAACCGGAAACAAGGTAGCCAAGAAATTTTACTTCCGGTTGGCCAAATACGCATTTGGATGGATGGACAATTACACCATATTGTTGTAATCTACCAAATAATGTCCGCAGGTGGTCCAGATGTTCTTCCATCGACACCGAAGCAACTAGAATGTCATCAATGTAGGAGTAGCAAAATTCTAAGCCTTGCAGAACTTCATCGATAAACCGCTGGAAGGTTTGTGCGGCATTGCGTAACCCAAAACTCATGTGTGTGAATTCGAACAAGCCGAACGGTGTCGTGATGGCTGTTTTGGGGACATCTTCGTCAGCGACAGGAATCTGGTTAAACGCCCGTACCAAATCGATCGTGGAAAATATGGTTTTCCCACTGAGCGATTGGGAAAAGTCCTGTATGTGTTTGACAGGATACCGGTCGGGACATGTCCTAGCGTTTAGGGCGCGATAATCGCCACAGGGTCTCCATTCATCGCCTGTTTTCGGGACCATATGTAGCGGTGATGCCCAGGGACTCTTGGAAGGACGAGCGATGCCCAATTTGACCATGGCCTCGAATTCCTTTTTTGCGGCACGCAACTTGTCTGGCGCGAGTCGTCGTGGTCGTTGCGCGACAGGTGGTCCGGGAGTGGTGATTATATGATGCCTAGTCGAGTGAGAAGTATACGTGGGAGTTCCTCCTGGCCGGGTCGTTCCCGGAAATTGTTGTAATAGGCCGTGAAATGGTAACGAACCTGAAACTGTCTTAACAGATGGTGACTTACACTCAATCACTCTCCCATGTGATGCAAGATGAGTGGTTACGTCCAGGAGACGCTTGTTTTTCATGTCCACGAGCAGTCCAAAATGCGATAAGAAGTCGGCGCCGATGATGGGCTTTGAAACGTCAGCCACGACAAAACGCCACGTGAACTGTCGTCGAAGTCCGAGGTCCAGAGTCAGCGTAAGTGTCCCATATGTGAATATCGTAGTACCATTTGCAGCGGAGAGCTCGTAATTCGACTTCTCTCTTGGTTCCGGAAGTTGGGAACGTGGGAACACACAAAGGTCAGCACCAGTGTCGATCAGGAACTTTAGTTTCGCAGACTTGTCGGTGATGAATAATCGGCGGGATAGTAGTGTAGGGCTGCTGTCGTCGGTCGCCATCAACGACTGCCCATGTCGTTTCCCGGAGAATTGGCTTCGTATTTACAGGGCTTGGTACATCTTTTTGCTGCTTGGCCGAAACGAAGATGGTACCAACAAATTTCGCTCTTTGGTTGCGAATGCGAACGCGAACGTGAACGGGAGCGTGATCTCGTTGGGAAACGTCTAGACTGGTGTTGTGGTCCTTGGTTAATTTTTATGGCCGCTAACTCGTGAAGCGCCGTTGTCAGGGCGTTTTCCAAGAAATCTAACCTGCTGTTTACAGTAGACGTGGAGGTTTCTGAGACGTTGTTACACTGGCCATATGCTTCGACGATGGTGTCCGCGATTTCAGCTCTTTTATCCAACGGTAGATCCTGGTGCGCAGCTAAGAGGGCCTGGATATGTTTTGGTAAACTGGTTAACCAAAGCGTTTGAAGAGCCTGTTCCGGGAATTCACTGCCGGCGAGGTTGCGCAAATGTCGTAGGAAGTGCGAAGGTTTGCGATCTCCCAGGGGTTCGTTTTCCAGTAGACGTCTGGTATTTTGTTCTTGTGATGCACCCATACGTTTGATTAACTCGTTTTTTAAGAGCTCGTAGGTTCGTTCACTACGCGGTTTTAAAATTATATCGCGAACTTCGAGAGCGTATTTTTGCTCGAGACCACTTAACGCGTAACCGAATTTAGTGTTGTCTTGCACTATACCCGCGGTGTCAAAACTGCTTTCCAACATAGAAAACCAAAGTTCTGGATCTGACGGGATAAAAGCTGGCACTTTTACGGCAACGCGGTCAATTGATGTCGCAACTTCTGCATTTTGCGACGCGCACTTATCAGTAGCCATACTATTGTTTATGTGAATGTATTTGAAATTAAAATGAAACTGTTAATTTTACATACACGGGGTCACCACTCTAGCGTCTTTAAAGTTAATATTAATAAAAATATTAACACACAAAAGAAAACACTGACAATAAAAAATAACAATTTATGTACAGAAATGAATAAAACATGAAATGCAGATATATACAATAACAAAGATGAAAGATGCAAAAGATATAGAAAAACCAGTAACAAAATTTCAATCACAACAATAATAACAAAGACAACAAAATAAACATAAACAATGTAGGCAACTTACTAATACTGGGGCGAAGCGTAGACTGTCCTGAGAAAGGAAACTTAGAGAGTATTTATACAAAAGGGTTGTTAGTAAAATAGATATGATAGAAAGAAAAGTACTGAGAGTAAGGCTGATGACACTAGTTGTATAAATACGTAGAATTGAATAGATAGGAAAGTACAGAATTCAGAAGAAAGCAATTAAGGGCAAAACCAGCTATTAGTAAGGGGTGCATGCAGATACAGGTGAGTGTGAAATTCTAGGTAAAAGTAGTAATAGCGATAGTGGAACAATAGAAAGGAAACAAAGGCATGCACAAGACAAGAAGTTCATTGAAGTGATATTTACAAAAGAAAGAAATATAAATTTGAAATAAAATGTACACTATTTACAAAAAATTAAAAATATTGCTTTGCCACACTGACAACGTTAAATAAAATAAATTATTTATTGGCATACGTGTAGAACAGTAAATGACGACTAAGGGTAAGATACCCTGTTTGTGTGCATTTATGGATTTGGCTAACAGGTAATGTGGTGTAAAGTGCCTAAAAACTTACAACACATTACAAATTTATATTATATAAATATGAATTACAATTAGTGAGGCCTGGGTTGGTTCTATTACAACGCTTTTATTGAATTCTCTCATATAGCCAACTCTAAGGCAATTTTTCTACAATAAATTTTTAAATGTAACAGATTTGAGTTGTTTGGATAAGATAAATTAGATATTAGTACTAACATTTCGAATATTGTTTTTTGACTCCAATGAACTTTTCGGTCTACATTTACTTCGCATTATCTAATAAAAGTAGTTGACACATCAAGAAACTTAAACTAGGAATGTAAATGAATAGATGAACTTTGTTTCAAATAAAATACTCTGATTCCTTCTCGTAAAGTGTAGAAGAAATTTGAATGGATAGCAAGTCTAACCGACAGAACTCTAACCCCAACGAACACAACACCTGTATGGCCAGTTTTTGATTGTGGATCTTCGTAATTGCAAAACAAGTTTATTCCTACCTACCATCCTACCCCACACACAAACCGAGAGAAGCTGAGTATATCCGGTTTGTTTTTTGCTTGCTATGTGGTGTGGAGCTGATGAGATGATGCAGAAGCGTATTAATAACAACAATAATAATAAGAATAACGTGACCATTCGCGAGCTGCGGTCGCGGACGGTTGAATACGGAGGAGGATGCTGACACTTACATGCTGATGGTGAATTGTCGATGACCATGCCGCCGTTGTTGCGCCGGCCGGTCGAACATCTCTTCTTTCCTTCTTTCTTCTCCTTGCAAGGTCAGCGACTGATCCCGCAGTTGTTGCCTCTTCTCCTTCCCGCCCATCCGTTTCCTTCCTTCCTCCGGTAGACAAGACAGACGAACCACCGCATTCCGACATCCTTCTGAACCAACCATCGCATTGTTGCCATATCTATAACATAAAAAATATCTTACAATTAAATTATACTTTATTTTTAATCATTTTTAGATGTCCAAATATGTGTATTTGGTATAAACGTGGTAACGTAATAGAAACCACGATGGGTTCTTCGATACAAAGGTTCACCTTTGAAAAATTAGGTTGTGGTTAAATATTTGACAAGTTACTACAAATGATTGGTTGGTATAAACATATTTCCTTTATTAGAATTCGTAAGAGTAAAACATTTTGGTGAATTGCTAGGGTCACGCTGAGAATCAAGTGGTTTGATTCGTTAATATAGGTCATTATTAATTCACTTACAATTAGTGAACAATTATTATTATTAATTGAAATTCGGGATCTTGGGTTTGCCCATTGCTGATATTCACCAAATAGACTGGTAGATATTCTGTCCGCCAGGGTTGAACTGGTAGTGAAGGGCCCGGGTGGCATTGTGATTTAAAGCCCCTCCACAAGCCTAATTGATCTTAAAGATGAAAAAAAGCAGTTTTTTCAAATTAGCGGGATGTTTCCGGGATGACCGCAGGATCAACCATTTTCGAATTTTACTGTTTCGTTTCTCTGTATCATTGAACTATTTTACTTGTAAATCATAAGCTGGGAGGTAGGTAGGGTAGTGTGCCCGCGCAGGCTGGAGGTCAGACTGACAAACGCCACCCTGACTATATTACCAGTCCGGCCCTGCTGTCCGCAGCGTGCTGATGAAGACCAATTAAGAAGTCGTAAAGGCGATCTGCATCTGATAGTTTTGTCAATTCGTCTGACCATTATTAAATGACTGGCTTAGTAAAAAAAATAAGCATTTTGTTGTCAACTCCTGTTTGTTTTATAAAATGCTTATGGAGATTTAAGCTACAGATTGATATAAATCTAAAGACGTAGAAGTCACGCTCAAAATCTTGAGTCTTTGGGTGAATCTCTGAAAGTTGGTAATCCTAACCCTAGTAGTACTATTCCCGAATTTATATTCGATTGAAAATAGTGCTGAACAATCATCATATATAATCATCTTCAGTAAATCCTTGTTATTTTGTAATAAAATTTACCCAATAGCAATAAATTTCATTACAACAAACTCGGATAAAGCCTTGAACGGCTTTTTATGGTGGATAGGTAGGTAGTCTGTAGAGATAAAGCGGTCTGACTATATTTCAACTGTTGTACAAGCATTTCTAGTCATAATTACCATCGAGAACTGTAATTATTGATTCCGGTAGTGATATATATAATAGATTGTAGGAGCGCGGGTATTTGTGCTCAAGGTGCTAACGTGCCTGCCCACAAACAAACAGCAGTTATGAACATGAGCCTGTGAGATGCGTTCTTTCCTATTCGTCTTTCGCTTCAAACATTGATTACTTCTGGATGGTGTACAAAAAGGCCACCACAAGTACCCGGAGGTACTGGCAGCGTTATATACTACCTGTACGTAACTAAGTATGTATGTATGTGAGAACAAAAAGGCGACAGCGCAACGGAGGAGTATCGCATCATTACTGAAGCAACGGAAGAGTTTAACAAAATACAGGTCCGGACGCAAAGTACTTTCTATAAAATCAAATTATTTAAAACTACAAATTAGTGGCAGACATGCGGGGATGAGGGTTTCAAGCCCGGATTCTCCCTACATGGATAGGAAAATGTAATTTGGAATCGAACTCCTCCTCAAACTTTTGAATCCGTCCCTAATAGAACTTTTTAAGGAAAGGTATCTGACGACCTACTAGTTAACCAAATAAGGAAAAAGGAGATTCAATTCCATTAAAGATACGGGGGCGGTAGTATTCATAGTCCTGCTTTTACACGTTCGGCTCGAAGAACCAAATTATTAGCTGTGATGATTTATTTTTTGTCGTATATTCTTTACAAAATGTGCAAGACCGAATAGGGTAGATGACTGATATTGAATATTACTCGTATATATTTATTTAGATAATATGTTAATAAACGTAATACGATAACAGAATTCGAAATCAAATTTCATATTGGTCAAAAAATAAAAAAGTTATAACACATCAAAGTTTTTTTTTCTATCTCTTTCTTGCAAAACGAAGTTTTGCGTGTAGTTTATACGGCGGTACAAGACTGTGACGTCAAAATTCTGTATTTCCCTATCTAATTGGGATTTTTAAACGTTCATATCATTTTTATTTTTTAAAATATTAAAATACTATTTATACGAGGCTATTTGTAGAATAAAAAGGCTTCAATTTAAATAATAAAAAAAAAATAAGTCATCTACCCAATTTCACTTATAATCTTGAACTTTTCGACGTGGAAAATTTTATGCGCTTTACTTTCAACAACTGAAACTAAAGCTAGCATGAAAAAAGATCAAATTTTGAAAAATCAAGAAATAAATTAAATATTGAATTGATAGGAAGATTTAATTGTTTACTAGAGAATTACTAGTCCATTAATTTGTGTTAAATATTAAAAAAGTTATTTTTGAAAGGCCATCATTTGAAAGATTTAGACTTCTTAATGTACATCAAGCATTTACATAGTTGGAATTGTATTTAAGAAAGGCTTAAAAGAGTTATTATTCCACCTTTAGCTTATTTGCATTGAAAAACTCGAGGTAGATGAGTCCTAGGAAAAAGTTCTCTAAGAAAATTGGGGGGATGTAGAGTTCCCAATAACTAATTTTCCTTTGTGAAAACATGACAAAGTAAATGATTGACCAAAGGTAAAGTGAAGGGTTATTTTAACTAGAGATGACAGATATTCGTTTTATATTTTATAAAAAGCAGAAATTGGAGACTGTGATGGCTTAGTTTAGGGAAGTAGCCTGAGATAGTGGATATGAATTTTATATTTCATAAAAAATTAGAAGACGAAGACTATGGTGGCTGAATGAATAAAAAGGAAAATAAACTCACCCTTATTTTCCACACAAAAACTTAAGTTTCAAACAGTAATGGTGAGTTTCTTTTCATTTTAATGCATTCATGAGTGACTCCGCCACGTGCGTCCCATTTCAGACACCTCTCTACTCTTCGTCATGTGGATAGTGCTATGATCCCTTAGAGTCTTTTTGTACATAAACAAACTTTCTACCTTTCATGTAATATCACTTACGACCATATATTTGCTACCAGTTTCTCTGACTATGTCTATGCTTTATGTTATACATGAAGTTCCTTCTTTATTCTCAAATTAGTCATTGCTATCTTCCATTTGTACTAATACTAATAAAATGAACTTTTGCTTTAGTCATTTTGGCTTTTAATTCATATTTTAAAATTCTTTTGAAATGCCTTTAAAAGGAATGGTTCACTCTTTAATAGTTGGTTAACCATGAACATTCTTCTGATTGTTGAAGTGAACGTTTCAAGAAATCAAACGCGTGGGGATTTGGAATCCGGTCCTGTAGTGTTAAATGTGCACATTCTGCTCTTTCAAAAAAGTCAATTATATCTCTTATTCTCGAAGAAGAACGACCCGCCGACTAACCAACCGTAGATGGGTTGTGGAGTTGGAACGTACACAAGTAAGTACTAGGTGGTACTACATCATCAGAACAACATCCGCTCAAGCTGGTCATCCGTTGGCGTTGGTTCCTTCTTCTCTATCAGCATCGTTCCATACGAAGAGCTAATGAACCTGTTGAACTCGCGCGATCAATCGGAACATCACTCGTTTTTATATCATCGGGTACACTTTTAGCCACACTGTAAATCTTACCTACTGGACTTAACTTGCCTACAACAGTTTTTCTCTTCTCTTGTGCTTTCAGGAATTTTTATATTGACCATAAATTGTAACAAAGTAACACGACATTAAACGTTCTAAATAAATCTCGTAATAAAATTGATTGTAATTGCCGTTATCTGTTGGTAAATTTATTGTAGATTTATAGGTCAGTAAACGATAAAATAGTGATTTCCTTAGGTTTTACAAAATTACAAAAAGAAAATTCATACGCGCCATACGTATTATGTTAACTATTGTTGTAGAAATTTGAAGAAATCGAAATTAAATTTTTGAAATATTGTTAATGAATAATTTAAGTAAATTCAATATCCACGTAATTTTTAACATAATTAATAGTACAATGCACATAAATGGGAATGCAATAAATAATTAAAAATTATTTATTAAAATGATTAAATAAATTCGTCTAATATGGGTATTTATTATCAGAATTGAGACAGAATCCTAAACCTACAAAGGATGTTTACAGTTTTTAAGTAGGTTTAAGAGTGATGGATGATTTTGGTGAAATTTATAACATTCTCAAAACGTTGAGATATGATGATTACTCTGATTTTCGAAAATCGTCAAGAAATCAATAACTTCCCAATTTTGAAACAATTAGTGGCTTTTTAACGAAAAGTTAAAAAGTATCGTATTCAGAAGTCTTATCCATTTTGTACAGTGGCATTTTTTACTGTGCCCAAGGCGGTACTAAGGAAAAATCCGGCCCTGGACAAGAACTATTATAAGATCAAGAAAAACTCCCGCCCCTAATTGAAATTATTTCTTTGGTGACTTGTAAATGAAGTTATTGCCACAACCAATTTCTAGAAATAGATACATATACCTATTTGAATATTCAAATTTTACAGTTGCGGAACTAGTACGTTGTTAGAATAATTCTTCATCGTCAGTTAGAGGTAACTCTCAGGGTTGCCAGGCTGTCAGGTTATTATGTTATAATTAGTGATCTCTGAATATATTGCTTACCTTTCACATTCCTAATCAATCCTAAATTCTGTTTGTAAATTTAACCACAGCGTATACCCCCAAGGCCTTGAGAAACTCATCATAACTGAAGACTTCTGAATTTCTAATGATTCAGAATCAAAACTTCCGCAATTCATATATATATATATATATATATTTTATTCCTGAAGGAGTTGGAAAAACATTTTCAATCACGCAACTTTAATGTAAGTATATTAGTAATGATCGAAGCAAGGCCAAGGCTAGGACAGTGTTGGTATTGGTCCTTGTTTTACTTATTCGGTCTTGGTCTTGCGTGTTGTCTTGGTATAGCTCATTTAATCTGGTACTTATCTTTAGGCCTGGGCAAAATATCGATATATCGATTCGAATCGATTTTATAAGTGAATCGAGTAAAAAATCGAATCGAAAAATCGAATCGGTTCGGTTAATCGAATCGAATAATGAAATCGAATAAAAAATTGAATCGAAATAGTCGGTCAATTCGAATAAACGAGTTGAATAGTCCATCGTAATGAAATCTAGTAGGTATGCGTATACCGAAGAAATATAAGTTAAGAGTGAAATACGGAGGTTCCTACCTACTTACCTATTTTTGACAATAAATATTTTAGTAAGTATTAAATAGGTACCTAAAAATGGGCACAAGTACTAAAATAATAATAAATAAATTTAATACTATGAACATTTATTAAGTTAACAAAAGCAATCATTGAAAAACATTAAACATAAACCAATATTCAGAACTAAGTAAGTATTACATTTTTTGTCTAATACGTACAGTACCTAGGTCGTAGGTAAGAACTTTACAAAAATCAACTTTATAAAGAGAATGAACATGAAATAAACCTATCTAACAATAACCAAGTTCGGCATAATACCAAAAGTAACGCAAAAATAGTCATTTGTACCTACCTACTTTTCTTTGCTACATATTTAGACAATAACAATAAGTCAACAAAAATGAAATTCGCAAAAGAGATGGATAACAAACAAAAATTTCTAAAGTTTCAAAAAATAAGAAGGTTTGAGAAAACTCACAAAATGTGTTTCTTATTCATTGATATCATAATGAGTTGCTCAACATGTTCTGAGCTAGGCCTGGGTAAAATATCCATATATCGATGCGAATCGATTTTATAAGCGAATCGATTAATCGATTTAAGTAAAAAAACGAATCGAAAAATCGAATCGAATCGGGATCGAATAGATTCGATTAATCGAATTCAATCGGTACTTTCCTCGAATCGAAAATCGATTCACCATTTCCCTACTTACCTTTGTTCAATAATTATTTTATACATTATCATTATAAAAATTATTGAATATTAAATAACCCTTACACTAACCAAAATACATTTTAATTTTTACTCAAAAATCAATAAGATATAGAATATCCAAAGTTGCAATATTTTGCCAACACAACAATCGTCTTAAATACTGCGATTTGAGAAAATACTTCAGATGAAAGTTATGAAATCTCGAAAACCTACCCTTCCTCTGAAGCACTTGAAAAAAATGAAAATATATAAAAACAATTAATTGTCTCCAAATTTCTCTGAGGACATTCTAGTTCTCTTTGTTTTTCCAAACAGTGGTAATTTTTGTTTTTATTAAAATCTAGTGAAGCAAAGTGAAAATTTCAAAAACAAAATCATTAATATAAGTCTTGCTTAATTTTGCTCATTACTACCCTGAAATAGTGCACGCAACAAATGAAAAAAATTTTCAGTATCTACTTCTTGTTTATATGAACGTTAGTACTCAACATTATGCACAGAAAAGAGTTATCTACCATGTTTTTCAAATGGACATAAGCATGTTATTAATTTGATATGAACCTGGCAGTTCACTTACTATGTTTCAACCTAATGGTTAATGTCATCACTATACGTATCCGTACTTCTAATTCTAATTGGACTGTCACTAATGAATATTTGTCAGAAAATGTTAACAGTAGAACCAATTAGATCAGAAGAATTTATTGCAGTTTTAAACTGGCAGTGCATTTACCAGATGATAAAATTGCTACCGGAAAAGACAACCAGTTCTTTCGATGACCAGTGACTGCTACCTGTTACTAAACGACCGCTATTTGAAAGACACTAAAAGTAATAAGAATAGAAAGAAACAAGAGAGCATGGAAAACGCAAGAGCCATTTTCTAAACCATAATAGCGATGTTTCCCGTAACACTGTCCGGCAGCTAAACGCACTGAATACTTTATAGGTATCGTAGAATCTTATTATCTATATCGTTTCCGGTACTGAATTACAGTTTGTAGAAGCTATAACAAGCCAAGATACCGTTAAGCTTTTCCGAAAAAAAACAGGTAATGATCCTTTTTGTGGACTCGAATAACAATAAAGATGCCTTAAGGGATATATAGTTATTAAATTTTTCCTAATTAAAGGATATATTTACTTGCAGTCTTATAATAGTTTCGTAATGGCAATTTTCACTAAGCGAATAAAAGCATCGAACAAAAATTTTTCTTTGCGTTCGTTGATCAATTATGAACCTCATTTACATCAGAACTGGGTAAAGCTTTTGAATTTTAAGTCCTTTGAGAGGTATAAGGTACATTTCATGCTTTTTTGTGAACAAGGATTGGAGGCTTGGTTTTGGTTTTGAATTACTTTATAAAGTGTTTGGTAACTTGTAATTTAAAAAGGACTTCAAGCAGATTCAAAGTGCTTAAAGACGTGTAATGAGCCTAAAGCTCTTTTAAAATACCTGAAACATCTTCAAAGTGGTTGAGAGTAAAACAAAAAAAAAAACCTTTTTGATGTATTTATAGTTTTTTTGGTTTAAGTCCTTATTTGATATTTCCAGCCTTTTGCTGCAATTGAAGCCTTTTTGACGTCATTCAAGCATTTGGAGTATGCACAATTTTCTTTTACAAGTGCTTAGGGCTTTCAATTGATTTACTTTTCGATGTACATAATTGGTAATTCGTTGTGTTTGGAATTTAAAATTATTTGGTACTTAGAGGAAGAGCTGTGGATTTGACGACTGAAGCTTTGATTTACATGTAATAAAAGAGCACTTTTAAGAACATCCACTGGTTACGATATAGAATAAATGGAAGAAAATCTATTTAATGACTTTTTTTTATGTTTGACTCGAAATATTTATTTCGCTCGACATTCTCTGGCAGAGATTGTTTTTTATTGTTGTTTCTTTACTAATCCAATTCTGACCCTGCGCTAACTCTAATTATTATGCCCTTCCCTAACTTCCTTTGTGCTCGTAACTTCCGTTCCCTGCTAAAACTTTAACTTTAAAAGAACTAAATGAATTTACTGCTTTTTCGTCACAAAACCAAATTAATACCTAGATACCCATTATGTCATTATTTTCGTGAAAATAGTCTTGTCTGTCAATCAATTAGTTGCGATTTTTAAGCTTGTTAAAAACTAATCCAATTCTAAACATTCTGTTCCATATATATCTAATTATAGGTATTGTGACTCAGCAGGTTTCTCTAAAAAAACATTCACAGATCAAACTAAACTAATTCCTTCCTATTTTCAGATGTTGTGTTATGCCCAACCCCCGACGTCCTCCCGTTTACAAAAGTCGACCGGTCTAATAAACGAAGAAGTTCGACCTTTCTAACAAAACATTGTTAGAGGCAGTTAGTTTCGAAGCCAGTGATCTATGAATCCGGGGATCACTTTTACATCATACATCTTCGAACGATTCGACCCCTGCCGGCCCTCACGTGGAAAAGCCTGACGTTTATCACGATGAACTTTTTTGGTCCTGAGGGCGGACTCGTCGTTCCGGACCCTTTTTATACCGAACCTGATTTTTACCTGTATTAAAGGCTCAGGTAAGTTCCACTATTTTAGTTTCAGTGCATTTAATCACCCGACAGTAATTTCCTTAAAATTCCTAGAAATTATGCTGAATCAGTCACTTATGTGTAATTCAATAACAAATAAATTTAATCCCAGCAAAGATTATAAAACGAAATGTTTAAATGTTAATAAAAATGCCTATATATACAGGGTTGTTCAAGTTGATGGGCTATTAGAAGTATATGAATTAGTAGAAGGAATTCAATTCTGAAACTTGGGCTCATTTGGTTATTGTTTATGCCGCTTCTTTTAAAAATATTTTCAAGTTCGATTTACATCCGGTTATACCAGAGGTCGATACCAACTTTGTTATTTTAAATGGAATGGTATATTTTTTACGCTGAATTCGAATAAAACGTGTAATTCTAAGGTAAGTTTGTTAACCAACTTGTACACCTATGACGATCAGTTTCTGAGTTAATTTAATTTATAGAAAAAAAATCGCTACCGCAACCCAAATTATAATACTTCCATATAGATCGAAAGAGGATAAAAAACGAATCGATTGAAAAAATACAAAATAGTAGGTGCCATTTGAAAAAACGAAGTAATTCGTGTTTGAAGTTTTTCAATTTTAAAATTTTATTTTGAACGCCCTGTATAAATTATTTAATTCAATTTTGTCAAGGCGTTAGCACTAATATTCAGCTATTACTAGTAAAAATTTCAACACTCTAAGTCGTATTTTGTAGAAGTTATGATTTTTTATAATTTGGGTTGCGGTAGCGATTTTTTTTCTATAAATTAAATTAACTCAGAAACTGATCGTCATAGGTGTACAAGTTGGTTAACAAACTTACCTTAGAATTACACGCTTTATTCGAATTCAGCGTAAAAAATATACCATTCCATTAAAAATAACAAAGTTGGTGTCGACTTCCGGTATAACCGGATGTAAATCGAACTTGAAAATATTTTTAAAAGAAGCGGCATAAACAATAACCAAATGAGCCCAAGTTTTAGAATTTAATTCCTTCTACTAATTCATATACTTCTAATAGCCCATCAACTTGAAAAACCCTGTATAATAACAGCCTTTCTTGAACGTTTTGTGAGGATAGATCATAAATTTTAGAGTAAGTAATAGCAGTGTAAACCCTATAAGGAAACTTAAATTAGAGTAGCATTTGAAAAATTCTGATGATAACGATTTAATTCGTATTATTGCGCACTTTATTTTTCTGTTCAGCATCTGAAACAATCCCTGATCCTTAGTAGATGTGACAATTTTATTCATTTATGGAAACAATTATGATCAGGATCTGATCCGTTCAAGATAGAAAACTTGATCGTATTGTATCAGGAAAATCTTATTGGATCCGGATGTTTTGAAAAAGAATCCCGTCAAGTATACGATTTTTTCATAAAATCGATCTTGTTATGTAAATGTAATGAAAAATCGATAACTATCTTGTACTAATGTTATTCGTATATACGTAATTTTAAGTGTCTTGGTTTATTCCAATCTTGCTTCAAGAAATCTTGTTATGAATACCTCAAGTATTTTTAATAACAATATTTTAAATACGCATAATATTAAAATAGAAAATGCTATTCCTTATAATTCTATTTATTGTTCCATTTGAAGAAGTCCGTGTATGGCAACACAATTATTGTGGATTTTTTTAACAAAATTTTGTAACAAAAAATCTGTTTGTTATGGTATTAAAAATTAATTTAATTTATTTAAAGGATGTGGCTATAAGAAGTTAAAACCTCATCAATTTGTTTTCAATAATTTGGGCTTTTTGTTTTCCAAATATCAAGCTTCAAACTCCAAAGGTAAAAATTTATTAAAGAAAATTCAAAAAAATATTCATAGCAAACTGGTGACAATACGTAAGTGATCAATATTCTCCACATAATAAACTTCTCAACTTATTCATCTTAATATTGCATTGTGCCTTATATGCTACAAGTACCTACCTATCTTTCAAGATAAGACATGATAAGTTCGATAAATTATACATTCTAGTGATAGCCTTGGTCAGGGATAGCATTTGTTGGAGTAATTTACCTTTTCCGTAAATTAAATGGACACATATCGGAACCAGCCACCTTCTGTAGGCGTAAGCGAATCGAAGAAAAAGAAAGGAATCCGCCGAAATTCCGTTTTGTATTCTACCCTCGTCATTTCTTTATTATGTAGTGTGGTGATGGAATTCCATCTATTCAGTTCGCTTGACAAACAAGGACCTCTTCTTTATAAATCCATTGGAGCGGATTTCTTAAGGAAACGGATTTTTTTTACGGTGTGGGCTTCATAAAGGTATCTGGCAGTGGTTGTAAAGGAATTTTAGATTATACAAATCACATACGCTCTATTTAATTAGATAATTTAAACAAGAGTACTTTAATAATTAAATAAATCTCTGGTTTACCATAATTATGAAACGTTTATTATGTAATATGCAATATGTGGCGATAATCTCAAAAATACACAATTTTTCCTAAATCATGAAGAATTCACAAACCTATAAACATTTTTTTTTTAATGCAATAAGTTTTTCAAACTATCTATGCAGTTTTTATTTTAACGAGTTGTATTTAATTCACAATGCTTTTTTAAATAGTTTATAATTTTGACCAATACCATTAAAATTACAACTGGAAGCTGGAGTATTGTTTTTTTTTATACTAGTTTATCTATAAAATTTATAAATTATTACAATTTTGCTTGCTAATTAAACTTCATTTAACGGACAGGTTATTAATGAAACTAGAGTATGCAACATGTAGTCAAGAGGAGCAGTAGACAAAGAACTCATCACAGAATCGATTGGAATGATTAAAAATCCTTCCCCTTGTGTTAGAGATACCTCCCATTCCAGGGAGCATAAATTTTCCAAGAAATATTTACCGTTTGAACCCTAACAAATGTCAATTTCATGAGAAGAACTAAAGACCGTAATCCTACATAATGCATATTTTCCACGCAACTTCAAAAGAAGTTAAAACGAAGTTCTTAGAGCGGTTGCAGCCGCTGCTGCCTGTACACCGTCGACCCGACGTTCTAGTGGATCATTATCTTTTTGTCAGTTTCATCTCTTCACTTCCTTTAATCTATTCCACAAAACAGGAAGGCCGCAGGCGTTTGAAAAGGATGTAATACAAATCTGTCTTCATCTTGAGATCCACTGATGGCTTTCTAAACATTTCAACAGTTTCTCCTTGTTCTTGTTCTCCTCTTTTCCACTTCTTTATTCCGATAAGAAAAATAAAGTGTGAAAAAGGGAATTATTTCAAGACTGCTGCCGACGTTTCTCACGGCGCTATTTTCGAATATTCATTTCTTAAATTTAAACCTCCTGATTGAGCAATGAATCGTTCAGACCGTCGCCACCGAGACAAGTGCGACCATATGACTTCCACGAAGGCACTCCAATTTTATTTTGTAATCGACAAAGACACAAACGAAATAACAAACTAATTGTAAGACGTTTTACCGACTGTTGTCTAAAAATACACGTTTATACAACGCGGTTGGTGCTTGTTGATTTAAAAACAAAACCGTCATGAAAGTAGAAAAGTAGCTAATTTAAGTTTAGAAGTATTCCTTTCTGAGAAGCCATCCATAATGTACGTTGCTCCCCGCTATATCATACGATGCCAAACATTCTTGATCTCCTCCCTTCCCCTTAAAGTGTGACGTGGTACTATTAATGAATCCTGATAAACAGCAAAAAATGATGTGATAAAGAAGAAATAGAAATTAAGATTAATATGAATGCAGAACGCGCAGTCATTTAAATTTTTGTCATTATATTTCAAAAAGTTAATATAGGATATAGTTTGAAACTAGATAACTACTCATTAAAACCTACCTTTAAAATTTTTCAAAATGAATGGTGAGACATAGAAAAAGAAAACTTTTTTAAATCACACCGTTTCATTTATATACAGATATTGTCACTTTTATAGAAAATATTAACATCTTATCAAACGATAGGTACATTTGCAATATTATTCGGATACAATTTAACAAGCACGTGCCCTGTCTGATTTCACCAGGTAAAATTAATAATTGGTTCGAGATTTATATCTATCAACATCGTAGTCAGAACGTTCAACATCCACATTAAAAGGATGAAATCTTCACCATAGTGACGTACATTACTTTTTACCGTAAATTACAAAAAACCTCTCATTGTGTTATATAAGAAGGGAATTTGATGTGCAGCAAACGATTTCTTTACGCATTAGAACATAAACATGATCTAAATGAATGACGCCTGTTCTGACTCCTCTGAACTTAGTTTGGCATCGATAGTAAATATCTATCTGTATCTAAATTTCTTGGAGTTCATATGAATAAGTCGTACCTACGGAAACATGACAATGCATCTTTGATCTTTATATTGTGTTAGCTAACAATAATGTCTTGCAACAAAAAATATGGATGATGAATAAATCTAAAGCCATTTTCGGCTTTTTCGGCAAGTTTTACATAAGAAACGTCTTGTTTAGTCCATGTCACACAAAAAAAAAAAATAGTGTATGTTAACCAGTGATAATTACTTTGAAAGTCTCACATCCTGTAACATGTGGCTGTAATATTTTAGGAGATTTTTTCTATACTAAATTTACCCCATACCAAGGGGCAGATTGTTAAAAAAAGAAAAGTAGTAGATACCTTCATTTTACACTCCTTGGGAGCGAGTGGAAAACATCAAATTTCCAAAGATCTCATCATTTTTGCCCTTGAGTCTTTTCGTATTAATGATACCTGCCTATATAAATAAGAGGATGGAAGGACTATGACAAAACATACAAACAGGCGGACGAACGAACAGACCGAAACTAAATGAACTGCCCAACTGAAACGATTAGTTAACGAGATTTTCACAAAACTTTATTTAATATCGTAACATATTGTTACGTAATTTACAATTTCACGTATTTTTTTTCTCTCAACAGTTTTTATTAATTAACTCTATACACGACAACGATTCAATAACTAATTAGATAACAACAACAACTCAATATCTATTTCGCTTTGTAATCACTTTTCTTCTCTTCTCGCTTATATCTGTGACTCTCTTCTATCAAAAAACTGTTAAACTGTCCAACGCTGTTCCTTATATAGTATTATGGACGTTTCTAGGTAATTCTCGAAACGTCCAGCAACTCTCAGACTTTCTGGAATGCGTCATAGGTTATCTCCACTCAATGTTCGCAGTCGGCGCTTGTCAATGTCAGAATGACACATCCGTCACACTGCCCCCCCCCCTCTAGCACTGATCGTCCCGATCAGTTTCTTCCACTGTGTATGGAGCCAACCGGTCGAGGTGTACAACTTTCATCTTTAATTTGGGGCCTCGTTGTATTCTGTAGACGACATCGTTTATCCTGGTAATCACTTTCTACAGGCCCTCCCAATTCCGTTGTAATTTAGGGCACCTTCCTTTCTTGCGAACTGGGTTATAGAGCTATACACGATCGTCCTCCCTGAATCCAGTGGAATTCGCTCGCTGATCGTAGCAGGTCTTCATTCGGTCACTTTCGAATTTTATTCTTGTTCTGACGGCTTTATGGCTCGCGTAGTTTACACACATAATCGTCCGTGGACAGCGAAGAATCTTCAGGTCATATCAGCAGGTAGTCTCAGTTCTTTCCCGAATAGTACACCGGAAGGGGTCTGTCCAGTAGTCTCGTGTATGGATGTCCTATAGGCCAGAAGGAATAAGGGAATGTGGCGATCCCAATCGGTCTGATGATCGTTTACGAACATCCTCAGGTTGTTTTCTATAGTCGCATTAAATCGCTCTATCATGCAATCAGACCGAGGATGCAGCGGAGTCGTTCTAGTTTTCCTTATTCCCATCAATTCACACACTCGCTGGAAATTTTCTGATTCAAAGTTTCGGCCCTGGTCAGTGTGAATCTCCATAGGAACTCCATATCGGCTGATCCAGTTGTTTATTATTGCCTCCGCCACGGTGGTTGCATCCTGGTTGGAGATTGCATAGGCTTCCGGCCACTTGCTGAAGTTATCCATCACAACGAGGATGTAGCGGTTGCCATCTTCAGTTGGGGGAAAGGGACCAACGATATCCATGGCTATTCTTTCGAATGGTGCTCCGACGTTATATTGGTGCATCTTTCCTCATGTTCTGGTTCTCGGACCTTTGTTGGAAGCACATACTTCACATTTTCTACACCAGTCTTCCACATCCAATCTAGCATTCACCCAGTAATACCGTTCGCGTAGTTTCTCTAAGGTCTTCTTCACCCCAAAATGTCCAGTTCCAGTCCCAGCATGCAGCTCTGTTATTACTTCTTTTGTCTTTTTCTTTGGCAACACAACTTGTAGTCGCTTCTTGGTCCCGTCCGGACTTTCCCAGATTCTTTTAAGGAGTCCATTCTCGAGCTTTAAGAAATCCCATTGGGCCCAATAACATTTAGTCGTAGTACTCAGGGGGCTTACGTCCGCCCACGTTGGTCGAAAAAAAAACTTTTGGGTATTTCATTCCCACCAATATTGGTGGGCGGGCTGTCCCCCCCCCCCCCCCGACCTACACTCTTGTGCAAAGTCGGAGGGGTAGGGCGGAAGGCCCTCTTCAGCCTCCTTGAGGAATCGTGGGAATGGGTGGGTGGTGGTGTAGGGAAGAAAGATGAGACGGACGAAATGAAGACAGAAGAGAAGTGAAAGATTATCTGTGGAATATTACTACCCCAGCATTTGCCTAAATGGTCCAAGGAAACCACAGAAAAACTTGGACCAGAGTAGTCGGCCCCGGAATCGAACCGGTGACCTCCCGAATGCTAAGCAATGATCACCACTAGACCATGCCGCTCGGTACGTTGGTCGAGATTCTCCTGTCTCCTTCCATTTCACGATGGGTCCAAGGTCATCATCGGTTCGCTGTTCTTCAATCAACACTGTGTCTTCCCAATTTTCTTGTCTCTCCACGGTGATATGTAGGCATGGAATTTGCTCTAACCCTTCTTTTCGTTCTACAGAAGAACAATGTTTGCAATTCCGTGGGCATGGTCGTCTTGATAAGGCGTCGGCATTACCATGATGTTTTCCTGGCCGATGTTCAATTTTGAAATTGTACTCTTGTAAACGCTGTAACCATCTGGCCAATATGTTTCGCCAAAATTTGACATCATCAGACGAGAGAGCATTTACTACTAAATATACAATACAGGGTTGGATGTTTAAATATTTACAACATGGTTTATGAATGATATTCAGAATAGATTTAAGGGTGGGAAATTATTATTCCCTTCTATTTGGTCATTTAGTAACGTACCTATTTTTTTATATTTGTTGATTTCTAACTTTTCTAATAGTGTTAATCTATATCCTTTCGTTTCTAAGATATCCATATCGCTGTTGAATTGGTGGCCTTCTTCTGTAATGTGGTTTGCATAGGTGGAATCTGACTTGTTTTTTACATAACTATTTTTATGCTCCAGTAGACGTTTTTTAAAGTTCCTGCTTGTTTGCCCGATATATACATTTTGGCATGACCCACAGATTAACTTATAAACTCCAGAACCCACTTCTTTTTTAATTTTGTCTTTGTTATTTTTAATTAACTTACCTTTAGAAAAATTAGTTTTGTAGGCTAAGTTAAGATCACAGCGTTATAAATTATGATGAAACTAAAGTTTGGCGAAACATATGTTACGATATTAAATAAAGTTTTGTGAAAATCTCGTTAATTTTTTGTTATTATTATAATGAATTTTCAGTAAAGGTCGAAACTATTCAATTTTTGAAACTATTAGGTCTAGAAAGATTTATTTTTATGCAAACGTTCCTTATACAGGGTGTTACACAAATTGATAGGGGTTGTAGAGAGCATCAAAATAAGCAAATATTCTTAACAAACCCCTGTCCGAAAATTTTCCGTTTAGGCAGTAGAGAGAAGGAAAGAAAATTTGCGAGTATTATCAGTTTAATGGTACAGCTTACAAAAATTACTAAAGGTGCCCTCCACGTTGTTCAATTTACAAATGAGCACTATTGTTTATTAATTACTGACCCTGTGGTACATCCCCGGTGTGTCTAGAACCTGCCTCGGGCCATCCATCCAATAGTGTTTTTATCTAGCTTCTTCGTAAATCAAATGCATATCAGCAAGTTCTGAATAAGAATACATATTACTCTTTTTCTCCACCAAAGAGGAGGAAGAGGACACTCGGTGTGACATTTTTAAGACGACCAAATGTAATCAAAACAAATCAAACGGGGTAATGCTTTAAATAACCTGGAGGACACTTTCAGCAATTTTTGTAAGCTATATCATTAAACTGATAACTAGAGTTCGGAATATATGCACTAAAAAATAGCAAATATATGCATGCAAATATGCTTTAAAAATCGTCAAAATATGCATTATAATATGCATTTAAATTTTAAATAAAACACAAAGAAATTCTGTTAACACTTTTATTTGTTTAAATTACAATAGCATAACTTACAAAAAAAACTAACGAACGTTATCTTTAGACATACTATAACAATATAAAACTAAATGTTTTTCCAAATTTTCCATATTAAAATTATGTCGTCTATCTGATAAAAAATGTTTGTAAACGGAAAACTAGTGATGTCAATATTGTAATGATTCGTTACTCAATACTCGTTACTTGTTAGTAATCGTAGTAATCGAGTACTACTTTGGGAAAGTAATCGTTACCGATTACTTTTAGTTATACCGCCTACTGCAACCCATCGGTACTGAATCGGTACTATCGGTACTGTTCGGTACATTAGTCGTAGGAGTCGTAAGACGAAGTAATCGAAGTAATCGATATGCCATGCCAGTTCGATTACCAATATTATTTCGTATAAAAAATGTACCATGTACCTGTTATATTCAATATTGCTATATCTCCAGACTACAAACTTTTGGACTCCTTATCTGTCCCTGACCTACTATAAAGGGCCATGCATTGGGCGTCTCGAGAGATTCTCTCAGACCGAGTACGCAACGTCTGATTGAATTAGTATACCTACTACATGTAGCTCTGTACCTGAAATTATTATTATCATCGTTGTAAAATAAATTTGTAAGTCAATTTTAATAAAGTTTAAAAGTTGTTTTTAAAAACTTAAAATTGAAATCATAAGATATAACATTTTTGGCGACGAGGATGGGATTGTGCGGCGAAAACCATCAGTAAAAGTTACGGGCGCGTTTAAAGACTGTTAACGATCATATTTTTGTGCTGAGTGGATCATTCGTTCTGCCAATCACGAAAAAAACTGGAAAGCATCTCCAGACCCACAATTGGATTAAGAAAAGCTTCAACCAGCGCCTTGCCTTCTGTCTACCTCACCTGCAGTACCTAAGTTGGGCCTTTGACGTTCTACAAGGAACCTATCAGCCTGGTTACACAAAGGTTAGTGTAGAGTTTTCTTAAAGTGGCAAGATTTCTTTCCTTTTTTTTTATTATTATTCTTTTTATTCCCTATAAAATGCCTAATATAACCGAAGAAACCCCTCGATTAAAAGTCAGGACAGAAATAAGCATAGAAACTTTATTAGAAACTGTTCCTAAATATGACGGCTATAATATGCCATTTTCTAAATTTAAACGCACTGTAGAATGGGTTTTTGATAATATTCCTTCAAATGCAGAACATTTAGCATTAAATATAGTTTTACAAAAATTAACAGGAAAGGCTGAACGTTGTTTAGCTCATAGAATTATTGATAGTCATAGTGAATTATTGAGTATCTTAGAAACTAATTTCGAGTCTGAATCAACCCTGTTTTTATTATTTTCACAAATGTTTACTCATAGAGCTGATTCAATTAAGGAAACAAGTAATAGGCTTTCTTCATTAAAAGATAGATTACAAATTGCTGCTAGTGACACGAAAATTACTACCGTAGCTTTAATTGAACAAATGGCATTAGCAAAATATATTTCAACTTTACCTTCTGATATTGCTATTATTGTTAAGGCTAAAGACCCTCCGACTTTAGATAGGGCTATAGAAATAGCTGTAGGTGAAGAAAAGGCACAAAAAATCAAGCAGACACCCAGAAAAGGTAATTCAGGTAATAATAATCAATCATTTTCTAAATTCAAACCAAAATATTCACATAAAGTTGAAAATAAATTAGATAGTAAAAATGATTATTCAGAAACTTGTAGTTATTGTAATAAAATAGGTCATTCTAGAGATAAATGTTTCAAACGACAAAAGGACAAACAACAAATACGAATGATAGAACAACTAAATAAATCGCATCAATCAAATATTGACGAATCTCACGATAGTGACTCTGACTCAGACGATAATTTAAACTTAAACAATTCGACGGACGACGAGGCATCCGCCGAGTAAATATTGATGATAAGACCTCATCCCTTTCACCATCTCCTATCCTGAAACTCAAAATTAATAATAAGATAAGAAAATTCCTGATTGATACTGGTGCATGCATATCAGTAATTAAACCTAAATATTTGCTACCCGAACAAATAATAAAATCTAATCCTATTGAGATAACTGGAATAAATGGTGGTTCATCTTTCACTTCAGGCACTTATCTAAGTAAATCTAAATTTATCTTTCATGTAGCTAATATTAATATAAAACAAGACGGTATTTTAGGATATGATTATCTTTTACACAAGAAAGCTGAGTTAGATTTAAATAAACACAAAATTAAATTAGATGATAAAATTCATTCCATTACTTATCAAAATTCAAAATCCATTAATTTAATAAAAATACCGCCTAGATCTGAAATAAAAATTAATTTAAAAATTCATTCAAATTTAAATGAAGGCATTATAAAAAGAACAAAAATTAATGATAATTGTTTTATACCCGATTGCATTGTAACAAATAATAATGGTAACGTCCAAACCTTAATTGTTAATACTTCTTGCCACGACCAAATAATAGAACTACCCAAATTAAAACTACATAATCTCCCTAAGACCACCCAAATTTCCTAAATCACCACCGAAATACCTGTTCCTAGTCACGAACGTTGGAAAATTATCAAAAAAAATCTTAGGCTCGATCATTGTAACGAAGAAGAAAAACAACTTATTTCTGAAATTGCAAAAAAATATCAAGACATTTTCTTCATTGACGGAGACATACTTTCATGTACATCAAAAATCACACATAATATCGACACTGGTGACACAAAACCTATATTCACAAAAAGTTACCGTTACCCTGCATGTCATAAAAACGAAGTAAAAAAACAAATTGACAACATGTTAAAACAAGGTATCATTGAGCATAGTCAGTCACCGTGGAATTCTCCCTTGTGGATAGTTCCTAAAAAACTAGACGCAAGCGGCAAACAAAAGTGGAGAATAGTCATAGACTTTAGGAAATTAAACGAAGTTACAACTGCAGACCGTTTCCCATTACCTAACATAGAGGAAATTCTAGATAACTTAGGAAGAGCTAAATATTTTTCTACACTCGATTTGGCTTCTGGTTTTCATCAGATCAAGGTAAACCCCGATGATATCCCCAAAACAGCTTTTTCCACAGAAACTGGTCACTTTCAATTTCTTAAAATGCCCTTTGGTTTACGTAACTCGCCTTCCACCTTTCAAAGACTGATGAATTCTGTTTTATCCGGGTTAACTCCAACCCAATGCTTAGTTTATCTCGACGATATAGTTATCTTTGGCAATTCTATACAACAGCATAATGATAAATTAATAAAAGTTTTCGATGCTTTACGATCCGCTAATCTGAAACTCCAACCTGATAAGTGCGAGTTCTTGAGAAAAGAGGTTAATTATTTAGGACATGTCATCTCGGATAAAGGCGTCAAGCCTAATCCCGACAAAGTTACAGCCGTAAAAAATTTTCCAATTCCTAAATCCCAAACTGAAATAAAATCATTCCTAGGGTTAACCGGCTATTACCGTCGCTTCATATCTAATTATGCCAAGATTGCAAAGCCTCTTACGGCACAATTAAAGAAAAATACTACAATAGAACATACTAAAGAATTTATTGAATCATTTGAAACCTTAAAACAAAAATTGACCTCCGCCCCTATTCTGCAATATCCCC
This sequence comes from Agrilus mali, assembly GCA_029378335.1. Taxonomy (NCBI): domain Eukaryota; kingdom Metazoa; phylum Arthropoda; class Insecta; order Coleoptera; family Buprestidae; genus Agrilus; species Agrilus mali. The sequence goes on along the minus strand of CM055657.1, from coordinate 8,293,596 downwards.
GGTTTGACGAAGAGTTTACACTGACCACGGATGCTTCGGCTTATGCAATTGGCGCGGTCCTTTCACAGGGTCCTACAGGTCGCGATTTACCAATCGCTTACGCGTCTCGAACGTTGAATGCTGCTGAAACAAGGTACAGCACAATCGAACGCGAACTTCTTGCTATTGTGTGGGCCACTAAACATTTCCGTCCCTATTTGTTTGGCCGGAAATTCAAAATTTTCACCGACCATCGTCCCCTCGTTTGGTTATTTTCAATAAAAGACCCAGGCTCAAGACTTATGCGATGGAGATTAAAACTAGAAAATTACGATTATGAAATTATTTATAAAAAAGGCCAACTAAATAAAAATGCAGATTGTTTATCTAGAATAAAACCTGAAATACTAGCACCTCTTAATTTACAAGATTTGACTGACATGATTTTATTACCAGCAGAAATTAAGTTCCAAGAAACAGAAAAGAATAATACAATCGCTGAAATATCCCGCTTACCTAATCCTACCAATCTAATCATTCCCCTGGAACCCAATAACATACGACCTGACATTAGAACGTTAGTATATGACTGCAATACCAATTTAGGAATCGAAAGCATGTTTGACAAAATAATTCAGAGTAAAAACATTCCAAATTTAAATTATATATTTTCCAGGTTAGAAAATAATTCCTCACCGTATAATAATTTAAGAAAGACTGTTGAACTAATTGTCAATCAGAATCAACATCCAATTACATTATTAAACACTCATTTAGAACAAGATTTAATAAATGACATAGAAACAAAATTAACATTTTTCAAAATTTTTATACCTAACGAAATATCTTCTCTTAACATTATTCCTGACATCTTAACCAAAGAAAATAAAAATAATATCATCAAAATGTTTCATGAAGATCTTATAAGTATGCATAGAGGGATGAGTGAAACTTATAATAAGTTACGGGAATATTATAAATGGCACAATTATAAAAAAGACATTGAAGATTACGTAAAATCATGTATAAATTGTCAAACTTCTAAATATAATAGACAAAATCTTACAATGCCACAGGTAATTACAAAAACACCGGAAAATTTTAATGATTTAATTTATTGCGACACAATAACATGGAAAACTCTTACCGATTCTTTTGCAATACTGACAATACAAGACGCTCTGACTAAGTATGCACAAGCATACATACTTACAGACAAAACATCTAAAACAATTGCAAGTACTTTCGTCAACACATGGATCAGACACCTAGGTGTTCCCGCTCAGGTTCACACTGATAACGGTACGGAATTTAAAAGGGAATTCGATACCACTTGTGAGAGTTATAATATAAAAAGAACTTATAATACTATTTATCACCCACAAACCAACCAAGACGAAAGGTTTAACGCAACCTTAAAAGAAAGTCTAAGAACTTTAGACAATGTTGTTACTTTACAAGACCTATCAAAAGCTATTAACATATGTATAACTTCATATAATAACTCAACCAACAAAAGCACTAAATTCACACCGTATGAACTCTTATTCGGCAAAAAACAGGAGATAATAAACAATAGGAGAATGCAAAATAGAACCTATGACGAATTAGCTAATGAAACTTCTGAAAGAATTAGTGATAAAATAAGAATTGCTAGGGAAAACATCGAAAATTCAAAGGTGAGATCTAAGGTCACACACGATACAAAAATAAAAACACTTAGAATGTTTAAGTTAGGAGATAAGGTAGTATTAACTAGTAAGTTCCCAAATAGAAGTAAAGAAACATTTACCATAGTTAGGATGTATAATAATAATACTTTTAAAATTACAAGTGATAATAATAATAAAAAAAGTTTTAAAATCAATGGTGAGAATATAAAATTATTTTCAGATGCTACCTCTTCTGGTTTGTCTGATGCACCTGACACTCCCAATAACAGCTCAGGTTAATATAGCTTCGCTACCTGCAGTAGGAGTATACGTCCGTGAAATAGGTCCCCTGTTGTTACAAGATTCACAATATGAAATAATCCTTTACAAGAATCTCTCATATTTGGATTGCGAATATAAGGAACTCAAGAAAATCTTAGTAAAATTTAACATTTTAAAACAAGAACATAATCTACTTCACAACTCTATTGAAACAACAATTTTACAAAATTATTTGAACCAAATCAAATCAAAATTAGATTTAATTAAAAGTTTCGATACTAACTCTAGAGTAAAAAGAGGATGGATCGATATAATTGGTAATGCCATGCATACAGTTTTTGGGGTAATGGATTCCAATGAGGAAGACTATTACAATGACCTGATTGAGCAGCTCAGAAAGCAAAACAAAGATACTCTCTCGTTAATGAAGCAAAATGCCCATATTTCAAATAGCATTATGGACAATTTAAATTCCACACTTTCAAAATTTAAAAACTTTGAAGGATCAATTACCAATAATCTTGTTAAGTTGCAAAAACATTTAAATCAAGTAATCTCAAGCGAAAATGAAGCAGCAGTAACGCGTTTATTGTTAACAATCCATTCTGACTTTATGGACTATGCTACACTTCTGTCAATAGAATTACAAAATATTATTGAAACAGTAAATTTCGCGCAATTAAATCAGTTATATGTATCCGCCATATCACCCGACATCTTAAAAAAAGAATTAAAATCTATTCAATCGGATAGTGATATACCTTCAAATATTTTCGGTAATTTCACACTTTTAAATTATTATAGTATTATAATACCTACCATTAGATTCAATAAAAATCTTTTATTCTTAAGCTTAAATCTGCCACTTTACGAGAATTCTATATATAACCTACATCGGCTTTTCAACTACCCAGTTGAAAACAGAGACAATAATGAAATACACCACATTGTTCAACTAGAAGCAAATTATTTGGCCGAAAATGGAGTAAAATATTTTAGGATTAACGACATATCCAAATGCAAGCAACTTCCTGAGGTAACCTTGTGTCCCAATATTCCTCAAACTCCGGTAAATAACAAGGGCTGCGAAATAAATTTGGTATTAAAAGAAGACAACCACGGCTGCCATATCCATACAGTAAAAATAGAGGGTAATCACCAGATCGAGATAGCAGATAACAATTGGCTCCTCGCCACTACAGCAACAACGCACATTCTCTCAAAATGTCCCAACCAAGCGATGAGTAGGATGACAGTCACAACTTCTTGCATAATAACGATGACACCTGGTTGTTCCGTATATCTGGAAGACGGCACTACGATTAAGGCACAGAAGAAAAATACAAAAAACATCACCCTTGCGGCTGGAATTCCGCTCGTACACGTGGACTGTTGTGTTCAGGACGTGGAAAGGTTAAGGGAAATCCAATTGGAACCGATCAAAATTTCACATTTGCACTTCGGAGACGCTAAGACACTTAAAGACGAACTTCGAGAATTCCAGGACAGAACGGAAGAACTCTACAATACACCTTTAAAACACATGAAAAGGAATTTTTGGAAATACGCTCTGGGATTGTGCGGTACGATCTTACTCACCTGTTGTTTTTGCTATGTGTGTTGCCCTAAGTGTGTGCGATTAATAAACCCTTTAAGACCTTTTGCTCTAGTGAATCAAACGATAACCATTTGTTGTGAATCAAAAATTAGAAACAAAAAAAGAACGGACAATCTCTCCATAAGCGAATTGGAAAATCAAGACCATGTGGAATTGTCACCATTAAGAAAAAAGACTGATTCTTTATAAATAAGTTCATATTAGTATATTTTATAATCTCTTGTTCATTTTGAAATCCTTATAAAACTTTACATTGTTTCTTTTTGATCATTTTTAAAATTTTTATAAATTATGTATTGAATGTATAAAAATTGTCTAACAAGGGAGGAAAATGCTATATCTCCAGACTACAAACTTTTGGACTCCTTATCTGTCCCTGACCTACTATAAAGGGCCATGCATTGGGCGTCTCGAGAGATTCTCTCAGACCGAGTACGCAACGTCTGATTGAATTAGTATACCTACTACATGTAGCTCTGTACCTGAAATTATTATTATCATCGTTGTAAAATAAATTTGTAAGTCAATTTTAATAAAGTTTAAAAGTTGTTTTTAAAAACTTAAAATTGAAATCATAAGATATAACATATCCATATTATGTACCTAAGTACATACCTAGGTATATATGATGTATGGGTGGAAATGAAACAGAACGAAGACTATCTATGATGAAGACAAGCTCGTGCTTAGAGGACTACTTGCACCATTCATCGTGTTATTATTATTTTATTATAAACATGTAGAGCAGCATCGCGTCGTCGTTGCGTCAACATACGATAATATAAATATCTGTATTTATAGTTATGTATAATTTAGGCACTAGGTACAATGTTAAAAAATGGCTTGTTGAATTCTATTGATTGATAAAGAGAGCTGCACTTTTGTTATTGTTATTGTTATTATTATAAAACTCTTAATTTCTATTGAACTATTTTTTTTTTATTTAGGAATAAACGATAATACATATAAAAAGGGAGTAACATAATTATACATATACATATTACCGATTATTTATTGGTAATCGCCATGGTAATCGTCGTTACTGTGGATCGTACCTAGGTAAAAGATATTACATATTACAGAAAAAGTAACGAGTATTTGTAACGATTACAAAGTAACGAGTATTGATTAATAAAGTAACTGGTACTAACGAGTACCAAAAAGTAATCGTACTTGACATCACTACGGAAAACGTTCTTTCCACTTCGCAAGAAGTCAAAGGTGCATATTTAAAATATGGCAAAAAATTAAGCGGAATTTCTGGATTTTCTGTCGTATGTCCTTCTAAAATGCTGTTTATATTAATTAATTGCTTAAAACCCGAATTTTTATCTAGTACAAAACTAAACTAATTTTTAATTTTATTTGCTTTAGAAGAATAAGAGTCAATTTTTTCTTTAACAGAAATAAAAACATTTATACTTTCGCTTAGCGACAGACCTCTAGTTTCTAGTTTTTCGATACATTTTGAGAGAAAAACAAAATTACTTTCAATATACGCTAATTCATTTTTTACATGAGGATTATTTAAAATAGTTTTGCATTTGTTAATAGCCGTACTGTCGGAAGAATCAAATTCTTCAATGACAGTTGTTATTTTTTCAAAATTTTTAATATAAAAAGAGGCACAGTTTAGCCAAGTTCCCCATCTCGTGAAAACAGGTCCAGGAGGTAAATGGGTATCTGGTAGCCTTTCCCTATAATGTTGTACTCTCAGGGGAGCTTTAATAAATACTTTTTTTACGTTTGAAATCAATTTATTTACCTCCGGGTATTCTAACCTAACAGCTTCTGCTACTCGGTTTAAACCATGTGCCAAACATTTGCAGTGAATTAAATTCGGGTAAAATACCTTAAGATTTTCAGCTGCCTTAGTCATATACGGTGCGGCATCAGAGACCATTAATAATACATCGTTAAGAGGAACTTGATTAGGAAGATACAAATTACTCAGAGTTTCATTTACAAATCTTGAAATTGTCATATTATTGGTTTTTTCTAATTGTTTTACGGCAATTAAATAAAATATTCCTGGGGAGTCTTTTTCTAATGTTCCGATGACAAAATTTGCAATATACCGCCCTTTAACATCAACGGTTTCATCAACAGAAAACCATACTGGCTTTCCAATGATTTTCATTTTAATTTCATTAATGACTGCCGAATAATTTAGTTCCACATATCTCTTTCGTAATGTGGAAGAACTCGGTACGTTCTGTTGATCGCAGTAACGATTTAAAAAATCTTGAAATAAAGGATTATCCAATTTATACAAAGGAATATTGCAACCCACCAAAAGGTTGCACAGGACTGCGTGAAACTTGTTTGTTTGCTGTTGCATTTCTTGTGGTTGCAAAAGCTGTTGCAGAAAAGAATTCGACGATCCTTTTTTTTTATCTTTGTGACCTTTCGTGTTACAATGCTGATCTAGTTGAAACTTTTTTTCACACGTAATCTGTGAATAAAAAAAATACTGAACTACCATAATTGAATCACTTGTTGAAAAATATCAATATACTTTATTTTTTCACAAATAAATCAAAATAATTTTATATTTTAAAATAGAAACAAAATAAGAAATAAAAAACTTTTAAGACTTACCCTTTTGTTGCAATTAGTGCAAAAAAGATGTTCATTGTCAATAATTTTAAATTCACTTCTCCCTATAATCCACTTTCTGAGTAACGCTGATTGTTCAGATGGAACTTTCGGCATCACGATAACTATTAATATACTTCACCACAGAATAAGAACAAATGATGAAAAACATTATGTTTCAAACTTTAAATAGAACAACTATTGAACAGAGACAACAACCGTATTATTAGTCACTACGCATTTGGTTTTTCCCCGATAACAAGTTTGTATCAGGTACGAAACGAGAATGTCATTAAAAAGCAATTAGTGCAATGGTAAATAACAGAATTTTAAACGTTAAATAATAGATTTGGGTAGCTTTTATGCAGATAATATATCGAATTATACCAAAATATGCATTTATTTTAAATGCATATGCATTATTCAAAAATCTTGGAAATATGCTTGCATATATGTTATATGCATTTTGCATATAATCCGAACTCTACTGATAACACTCGCTATTTTTCTTTCCTCTACCCTACTTCCTAGGCGGCAAACTTGCTAATTTTGATGCTCTCTGCAACCCCTATCAATTTGGCACAACAATATCGAAACATCCTTTATATCTCGTGGCTACACTGTATACATTGAAAAAGATATTTGCAAATTTTAAACCCTAAGCACATTTACAGCATGACTTAATAAGAGCTGAACCGATTTTGCTATTTTTTTTTTAACGTTCTTAATAGTTCTGGTTAGGCTTTTATGAAAAGAAAAATTGGGAATGTTGCCCTGAAAATTAGGAAATCCGAGGAAGGTTGAAATTACTTTTTGTACCAAAATAAAGTAAAATATTTTCCCATCCGATACATTTTTTCCTAGTTTGTTATTTTCTTTTATGGAGACAGTCTTGTAGAAAATTAAACAAAGGTAGATCCCTGTTTCGCCAACTTTTAAATTTCTACATGTTTTAGAGTCGATTCGTCAACTTAATGACATTGTGAGATTTAAAATTTCCGATTTGCCAACTTACTTTATTATGGATTTCCTTCAAGTAGACGATAAAATTGTTACAGCGACGTATACCTATATATGAGTAATATTGTGCTATTGGCAAAAATTTCCTTATTAATTAATTTAACATACTGTGACAGATGTGTCATTCTGACGTTGACAAGCGCCGACTGCGAAAATTGTGTGGAAGTAACCTATGACGCGTTCCAGAAAGTCCGAGAGTTGCTGGACGTTTCGAGAGTTGCCTAGAAACGTCCATAAGACTATATAAGGAACAGCGTTGGATAGTTTGACAGTATTTGATAGAAGAGAGCGACAGATATAAGCGAGAAGAGAAGATAAAGCGATTGACGAGCGAAATAGTTATAGAGTTGTTGTTATTACCGAAATAGTTATTGAATCGTTGTTGTGTTGGAGTTAATTTAAATAAAAAGTGTTGAGAGAAAAATTACGTGATAATTGTGAATTACGTAACAATTGGTGTCAGGAGTAAGGATTTATGTCAGTAACAAGAAGTCAAGCAGCAAAAATGGAGGAGCAGATGAAATTTTTGATGGAAATGCTTAAAGAAATGAAATAAAGCAGGCAAAGATAAAATGAAGGCAAGCCAGGAAGAAATGATGGCAGAAATGAAATCAGATATAAAGAAAGGTCAAGAAGAAATGAAACAAAAATTGGAGAAAGTACAAGAAGGATTGAGAGAACAGTTAAAGGAAGTAAAAGTAGAAGTACATGAAGAATTAAAGGAAGTAAGAGAAGAAGTTCAAGAAGAATTAAAGGAAGTAAGAGTAGAAGTCCAAGGAGTTCAAGAAGAGATAAAGGAAGTAAGAGCAGAAGCTCAAGAGGAGTTAAATGCTGTGCACAAAAAGTTTCAAAAGGAATTAGACGAAATAAAGGCCAATTTGAACGTTCAAGAGTACCCAAAACTAAACAAAAGCGAAGAAGGAAGTGTCAGAATGTCGAGAATAAAACCACCAACATTTGATGGGAAGATCTCTTGGTCAGTCTATCTCAAACAATTCGACGCTGCTGCCAAAGCAAATGAATGGAATGAAATGGAAAAAGCCACTGCCCTGATCATAGCGCTACGTGGGGAAGCCCTCGACGTTCTGCAAGGTATACCAGAAGTGCAACAAAACAATTTTAAAATTCTGGTGGACCGATTGGAGATGCGCTACGGTGATAAACATCTACAACAAATGTATCAGGCTCAATTAAAAAGTCTATATCAACGTAGCAGTGAAAGCCTTCAACAATTCGAAGCGGACGTCGAAAGGCTTGTGCGGTTGGCTTATCCTAGTGCCCCTCAAGACTTTACAGACCAGCTGTCCACCCAAATGTTTGTCGATGGAGTGCGAGATGTCGAAATACAGCAAGCCCTGCGCATGTCTCGACATAAAACTGCAGGCGAAGCATTGTCGCATGCGCTGGAATATGAAGCAGCCAAACAAGCATCCAAAGGACATGTTAGAATCCGGCAGGCTGGGTTGAATTTTGAAGAAGATGGCGAGATTTTTCGGCAAGAAATGGTAAAAATAGCTAAAGAAGTCATGTCTTCAAAACCGAAAGAAGAGATGAGTGAGCGCCCACGCTGTTGGACTTGCGACAAACAGGGGCATCTTTCACGCGATTGTGTCAAGAGAAAACGAGAAGTTACATGTTGGAATTGTGGACGTAGGGGGCACTTGAGCAGCGGCTGTCCATCTGGAAGAAGACAGACGTCAGCCGCCGAAGAAAACAAGCAGGGAAACTAAGAATAGCCGGCCTTACGGGGCGAAAGCCGGCTTTGCGTCCCCAAGCCCCAATCATCATCTCCGTATCGAAAACAACCACTGGTAATTCACTTACTGTGGATGGTTTTGTGGACGGCAAGAAATTAAAACTGATAGTGGATACCGGCGCATCAAGAACGATAGTTAACTCTCGAATAATCGGTAAATGGAGGATTCGACCGCTAACCATAAATGCTGTCTTAACAACTGCGACAGGGGAAACAACATCGTTTCATGGAGAATGCGAAGTGGTGATCGGTCTTGGAGACGCAAGCCTGTACCAACAAGTGCTGGTGGCCGATATCACCGACGACATCATTTTGGGACTCGACTTCATGGAGAGACACCGAATCCAGCTAGACATGGGCACAAAATGTTTAAGAATAGGAGATCAAGAACTGCCACTACAAAGAAATGGGACTGATCAGCGAACACTACGGGTCGTCGTTGCTGAAGATCAAGTTTTACCGGGACACTCCGAAGCTGTTGCCCGAATTACAATAGAGGATAATGTCCCTTATGAAATCACTGGAGTCATAGAGCAAGACAACGAAGATTTGAGGCAGAAGGCTATCCTTGTCGGAAGAACTGTGGTACAAACCGGCTCGACCACGATTCCAATCAGAGTTGTCAATCTGAAAGGCTTTGAACTAAAACTTTCCAAAGGAACATCAATAAGGACATTGGAACCAGTCACCACCATCAATCATTTTAACCAAATGAGAGAACAGAGGGAAGAAAGCAAGAAGCTGCCAGAAGCACTAAAAGAATTAATCAACAAGGCAACTGAACATCTTAATGAAGACGAGACTCGAAAGCTAGAACACCTAATTAGAACGTATCAGAATGTCTTTGCGATTGATGACACTGATTATGGAAGAACCAATCTAGCGTAATACCGAATCAACACAGGAAATGCAAGACCTATCAAACAGCCACCCAGACGAGTACCATGGGCCAAACGAGAAGAAGTCGATTCATTGATAAAAGACATGCGCGAGAAAGGGATAATAGAACCTTCGAAAAGTCCATGGACCTCCCCTATCGTTTTGGTACGTAAGAAGGACGGATCAACGAGATTCTGTGTTGATTATCGACGATTGAACGAAGTAACACATAAAGACAGCTATCCTTTGCCACGAATCGACGACACGTTAGATTGTCTGTCCAGTGAAATTAAATGGTTCTAGACGTTGGACCTAAAGAGCGGATATTGGCAAGTCGAAGTACATCCTGAAGACAAAGAAAAGACTGCGTTTACTACTGGGAACGGTCTCTGGCAATTCAATGTAATGCCCTTCGGTCTATGCAACGCACCAGCAACCTTTGAAAGATTAATGGAGACCATTTTACAAGGATTGAATTGGGAAATCTGCTTGGTCTATTTGGATGACGTCATTGTGTTTGGGCGAACGTTTGAAGACCATCTCGCCAATCTAAGCAGAGTACTTCAGAAATTCACAGCAGCAAAACTAAAATTAAATCCCAAAAAGTGTGCGTTGTTTAGAACTGAAGTGAAATACCTAGGCCATGTCATATCAAGTAAAGGCGTTGGTACAGATCCTGACAAGACCGAGGCAGTTCGTAATTGGTCGCAACCAACAAACCCAAAGCATGAACTGAGGAGTTTCTTGGGATTATGTTCGTACTATAGAAGATTCGTGAAGGGATTTGCGGATGTGGCTCGCCCCTTGCACAGACTTACCGAGAATGGAGTGCCTTTTGATTGGACGAACACCTGTCAAGGAGCTTTTCAAGTTCTTAAAAATAAGTTGTCTAACACCCCGATTTTGACTTACCCCGAATTTGGAAAACCATTCATAGTCGATACCGATGCGAGCAATGTGGGTATTGGAGGGGTTCTTTCTCAAGTTCAAGACGGCAAAGAAAGAGTAATCGCATACTTTAGCAAGACACTGTCAAAGCCCGAAAAGAACTATTGTGTGACCCGCCGAGAACTATTGGCCGCGGTGAAAACTATAGAACATTTCCACAAATATCTATATGGGCGAGAATTCCTGCTGAGAACTGACCACTCTTCTCTTAAATGGTTGCTGCAATTCCGAAACCCTGAAGGACAGGTGGCCAGATGGTTACAGCGTTTACAAGAGTACAATTTCAAAATTGAACATCGGCCAGGAAAACACCATGGTAATGCCGACGCCTTATCAAGACGACCATGCCTACGGAATTGCAAACATTGTTGTTCTGTGGAACAAAAAGAAGGGTTAGAACAAGTTCCATGCCTACATACCACCGTGGAGGGACAAGAGAATTGGGAAGACCCAGTGTTGATGGAGGAACAGCGAACCGATGATGACCTATGGCCTATCATGAAATGGAAAGAGACAGGAGAATCTCGACCAAAATGGGCGGACGTAAGCCCCCTTAGTACTACGACGAAGTGTTATTGGGCCCAATGGGATTCACTAAAGCTCGAGAATGGAGTCCTTAAAAGAATCTGGGAAAGTCCAGACGGGACCAAGAAGCGCCTACAAGTTGTGTTGCCCAAGAAGAAGACGAAAGAAGTAATAAAAGAGCTGCATGCTGGGACTGGAGGTGGACATTTTGGAGTGAAGAAGACATTAGAGAAAATACGTGAACGGTATTACTGGATGAACGCTAGATTGGATGTGGAAGAGTGGTGTAGAAAATGCGAAGTTTGTGCTTCCAACAAAGGTCCGAGAACCAGGACACGAGGAAAGATGCACCAGTATAACGTCGGAGCACCATTCGAAAGAATAGTTATGGATATCGCTGGTCGCTTTCCCTGAACTGAAGATGGCAACCGCTACATTCTGGTTGTGATGGATTACTTTAGCAAGTGGCCGGAAGCCTATGTAATCTCCAACCAGGATGCAACCACCGTGGCGGAGGCAATAATAAACAACTGGATCAGCCGATATGGAGTTCCTATGGAGATTCACACTGACCAGGGCCGAAATTTTGAATCAGAAATATTCCAACGAGTATGTGAATTGATGGGAATAAGGAAAACTAGAACGACTCCGCTGCATCCTCGGTCTGATGCCATGGTAGAGCGATTTAATGCGACTATAGAAAACAACCTGAGGATGTTCGTGAACGATCATCACACCGACTGGGATCGCCACATTCCCTTATTCCTTCTGGCCTATAGGACATCCATACACGAGACCACCGGACAGACACCTTCCTGCGTGCTATTCGGGAAAGAACTGAGACTACCTGCTGATCTAATGTTTGGTCGACCTGAAGATTCTTCGCTGTCCACGGACGATTATGTGTCTAAACTACGCGAGCGGCTTAACACCATCCATAAAGCCGTCAGAACAAGAATAAAATTCGAAAGTGACCGGATGAAGACCCGCTACGATCAGCGAGCGAATTCTACTGGATTCAGGGAGGGCGACCGTGTATGGCTCTATAACCCAGTTTGCAAGAAAGGAAGGTGCCCTAAATTACAACGGAATTGGGAGGGCCCGTACAAAGTGATTACCCGGATAAACGATGTCGTCTACAGGATACAACGAGGCCCCAAATCGAAGATGAAAGTTGTACACCTCGACCGGTTGGCTCCATACACAGTGGAAGAAACTGATCGGGACGATCAGCGCTAGAGGGGGGGCAGTGTGACAGATGTGTCATTCTGACGTTGACAAGCGCCGACTGCGAAAATTGTGTGGAAGTAACCTATGACGCGTTCCAGAAAGTCCGAGAGTTGCTGGACGTTTCGAGAGTTGCTGGACTTTTCGAGAGTTGCCTAGAAACGTCCATAAGACTATATAAGGAACAGCGTTGGATAGTTTGACAGTATTTGATAGAAGAGAGCGACAGATATAAGCGAGAAGAGAAGATAAAGCGATTGACGAGCGAAATAGTTATAGAGTTGTTGTTATTACCGAAATAGTTATTGAATCGTTGTTGTGTTGGAGTTAATTTAAATAAAGCGTTGAGAGAAAATTATGTGATAATTGTGAATTACGTAACAATACGTACTTAAACTATCAGAGCACATTCATTACTGACTGGCTTTTCCGCCCGCCGTTTGTAATTGGTAAATATATAAAAACAACAACAGATAAATACACTGGGAAGGGCATATAAACACATTTGGGACTTCATATAAGGGGAACTTTGATTTAAATGTGCTGGTTTATTCGAGTTCCGTACCCAAAGGGCAAAAACGGAACTATTGCTGTCACTATTATCTGTACGCCTGTCTGTTGGTATGTCAAAGTTTTTTTTTTTTTAAGATATTTTATGTCGCATTAACAGCTAAGATCATGAGCGACTGTACATGATTACATATTGTTATAATTTATCATATAATTGGGTTTCTTGTAAAAAATTTAATACATTTTTGTATAGTCCTGGGTTATTTAGATTTTCATTAAATGACATAGAGATTGAATTTCCTTCTTTGATTACTCAATCCTGGGCAGTTTGTGATGATGTGTTCTACTGATTGGAGAGTATCAGTGTTACATTTTGTGCATAACGGAGGCAGCTCGTTCTTCATTAAATGAACATGAGTTAAATTGGTATGGCCAATCCTCAGTCTTTGAATAATTACCTCTTCATTACGTTTGAGATCAGTGGCAGAGAATTTCTTAAAGATATCGTCTCTGACTTGTCATAACTTTTTTGGCGGATTTTTGTACCAATCACTATTCCATGTTCTAATGATGAGATTCTTAATGGCTGTTTTGCCTTCTGATATGGTTAGGGGGACTATTTCTGTAGTTATTAGATCTGTAGCACCTTTTTTCGCTAGTTCATCTGCTTTATCGTTTCCGCGAATACCAGTATGGGATGGAATCCAAGCTAATATTATTTCTTTACCTAGGTCTTCAGCTTTTAACAGTGCATTTGTGATGTTTTTTATTTGTTGATTTTAATTTATAGGGTTCTGGAGAGCTTTTACTATGCTTAGTGAGTCGGTTAAAATTAAGGAAGATTCTACTTTTTCAGTGTTTATTAATTCTATAGCCTTTTCTATGGCATAAGCTTCACATGAAAATATTGAGCACTCAGTTGGTAATTTGAAGTATTTTTCAATTTCTCCCATTACTATAGCAGAACCTGCTCCCTCCTCAGTTTTGGAGCCATCAGTGAAGATGTTTCTAGATCGTTGATACTGGTCACTAAATTCTAGAAGTAAATCTTTCGCTATAGACATTGTAAATAGGTCGTTTTTTTTATATATCTTGAGTTAATTTAAGGTTAATTTTTATCGGTGGACACGTCCATGGTGGTATGGGATCCAGTGCTCTTTCTCTTATTTGAAGTGGAGAGAGATTAGTCATTTCTTGGTATTTTTTGATTCTTATATGCAGTGGCTTAGGAATTCTTTTATTATTATATTTGTTTATGTTAGGGTACATTAGTGTGCTTGTATATGATGGGTTGTTGGGTTCTGAAGATATGTAGTGAAAGTTTTCTAACTCCTAAACGAATTGAGATATAGGCCTGAAAATTGGTTATATTATGTAGAATGTTGACCCAAAACCGAATATTTACTTAAAAATTCAATTTAATTATTTGTTATATGGGATCCCATACGTCAAAAGGGGCAAAAAATTTTTATTTTTACATTGGCATGTGGGGTATCATTACTTAGAGCTCATCGAGTAGAGTACAAGTATAATTTCTATTATTTTTTATCTTTAAAAATGACGGAATAGGGCACCTCTAAAGTTCTCACTTCTGGATCATTTTTGTTACGGGGTCTATCTCAAAAACTGAACTAGTTAGGAATTTGAAATTTTTATGTGTTATGCTCCATATACCTACTCTATTTAATTAACAAATACTGAAAACGCCAATTTGGAATGTAGTTTATCAGCTGTTACCAAAACAACCAAGCATTTTTTTTTATTCGTGTTACATGTACGGAACCCTAATAAAGCGAGGCCCCCCAATTATTATTTGTGAAATTACTTGTCGAAATCACATATTAAGCGTGTCTCTTCTCTTGTTATTTTATTATGTTTTTTTTGTGTGAATAAAAATGGAGCTTTCTGAAACTAAGCGTAGACAACCACCCCTTTTTTAATATGTGTAGCATTTAGGTAAATGATTGAACATTACAATTCCTATGTACCCCTGGTACATCTACTCTACCTACCTGAATAGTTGACGAAACGGTAGTTTGCGAATTGGCAATAAACCTTAAACAAAATATGGGGACAGGGGGTGCTGGCGACAGTTATATCCAGGGAAATGAGTGGGTTACGGCTAGCCACTTATAAAGATAAAATAGGAGATTCTTCACAGAAGCAAGACATGTACATCAAATTCTCTTATTAATGTACTCATGTCTAAATCATTAAATTTATCTTATTCGCAACCTAACAGAAAAATTATCTATCATAAATCATCTGCTACCTACTTTTACTGTGGAAATAAAACTTCTAGCACCCTGTCAGTTAAGAAATTGGTTTGTAATAATGCATGTAGTTTTCGTAATAACGGTTTACTTTCGATTGTGGCTGTTGCTGTTATTCCTTTTGGTCTTCACTTTAATTGCAAGTGTAAGGGGAAATCTTATTTATCGGTTTGTTAAAAGCGGCTTAACCTCATTCTCGAAACTCTTCACGTTGTTTTTTTTTTCTCTGAGTGCATAACTATACTCATTGGGTACTTACTTGGTCAGATGGAAGCAAGTAGTTCAATGTCGCCGTCGATCAACGTAAAAAGCACAAATCAGAAAGTGGATTCGATTCCGCTTACTTTCGACGTAACTCGGACGAAAAGAACCTGTTTCGACCATGTACATATTATGCATTTATATTTATGTACCTACAATACGTCACTATATTATAAATCGTTTTACATTTACATTGATAAAATTAAAAAAATGTCGAAATTAGGGGGCAAGGAATGATTTTATGGGCAAATTAACTGCTTTATTTTAATGTGCTTGCTTTACGGACATCAAATATTGCTTGCTAGCTGTTGGTGATTAAAATAGTATAAATGAATACACTTGGAGCGGTTTCACTCATTTATTATAAAAACTCGATGTACATTTCGCCTTCTTAGGGCATCAACAGGAGTATTATTACGTACTAAACTGACAAGTACAAAAGTGCTTAAATACTAGAGTATTAACTTGGGGCCTAAGAGGGGGGTTGTTACCAAAATCTAACTAAAGGTTTTGTTTAGAAACTTTGCTTTATTAATTTCTAAAATTACATATATGTCTAGGAAGATATTCTGATTTTGTTGTACTTGGTGCAATAATTTTAAATTACTTATGGTACATGTGTGGTCGTTAATGATTAGATGAGAAGAAAGACCAGAACAATGTCTGTTGTACTTGGCATTATGGATGTGCTTATTACAGCAGATGGTAATAGAACGTTAGGTCTTTTCGATGTATATGGCCGGACAATCTGAGCAGGCAATTTCATACACACCGCTTTTCTGGGTATGATCTGGTTTATTATTTAATTTGTTGTTTACAAGCACTTTGTCTAAATTTGACTTATTGAAATATGCGGGGTTTATTTTTAATTTTAATTGCCTTAACTTATTTCCTACTTTTGTGCTAACTTTACCATAATTAGGGATTTTTCTCAACATATGATCAATGATCATTATTACGTATGGTAATTTGATTGGGGTAAATAAGACTGTATTTTTTCCCCTTTTTTTGACAACATTGTGATTATTAATTAATATTGATGGTAATCGTCAACTTCTTATTTTTTATAAAACCCCCTTCAAACATGTAAAAAAAATAAGTTTCTTTGAGGGTTTAAAACTTTCTTTAAATGTTTGTCGTAAGGGCTGTCTCCCTCAAACAAATTATAATTGTTTGCCTAAGACTACTCAATCCAAACTGGGCAGTTTAATATGCTGGTTTCTCAAAATCAATTACATTTTCAATGCCGCTGAGTATAAATTTCATCAAGTTTTAAAATTAGTTAAGATTTAATTTTCATAATAATTTTCAGTGTTGAAATTTCATAGAATATTTGTAACTTTACTTGTAGCTTTTTCAGTTACTTACTTGAATACTTAATAAACCTCATATTATCATTCAGATTGGACACAATGATTTGGATTAATAATCTATAATTTCGGTTTAATGATCTTGAAGTTCGTTTTACAAGAGAATTCCTATTTGATTTATACATAATTTTAAGTAGAATTGGCAGGAGTTATAAATCTGTAATAATTTACATATCATTAACTATCTTTTAACATAACAATAAAAAATGAACCAAAAACATCAACAAAATTTCTTCATCAAACGTAAAATTGAGTAAAAATAAGGAGCCGATATGTAATATAAAATTTACTATTTTAAACACCTTGATTACACATCTATACTTTTTTCCAAAATATGTGTTATGTTCTCATTTTCCAATCCGCACATCCTTGTATTTTCATTTTCTCTTTTCCACCCATTGCATTTATTCCATACTTTTAGTTTTACAATTATTATAGCTTTTTCGTCTTCTCATTTCATACTTTTGTTATTTTTCCATTTTTCTCTATTCTTTTATCCCTTCCGCATTTTTCGACTTTTGTATTCCTCTCAAATATTCTCGAGTCAACTCATGATATATTTTCATTGTCAATATCTACAACTATCTTTCCATTTTCTATATCCCATTCCAATTTTTTTTCCACAACTCTTTTCTTATATCTTCTTCCTTTTGACTTCATCACCTGTTCTTCGCATTTCACTTCCAATCTTGCAATCCAAATTTCATATTAATTTCATGTAGTTAAAATAGTAAAGTCGCTTGTTGTTTAGTTACATATTAAACAAATATGATATAAAAAAAGATACTTGGCAAGTTTTACAATTTACTTACTTTTCTCGACAATCGCTTGGGCTATAATCTATTTTCAAAGAGTATAGTAAGATTAATTTTACATATTGTTTGTAAGGATTTTCTACCTTTTAATCCCTTCTTTTAACTCCAATTTTGAGTTTCTAGTTTATTAATAACATTAAGCATAATAAATATAATCCCGTCGCCTATTTTATGGACCGTTAAACCACGTCATTTTATCCAACCTGAACAACTTTTTATTAAACAAAATATCTGAACGAAAACAAAAAAGAAATGAAACGAGTTACTTAATAAACTGCAAAATAAAGCAACGAAACTCTTAACTTAATTTTGATCTTTTTTTTATTATTCAATATTAGGTAAATTTAAAGTTAGTGCAGTTAATTGATTCTGTAAATAAATGACTTACGATTTCAATTTTAGTCAATTAAGAATAGTAATCGATCAGTCGAATTTTTGAATCGATCTTTCAACTAGGAATCCATTTTTGAAGCTCAATTGTGTATGGATAATAATACGTACACAAAATATCACCCTGTATATAGGACATGCTTGTAACCGATGCATATGTAACAGCAGAGTTGAGTCATTTGTCCTAGATTTATCTTCTTTGGTCGTTCGTTATATAAAAGCGGTAGTTAATAACACCGCACCGGATGGTTCGAATACTTTTATTTTAAAAAAATGCGATGCGATGTTGTACACTTTGGTAAGTAATTGTACGCGTTCAGTCAGTCAGGCAGTCAGTCATAGGTTGGTCCGTCTGTACCGTGACGAGATTTTTATTGTGTTAGTTATATAATTGTCCCAATTCTGGCCGAAAAGGTCGTAGGTGTTGCTAAATGCCACCGTCTCCGATTCTCTTCGCATTGCAATTCATGAACCCAATTATATTCTCACTCTTGCTCTTTTATGGGTGCCAAACCGCGCGGAGTGGAGCTGTTTGCCCAAAGGCATCGTCATCTTCATTCTAGACGTAGTCGTAGTAGGTAGTTAGTTATATAATAATAAATGTTCTCAACTATTAAGAGGCCAAATGAGCGAACAAATCGGAGGTATTTCACTGCTGCTTACCGATCCAACGATGAGAACGAAACGAAGATCGATGATGATGAAATGTTAAAGGAGGAAACGCGGTCAACTCGTTCGTTAAGCATTCGGTCTTAACAAATCGCGGATGAAAATATCGGCGCTACAATTATTTCCGCGGAGGCGCCGGTAAACTCCAACCAACCAACGAACCAACCAACCGTAAAATTATGCTATCTGATTTAATGGAACGGTGAAGGAATCGTGAATCGCATTCGAGACGAGTAGGTATACTATTGAACATTTAAATGGAATGTTTGTTTATTTGTGTGTAGGGAATAATCTTTGGAACCACTGAACCGATACGAAAAATTCTTTGACTAATAGAAATCTATAAGACGTCTTATTTATGTTAAGAATATCATTAATGCTTAGGTCCACAAACTCCTTCGTCTTCTTATTATCAGAAATATGTGATGGGGCAGAATCTTGATGGAATACAAACATACAGTTTGGACATAGACTGAGCAGCGAGAATCTCTGGCCTAAAATATCTTAAAAAACTTTTGGGTATTTCATTCCCACCAATATTGGTGGGCGGGCTGTCCCCCCCGACCTATATCTTGTGTAAAGTCGGAAGGGTAGGGCGGAAGGCCCTCTTCAGCCTCCTTTAGAAATAGTGGGAATGGGTAGGCAAGCTACTAAGAGCCTACTAAGAAAATCGTATTAATAATCACACCTTGATCTCATATATCTAATTAAATTATGTTTTCTGGAGCCTAATATGCGCAAAACGGTAAAAAAACAACAATATAACAATGGAAACTCATCACAGTTACAGATATACTATTATTATTTCAGTTCATTTGACATAATTCAATCTTACACATCCACTCTCAACCACCCATTCGTTAAACCCTTCTTGTCTAAATGTTTGGCCAGTCTTTTTCTAAGGGCTTCCACAGTGTATTTAAGAAGACGAACCTATTACTGTATGTTTCTAATCTGTGATAGTATTATTTCTGATCAATCCTCATTAAAAAAACAGCCAATAGGAAAACCTGGAATTGGCCCAGCATTTGTAAATAGCGTCTGAACTTTTTAGGCATGACAGCTACAGTCACACATTGGCAACCAAGAAAATATCAAAATGACCAATCCTATAACTCAACAACACATTACTAAGAACCCCAGAAACTGAAGAAAACAAGCCAAGATCATAGCTCACTTCAACTATGTTATGACACCAAAGAGTGAGCCCAACTACTCATAATATTGTGGCGAAACGTTTAAAGAGATGTCAAAAGATGTCAGTTATCACATCAGTAATACATATTGTGGGTTTCTTTAAAATGTTTAATTACCCAGGGTGAAATCAATTCTTCATTACTGTGGTAAACGAGTAATTCAACACCTTGGTAGAAATTAGAAGAATCACAAACTTGAAGCCTACGGTCTTTATTTTGTTAAAGACGCCAGATGCCAAAATCAATTTAAAATTTTTAGGTATAATAAGGCTACGTAAGTAACTCGTTCAATAACGTAAGCATCCCCTTCTCGACTTCATTTTAATAAATAGCCATGATAATTACCATTGGACAAATATTAATATCATTATAAAAGGTTGCTTTTATCACTCATGGAAGTTACTACTATTTCAAGAGGTTGTTTCACCAACACAACATTCATATCTTTCTGGAAACCCTCAGAAAAAGACTGACAAAACATTTAGACAGGAAAAGTTTAACGAATGAGTGGTTGAGAGTGGATGTGTAAAATTAAATTATGTCAAATGAACTGAAATAATAAAAATATATCTGTAGCTGTGGTGAGTTTCTATTGTTATAATGCTTTGTTTTTTTTTACTGTTTTGCGCATGTTAGGCTCTAGAAAACATATTTTTGTTAGTTATATGAGATAGAGGTGGACGGGGAGAGAGATCCACGAAAACATCGTTAAATTTCATTCACCTATAGTGGGGGAGGGATTTATTGAAAATTTCTTGTCAAATTAGTTTTTTTTTCTACCCTCTTAATTAAAACTCATTATAGGGGGAAGGGTATTGAGGGTATATGTCTTAGGGAGAGGAAGGGGTCCAAGTTCAAATAAAACCTTGTAAAACGACACGGTAAATTTCGATTTCTCTGTTAAAAGAAGAGAAAATCTTCAATTAGTTATTTTTTAATTTACTCACCAGATTATTGTGACACTTTTTTCGTTAGTATACAATAAAATAATTACATTATATAGGGTGTTTTTTAGAGGCGGAGAACTTTATATTGAAATAAAATAGAGAAAAATGTTTCAAATGTTTATGAAATTGGCTTTATTTAAGAGATTTCGGGCATATGGCCGTCACGACTGGCGCGTATAAGGTGTAACCTGAAAGTCCAATTTTCACATACTCTTTGCAGTAAATCAGGCTGTATTTCGGAAATAACACATCGAATGTTGGCTTCCAAGTGTTCAATTATTTCAGGTTTAATTCGGCGCAGTTAAGACTTTTTTCTGTGACAATTTTATTTGTTGACGTAGCCTTTTAACCAAAACTATGCTTCATCGCTGAACAAAATTTTCAAATGACAATCTTTTCTTCCTAAAAGTTATAAATATCTCTTTATTGTACAAAATCTTATTAAATTGTTAATCTGTGTCATTTAGTATAGGATTACTATGTCGTGGAATTAACATTTTTATTTAATGGCAGATATGATTTTGTCACGTTCGAACAAAACTAGTGACAGAGCATTTGTGATTGTGTACGATAGTGATAGGTTAGTAAAGAGATTGGGGATTGCGCCAAAACGAAAGTATTAAGTGATGCGCTTGTTGGCGTGCGTGTTTTGCAAACCATGCTACGAGATGAATCCTCTCGCAATTAGCAGCAAATGTCGTGTCACACTTTTTAATCGGAAAATGAGACCAGGAGGGAAGTTTCGACATCAGATAAGTCTCTACAACAGCGTATAGGTGCCCACTTCTATCGTGTAATAACAAGAAACTTTTAAATCAGCTGTATACAGATAGAAATAAAATAACAGTTAAAAAAAATGTTAAAGCCTTTTTCATCTCGTTCCATATTAGGCAGCTTGGTGTAAAGAAAATTGTCGATTATACTGTAATTACTGTAAAATTTACATTTAAAAGAAATAATATAAATTCGATTACTTATCAGTAATTCGTTGAAATAAATTATTAGCTACTGCTTTTAATTTAAATTAATATTCATCTATTAATGAACGTATAATAACCACCATGAAATAACGTTATGAATCACAAATAAAATTTGTGTGTTGAAATACTCTCCATAAGGAAGTGTACCAACACAAGCTTGTCCTCTACATTAGTCGCTAACTAATTTTTATTACTGGAACTGTCCTTAATGTTGTATTTTTGTTTGTATATTAACTACATACAGAACACAATGGTACTATTTTTAAATGCAAATGCGAAAGGTTCATTAATAATCCCATTAAGTTAAACGGTTAAACGAAAGCCAAAACGTCAAGTGGCAGTAACTGGAGTCGAGTTTCTCATTAATTAATTTGAACTTAAAGCGTTATGACGAGAAGAGACTCGACAATTTAATATGATCGATTAGGAAGTTACATACAACAAAACAAACACTTGACGATTAGTGCAGCTGAACTTTTGGAACGTTGTGATAATTGTTTTGTTATTCAATTACTTCTTGGAGATATCTGTGCAACACTTTTTAAGATCCATAAAGTGCGAGTGCGAGGTACAAGGAATTCATTTACAAACTAAATTGTTGTCATATTCTCAAGTTCGAATAAATTTTGAATCAAATTAAAGCCCAATTTGGTCAAAATAATTTTACTCTATTTGCAAAATTCGACCCCTAAGGGGGCAAAATAGAATTGCTACCTTTCTCCTACGTTTGTCAACGGATTTTTTTGTTAGTAGTTTTTGATGAGATTTAGTGTTTTCAATAAAAGAAAAACGGGAAATATACAGACATTCATTCAAAGACACACTATGAATTTTAAATAGTAAACTTCGATTTTTTTCTGGAGCATATCGAGTTACCTATCACCTTTTATTATGAATTTTTATTTTATGGAAGGCAGGAGAGTATTAATTTTTTGGAAGAAATTTCTCTGAATGCACTTCAAAATAATCACAAAACATTATTAAATAGTAAAATCAGGATTCTATTAACTAGATCAAACAAGGATTTTATGGGACACTTGATTTTCAAAAACTATTGCTTTGAATCCTGGAGACAAGAGCAATGATATAAAAATCCATAAAAGATCAAGAAAATCACTTTGAGAAAATTCTATATTATGCAGTTTAATCAATACTTAATAAAGAAAATAAAATTTTGTTATTTAATGAAATAATTTAAAAATCTATCGTGATGTAGGTCACTTAGACACAAGTAAAAGTGTTCTATTAATTAAAGTCTAAAGCATTTTCTAAATTTCTGTTCCAGTCTAGACGTGGTAGATATAATCCGCCTTAATCGGTAGATTAATAAATGTGTCAGGCTCTAAATGGATACTTACGTTAGGTATGCGCCTTTTGTTATTGACAGGATTGTTTAAACACTAAAGCTTACGGTGTCTTTTTAAATCCTAAAATATGTTTCTCTACACGGAGAAAAAAAAATTAAATTTACTACAATGATGAAGTAATAATGATCCCCAGAATTTCA
This sequence comes from Agrilus mali, assembly GCA_029378335.1. Lineage (NCBI taxonomy): Eukaryota > Metazoa > Arthropoda > Insecta > Coleoptera > Buprestidae > Agrilus > Agrilus mali. Next base: position 8,270,194 of record CM055657.1, on the reverse strand, counting down.
AAAAATGCATTTCTAAGAACAGCGTTGTTGTAACAATTGCTATATGTGTTATTTTCTTGTATCGGTTATTATTTTCCTATCACTGATTATTGTTTTTATAGGACTGATTGCTATAGACACTTGGCATGTTCCATTACTATGATTTTCTAGTAATTATTACAATTTTTTTTACTCCGTGTATGTGCCAAGAAATATTGAGATTCTTGAATCATAACAAGAAATTATAACTAAAAACACAAGACGAAAAATTGCTCTCTTGATTTTGATTTTCACGTCAAGACGTCGAAATAGGATTCCTGTCTTCGAGAAACTGCATAATGAACAGTGTGCCGATGAAACTAGACTAAGCGTAAAATCAGTAGTTTGTTTTAAAATGGTGCATCCCCCATCTGAGTCACTTCGAGTCGCCACTCATACATAAACGCTTTACCAGAGCTGTAAAAATTTAATAAAACATGGTCTAATAGGTTCAAAGGCTTTTATGTAGGGACTTAGTTGACATTTCGATGTTCTTGGATTTGAAAATTTCATTGGAATTTCGAAGACGAAAACACTTCGAATAAAGGCTTTGAAGAATAAAAACACTTGTATATGATTTTCACAGATTATTTATTAATTTAGCAACATGTTTCACCTTAACTTAGGCTTTTTCAGGCTATTAAGTATTCACTACTAACTATGAAAACTACTTCAGGTCCTTAAATAGCTACTGATAATAGGGGGTGGTATTGGATTAAAACAAATTCAGTAGAGGCGAGTTGGTACATTCTACTTGGTAATTTAAAATTATTCCTAGTTTTTTTATGTCTGTTTATTTCCAAGTTTTCTAATAACATTAATTTTTGTCTTTTATTATTTATATGTAAAATCTCGAAATTTTTCATAATTATTTTTCGATATTGGAACAGTTAAAAGTGTGTGTGTGGAACATGCTATTATAAGCTGGTATTTTATATTGTCTTTGATGAAATAATGTATTATGTACCGTTACACCGATGTGTGATGGTTTATGGAAAATCGAGAGTGTGATCTTGTTGCTAAATTAGATAATAAATAATTTGTGAAAATCATATACAAGTGTTTTTATTATTTAATTATGGATTTTCATTTGACTTAAACGTGCGTCTAAAAGTAAATCGTAAATCCTTAAGATCTTCTGAAAAAGGTTCTAAGTATGTCAGGAGGGCTTGAACTGCACCAAGAGTTTCACACATCAAAAAGGCTGAAAAAAGGCTTTCAGTATACATTCTAACAAATACTCAAATTAAACTGAAATGGCTTCAAATAAATAAAAAGACTTTTGATTGTTTTGCTGTTCTTATTTTTTTATCTTTTAGACGAAATAACAACTTTGAAAGTATTTCAAGCACTTTTAAAGTGTTTCAAGCATTTTTAACGGGAATCAAACATTTTGAGAAGACTTCAAGCCCTTTTTTGAACAAAGCACTTTTGTAAAGCACTTTCTTTACCAAGTCCCTATTATCATTTAGAGAAAAGGCTTGAAATGCAGTGTTCTTAAGCCCAAAAGTTAAAGTTTTCCCCATCTCTGTCTTGTACTTTTTTTAACCATCATTTCTTCCATTTAAATTAACAGTCATACATTGAAATAATTTTCATTTTGAAACAGTCCTGTTAACGTTTCTCTAAAACGTTTCAGAATTTGAAACTTTTCTTGATGCAGAGAACAACAAAGTGGTGGCAATTCTTATATGTAGTGTATAACTACGAGCTGCCACTGCTTTACAATCACCAATATAGTAATAGCAGTTTTAAGAACAAAAAAAGCTCATTTACATTATTCCTCTTTTTATTCAGTTTTATTTTTCACTGTTTTTAGTTAATAACAGTTGCAATTTAACCATTCTTTTGCGTAACTCATAATCCATCCTGTATTTCGGATCCGGTTGTTTGAACAAAAAAAAGCAAACTGAATAAATACATACACATATTAAAATTAGTAGTTTTATTAGCATATGTACTTACAACTTACATAAATACAGGTAGGTACCTAGTTGCATTTTCTTGTAAGTGAATGATCAGTTATTTCGTTGGTATTTCTAATTTAAATTAAACGACAGGTTTTTGAATAAATTAATCTCGCAAGGCTTTATTATTACAATTTACTTAATGATATTCGGAAACTTATGAAAAAATACAATCCATTTTAATAACGAAAAGTAGTACCTTGCGTTTTATTGACCAACTTACATGTCCAAAACCAATTAATCTGATCATTCATTCAAAACAATTACAACTTTTTTGCAGTTAAATGTAACAGTTATAAGTTACGGTTAGTTAAAGAAACGAAATACGGAAGCTTACGAGTTATTATCGATTACCAAGTCTGTCTATTTTGCAACCGGAAATCGCTATTTATGGTTGATAGACCACTAACTTACTGGCACGCTATAAATACTTTACTTACCAACTTCTAGATACAACAATTTTATTTAACGTACATTCACAAAAATAATTTATGCTGAATACAGTAGGCCGGAAGCTTTTGGTATTAATTATTACCGGAGAAGGTTATATTGTGAACAGGACCGTAATAGCTACATATGTATATCTCAATAATTAATGTTTAATATGAACTTATGAAGCTCTCAGCATATCTAAGATCAATTATTTATTGTTTACGGTTAAACATTTTCTGTATTTTTATTTCAGGATCTCATTAATATCCTAAATCATTCTAATAAGGCGTTAACTTCCTCTCTACACCTTCATAAATTAATAGTACGGCTTTATATTTAAATTACATATTTAACTTTGATTATTGATTAGAACTCTACTAAATAGACATATTTAGTAAACTTCTTAGGGTAGTACTTTCCATAATTTTTTAAACAGTGTTCATAAAAATATTAAATTCACAATAGAAGTAGAATCAAACAATTCCCTAAACTTTTTAAACCTAACAATATCACGCGAAAATTCTCAGCATATATTTAATATTTTTCATAAACAACACACACGGACATAATTATTCGTGCAAAATCATTTCATCCAATGTCCCATAAATTAGCAGCGTTTAATTAATTATTACATCGACTTATTAACGTACCTTTGTCAACAGATAATTAACAAAAAGAATTAAAGCGAATATAAACAATGGACATAAAATTGCATTAGTGAACCAAATACTTAATAAAAAACTTAAACAAAAAACTTTGAACATTATATATCCGATAACTAAAACAAAACCGAATAGATTTGATTGTTTTTCTAATTGCTTCTTACAAAAAGTGAATAACATTATAAAAATGATCAAAAATAGTTTTATTAGCTTTAGGACTAACAATGCTCTAGGCAGTTATATAATTAACAACAAATGTACAACCCCTAAACATTCTTGTTCAGGAGTTTATTTATTAAATTGTAATGATTGCTTTAAAGTGTACAGGCCAACAGAAATAGCTTAGCCCTTGCAATCTGAACGCCCACTGGTGCGCGATGGACACAGCTGATATTGTAGTGGGGACAGTCCATTTAGTCTTCGTACTTCGATGAAGCACATAGCGTTGTATGTAAACCTGCCCTGTATTATAAGAAAAAAACATTAAATCAGAAACTTCAACGATAGGGACAACTAAAAATGATTTTCACCTAATTTTAAATTTTATTTAGTTTATAAAGGATCGTGCAACTTTTAGCAAATATTTTTCATAATTGGTGAGACACTCTTAAAGGAAAGCGGACAAATAAAAGAAACACTTAGGAGTACATATTTTCTATAAACTTAATTAGTCAATGTTTCGTTTATTAGTTTATTATTATCTATTATTATAATAAATATTTTAATATCAATAATAGCTGAGCTGAATACCTCGAAATTTTTATTTATTTATTTATTATTTACAGATTGATGTGCGTTTACAACTGTAATTATTTAATTTAATTACTTACTAAAATCAGTATTCTGAGGAAGAAGTGATTGCATAAATAACAATACTGAGTACTAAATTAACCCCATTCAAATAATATTACATATTTAAAATACTCAATGGGAATTCTGCTTCATTTAAAGTGCATTACCACTTTTCGTGAAAGTATTACTAATACCATTAAGACACCCTGGGGTGAGTTTACTTTGTACAATACGGGCCCGATTTGAAACACGGTACAAACACCGAGCGGTAAAATGCATCTTTTTCTTTCCGAATGCGCTTTCTTTCTATCTTTTGCGCCGTTCGCTCGAAGTCTGAGGGGCCAGCTTATTTCTGTTAATTGTACATAGGACAGACAGGCAGAAAGTTCGAGACCCGCATAAACGAACATCTTAAAAGTTTTAACAATAAAAAAGTAGACTCTTCCTATGCTGAACATTTGTTGGAGAATAACCATAACTTAATTTAGATTATAAAATTATACATAGGCAAAATAAGGGTTTCATGTTAAACTTACTAGAACAACTAGAAATAATTAGATATTTTAAAAAAGGAGTGATTTTAAATGATTAAATAGAAGGCAATAGTTGCCCGTTACTCAATTTTAATTTTAGCAAACAAAACATTTACCCCTACTCACCTATTTAGTATAAATAGTCCTAGTTTTAGTCAAAGTTTGTATATTCATAACCTGATGATGCCACTGTGTGGCGAAACGATGTTGTTTTGAATACAATTAATTTTTTTGAATCTGTTTTTGACTTATTTAGTACTTTACAAAATTGTTAAAATTCATATAAGCTTCTTGCACTGCCTATTTTCTTAAAAAAAAATTAATTGAGCTCAGCAACAGCGTTGGAGATCCTACATTAAAACATCAATTTCTTTAAAATATCCTTTGCGATAGAAGACGAAACGTCGAACATTTTTGACGCCCCCATGATCCACCATGGGGATTTCATTAATAATACGCGGTTAGAATCCAAAGATACAATTAATTTGTATAAGTATGTATTTGACTTCAGATTTTGAATTATAGTGAAGATTTCCAAGACCCGGTTAAAAAAATTATATTTTAATTAACTTTACTTTGTTAAAAGCATCTGCATGGTGGGAAGTTGGGTACAATTTTAAATTTACTATAAATGAATATCGTGTTCCTTTTGTGTTCCGAAAAATTAATTAATATGGTTATCCTCAACCATCCTGAAAGATATGAACGGCAAATTTTTAAATTAAATTGACTTTTAAGCTACAGTGGTAAATAACTCGCGACTCCCTGAAGTATTGCAACAAATATTTAAGGGGAGAAAAAGTGATTTTACAATTTAATCTTTTTTTTAGATGGTTTATAAAGGAGTTGACTTCAGTAAGAAGGAAAAATTTAATGGGGACTTATTATGTAAATATTATTTTTGAAATTTTAGAAAGCTGAAATAAATTTAGTCTGGATTATCTACCAAACGTGGCAAAATCTAAAACAAAGGGTATAATCGGATTAATATGGGAAATCTGCCCCGCGGCTTTTTCGACTCACCTCAATTTTTAGCTCTTTAACTCAAACGGTTTTCGAGATTTTCAAAAAAACCGGTTTTTTCCGTTTCATTTTTATTCTTAAAGTAAAATTTAAAATTAATCGATGATGATTTTTTTTCTCTTATGAGTCTAAGACATGAAAAAATAATATGATCATGATTCTTAAACCAAAAGCCGATTTTTAGCGGAGGAAAGAAAATTTAAATCTTTATTTTTTTAGCCTTTGTGAAATATGTCACTAACCAAAATTCGTCAGAAAATGTATTTTATATTCCTTTACACAATAAGAATTAGACAAAAAATCATAATCAATTAATTTTGAATTTTACTATAAAAATAAAAATAAAATCGAAGAAACAGGTTTTTTTGAAAATCTCGAAAACCTGTTAAAGAGCTAAAAATTGAGGTGAATTATTTTTATTCGACACCAAATCGATCCCCTGAGTGCGAGTCGAAAACGCCGCGGGGGCAGATTTCCCATATTAATCCGGCTAGGGTTAGGTGGGTAATTGTGAACGATTTTGGAAGTTTGACTTTTGAAGTTCGATGTATCTTAAATGAAGGTTAAATTTAGGCGACTATATTATTAATTTAGGTCCTTGTTTGGTTTTAAGTGAATTTCTGTTGTTAAATACACAAATTCGGATTTTTTTTGCAAAAAAACTTGAGTTTACAATTAGCCCATCACTTATTAACGCAGTCGAAAACTTGTTACAATATACTGGCTTTATAAAGGTTTTTATGGGGCCAAAGTGAACAATTCGCTTTCAAATGTGAATTGCAATGAAAATTATATTTATAAAGCCATGTTCACAATTAACCCAAAAATGATATATTATATGGAAATATTTTCACTGTTTAACATAAAATATTGCGACACTCTACCTCTGCTGTTTAGCGCGTTAAAGCATCCAACCTTCAAAAGGCAACACCACGCTCTATAATTCCATTTAGTTGGAATAATCATGAAATCATCGAAATAATGAGCCTGCTTACAATTACCCCGGTTTTACAATTACCCCACCTGACCCTATATCCTTTAGTTGACTTATTTATATCAGTTTAGTATATGATATTTGATAATTTAGGCAAAATTCGCTTCAACTTTCGAAAGCATCAACAAAAATAGAATACCAAACATTGAAATCTCATTCATTTTGAAAATGATTCTTCATCTGAAGATAAAACTATATGGATCTCCATGTTTACCACTCGTTTTAGTAACATAATTTTTATTTCTTGTAACTCCATATCATAAATGAGAACAAACTCATTGTCAGTGTTTTGGTTACAAAATCATTTATTGAAGACCACAATAATTATTTCGCCACGCAGTGCCTTCTGCAGATGGGAAATAGTAAAGTTCCATCAGAAACCACTTTGTGGCGAAATGATCATTGTGGTCTTCAATAAATCATTTTGTAACAAAAATACTGTATTTCTTTTCATTTGAGATAGACACTGGTCAATATTGAAACTAGGTTTGATTTTTAACTGTGATAAAATAACTAGATGTTAAATAATATTTAACTTCGAACAGGTTTAAGTAAATTCAATTAATTGGTTAAGTTTTTGTCGAAACATATTGATATTTAGATAAATTAATGATGTGTAGGGATCTTGATCTCCCTCAACAGCTCTTGTCTTCACTTGAAAATAAAGGTCAACTTTTTTTTATTAATACTTTATCAGGAATCAAGAGTCTCAACATTCTCGATGCAGAGGGAACATGTCTCTGTGTTATTCAGCAAAGTAGTAATAAGCAGTTGAGGAAGGATTGTTTCTTTAGTATCAATAGTACCTAGTAACATTTTAGATATTTATAAAAATATCTTGTCTCGTTTTTACATAATTACTGTTGTTCTAATTGTGCCTTGAATTACGTTAAGATTAAGATATAATCAAGAAAAGGTCGAGACATGATCGAGATAAGATCTGAACAAGAATTAGACAAGACTTCTTGAATGAGTCTCGTAAACCTCAATACTGTGGTCAAAGATGTACCAAGGATAATTATTGATACTAAAACTTATGAATGTTTCAAATGTATTTAAGCAAAACAAATTAACCTCTTCTGAATTTAAAGTGAACCCTCCTTTCCAGGACGTTTTTCCAATACTCGTCCCTTTCTTTGCAAGGAGGAGTCCTTTGTGAAAAATTGGAAAAACATGCATGCAGTTATACCAGTAGAAAGAACTGATAAATTATAAAAGCATTTGGTTTAAATTCAGTCGTATATATAGTGTAACTTATTGGTTTTTAAATTTGATTCTGTTGCGAGGTTACTTACATCAACCTGAATCAAAACTTTTACCCTTATTTGACTGTATATTTTTGTGATTATGTCGTTTTGAAATACTTACCAAAAGAAAACTTACATACACACACGTAATGTGTATTAGAACATTACGTGTAAAAGCATATATTCTCCTCACGTCCTGAAGCATACCTTGGAATGGTTTAGAAACATTTTTAAAATTTTTTTTTCGGCTCACAACGTAGGTAGCATCCGTATTCTGTGAATTGATAAGAATCACTGAAATGTTTCGGATGCATTTATGAAGCATTAGTTAGCTAATTTACATTCCCTTCAAATAACGCCCTCATACCGTGTCTCACCCATAAAGTTATCTTAAGTATTATACGTCTTTTTTTGTGTTATATTGTAACATTCTTATTTAAAAGACTGACATGTTTATTGTTAAACTTGGTAAAAGGTAGCACAGAAAACAGGAATGTATTACCAGCACCAGGTTGACTTTGAAGCTAAAATTTTTATTGAAAAGACCTAATTTATTGTTACATCTATCTTCTATGTCGTTTACTACTACCACAACTATTAAGAGTTTCAAGACGTACAGTGTAAAAAAACCGTTTTGCAGAAAAGTAGTATTAGACACTTCGGTGAAATGTTATATAAGTATTTGGCGAAACTGTCTCAAATTTTTTAAAATGGTCCAGTTGTTTTTGAGAAAATAAAAAACGTTTTGTGATAAATTATACTAGTGTTCTGGTTTATATACTATTTCGTAAAATTCATTATCAAAAAAATGCAGTATATATATATATAAGTAATCCCTGTTATTTTTATGTTAGAATAGATTAGTATGTGAAAAAAAAAAAGAATAATTACTTCAAAACTAGCAGGCGTCATTTATTTTTGAATAATTCATATGAGTGCATAAGAATGAAATATTTTGGTTTATTACCTTTATCGATGAGGAAATATTATATACGTAAAAAAAGAAAAAGAAAATTCAGCCACTAATCCACAAAAACATTTATTTAGATACAAATGTATACATTTCAACCACTATGTGGTCATCTTCAGTGTAACAAAGTTTATTACAAAAATCTTTCTTAAATATAAGGCTGGCAAAGTAGCGATACCTAATAACGGGTTATTTAGGGGTGACAGATCGAAATTCATTAGGAAATCCCGGTATTAAAAAATAAAAGGGAAATATTATGTTTTCTTCTTTGGTTATTTAGTCTTGGACCATTGATGATAATATGCTCCACCGTTTGGAAGTAGTTGGTTTGCATTTTGTACATTGTGGGGGTGGTTCTTTTTTCATTAAGTAAGTGTAAATGCATTTAAATCGCTCGTTTCCAAAATCAGGATTGCCTTGATGATTGAAAAAGTAGAAGTACCTACATTTATATTAATAATATGACCGATTTTGGGTCTTTGTGTTATAACTTATTTCTTGCGTTCGAGGTTTGTAATTGAGAATTTTTAAAATTTTTTGGGGATCTTCTTGTCATTTTCAGTTTCATGTAATAATTTATTTCTCAATAACTCGCTTAACCTCTGTTTTGGTAAGGTGGTTATTTGAGGATATCTGTAGCATCTTTTTTGTTAACTCGTCCACTCTATCATTGCCTTGATTAATTGTTAATAATAATTCGTTCACAATGTGTTGTATTTGTTGGTTGGTTTGTAGTGAGTTTTGAGGGGCTTTCAGTACACTCAGAGAATTAAGGGAGATTCTATTTTATTTGTGTTTATTAGTTCAAATTTTTTTTATATGGCATAAGCTTCACAAGAGAATATTGAGTATGTTATTGGTAGTTTAAAATATTTTTCTGTTTATTCCACTACTATGGTACATCCTGCTCCTTTTTCAGTCTTTTTTTATTGTTGATACTAGTCACAGAACTGCACGAATTAATTTTTGACTATTGATATCTTTATTGATATGCGTTGTGTTAAGTTAGGTATCTTTTTGTTATAATATTTGTTTGCATTTGGATTTTATAAAGAGCTTATTTATGATGCGTTTTTAGATTCTGAGGATATGTAGGTTCCATATTTTAGGATAAGTTCCATTCTCTTAAGTTTTAATTGTCATTTTCCAGATTCTACTAGAAAACTGTATAAATTGTGTTTGAACGAAAGGTACCTGTAGTAAGTCTTAGTGCTATAGTCTGAATGACATCTAGTATTTTCAGTATGTTTCGTTTACTGAATCATTAATTATTGCATTGTAATTTGTTTTTTTTTTTTGGATGAAGGCTTAATGTAAAATCCAATACGCCAAATACGTTGCTTTTATTTCAAGGTACTGAACACATTTAATTTCGAAACGATGACCTGCACATTTCGGTTATTTTGAATCTACTTTTTATTAATTCGTTTTATTAGTGAAGGATCCATGAGAAAGTTTGAGGATCTGAAACTTCCTCCCTGCTCCCATTTGATATCATAAAAACCAAAATTCTACATTTATTAGTAGTCAGTAGATAATTGGTACTGATAAACACTTATATTTGTAATTTGACTACACCTCAATTTTCGTGAACCCCTTCTTTTCAAAATTTTGGATCCGCCTTTGGCCCTCTATAATATCAAATTATTGCATTACACAGTCGACTTCAAACTAGAGACATCTAGAAATAATTTAACAACATAACCATTCTTTGATGTAAATCTATTACAAGTTCGGTATTCTAAGAAACCGGATTAACTTTTAGTCCGGTCAAATTGGACCAAAAAATAAAAGTAAAGCTACATAAATTCCCACCAAGCTGAAAATCAGTGAGATTGTTTAAAATATGATTAAAAATCACATTTGAAAGTTCCCCATCTTTCCCCTGTATGAAAAAAATTTTATTCAAGGTTAAAGGTCAAAAAAATGAGTTTTTGGGGATTTTCAGCAAAACAGTAAGTTTTATCATAAAATTACCCCAGACAAAAATTGTAGATCATAACATTATCTATAAAATATGTATCTCTAAAATACCCCAAAATAAGCTATATGACAAATAAATCCCCAAGAACTAGAAAATATTTAGTGCAAATAGAAAAAATATTGTAGAGGAAATTTTTCCCCAAAGATGAATTCCCCTGAAAAATTTATCCCCAAAAAATACCCCAAAGGAAAAAAAATCCCCTATTTTTTGGGGAAAATCCCCTAATCTGGCAACGCTGAGACTAACAGTATTTCATTTATTGGGCACACTGACATAAAGTAGGTTAAGACCCTAGCCGCGCATACAATTGAACAGGAGACAGATGTTGTCTCGAGGTTACACTGGCGTATAAAATAAGGGACTGGGTTTCATTTTACCTGATATCTCAGAAACGGTGGCTCTTAGGGAAAAAAATATTGATACATATTTTATAGATAATTGTATGATCTACAATTTTTGTCGGAAGTATTTTTATGATAAAACTTACCGTTTTGCTGAAAATCGCGAAAAACTCATTTTTTTGACCTTTGACCTTGAATTAAATATTTTCCATACAGGGGAAAGATGGGGAACTTTCAAATTATATTTTTAATCATATTTTAAACAATCTTACTGATTTTCAGCTTGGTGGAAATTTATGTAGCTTCGAATGTCTAAATTGACCGGACTATTTATTACTGAGACACTCGATGAAAACAAGAGCTAGGTCGAGTGGCATGGTTTAGACCAGAGGTCGCCAAAGTGGTCTATGTAAACCCCAAGGGGTCTATTTAACAAAAACGGTGGTCGATCCGAATCGGAAGGGTCGATTGGGGGTCGAAGAAAAAACAGTTCTTAATACGCAAATCACACATATCTAATTTGAGTATGTATAAATATAATGCACAAATATGTATAACTTTACGAAATAGCTTAGCCATTTTTGCTAGCATTTCCGAAGTCCTATAAGGTTAAACGCGGGTTTAAAAAGTAAAACGGGTAAATTCAATCTTAACTAAGTACAGAAACAAATTAAATGGGGAGTTTCGAAGGGATTTAAAATTAAAATTGTGTAATTTGGAACCCAATATAGCGAACCTCGCAAAAAAACACCAGGCACACCCATCTCATTGATTAAGAAGCAACAAATCTGTAGTTACTTTACTTATTATTTCTACTTATAATTACTTATTAAATAAAGAATAAAGGGAAAACTGTGGTAATGCAAATAAGTAAAAGAAAGGTCTTACCCCGTTTTACCACAACACTATTTTAATACGGACACGTGTTTCGCTCACTTAGCGTGAGCATTTTCAACGCAAGACTGATATTATGATTATCAAGGGCTAATTATATATCGCAAGGGAAAGAGTAGGGGAAGATTTTAGGAAACGTGAATACGTTCAATGCCATAAGTCAAAAAGCGAGAATAACCCAATTCTGGATCATGTTTCAGCTCTTGACCTATGCATGTGTTTGTTGCTTTTTAAGGTTTTTGACCTATAAAAAAGTAACAGGGGTAATTGAACACGTCCCTTTTTTCCCTTTAAAGCCAATTCCCTATATGTGTTTGTCGAAGCATACATAGGTCAAGAGCTGAAACATGATCCAGAATTGGGTTATTCTCGCTTTTTGACTTATGGCATTGAACGTATTCACGTTTCCTAAAATCTTCCCCTACTCTTTCCCTTGCGATATATAATTAGCCCTTGATAATCATAATTTCAGTCTTGCGTAGAAAATGCTCACGCTGAGTAAGTGAGCAAAATACGTGTCCGTATTAAAATAGTGTTGTGGTAAAACGGGGTAAGACCTTTCTATTACTCATTAGTTAATAAATTAAGGTATTTAAATTTCATGGTTAATATATTTTTCATAAAACTATTGTTACATAATGTACCATTAATTAAATAACTGTTTAAAATCATAAAATAAATGTACAACACAGTATCTAATAAAGTTTTATTTTAACTAACAGAAAATTACTTTTACGGGGGTCGATGGAGATTTCTAAAAATTATATAGGGGTCGATGATCAAAAACGTTTGACGACCCATGGTTTAGACCAAAGGTCTTAAGATCATTATTTAGAATACAGCAGGTCACTCTCAGTCCTGGCCCAAGTTTTCATGGACTATTCGGACAAATGCTGGGACAGTAATAGGCTCCTTCAATAACGTTAGTGATCATTAGCATGATTTTGTATTTTTTTAGATACTTCCACCCTAAATAACTCCGCAGTGATTATTCCATACCGCTCGCAAAGATTTTCAAGCTATAACATTCTACGACAATCAGGGACATGTGTCTTACTATTTTCCCTTGAATAATTTTATAATGCAGAATGCAGTTCATTTAACATTTTCAATGTGTCACTACGTGATCATCATTATTCGGCTTTGCATTGAAAGACTTTCGTCTCACTATGGTTAATAGCTAATGGGAATGGAACACCAAAAATTTAGATTTAGGAAGGTGTAAGGGAGAAATTTCTTTTGAATTCTATATGTGACCTTTCTAATGTTATCTCTAGCCGTACAGTACGTCACAATTCCATTATTTCACTATATTTAGATATTTCTACCAACTTATTTTCAAGTTCTATCTTTAAAGACTGTGTTAACTTCCTTTACGAACTGCTAGCATTTTTTATAATCAGTGAATCCTTTAATAATGCCATTATTTATGTTACACAACAGAAACACTTAAAGATATGTTCTTATTTCGTAATACCCGTCATTAAAAAGTATCATCATTAAATGTTTGAATTGTACCTACGAAGATGACATGTAATAATGATGCTGCCGCACGTTTACTGCTAATGACGTTCGGTAGGTACATGATTTTCTTGCAACAACACTAAATTCACATACAACCGCTTGTTCTATTACCGTTCAATCGATTCCTCTTTAGGAATAATTAGCTCGATCTGGTTTTGTAAGGTGCAACCGTAAAGCTGAGATGCGGAAGTTTATTAGTATCTAGTAGTTTAATTTACTTTATAATGGAATCATTTCTAAAATTTAAAATTTAATTACATATGTACAACGCAGTTAACCCCGTTTACTTAAAGATTTCATTTTTCTTTTTATTTTTAATTCTCACTAGTAGCAGCTAGATATTACCTTCTTGTTTCGCTGAACATTTTCATTAAATTCTAAAAATATTAGATCAAGATCTCATCTTTGTCTCTCGTTGTTACTTAATGTAGAAATCATACCCTCCTCTCCACTTTCGATAGTTTCATCGAGAAAAAAAAATAATTCGAATGATCACTTTTCGTAATTTCTAAAGATTAGATTAGATCTCATCTTTTGGACTATTAAAACTGTTTGTTGTCGAAACATTTCCTAAAAATCAACCACCACATTAAAAAGTATCAATGAAAATAAAATTAATTATCTGTACTCTTAACCGTCCGACTTTAACTATCTTAACGAAAAAAGAAAACGAATGAATTTTTTTGAAACTTCTAAACAGTAGATCAGGATTTGATCTTTAGGACATCAGTAGAACCGTCTATAGTTGATATTTTACCCAAAACACTCTTACTTTCGACAGTATCATTGAAAATAAAAATTGCATTTGATTATTTTTTTTGTATATTCTAATGAAGGTCGGGATCTCATATTGGAGATATTAGTGGAACTAAGTATTTGTGGAGGATATTTTACGTAAATATCAACCCTCAACTTTTTACAGATTCATTGAGAAACAAATTGAATTTCAAAATATTATATTAGTATCTCATCCTTCGGATGTCAATAGAACTATCTGCGGTTGATAATAATTTATTTAAAAATGAACTTTTTACTTTCAACAGTTTAATCAAAACAACTGAATCTGGATGATTATTTTTTCTAATTTCTGAGCACTACTCATTTTAATCGAAAGATAAACCGAATTTGAATGATATTTATATATTTCTAAATATTAGAACAGGGAGATTACAAGAAACATCTGTGGTCGATACTTTACCCCAAAAACCAACTCCCATAGATTTAATACTTTCTGTATCTTCTACACATTAAATTAGGATAGCAATCTTTGGGACATCATTAGAACTATCTGTTGTCGTTACCTTCCTCACAAATTAACACTACATTTGCTGGTTTCATCGAAAAGAAAATCAAACACTGATGATCATTTCCCAATATTAAATCTAAATCCCATCCTTCGGATGTCAATAGAACTATCTGCAGTTGATATTTTATTCAAAAATGAATTATTCACTTTCAACAGTTTAATAAAAAAAACTTTGAAACTGGATGATTATTTTTGAAGTGAAACTTCTTTGGGCGCGATGAGAGTAAAATCTCAAGGCAATGAAACGGCACATTTCGTAACGATTCGTCTCGCGAAGCTATGACAATAGAAAGGCGCGCATGCGCATATCGGTATTACAGTCAGTTGTTAGTGACCGGCATCTCATAGCAGCTGTATTACAATAAATGTATTACAGTAAATGTTTATTTAACAACAATTAATATTTATTTAAGAGTGAGTATTATTATGTATTAATTTTAATTCCTTGTAGTTATTGATAGTTTACGGTTTCTTAAGCACTTGGAAAAATAAACGGAGGCGAAAAAAATTTGATGTATGTATCTATGTGTTTTCATTTTTAAAACATAAATCCTGAAAATTCTCGTACTCTCTCTTCCTTTCACCAAACATTACTTATTCATTATAAAGGTATAGAGATCGCCAAATAAGTTTCACTTCTTTCACGTGCACTGGGTTGCACATGATTATTTTTTTTTCTAATTTCTAAGTATTATATCAGGGTCTTACCATTCGGAGATTATTAGCACCCCCAGTGAGACTTTACCCATTTAGGTCATATTTCTGTAATTTCTACACATTAAATTAGGATAGCAATGTTTGGGGCATCATTAGAACTATCTGTTGTCGATACTTTACCCAAAAATTAACTGTCCACTTTCGCTAGTTTCATCGAAATAAAAATAAAATTCGGATGATCAATGTTTTTTGTAATGTCTGAATATCAGATCTGGATCTCATTCTTGAGACGTCAGTAGAACCATCTGCGGTTGATACCCTAAACTCAGCCTCTCACTTTCAATAGCTTAACCAAAAAAATCGAATTTGGATAATACCTATTGTTGTTTTCTAATTTCTAAGTAATATATCAGGGTGTTATCTTTGAAAGATTAGTAGAACCATCGTCATCGATGTTTCATTCAAAAATCAGCTTCTCACTCTCGGCAATTTCATAGAAAAAAAATTGAACCGTCGGGGGACGCCTGGCAGATGTGAAACTCAATTTTTTTAATCAGTGACTTCAGTAATAGGTAGTTATATTCGATATTGCCTCTGACAGCATTACTGTGATAATTGGTCGAGGATAACTGAAGTATGTTACAAAAGTATTGGACATAACATTATCAAGACATCTAATAAAATACAGCATCTATTGTTGTTGTTGTTGCATATCTGGTAGTAGGTTCTCTTGGATTTTTGTTAATTTGCAATTGAAATTATTTTTGGACGAACATAATTAATGGCATTGATTCATCTTTAGCAAAATTTACATTGAAATCTCCAGCTAAAATCAATGATAGTTTATGTTTATTGGTTTTAAAATTTATTGAATCTCTGTGTGGGAAGACAATCGCACAGGCGCTTGCGCATGGCGAGGCGTCGCTACGGCATGACTCGCCACGCTCGCCACGCCAACAGTCAGGTTTACCCGCGTCTATAGATGTTTCACACCAAAAGAAATTAAATTTGAAACCAAATATTTTAGGAGAATTTCCGATGGCCATTGTTCCAAATAATGTTTCTTATTTGTAAAATAAGGTTTCACTTTTTTCTTTTAATTGGGGAGCCAGTCTGCTTACTGTAGTTTTATTCTATCAACTAGGTACTTATTACAATGTGTGCTTATCCATTCTCCAAGGATTCTTCATATGGCTTACCCTACAAACTTATAATAACAACGCTTTTCCTTTTTTGTAAAAAAAAAGTAGGTACATATTCTATAACCGCACCTACGCAAAATCTTCCTTTGACTATTGCTTAAAGTATTAAATTATTCAAATCATTTGAATTTACTTTAGGTCGTAATCGTAAACAATTATTATCTTAATTACAACTAGTATTTACCTACGCAGCACGCTACTGAAAAATTTGCGTTAAAACTGTTGAATAAAGTATGTCGTTAATTTAAGCTATTGCATAATTTTGACAGGTACAAGTTTTCTACCGGTTTCTTTATTTCTTGTCCTATTACGTGTCTTTTTAATTATTCAAGCCGATTTCCTGGCCATTCTATTAGCATTAGCGTCAAGTTCAAGGAAATTGGAAAGTGTTTAATTGTTTTGTGCGAACTGTAGGTAATTATTAGTACGTCCAATTGCATTTTGCAATAATTAATTTTCGTGGACTCCACGTTTGTGTACAACAAAAGAAAACTGAAATTAGTAAGCAAAAATAATCTTGGACTTCGTTAAAAGTAAAGACAATAATGTTAAAGCTAATTGGCTTGTGTATGAATCAACATTAATTAATTTCAGCTTGAGTTTTTATAAATAATTTCAAGGAAATTACAGTAAACTTTTGCAATGTCGTTAATTCAATACATATTGTACCGAAATTGTGTTAAATATACAGTGGTAACTTGAGATACGAGTGCCCTAACATACGAGTTATTTGAGATACGAGCTGTCGAGCGAGCGAAGTTTTGTTTTGAAATACGAGCTACATTTGAGATACGAGGATACGCTGTCGAAGCATTTTTGCGAAGTTTTTTTAGGGCTTTGCGCTTTTTGTGCATTTACATACTTTATCACATATCTTTCTATAACCATGGGTCCGAAGAAAGTTAGTGGAAAGTTCAGAAGATGATATCTATTGAATTAAAGCGTGAAATCATAGAAAAAACTGACGAAGGTGTCTTTTATTATGTTTTTATACAATATTTGTCATTTATAAATACATTTTTCTTTTTCAAAAACACGTAACAAAAACAATTAAGGGACTGAAACGGATTAATGGCATTTCAATTAATTTCAATGGGGAAATTGCTTTGAGATACGAGCAAATTGACATACAAAAGGTTACGGAAAGAATTAAACTCGTATCTCGAAGTATTACTGTATGTATAGCAAATATTAAGCTCTATATTTTTTGTTCCACTCTATTATTGTCAGCCAACAGGCATTAAACTGACCCAATTGCAATTGTTTCAGAATATGATGGATTTTCCACTGCAGGTTTTGATAAATCAATTTCAGATAATGCCTATGAGACCCTCAGAAATAATAAACCTCTTTAAAATTCAGCTTGTCCCTTTTTCAAATCGTCAAATTCTTAAAATATTGTTAAAAAATTGGGTAGCTTCTAATTTTTAAATAAAACAATTTATTTGCTTCATATACATGTGAGGCTCATGCGTCAAAGTTATATCAGGTAGATAATTTCCGAACACATTTCAGTTTTTCGCTTGAAACGGAAATGTCGGCACTGGCACAATAAATAAACTTTTACCCTGAATTGTTTTGATTTCCTGAATGACCAATTCTTAATGAAATCTTTGCCGCGATATAAGACCTTGTTTTGCTCACTACGGCATTCATTCGTATGTTAATATTGTCTTAAGAATATTATGAGTTATTTTTATTATCTCATTAGTAATTTGATACTTCCTCTTCTGTTCGCTCACATCAATAAACCAGATAGATAATTATCTAACCTGGAAAATCTGTTTGTATACAAACATATACACGTAATTACACTAGTTACTTCCCTCAAATTTATTAATTCACTCAGAATATATGATTTAAAAAATTTGGTATCGATTTTATTAGATACAAAAAAAAAAGAAAAAAGCCCTTATCAATAAGAATATTTTTTTATTATAATGCAATTTAGTAAAACTGTAAGACGTGGCTCATAATTTCGCTCTTATTAGATTTCATCATCACGCAAAAAGTAGTTTAGATAAAAGGAAAAATGCTTTTAAATGTTTCACGATTTATTTGTGATGAACTCTGTTTGTGTTTCGGGTTATTCGACCTTTCTCAAGAGTAGCATCGATCAAATCGAAGAAACTCTTTAAACACAAGTAAATTTAGCATTCCAAAAGTAAATACTGGATGTAAAGGGTTTATAAGATGAATCGTTCATGTAGTTGATTAAAGATAAAGTGTAATATCAAAACGTTACAAAATATAGAATTAGTCAATCTGAACTTCTTTGTAAAGAACCAAATTTCGCATCGAAGCAGCTTGTACTTATTTTATTTGGAAAACAAGCGTCATGTATGTATTTATGATAATTAAGTCTTCACCCGTTGGTCGAAATTCGATCATATAAAATCGGTTGACAATTTTTTTTAAATTCTGATAACAGTGAGGGGCTTTTCATAAAATACGTCACTCAGAAATTTCGCCAATTTTTTCGTCACACTCCCCATGTATGTAAATATTGCACCACGAAAGCTTTCTATAAATAGGTGCACTAATACACTTAACGGGCTGAACATTTTTCGACTGTATAAAGAGTGGTCATTAAATGGAGAGAAATAAAAGATATTATTTTCCTATTCTATAATAATATGTATTTACTAATATTTATAAATTATAAAAACAAAAGACAACATTTCTTAGAATCCCCGGCACGTCAGTCGAAGTATACACAGCAAACTAACGAACGCTCACAGCTACAGTTCTTATCAATTTCGACAACTTAGAAAGTGCTGCTTAATGATTTATAATGCCGTATTGTTGTCGTTAAATAGAGTGAGCGTGGCGCTATATAGAGTGTATTATTCTACAGAAAACAAGGTAAACCAACCAATGTCAGGCAAATGCGACGTTATAAGGAGTTTGTCGTTAAATCGAGTGACGTTATAAACAGTTTACACTGTGTTGCTTTTAAAACATTTATTAGGCATTTCAATAAAACAATAAATATCTAAAATAAAAAGTAAGTAAATATGTATTTTGTAGTAGAATTGTCTAATGAACTACAAACGTCACGTTTCCCCGTCTCCCCTTGTCCTTTATATTTGGTTCAGAGAAATTTTTCAACCACTATTAGTTACAGGATAAACTGTCATTTTAAAAACTTTTGGGAGTTTTACATCTAGTGTATGGAATTAAAATTGTGATTATGTATAAAAAAGACATTAATGAGACGATATCCTCGAAGAAATTATTTCTTGCTCTTCAAAACATAATCAAAGAACTATGATTTTGAACTTTTTTATTATAGATTATTATTTAAGACTTTCAAATTTATTTTTGTACATTTTTACATATTTTACTAGTTGAATCCGGCCACGCTTTGCTGCTAAGGTCATATGTCACCCGTTCTGATAGGTAGAAGATGGCGCTAACAGCCATAAAACTTCGTCTTGTTCTCCAATGTAGCAATTTACTGTAAAATGGCGCTAGATACTTTTGTAATAAAAAATTATTATTTTCTAAACTGAATTAAACTAAACCTGTTGCATTCTAATCTATTTCTCGTTCCTTTATTTTTTACATTGTATTTATTTTAGGTAAACAGTAATTTCTATATTTCCCAAATTTAATTTTTTTAATTTTATTATAGATTGTTACATTTTACTTTAAATCTCTTTGTAAAATCACGTACCATTTATTATAGTAGTTATTTCCCCTAATAATTTTTTTTTTTAATGTTTTAGTGGAAGAGGGGAAATCTTCATAGACACCCAGCCGTCCGTACGACTGGGTAGTGTCGGATTCCCGAGGAAGGTGTCCTCAGTAGGTATGGGTAACACAGTGTCGTATCACACAAAAGTGTTGACACTTTTCAGTGTGTCAGGTGTGTTGAAACAGCTCATATGAAACCAATGACACTTAACACAGTTGCGACACACGAGCGAGCTGAGGTTCGCTTGTATGGGAATCAGTGGGTATCGTTGGGTGTCATCGTGTCGTCAGTGTTAGACGGTTTCAGATGCCATAGAGTGTATCATTGTGTCGTGTTGTATCGGTTGATGTCGTTTTTTTTCGCGGTTTGTCGTTTCGTATCAGACAGTCGCAAGCTTGCTTACAAGTTACAAACGAATCAACTTTAAGCCAGTCCCATAGATAATAGAAGTGTGGGTTAAAAAGATGAAACCATAGATATGTGAAACTGACAAGAAACAATAATGCAAAACAATATTTTATTTATGTAGGTATAAGTAAACAAATAATCCGTCTTGTATTTATACTTTATTTTATTATTTCAAGTTAACAAGTTTCACACTTTTAATTTTTTTAACACAAATTTAATGTATTACTTATCGTTCTAATAAATAATTTTCTAATTCAAACAATATAATTTTATGTGAGAACTGTCTCTGTTTATGCAGAACTTAACATAAGCCTAACGCTATCGCCACTCTATGGTATACGTATCACATGCAAACGTGTCGCTTTCTGTTTCAGCACGTTTCAGCAATCGTTTCAAAACTGCGATTGCGTATGTGAATCTTTTACTGTGTCATATGAAACAATTGTGTTGAAACAGTGTGTTGATACAGCACGCGGTATCAGTGTTACTGTATCGACACACTAAAATTTTGTGTGTTACCCATGCCTAATCCTCAGACCTACCGACTAAAACCCCTCTACCTCAGGCCGTTATAGGACCTGCGGTCCTCTTCGGCCATCCCCTAATAAAAGTTTTCCGAATATTTGTACCTTATAGATACAGGTCAAATATCTGGAAGAACCAGCCCTTGTCGTTAGGTCCGCCCGTCCCTCTTATCAAGTTGCTATGGCAATTTTAACCAACCCCACTTTTAAAATTTTAATAGTTAAATCGAATTCAACGAGAATTCAACACATTCAAAATCGCATCTTTCAAATCAACATTCTATTCAAGTCTCATTCAATGTTAGAGTTTACATCGTTTATCATTAGTTGTTTTTTATAGATATTAAAATTAGTGCATAAGTGTTGACAATAAATCGTTAAAGACCACGATTCTTTTATTCACTTTAAAAAAGGATTACTCACAATTAATTTGGCGTGTAAATGTGAGAATATCAGAAAGACATCTTTCAATAATAAATTATTTTTCACGTACCTACCGGTCAGCACCCCCTTCTTGTACTCCCACTGTCACTGTTCATCCCCCTGTATCTCTATCTCCTTTCAATCGATCAACTTTCACCAATTATCGATAAAAATCCACCCCAACAACATTTCTGCCCTTTCCTTTATTTCTAATTTTTTTAAAATTATTATTCACTTTTAAGTGTATCATTCCTTGTGTGTTAGGGCAATCTTTGGGTGAGTTCCGGCAATTTGCTATGTTCGTCAAACCAGGCGACAACAATCCGTTTTGTAGTTTTTACAGTTAATCCGGACAAAAAAATCGTTTAATTTATTAATATAACTTTCTATCATAAGCTGCAAATTTTTAAAGAATTTAATTTAAAAAAATTTAAAGTTGCCTGCAACTACCTGCTACTTATTTTTTGCTTAGTTTCAAAATCTACCATGAAACTTTTAATCTAAAATGCCATTGACTACAGGCATGTTAGTATATTGTATAAACTCTACACACTACGCATACCTAAAAGTAAAAATTTTCGAGTTCGCTGAAATATAACTTCCCGATACCGGGGCGGAACGGCAAATAAATGAGAAGTTCTAGTTAGTAAGTAATACCTACCTACAATCCAGACAACCAACGGTGCCGGCGACTAAGTAAGACGGTTACGAATATTATGTAATATTACGTAAATAATAAGAAAGGGAAAGTAGATCGTGGCCCGCATTCGGCTCATTTTGCTTTCCGCACCTAGAACGCCGCGTCTATCGGTAGGCTGGTTGCGTTACCGGTGTTCGCAGCAGTTCTTCCGGCCTGGTAGGCACCAATGCCCATAATACTACGACCGACCAACCAGTAGGTACTTTAAAGCCTCACTGAACTCATTTATTTAACTAAATTAATAACATTGTAATTAATGTTACATCGCTAATTGCTCTTTTACAAACTGTTTCAATTTACATAAATACTTTAAATGAAGATAATTTCAAGCCAGTGAAATGGATAGTTGAAGCATTGCATAATAAGTCACAGTGTAGGAAGGAACGGTGCAGGTTTTTCCTCTTTTATTATAGCATATTTTCACATATCTAGTGCTCAAAATTTTACAATAATTATATTTCTTTTTAAATATCCTTTATTTCGAGATGTTTGTTGAAATTTTCGACACATGAAACTGGGTCACAAAATTGTATATATTATTGTTATGCGATCCAACGCAAATACGGATCAGGAAACCGTCACCCGGAACTTCGACATAGTTGCACGGATATGTAGGCCGAGACCAAAAGTTCCGTTTGGGGGTAACTAAAAGAGTACTATGTGGATCATTATAAAAGAACAAGTGAGTAAGAAATAAGGTAGTAAAAAAAGAAGATCGAGCCGGCGAGTCAGAAAGGTTAGGGGGTTGTAGCGGATTACCGCTATCACTTACCCTAATGCCTTATTAAGAGTCTTTGTTATTATCAACGCCCCTAGTTGATATTTATTTAATCAAGTAGTTTAAATATATATTTGTAATAGGTTTTTAACATTTTAAATTTATTAAATCTTTAAAATTAACCATAAAAATTTCGCTTATTTGTTACAATGTTTTACTTATTTATTATGTGGCTCACATTAAACATCTCAATACCCAAAAAATACACTAAACTAAAATACATACAAAGTGTTTCTGACTGACCCAGTTTCCAGTTACTTTCTTCTAGAATTAAGAACAGTATGCTAAATTTTCGAAAAAATTCACTCTTCGAACGCGTTAAAATTATTACTCTTTTATATTAATACAAAAACAGATTTTTAGCAGTACGAACCAGTCTTCTATTGTTCCGTTATAACAGAGATATATTTTTAAAACGCACCTAAGCGCTAAAACAAAAAAAAGTAGAAAAAGCAGACATACATGATAACTTAAAAAAGTTAAGAAGGAATATTGACCTAGTGTCCCAAAGTATTTAAACAAAATCAATACACTGAAGAAGTGTGTTTTCTTTTTCTTATTTCTTTATACAAAAAAAGGACACGATCCCGACAACTAAGGTTTTACATCAGGCCCTTAATTAATTAACCTATATACTTGGTGTTCAAGCATGCGCGTTTTCTCAATGATTCATTTGCAGTTAAAGATATCAAAAAAACGTTTCCTACAAAAGTGTCACAAAATTAATATCTTCGTATATTAAAATTATTTTTCATTATACAGGATGTTCCGTTGTCACTATCCACCGTCAGCCATTTTTGAGAAAATTAAACTTTTGTCATAAATTCAATGTATATCGGAATAACAAGTATGTACCTACACCTTAGTCGGTGATTCGTTTTCTTTTTTCAAATTACCCTGCTATGTCAGCTGATCTCATAAAATATTATTTCTTTTTGTGAGATCCCACCTCCCTAAAGTGTTCACCCTTTAGTAATAAAGACGAAATTGAAGTATTTATAGTATCTATCTATTGAAATATTCGATCACTTTCTCAAAAATCTTCGAAGATGAAGTATGATTTTTTTATTTCTGTTGAATAAAAGTTTCAACTCTGTGGAACATTTTAAATTCTAATAAGTCTAAAAAAACAAAATGGTTGGCAGTGATTAGTGATAATACGATAATACTGACAATCCTATATTGAATAAAATGAAATAAAATTCTTCACAGGATGGACCAATAAAAAATATGGCATTCCATTAAAAAGATAAAGATAATTATGCGTTTTTGAAACAATTTATCTTGTAAGTGGTATATTTGGATGAAATTAAAAAGAGCGTTGATAGTAAAAATTGTAGGCAATTTCTTCCGGAAGCCTCCTGTTAAAGTTACATCGTTCTAGGTTTTTTCGTTTCGGAGATATTCAGAATGGTGCAGACCATTGTAAGCGCATATTTTTTGATTTAGCGTGAATTTTCTAGAAATCGGTGCATTTTAGAGATAACATATGGTTAACAAAGTGTTATTTGAATTTACCGAAGAATCCAAAAATGCAATAATAAATGGGACATTCTATTTGAAAAATCGAAGTTAGGCTGCCTCCAGGAAAAGCGGATCATCCTGTACAATGGAAAATGATTTTAAAATATAAAGATGTTAATTTGGTGACACTTTTGTAGGAGAAAATGTTTTGATATCTTTAACTACAAATAAATTATCGAGGAAACGCGCTTGCTTGGGAGACTGTATATAAAATAAAGTCGGATTAGTTGCACAATTTATAACTCAAGAACGGTTGGACTGATTTTAATGATGTTTAAAGAAATGGTTTCCTCGCCAATCAGAGCATTTCTCCAAAATCTTTTAATGAACTTTAAACTGTTAAGAGTAAATAAAAATATTTTTTAACCGCTTCTGATTCGAACCAAAAATCCTCCACAGAAAAACATGTAGTAATTTAAAATCTATTCGAGGGTATTCCTTAGTTGGGGATACCCTTGTTCTAATTTCATACAACTAATTTTTTTGGGCTAAAAATATAAAAGTCTAGGGGAAGAAACTAAACTTTTTGATATATTAATTGTAAGAAAAATTAAGTTTTGATCATTAGTCGTTGGCGATATACCTATACTAGCAATAACTTTGTATTATATCAACTTGCTTTTATGAAACAACTATATAATTTGTCCATGAAAGTTTATGTTCTTATACTTTGACTGAAGAATCTTGTTTGTTACTTCATAAGACAGAATTCTTACACTAAAACTTAAAAAAATCTTTACTTATGAAAAAAAAATAGACATTGTTAAATTGCTGGAATCAAGAGGATCAGTAAGGCAAATATAATTATTTATAATTTTTTTTTTTTTAAGATGGCAATAAAACTATCATCAATTTATTGGCCTGCCCAAATTAACACCTAGCTGAACCCTTATCTTGGCATCTATTTAAACGAAACAATTTTTAGATGTAATTTGCCGGAAATCTTGCTTTTTGCTATATTGACATTGAAGTTTCTTTTTGTCCACATTTACTTTATTTGGTGCATTAGCGCCTCCTTTCTCACGGTTATATTTTTCCCTAAAAAAGGAAAAATCCCACAGTGTATTCGTATTATATACAATAGGAATAGATATAAAAAAAACCCTCTTTGTTCTACTGAATTCTGATCTTTTATTGCCTAGCTTCCTTACAATATTGAATATAAGTACCCTCAGTATTGCAACATTTTAAGGAAATGCATTGAACTATATAACACATTTAGAACACATTATTGAGATAAAATCTCGCTATCGAATAAAATGTTATTTAAACGTTAAGGTGTATTTTTAGCTTGACGAGAATTGCTTTAAAAAATGAAACATTCTTGTTACGCGCGACTATTGTGTAACAAACGAGTTTTGGTTCCTGAGGTGATTAAATGAATTGTCTAGTCCATTGACGGAATGTCTTTTTACGGGTGCTTTTTCCAATGCCTAGTACGTGATACGTATACTTAACAATTGCTTTGTTACAGTTACGATTTACAATTAAAAAATAAATCAAACGCTTAGACATCGATGTATCAGCAACACATAAGAACCAAATGGAAAAGTGTAACCGTAATAAGATAGAGTACTTAAAGATTAGGGTCCACCGTCCCACGTTAATTATTTTTAAATCAAATATCATCATTATTTATGAGTGCTAGTAGAAAGAAATTAATCACAAGAAAAAATACAGGCAAATTTCGATAACTGGAAGGTACAATAAGTCGAAAAAAATTGGCTGGCAGTAAAATAAATTATTAACTATATCAACACTCAAATTTTCTGGAAGAATCCCTTAGTAACTTGCGATTTAAACGGCCTTTTTTAATAGTGGTACTACCCATGCAAGTAAGAAGGCAGTTCAGATTGTACTGTCATTTGTCATCAAAACGTACTTTAAAAACTTTGTCTCTTGACCAAAAATAGGGAAATCTTATAAAAGAGTGGAAATCGGTGCACTAAAAAAAAAATTATCTGTATAAGCACATATTATTACTCAAGTCTTGATACCTCGAAGTTTTGAATCACATGGTGATTTGAGTTATCGAAGTAGGTACGAATGTTGATCCAAGCAAGAATCAACTTTGGATATTCCAGGTATAGTTTCAATTTTAGTGCTTAAACAATTTAAATATTGCAGTGATTATTAAATTGTCATCTAATTTGTAGTGTATCCTAAACATCCTCATTAGTCGACTATTTACTATTACCTACTATTTTTTTTTGTCATATAGTTATACTAGCAGCAACACCCGGCGTTGCCCGGGTAAGAATATATTGCACGTTTGATAGAACATTCTAGAATATTCGCGAATTTAGAACTATCCAGAACATCCCATAATGATTCAAAACATTTTCTAACTTTTTTTAACACTGGAACATTATGAATGATCTTCAATATTCTGAAACATTCTTGAACATTCATTACCAAATCATTCTAGAATGTTATAATAAAACATTCTTTTACTTCTTAGAACATAGTTGACCTCCCTGTAACATTCTAAAAAAATCTGCTTCATTCTCATCCCCACTCCGTGCTGTTTGCTGGGTGAGTAGTGACATAAGTAGACGCCTGGCGGGGATAACTAATTGATTGATAATAATTGATCAGTTGACCACTGAGAGTTGAAGATTATTACAGTACTAATTCGCTATTAAAAAATTGGGGTTGGTGGTAGAAGGGTGAAAATTAAGGATTATATGTATTTTGTAATGCCAAATCATAAAACAATAAAAATAAAATATTTTGTCCTAAAAGTAAAAGAAAAATTAACTAGATAATCATATACCACCTATTGAAATAATTCAGTTAATAAGTATTCTAATACTGTGTCTAACACATTACACCTCACGATCTTCCAAATGTACCTATTAATTAAATTAATTAAATCACAATGAATGCGATCTATAATTAACTGTTATTCAGTCTCGATTTAATTTTGATCAAACTTTATTAAAACTAAGGTTTCATTAAAGCAAGAATCTTGATCTCGACATCCAAATTCTTGTCTTAACTTGCAAATTAAGATCAAGAAAGCAATTTGATGGTCGTAAGTTTTTGTCTTGATTCAAAAGTCTGTATTTTTTGACATAGAAGGAAAGATATCTTAGGTTTTTTAAAAATAAAATTTGATGTTTCAACTAACAATTTTGTTAATAACAAAAACGTAGCGAGGTGTATAACATTCATGAATAAAGAGGTTATATATCTCTAACTACTATGCACAAAATTCGATCTTGTTAGAAACAGAATTGTCCATTTAAATGCCAAAATTTAATGAATCCTATGAGATAGTTACTAAACTGCTTAGAAATAACAAGACAAAAGTTATTGCTCAATCATTTGGTGATCTTGTCTCGTTTTTTACATTGACGCTCTTATCGTGAATCAAGACAATAATTCTTGAAAATGAAGTCTCGTCAAACACTACCTAATACGGAGTTTATACCTAGGTACTATTAAATTTGTTAACTCTAATTTGCTATAGTTCATTAAATTAACCGTAATAATTAATTATTCTTGTTTCCCTTATCATCGATATTATTGTTTTAAAAACCTAATATAATCAAATGCGTGATTGAATAAAATCACAAAAGTTTGTAATTACTCATTTCTTACGTAACATTTAATTAATTTCTTTTATGTGTACATAAGTATTGAAAGACATTAACGATAAAAAACTTTATGCTTCATTTGATTTTCAATATCCTCGTACTTATAACAATATAGTTACCTACTGGGACATTAACGACAAACACATCCGCCCTGTTTTATAATATCTGCAGAAATTAACCCAGATATTTATTTCCTACATCTTTTCTAGACCAACATCTTTCCTGGCTAATTGTCGTATTATTTAGACGTCACTTTCAACAAATCTATCATAAATAAATAATCCATTGCGGATACATTCCATAAGAAATTGTGTATTATGTTGCAGTTGGCGTTATTACGTGGAAAATGAGGTCGCGGAATGATTCTTGTAAGAATTCAAAAATTGTCTGTAATTAAATGAGTACTAGAAGTTATCGTAACGTCCTCATAACGTTGGTTGATGGTAATTAACCTTTCGTTGACGTAATGTATTCGAGGAATCGAGTGATAACAATGCTAAAAATGTGAAAAGTAATCTAGGATGTTGATGCTGACGCAGTTCTTAAAAGTGTAAATGCAAAATAAATACACAATAATAAAGAAATAAGTTCAAAACACAATTGTAAATTTTTACTTACTTACTTATTCCAAATAATAATTAAAAAAAATACGTACAATGTTTTATTTTAATTCTGTTTTCAAAGAAACACTTTCTATAAATTTTAACTAGGTATCGAGAAAATATTTCTTATCTCTGTATAATATGTTCGTTTAAAGTAATTGATACAAACAGAAGCAATAACTAACATTAACAAAATACAAAAAAAAATTAAGACTGTTACCAGATTAGAAGACTGAAAACTTCTTAATTAACAAAATTTTTTGCTAGGGGGTCAAATTTTCAACTCTACTTGCGACTATACTAGGTATACTATATATGTTACAGTTAAAACAAGTTTTTAGTTAGAACTCGTTTTCCCTAGTTAAAACTAGTTTTTACTAAATATATTTGTTAAAACTAGAAATACCAAGTTAAAACTAGAATTTACCACTGATATATTTGATTTTCAGATAAAACTAGTTGTCACATCGAGCTGCAGTTAAAACTAGCACTAGAAAAACTAATTTGGGATTGAAAACATGATATAGTTTTAAAAATATTTTTGAAAAGATCTAAGACAGTGAGAACCAAATAATAATCTAATACTAAAGAAACATTTTAGGGAATATCGACTTAAATTAGTTGCCAAGATGACAATATTAATTATAAGTACCTAGGTAAATAAAATAATCAAATAAATCAACACAACACAACCATAAAATTTCAAAAAGAAACATTGTTAAAGAACATTGATTAACACACAATAGAATCTAATCAGTCAAACCTAAATTTAAAAAAGGATAAGGATCTACTACGCGAACAGTTTTAACTGACTCGCTTCGGAAAAACGCGTTTTGTCTAGTAAGAACTAGTTTTAACTGATATTCGATTTGAACATTAGTTAATTCTAGTATTAACAAATGCATACATTAAAAACTAGTTCTAACTAGGAAGAACGCGTTCTATCTAAAAACTAGTTTTAACAGCAACATATACATGGTGTAGGAGATAGATTTCTAGTAACTGAAAGAATATGATCAAAATAGTTTACAACGTTTTTGTTCATAAAATTTTGAGGGTGAAGTTTTGTTAGTTTAATGATAAATTTAAAGTAAAAAACAAAAAAATGAAAAATGTTCATAAATAGAAAATTTTATTTACAGACTTTCCGGATAAATTTCACAAAAAAGAATAAGAACATGTAAATTATTCTAGATTTATCTTCTTATTTGTACGTGAACAATTTATATTCTAAGGTTGGCCTGTCCCTCTGGGTATTTTGCATATTCCGGAAATAAATCCAACGCATGATCAATCTAAGCCTAACGGAAAAACAAGAATAATTAAAAATAAAATATTTCATCGTCAAAACTACACATCATTTAAGAAAACAACTTTCTGACAAAATGGCAATTAATTTGATCAATCAGGTAAGCCCTCAGTCGGTCCAACCCCCCCAAATTCACGATCGTCGCTTGGCAAATGAACAACCTGGTACACCAAATACCGGCTGTGAGATTCTGCGATATTGCGAGCCTGTTACGATAAAATAATAATTTAAAAATATAAAGAATTTTATGTTTACCTATGTATACAGTGCACAAATCGTCACAAGAAGGATTCCTGTTTTATAAGCGCAGGTTACTTCAATTGAGTTGATATCAAGAGTTAGATAGGAAAAAGAAACCTATACATATTTTATTTTTCTTGAAATTCTGCCAATACAGGACAAAAAAGCTCCTAAATCTATTGTGGATGGGATATCTATTATAATAGTAACAAAAAAGATTCCAAATATACTTCACTGTGTTATTTATTTTATAAGTGGTTGCTACAACAGAAAAACATTATTTGATTTTGAAAACAAAGATCAATAAATGAGAATGATGTAAAATAGGCATACAGGGGAAACTATTAAAACGTTCCTAATTGTACAGTTTCTTTATTCAATACTTTTTACGTAGTTTTGTCCAACACTAAATAGCTGAAAATACCAACCCTAAAACACATACGTAAGGTTAAAAAAACTGTGAGCATTAGCAATATGACACCTATTCTTGAACTTGTTTCTGCAGATGACATTTTCCCACCAAAATCATCGTTTATTAAAAGTTAAATGAATAAAATACTCTTAAATTTATTTTCGGGTGGAAGGTGAAGG
This sequence comes from Agrilus mali, assembly GCA_029378335.1. Taxonomy (NCBI): domain Eukaryota; kingdom Metazoa; phylum Arthropoda; class Insecta; order Coleoptera; family Buprestidae; genus Agrilus; species Agrilus mali. Next base: position 8,239,247 of record CM055657.1, on the reverse strand, counting down.
ATCCATCATGCACAATAGGGGTGGTAACTTTTTTGGTCTGCATTGGCAATCTTTCCAACCACATAATATATTTCTGACACATTTTTAAAAATATGCCAGTCTTTTTTTCTAAAAGTTTTCTTTTGTCTAGAATACATACATAAAATGATATCGTGACTTTCTAAAAAACAGCGAGACACAGGTCATCGTGAGCATAAATTCACTCCTCCTGATTTTACCCTACGTCATGTCACGAAGCTGCGCCTTATCTTACGCTAGACCCTAGAGCATGGGTTGCCAAACTTTTTTGATCGAAATCCCCATCGACCCCCATAGAAGCAATTTTCTGTTAATTAAAATAAAACTTTATTAGATACTGTATTGTACATTTATTTTATGATTTTAAACATTGATTAAATTAATGGTACATTGTGTAACAATAGTATTATGAAAAATATGTTAATGATGAAATTTAAATACCTTAATATTTATTAAATCATAAGTAATTATAAGTAGAAATAATAAGTAAAGTAACTACAGATTTATTGCTTCTTAATCAATGAGATGGGTGTGCCTGGTGTTTTTTGCGAGGTTCGCTATATTGGGTTCAAAATTATACAATTCTAATCTTAAATCCCCTCGAAACTCCACATTTCATTTATTTCTGTACTTAGTCAAGATTGAATTTACGTGACTGAAACCGGCTTCAACCCTATGGGAACTTGGTAATTCTAGCAAAAATGGCTGAGCTATTTCGTAAAGTTTTACATATTTTTGCATTATATTTATACATACTCAATTATGTGTGATTTGCGTATTAAGAACCGCTTTCTCTTCGACCCCCAATCGACCCTTTAATTCGGATCGACCTTCACTTTTGTTAAATAGACCCCTGAGCGTCTATATAGACCACTTTGGCGACCTCTGCCCTAGAGGTGTGTATAGCGTGCTGATGGGAACTAACGACTTTGAAATCGCAATCCATATCTGCAGTTTTAACAGAATAGTGACCAAGGACTTATTGAATTCTAAATCGATCAGTTTTTAAAGTAAATTCATTTGGAAAGCAGAGGTACTTTCATACCATATGAAAGTATTATGTATTATGGCATACGTTTAACTACAATTTCTATGTGTATTTTATACGAGCTCTAAAAGCTTATGTCGCTGTCTGTTATTATCTTCCCAATTTTGATATTGTCTGGGTTGCATCCAAGAAAGTGATGAATTTTGGATCAACAAAATTCGACTGAACAAACTCTGTAGGTTCTTGTAGGCACGTAAGTACACAAAATTGAAAAAAATCCTTTTTTTCTTAATTTTATTCTGAATTCATATTGTATTTAACATGAAACGTCAATAACATTCGATTAATTTGAAATAAATATTCCACATGTGAAATTACAGTATTGCAGCCAATTAAAATTCTTATTAAAATACTGAACGCGCGACTTAAAAACATTACGAAAGCAAAGGTGTCGAAGACGAATCCGTTAAATTACCGCATTGTTTTCGTTCGAGGAAGAGTTTTGCCGCAGATCCGGCTCAGAACGTCAATAACAATAAAATGTTCACGTTCTAGGAACTACTAGCTCTGACTGGCTGAGAATCGTGGGAATAACCCTTCATTTCATCAAATTATTAATATTCCAAATAAGCAGCGCGTTGTTGATAAATTGACTGTATTCACGTCGCGTGACCCCCCATCGTTACTTCTACTCCAACTTACTTGCTAATAAATATATCTTATGTAAGTGTATGTTATATACCCGTATACATTTATTTACTTACCATAAAGTAGGTATATATACAGCAGTGGCGTAACATTCTATCTAATTGGCAAAAACAAAATGAAAAAGTGGTAAGCAGAATCTGAAATTATTTATTATTTGATTAGGCATGAGGTGACTACTCAAAAAATATTTTGATAATTTGAGTTCTATCTACTCATAAAAAAAAACAGAAGAATTTGTATCGAGATAGACAGACCCAGAGTCGAACTGGTGTCCCCTCGAATGCGAAGCTATGATAGAAAATGGAGAATGTGCGAGAAATTAATAAATAAACTAAAAAGAACTCACCCTAATTACAACTAATAACAGTTTTTTGCGGACACGTTATTTCGCGTTGAGTTGAGTTGAGTTCTTTTTAGTTTAGTATTTATAATTTAGCTATAGTACATGCAAGCTACGCCGCCCAGATAAAAATATCTGTCAGTTTGAAGGGCTCGTTCATTAGTTAAGCTAAAAATGGAATAGGTCCTGCAAAATACATATCATCGAATCTTATTTAAAAGTTTCATCAAAAATCTCATATCAAATATTTAATTTAAAAAAAAATATATTTTCATTAAAAACTGATAATTATGAGATAAATCTTGTCTTACCAAATCTTACTTAGGGGGAGGAAAAATCCAAATTAAAAGAAAAACACTTCACTTAGTAACAAATAAAACACAAATTTAAATTTCCACAATATATTAACAAGTACTTAACAATTGTTTCACCTTACTAATTATTTCCAGTTCAACAACCATATTTACGAATGCAAGGATGGTCTAATTATGGGTAACCCGTTAAGCCCATTATTAGCTGAATTATTTATGTATCATCTTGAAAATACACTCATTAGTAAATTCCAATTATTTAGTAAATGCTTATATTATTATCGGTACGTAGATCGTTTGCTTTACAGGTACAGATAGGCAATTACAAAATTTCTTAAAATAACTGAATGAATTCATAAGAATATTAAATTCACTATAGAAATTGAAAAAGAACAACAAATTAATTTTCTAGATCTTACCATTAGACGTGAATTTAATAGACATAAATTTAGTATCTATCATAAAACAACTCACACTGATATTTTAATTAACAATCATTCTTGTCATCCATACAAACACAAATTATCAGCATTTTACAGTATGTTGCATAGGTTAATTAATGTACCAATGAATATTTCCGATTGGAATAAAGAATTAAATATAGTAAAATTTTTAGCAAATAGTAATAATTATGACATTAAGATTGTTGATAATATTTTACAGAAATTACTGTTTAAACAATTCATTAATAATGTTTATCCGCTAGTAAAAGATAAAACTAACCATAGGTATAAGACAATACCATTTCTAAGCCCGTCTATTTGCCTAGATAAACTTTTTCGGAATAATAATTTAAAAATTGCATTCTACACGAATAATACGTTAAGCAAACACATTAAGAACAACAAAGATGCGACAAAAAAAGACCAACGTTCAGGTGTTTACAAATTAAATTGTAATTCATGCAATAAGTTTTATATTGGACAGACTGGTCGTACTTTTAGAAAACGTATTACAGAACATAAAAAATCATTTAGTCATAAAAAAAATGGATTCAAATTATGCTAAACATTTAATTGAAGAAGGACATGAGTTTAACGAAGAATTTGAAATTTTACATGTCGAAAATAAAAGTTATAAATTGTCCCTTTTGGAAACTATTGAAATCAATAAGTACAAAAACACACAACAACTTTTAAATGATCAACTAGACATAAATAATTCACCATTACTTAATTTGTTCCTTAAAAATAAACCCCCCTCCCTTAACCTTAGTATAAATACACCCGAACTTTAATTTTAAGTTTATTGTTATACTTCTGATGAAGCCTTAGTAAGGTGAAACAATTGTTAAGTACTTGTTAATATATTGTGGAAATTTAAATTTGTGTTTTATTTGTTATTAAGTGAATCATGAATTTCCATCAAGTAAACTTAGATACAGTTAATCATAGAAAAACACTTCATGTAAATAATGAACGTCCCCTAATATATTACGAAAAAAGTTAAACAATTAAAGCATATCAACCAGCGTATGTGATCTTATGAGTAGAGTCCGGACGAAGCATATTTTCGCCATTTTTTACATATAGTTTAAAATTCGAAAATATACCGACACAGTGCCAGCTTATACTTGCAAAACCTATTGTGACAAATACATTTATTGCTGACCATTTCAGAAAAAAAAAAACAAAAATACGACTAAAATCAAAATTACTTTACTATTTATAGAAGTAGATTTGTGTTAGGCAGTTGTCCATATGTGTTGCACGTTATCCCTTTTGGGTACTTTTTGCAGCAGTACCATAAAACCAGGCACTATTGTCCATTGCTTTGATAAAAGAGTAATATTTTGAGGCCGAATAAAATATTCTTTGAAACAAAAACCCAAAAGTTGGTATTCTTTTTATCATTTAATGGTGCATATTGTACTGTTTTTCTAATAAAATATTAAATAATTGTTGATTATTGTCGATAAATATGATAATTTTCCTATAAACTCCTAAATATTATTTTTCTATTATTTAATGTTGCATATTTTGATACTTCTGATGCATATTTTTAGAATTTCTTGTGCATATTTGCATGAATATTTTGACCTTTTTATGTTGCATATAATGAAGTCTCTACTTATAATAATATCTACTCCCTATTGGGTTATCTCTCTTTTCTGATAAGGATATGTGGATCCAGATCGTTTGAAATGAAATAAATGAAAAGGAAGAAGCCGTTGCATCCGATTGAGCTTTCATCGCACAAATTCCAACCTAATTGTATATGAAATCCAATTAATTGTCATCATATCTTTAATGCAAGTTCTGTTGTTGTCCTTGCACTCGGTTTTCTTATCAATCTCTTAATCACTCCTCTTCAGCAATGGTTCGCGGCACTATTAATTCTTGATAACCAAGAAAACCCCACGAGTTCATAATAATTGCGATAAACTATTCCACCTTCTCAGATATTTTCCTTTTTTGAAATATTTTCGGATGGTTTGAATTTTTTTGTTCAAGACCCCGCCAGATTGGTTTATCAATAATGTACCTAATATAGGGAGCAGGTTAATTAACCCTTATTTTTTATTAGTAAACTTGCTATTGCATTTCCACACGTTTTTAAAGTTTTTAAGTAGTTAACTTACCCAATTTAGATACTACAAAAAAAATTGAAATTAGTATTAAAGGAAATTATATGTATTATAGAAGCCAAAGACTCAGTTGTTATCAATGTTTCAATAAAAAGCTATATTACATTGATTGAATCTTTAAGGTTTTATAAGAAATACAGGAATTTATTATATATCAATAGCCAAGTTTTAATAGGAGTGCGGTCTGCGGTATATTAAAAAAAAAAAAATTTGTTCCAGTTCCAAAAGAATGGCGCACACGTTGGGTCATTGGATTGCATTCAATTTGGTAAGTAAAACTTTTAACTTATTAATATTTTCAAAATATTTTAACGAACTCTAAAATGATTATATATATATTTAATAATATTATTGAGACTTTACGTATTAAAAACGAAAAATAAGCTGGAACGTATGTTATGCATGCAGCATAGCAAGTTAATAACGTTAATCATATGTTGGCATGTAGGGTTTACCAAGGAAGTCTTTCGTTAGACAATTAAGAATGATGGCAATTTAATTTTGAAAATTTGGTATTCGTTATTTAATTATTTTAAAGGAACTCTTATTAATATAAAATATTTTCAATTCAGTTTCACTTCCGACACTAACGTTTTTATTTTAAATAGAATATTCTGTATTTGAAAAAAATGAAAAAAACACACACGTTTAAGTTACAAAACTTTATTGTAAAATCACAATAATTATTTTTTTTATTTAAGTTCATATGATACTATAATGAATTCTAAATTTTTTTAATTAAATTTCATTATTAGTGCCTGTGTTTGATGTTTCTCTATAATAGTCTTATATTAATAAATAAATAAATTAGTGTAATATATAAAATTATCGTGTCACAATGTTAGTTGCCATATTCCTCCGAAATGGCTTGACCGATTTTTATGAAATTTTATATGCATATTCAGGTGTGAGAATCGGCTACTATCTATTTTCATACCCCTAAGTGATAAGGTTTGTCCACCCCTAACTTTTTATATTTTGGACAAATTTTTTTTTATCTTTTTGTGATTTGGCATTAAAAAATACATACAACCCTTAACTTTCACCCCTCTACGATCAACCCCCATTTTTTAATAGCGATATTAGTACTGTAATAATTTTCAGCTCTCAGTGGTCGATAACTGATCAATTATTATCAATCGATTAGTCATCCTCGCCAGGCGTCTACTGATGTCACTACTCACCCAGCAAACAGCACGGAGTGGGGATGAGAGAGAGAAGTAAAATAATGTTTTATTATAACATTTCAGAATGATTTGGTAATGCTCAAGAATGTTCTAGAATCTTGAAGATCATTCAAGAATGTTTCAAAATGTTAAAAAAAGTTAGAAAATGTTTTGAATCATTATGGGATGTTCTGGATGGTTCTAAATTCGCGAATATTGCTGCTAGTAACATATAAAATTAGATTCTTCGAGGTTCATTCTTCATGGATATGAAGACTGTATAGTTTAATTGAATTGGATATATTTTAATATCGATCAATTGGGCTTTACTGAATTTTTATTCGTTTTAAACCGCCCCTCCCTTCCACATTAGTCTAGCCCAGTTATGTACCGTTTTGCGCAGGAATGTGAGCTTTTTAGTTTGTTCTTCCCCGACTCTGAAAATTAAAGGCAGGATCCTTAAGTTCGTTTTCATAAAATTAATTACACATCTTCGAATCTAACAAGAATTATTCGTATTATATGATCGATAAGCGGTCGTTTATAATTTACACGATATGTCGAATAGAAAAATAAAAAAATGTATAATTTTTATTGTACAATGTACATGGTAGTAACGATTTATCAACTTATCGTTAAATTGGCTGTTGACGCTTTTTTATTGTCTAAGTGAATTATTTTACATCGCAGTATCTTTTAAAATTCATTCCACGCTACTGCCTTCCTATTGTACAGATATATGAACGTATAATATGTTTTGGTACGTATGTATGTACTTACTGAGTAAATAAGTTTAACTCCACGGAGTCTAAAATGTTAAATGATTTGCAGTACATTTGCGACATGTATGAACGTTTGTATGTATGTAGCAAACACACGTGGACATAGACAGAGACAGACATCAGGTACGACATATGTATGTATGTTACGTGTGTCAAGAGTGGTTGCAAAGAGAATTGCTAGTTTCATTTTTCAGAAGTCGACTACATTTCGGAATGTCTTTTGTTCGAGGTTTTCGGCCTTTAAAGGCCTTTGCCAGGACATGATGCGGGTGTTGATTCTTTTATTTTTTGAGTTTCGTTTGCCGCCACTTATTCATTGAATTGAAAGGTCAAGTGCCCACTCACCTATCGGTTACAGGAAATGCCAAAGATCCTGTTAGAAAAGTATTATTATCATCGTTAGTAGGTATTGCATATTTATTTTCTCTCGACCGAGGTTCACGCGAACGTGGACAGCAAAACAAATAGAAAAAGTATAGTGTGTAGATAAAAACAAAACAGAAAACTCTTCAATTACGTAAGTAATTGGCACAAACAATCGTTTATTTTAAAATAATTACCTGTCTACATGTTTGTCTCATCACTCAACAACTATTCGGGCTATTACTCATAGAGCAATTTTGTAAATCATTGATGGCCAAATATTCGATGTGGATACCCTTTACAGGATTCTATTGATAAATCAATAGATGGAACATAAAAAATGACGGAAATTTGAAAGTTTCCTTATAAATTAATAGGATATATTAAAAATATATAAGATGAAGCCTACCGTTAGTTGATTGAGATTCATAATAATGAAATAAAAAACACAGTTTTGTTAAATCTCAATATAATTTTTATTCACTTGGCTTGGTGAGTTCTTCTGAAGTACGCAGTGTCAAGTGAATAAAAATTATATTGAGATTTAACAAGACTGTGTGTTTTATTTCATTACGTAAATGTTTACAATTTCAATGGCTTTAGTTCTCATCAGCACGCCATAAGTTTGTAGGGGATATTGGAAAACAGAAAACAGCAGAGTAATGTACAAAAAAAATATTTTTCTGTGCTGCCCAATGAACAGACGAACACCAATTTTTAAATTTTGAAACATAAGTATTAAATAATAGCGAAAACGTAGCAATTTGTTCTTGATAATTAATAACGTAATTATCAGTTTTATAACACCAATAACCTCATTAACTGAAACCATATCACGCGTTAAGCTCGTACAAAAAATTATACTTATAAACTACGTCATAGTACACATTACGCAATTTATTTCAATATCTCCTTTGAATATACTTATAACTAAGTGTACCATTGTTGCTATCAGCATTAGAACTGCTGCATTTGTGATAAAAATGACATGGTAGATATTATTATCAGGATTTTTTATTATTTACGAGCTTTCCAACGTTTGGTATTTATCCATTCCAGTATGTCAACTGAAGGTTACTCATGCTTATAATTTAACAGCATCCTTTTGTGAACTGATAATATTAATTAATATACGGGCCCTATCTCACAATCAAAGAAATTTGTCTATAGCTTATGCTCATGACGTGGAAATGTTTCTTTTATGATTTATGTCATATCCTTAAAAAATACGAAAATATATCATTTAAAAGTATACGTACTTCATTTTTAACTCTCTTTCTAGTATTAAGGACAATAAGGTAATTTCAAAGATGATTTCTTTTTGTAACAATTAAAAGTTGTTTTTGAAAAGAGCATAAAATTAATAATTTATATGCATCAAATAAAGCAGTTGATTCTGCATAAAATCTTCATTTTACTAAAGTATCTAATAAAGTAAAAAAAAATCGTGATCTTACACTGGTTTTTTTTTCTATAGATCTAGTTTTCCGTTATTTCACAAATTAATACATACGTAGGTATGCAATAACATATTTTATAAGTAGGTATTTTAGATTAATGTTTACCATTAGGAAGTTTTCATTTTCCATTAATAACAAACTTAATGTTTCAATTATTTGTCATGTAATAATGTGCATAAAATGAGTATTTATGCAGCCAAATAAAAAGTATATGATTGAGAGCAATAAACTGTTCCAATTATGTATACGTATCGTATGAAGTATATTGACAAGGTTTTAATTACGTATCATTACAGAATTTAAACGCGTTAATTAGAAGATGTTGAACAGTTCAATGAGAATTTTTAGTAGAAAATAACATTTTTTAAAAAATTTTGCAGCAATCTAGTATAAAGATAACAATCCCTACTCCTATCGTAGATGATACGTCACTTATAATACAAAATGAATTTAACGGTGCTGTCTTCATCCGATGGAGAAATTCCTACCGTCATTTCAAAAATAAAATCTTATAATACGAGAACAATAATTTATATATGTATAAAGTGTCTATAAGGAATCAGGACGGTCGATTTTCTTAAAACACAAAGCACGAATGGGAAAATGACCTATAAAAACGTTGTTGGATTTTAAAAATAAAGCTGATGATGATGACTTTTAGATTGATCTTGACAATGATCTTAAAGGTTTTATCAAGGTCAACATGGAATTTTCAAAAGGAAATTAGTATTTTTAAACTGAGATTCGTAGACGAGTCTTAGGTTAACATGACCTGACCTATGCTCCTCATATCGCTTTTTCCGACAGAAAAATTTCAATAAGAATTATCTTCCGGAAAGGTTGCTGAATTTAATAAGACAAATCTGGTGTTGACTTTGAAGGTCGACGTGCATGACCGTAGCTAGGGGGGGGGGGGCATTGTGGGACAATGCCCTACCTTGAAATCACAATGCCCTACTTTAAAAATACCAAAAACTAAGATAAATTATTATAATTAAATTGTATGTGCATAGTTTGAGATAAAAAAAATTGTAGCGATAGATATCATAACTTTTCCGAACCACAGTTTGTGAAATTCTTTGCATATTATAATAATTCTTTGTTCTGTGTATAGACGGCATTTGAAGCGCCATCACATGAAGCGATGGGTCTATTTAATTATAATATCTGTAATGCAGAGGGGATTCTCCGTAGCATATATTGGAATATGGGCTATATTGCAATCTATGGTACGGAGAATCCCTTTTTAAACTAAAATTGAGGATTTAATAGTTCTTACATACATGCTCATGCTCTGTCACAGAAATGATTTGTCTACGAATAGCTATTGAACGTATATTGATATACATGGTGATTGATTTAGGAGCCTGTGCTTCCGCCCTACCTGTAACCAATGCTGCCCTACCTCAAATTCGACTCTAGCTACAGCCCTGTCGACGTGTTAATTTAAATGAGAAATTTGGGGTTCCGTACCTCAAAAAGAAAAAAGGATCCTATATAGGATCACTCCGTTGTTCGCCTTTTTGTCTGTCAAATCTTTTTTCCTCAGGAACGCGTGGAGGTATCAAGCTCCTAATAAATATCAAGTATTCAGATTTGTAATCTTTGGAGCTGCAGTGTTTTCGGTTGATTTTTATTGCCCAAATCGGCGTGATCAAATAAAAGAAAACACTGACACTGAATACGATATAATGAACAAACTCTTTACAATATAATTAGAACAACATTAACGAAGACCACTATACAAAAAACAAACAATTACGATGCGAACTGTATAACGATAACGTAGGTGAAGACAAAAAAAAGCCATCTAGAACTGGAAAAAACTCACTATCGGGATCAGAAATAAAGATATTTACAGCTTCGATCGTTATTGGTTTACATGGAGACGGGGTGGTTTAGAAAAAAGGTAGAAAGTATATTGAAGGTATGAGTACTCCTAAATAAACAGAATCGAATGTTATTGCGGGAAAAACTAAGTCGTTAGTAAATATTAATCAGGGTAGGTACATGCAGGTAGCGAGGTTCCAGGTAATGTGGCATGTTCAAGAATTCGCAGTAATAAGTGAATGTGAAGTTTTAGAAAGAAAATAAGATTTAGAGAACAAGATACAATTATATACAAAATATACAGATCGCTACAGAGCTATGAAAAAATTTAACTTATAAGTCAACGCAATCAATGCCGGATATTTTGACACTCGCAAGGGAAACAAAATCTATAAAGTACTTCCCGCTGATCTAGAATCATGAAATATGGCAAGAAGCAATCTCTGTAAAGGGAAAATTTCGGAAACCATAAATTTGTTGTTACATAACAAAAAAAGTAGAGGATATTTTTTGGTGCGCGAGTTCGACTCGCACTCGTCTATATTTTTTGATTTCTGCTCTCTGTTATGAGAAAATAGACCGTCCCGGTACTTTTTAGACATTTTGAACATCACATTCCTAATCCTCAGTTTTTCTTGAAAACCAGCATGAAGATGGATTTTCCATATACATACGTCCAGAAAATTAGCGATTTACAATATTTAATATCTTTAAACCGAACAGTTAAGCGCAAATAGAAAATAAACTACAGCATTCAGAATTTTTTTAGTTGTGTTCTCTGCAAACTTTACTTAACAGATTCTTTATTGATTTTTGTTTTCAGAATCAAATAGGTAGTTGTTTTTCTTCTGAAACCACTATTTTCAATACAAACGCAGAAAAAAAACGTTAAGACCTTCATTTTGGGGTGTATTTTGCAATCTTAAGGACGTTTTGTTCTCGATAAGGGTAAATACTTTTGAGTTTTGCCTTTTAAGAGAAAAATCGGCTATTCATATACGGATTTTGATGTTACGTATTTTAATATTGAACAGTATCATCTTCAGGAAGGTCCGCCTTCGTTGCAGACGCCACGTGATACACAGTGAGTATAGACGAGTATGTAATTTTTTTTGTGTATAGTATTCGTGGAGTACTTACATAATATGTACTAGTACCGTAATGTTTATTCAAATTGAACAAGGTAGCCAATCCATTATCGCCTAGAAGAGGATCTTTTTAATTTTCCAAGCTGTTGAATGTCAGCTTAATTACAATAATCTACGCTCCGTACGTACAAAAAAGAGAAGTCTGATGCCTCATTAGCAATTGCTTTTCTTGAATGCCTAAACGGTTCAAAGGATATATATACACTAGAATAGTATAACTGTTCAACCGTTATTTCCGACAGATAAATTCGATTATTAAAATAACAATAAACCAATAAAAACAATTCGCCAACCTGAATATTTACCAACATTGAACGGAGAATGTCTAATTAATAACCACTGCAAACTGCATTAAATTTCTATATGAAATACCATAAAAAGGTTGAAAATATAAGGAATTGCCAAAATTTTTGAAGAATTATTTGTTATATTGAGAAAACTTAAAAACTGCTCAATATTTTTCCATTACAGTTTTCATTTCACATAACACTGTATAGATAGGTAAACTATAAAATCTACAGAAAAATGTTGTAATTGGTGAATTTCCTGCTTTTCAGTACATTGCAAATAAATTCTTGGTACATTTTCTAAATTCTTTTCATAGGCCACATATTTGTGGAGGATTAACCGGATTTTATAGTGACTAGTGAGATCAGAGGAAAATAACATGAAATGAAACAAATTGGAAAATCGACAATTACAGAATATTCTTCAACACAAGAATACATCATGTTTAAACCTACAAAGGTTAACGGAACGAAAATACAATCGTGACAAAGGAATTTTCACAAATAGAATGTTGAGCAAAAAATTGATTGATACGGATTGAAAGGAGAAGGTTCAAATATTAAAAACAATTTGCATATTTACTGTCTATGATACAATTATAATAAAACGTTTTAAATATACGCAGATAAAAAGTTTCAACTAATATATTTATTAAAGTATTTAGCAATTCTTTTGGCTAACGAGCCATTTCAATGGTTAAAATACATCGCACATGCAGATCTTTGTACCATTTAAACGCAAGCTATATATAGTGTATCCGATTTTTTTTATTAAATAACTTGTTAAAATAGTTACTCCGATTATTATTGATTATCACTTGATCGTAGCTTAGATCAATTTATGAAAAAGCATTGAAAGTCCGCCTATATACTGTCAACGATCAAAACTAGTTTGAAAACGTTTTAGAACACACATACGGAGAAAACAATCATGAAAATATTGCTAGAATTCTAGCAAACATGACTAAAAAATCTGTCAATTACATGGACGACCAGACGCTCAAGGAGATTTTACTAGAAATGTCTAGTCAAACTACGTTCGATGTTGAGACTGAATTCTAGTAAAATTGACTTGATTAGAAAACATTTTTTACACTTCTTATCACTAATTTTACTAAACTATTCTCATTCTAGTATTTTTTTCTTTACGACACGATAAAATAATCGAGAGGTAGAGAAAAAAGTCTAGACTTATTTAGCTTGATTATTATAATACTAATTATTAGAAAGAATGAAAAATTGTTTTATACCAACTAGTAGTACATTTTATGAGAATTCTAGTATTATTTACTAGAAAAATTTTGCTTGACTCATCAAGTAATAAAATGATGATTATTTTTCTCCGTGCAGTTACATTTTTTTAGGACAATCTAGACCATTCTAGACTGATTAAAATAATTTTCAATTTATTTTAAACATTTAAATTTATTTTAAAACTTTTCTGATCAATCTCGAAATTTTTAGAATAATCTGGAATATGCTAGTCCGATAAAAACTATTTTTAATCATTTTGTTAGCGATAATTTCATAATTCATTGGACAGTATATTCGTAACCAAATTGCCGGTCTGCCATACCACATCCTGGCTTCTCAGAAACACATCTACACGGAGACAAATAATCATGATTTTATTACTTGATGGGTCATGCAAATTTTTTCTAGTAAATAATACTAGAATTCTCATAAAATGTACCTACTACTAGTTGGTATAAAACAATTTTTGATTCTTTCTAATAATTAGTATTATAATAATCAAGCTAAATAAGTCTAGACTTTTTTCTCTACCTCTCGATATTTTTATCGTGTCGTAAAAAAAATACTAGAATGAGAATAGTTTAGTAAAATTGGTCATAAGAACTGTTAAAAATGTTTTCTAATCAAGTCAATTATACTAGAATTCAGTCTCAACACTGAACGTAGATTGACTAGACATTTCTAGTAAAATCCCCTTGAGCGTCTGGTCGTCCATATAATTGACAGATTTTTTAGTCATGTTTGCTAGAATTCTAGCAATATTTTCATGATTGTTTTCTCCGTGTACCTATTACCTCATTTACCTAAACATTTTATTTACCATTGCAGTTTGTTCGAATAATAATCTTCAATATTATAAATGAATATTCTGGAAAATTTAGAATATTCTAGAAAAATTTTCAATATTGCCCCTCACAAACGCAGTTAAGACCATTCAGCAAAATCTCAAGTTTACGCTTACAATGTATTAGAAAAGGATAGGATACTTTCGCAGCTCGAGCTCTTCTAAAAATAATAAGTAACTATCTAATAAGAATTAAAAAAAACAATTTATATTTATTTTAGAAATATATAGATTATTATTAACAAAACTTAATTACGTAATTCTAAAATACTTGAAGATAAATATTATTCTACGAATAAGTTTTATATACGTACATCATATATTAGCGGTCTGTATAGATATATTTTATAAACTTTCATCCCCTATTTCATCTCCTTCAAACTTTATTTTCGCGACAAAAAATAACCAATATGTTTCCTATAGGTCCCATCTATGTCTATGCCAAAATTTGTTCAGCGGTTAATTACTTTCACATTCATAATATTAGTATGGATTGACTTTCAAGATGGCAAGGGATGATACCTGCCTTTAATAACATTCGGTAATAATGAGATAAAACTTCTAAGTTTGTAATAGAAACGGATGATTTTTACAACCAGTTTAGATTTTATAATAAACAGCTAAACAAGTAGATACCTTCGTAAGGCATTGTCTAACGTATGAATTACTTCTGAAGAAAATTCCCGATGGCGATACAAATGCCTCTATATAGATATTACATCAACTTCGATTTGTTTAGTAACTTATCGATACTGTCCATGATACTCTGATGAATTCCAATAAGATCGAAATCGCGATCTGTATGTTCTTTCTGTGCTGTACTTCTAACTAAGAACAAAAACGTCCTTTAAGAATAAAAATAAAATCAACAACTAAGGCCTTAAGGTGTGTGAAGTCTTGTCTCGTTTATCAATTACCAGCACATTTAGAAGTGCAAACAGATCCACTGGTACTCCATCTAATTTCTCACGATCCTGTTTTACTTAAAATACAAGTATGTACCACTTTTCATATGCATAATAACTTGAGAAAATCATTATCATTTGAATAACAGCGAAAGTCTGTTCCTAAGTAAATATTTGTCTTTTTACGTTCAATTTCTAAAACAATCCTTTTGAGCAAATCACTAGATGCTTATTCTGATTGTGAGCAACACTTGTAATTCATACTGCGCACACATAGGTACAATTTTTTTTATAATGGTCACATTAATGTGCCGATTCATTTTCATGCAAACGTACAGAACGGGCAGGACTGCTAAAAGCCGAATCCCGTACATTATTACGCAGTTACCATTCCGAATGCGAAATTAAATAACCGACTATTGACATGTTGACAACGATATTTGCGAATAGCATGCGTGCATACGCATGTAAAGAGGTTGAAGAAGGTGCGGTAGGAAGTGGCATGTAGGTACATAAATTTATACATGTATGTGTAAGCAAGTAAGCAAGCACTTAAATGCTGCACACAAGAGCACGCAGCTATTATGTTGTATATCTCATGTCGAACATACCAGCGATCAATCGTAGTCAGGGAATATTTCCACGTTCGTAAGGACAGCCAGGCTGCAAGGACGCATACTAACTATCTGTATACTATACGAAACGCACCGGCTTGTTTGCCCCACGTATCCTTATTTGTTATTTGTTTAAAATTAATTACACAACGCTCTCGGCCAGTTACACCGGACCTGACGGATTCGATTTGGTATCTATCATAACTTTTTACAGTTATTTCTTTGTAAACAAGCACGCGATGTTTTTTAATGCTACAATACGACAACGTGTGTAGCGGAAAAGGACTTTAAATTTTTGTTGTAAACACGTGTCCGTTCGTGTTAATCAATCAGTCGGTGTGATGGGAAAGCAGAATGACATTTTGTTTTGTGGGAAGGTGCTTAACGGCACAACGAAGAACGCGGATTTTGCATCTACCCTACAAAATATTTATGCTAGGAATTTGTCATCAAAAAATTAACATCTGCACAGAATTTGTGACAAATTATTTCCATTAATCAAGGGTTGCAAAAACAAGTATCTATAATTTAGAAAATAATTTAGATATAGGTAATATAAAAATTGGAGACAAAAGACTAGAAAAAGTCATAGATTTTTGATATTCAGGAAATCTAATTCAAATAAGCGGCGAAGAATCAGTTTGGCGAAAATTATTATTCAAAGTGAATGTTCGGTGAAAGAATGCTGATATAAAATTTTTCTTCAACAGCCACGGTGACAATTTGATTGATAACGCATTATAATGACGTCGTTGTCAAATTTGCGCTTCGGTTAAAGTGGGGTATTTTCCATATATAGGTGGTATTTACATTGTATAGTGTGGGTGAGGTAAATGTTCTCCTTCTTCCCCTCCCTCGTGCCAACGTTATTTTGAAAAATGTTTTCTTTTCTATAATAGAGGCAAAAGTGGATTTAGTTTGGTTTGGCCCATATTCCCGACAAATAATTTTCTAAATATCGTCGGTTAAAGGGGAGGGGGTAAAAGGGGAATTTGTACACAACGGAACATAATACTGAAAGTAAATGGAAGGTTAATTGAATAAAAAAGAAAAACAGAAAAGTATAATGGGAACTCAGAATTGGCAAAACTTCTACGCTCCCGTTCAGTGGATTATTATTTGTCACCGTGTCTGTTTAAAGAGATAGGGATTAAAGGATATAAATAAAGAGGTATTAGAAAAAATAGGACAACATAGGACGTTATGGAAGTTAAGGTGGGAGAGGGTGGTGGGCACCTTCTAAGAGATACGAAGGGTTAGTTAAGAGTGGTAAGGAAAAATCTACAATTGGTACGTTTTCTATGAAGCCTAAATTCGTAGAAGACCACTTTGGTACATTTTTGGTTGCAACTCCTAAGCACATTTGAGTCAAAAAGACTGTTAGGATCTACCTTGTATATACGTATAACCATCAGACGTGCGTAATCTACACTAAATATTCCATAACTTTGTTTTTTCTCACATAAACAATACCAAGAATTAGCAAATAGAATACGAGCAGGAACTAAACTTGGTTAATGCTTCACACCCATAGGTTGTAACCCTTATTTAAACGCTGTCTTTTGAAAACTCGAAACAATCTAATAAATTCACCCACTGAAAATTTATACGTAACTTTATTGCTGTCTATTGTCTTGTTCAAGTAGCTACAGTATAATATAAAATTTGCAAGTTGGTGAATTTCTTAGAGACCATTTATTAATTATGTATGGATGCTTATCGTCGGTTTTTATTCCCCATGTAAGGTTACATAAAATTTATTGAACCACCTTCTTCTTCTTATTACATAAGATTCTACATATACATAATATTGAACAATAGAATATCTACTTTATGTATAACTCATGAATGGCTAGATGTGTTGTTAGGCACAAAAAATGAAAACGGTTGCACCAATTCGGCTAATTTATTTTAAGTCCGAGGAAATTTCTTATGAAGAGAAAAATTAGAAAAATCGCACAAAAAACGGAATATCTACTTTATCACATGCAAACTGTTCCCAGCTGTTAAATCTAGGAATTGCAATTTGATATATGAATTAAAAAATTAGCAGAATTACTTCTGTTAACAAATAAGTCAACACATATTTCGTGCTTTTACCCTTTAGAGGGTGAAAAGAGGTAAATAGTTTAAAAATCAACAAGGTTTGCTGGGACATACATGTCGTCAAATTTAAAATTTATTACACTTGAACAACAAAAGAAAGTCAAAATTAGTTTAAAATAAAAAAGTGGGTTAAAGTTTTTAGTTCAAATTTCCATTGAAATTTGACTCATATGATAATACTACATACTTAACAATTACTCTTGCACCGTTTTCCCGAGATAAGGTCATGTCGATGTTTCTTAACCCTCCCTCCTCCTTAAGAACCCATCGTTTTCAATAACAAGTCTTCAAAAGAAATCAGTAGGATTACAATACGACAAACAGTGCCGGTACGTTTCCTCCTAACATCTTGTGTTACTTTCAATTACTACGTCTAGTTCAAATTTTGAAGATACACCACTGTTTACAATTAGTAAACAAGATTTCCTTCGGAAAGCTAAAAGGTTTTCCGACATCGGTTTTCATTCTTCCGAGAAGTTTGGGTCAATACAACTTGACTCATTGCCCCTGCATGGTGTTTATATTAGAATATTGTTCACAAATATTTGCGGATGAAAGATGTCCTAGTTTTCGGGAAATATTAAGATTGGCTTAGAATATAGGAATGGGCGAGATACATTTTCTATAACGACTTGAAGTAAAGTTGAAATAACTGAATAGAGTAAATGGTGATAAAGCCTTTGAACATAGGTACATATGTCTATTTAGAACAATCTAATAAACTGAAAAAATTGTTAAAAAGAGTTGTCGATGTGTATGACATCAAAATGATTTAAACACGAACCTTCCCACAGGTGTGAGTATTTTTTTACTAACCAAAACGTTACAAAGAAAGTAGGAATTAGAAGAATAATATTATATGAAAGACGGAAATTGAAAGTAAACATTGTTAACAATGTGTTTCTTATATTTTATCATGTGCTTCTTATATGTTTCTTTCTGATTCATAGACACAGCTGTTTTTATTGTACTGCTAGCTTACAATAATTAGCATATCTCTTAGTGATCTCACTGTCACAACTGTCAATTTTTTATTTCCTACTTCTTTGCGATGAATCTAAATTTCACTAAAAATAAAAGTGTTGTGGGGTTACTCATCAGATTAATGTCGGGAAAGTGCAATCCTTATTAGTACACCGTCATTGACATGTTTTAAAACTAAATTCTGTTGATAAATAATACTGCAAAGCCACAGATAAATCCATATCATGAAAATAAATTTATTTTTTTTACTTTTAAAACTGTAACAGTCGTTAATTTCTGAAAATAAGGGTTTTTTATTAAAGGCAATGAATATTAGTGATGGACGAAATTTCAGAAAGTACATACAAGATCAATGTAGGTAACATAAGTTAGGTTGAGAGAAATAGAAAAGTTATTTCCATGTTCATTTTAAACAAAACTTACGACTAGTATAAAGGGAAGTTGCTCATACCATCATTGATTGTTTCTTGCACAATCTTAAATATTATAGATAGGGCTGCCATCCGTCCGGGTTTCCCCGGATTTGTCCTAGTTGCCTGGGGGCCGTCCGGCAGGGGTTTTTAAAAAGACACTTTTGTTGTCAGGGGAAACCCATTTTTTTTTTTTTTTTAATAAGCGGTAAATGAAGGACTGACAAATTCAACTGGATGATGTTGCCAAACATCACTGAAAGTACTCCATGGTCTGATGTCGAAAAAACAGTCCTAACATCGAAATCGATGACACGAAGTTAATTGATGAATTGACAATCTTAAAATCTTATAGCATGAACCTTACTGACGGGAATGAGCTTTTTAGCGCAAACCAGCTGTGGCTGAAGTTTTTTAAAACACCTAACGCCCATTTATTTAGAGAGAGCGTTTTCGCTAGTCACGCAGCAATGGACGAAGAAATGAAATTCGCTGAACATACACACGGTTTCTTCTCTGATCAAAATCAAGTATAATTTAAAGGACCTGTCTTGTTCCGACTTTTACAAATTCTTGTTGGAAAAGAAAAAGAAGATAAATTAGCGAAAATTGGGAAGAGTAAAAAATACTAAAATAAGTAAAAAAAATTCATCTCGTTAAAATTAAGTTTAAGCAGTTACTTAAGTACTTTTAATGATGATGAAGATGACTGAAAAAATTATTGGTTATTCTAAATTCTAAAATATTATAGTTAGTTAGTTATTAGTAGTTTTATCTATATAATAATTTGAATGATTCCAAAAAGAAGAGCTTAATTGTTTTTGTTATCATATTACCTCAGAAAGAGTGTTTAATTTTATTAGAAATGTCTATTGTTTATTGCTTAGCTATATAAATGAATAAAAATTAAAAAATTATAACGATGTTTTTATTTTTGTTGCAAAAAATATTTTTTCAGGGGTGTCCGGGGAAAAACCATATTTCGCTCAAATGTCCGGGATTTTTGCCGTGTTTATCCGGGGCCGGAAATTTAGGTGATGGCAGCCCTAATTATAAAGTATGGGTACATCGGTATTATTTGTGTAGGGCGTAATAAAAAATATAGTCAAGAAGATATTTAAACAAAATTTAATATAAGTAAATGAAAGAAAGATATTGTAAATGTGAAATGAAACAAAGTGGCTCTGCAGGTCCAAGATGACACATCTGGAAAGTAAACAAAATATATATATATGAACAAGCAATTAAACCCATAGAAAAATGAAACAAAAAAATAACTATATAAATCATAATCGACGTCTTTGCATTTCAATCATTTTCCGAACCACAGGTATTAAGAGTTGACTCGCGAAATACCTCATCGGAAATAAATCAAGCTAGTTTAGAGTATCTACCATGGTAAACAGTGTAACAGTATACTTTTACTAAGGTACTAAGGGTCAACTCGTATAGTATCCGCTCTATATATGACTAGCAGCGTATGAAGGGTCAACTCGCATCATACTCAAAAACAAAGCACTAAGGGTCAACTCGCATAGTGCTCAGAACAAAGAATATTATTGTTCAGTCTCACTAAACAAATTCTTATTTTTTATATTCATATTTTTAAGTCAGAACATTTTGAATTCAGTTTTACGTTTAGTGTTATTATTAATTCTACAAATTCTAAATTTCTTATTCTTTCCTTCCTTCAGTTAATTTTTATGGTTGTATACAGTTCACTCTTTACCTGAATGTGCAAATATTTCGTGATGCTACAAACAGGGTTTTTCTGAACCATCGTTCTTATAAATTCCAGGCTGGTTGCAATCGGCACCCTCCCTCCAGTGATGTTCAGGAAAACCCTAATGTTAACCACCTCTACCTAAACTTGTTTCACCCCTCTCTCACTTCGTTCTTCTAGTTTTAAGTAAAATTTATGTTGTTAGATAGTATGTAAGAAGCATTCTCATTAAACGCATTAAAACAAAATCGCTACTAGTTTTCCTTTAAAAACATTCTAGTAGAACGGGGTTCACTAATGCAACTCCGAGTGGTCTCCGGGTAATTTTTTATCTCACGACTGCACAATTATATTGTAATGCAAATTCATAAATAAATAACGTAATAACTTACAGTCAGTTGATAAAGTAAAATTGGTCACCTTGTGAGATAACTCACCTTTTAAAAATTAAAGAAACACCACTTTCTAATTAAATAAAAACACACAGATACACAAACTAAAACTCTATCGACTGCTATGAATAGACTGATTTGTATTAGGATAGTTTTCGTCTACAAAGTGCTTATGTTTATAAAAGAAAAGGGAGGGTCGCTTACCTAAAGGTTTACCGTGCCATTAACTTAAACAACATCTGGGGGAATCGAGTCAACGTTGACCAGAAATCTGGTCTAAATATTTCTTCAGTATGAATATAAAAATTCCTTTACAAAATTTAGTTACTTATTATATGTCAAAATCAATTATTCCATTTACAAAAAATCATAAGGATGGCTTGCTTAAATAGAATTTATTCTCATGGACATCCACCAACATAATCTTATTCAACCCCAGTTTTGTTTTCCCTGATATGGACCCCTTGAAATTCAGAATGGGTTGTTGTAAACCATTATGGCAAATATTGTCTTATAAAAGTTAAACCCTTTTGAAATCACCTTTTCATGTAGAAATGTCTTGGAGAAATTATTACGAAATTGAAATTAGTTGAAGGAAAGCGATTTGAAAAAAAAAAAACAAAAGATTGTATACAATGCATTGCATCATATATAGAAAAATAAACTGTACCCTGAAGCTTTTAATAGAAATTTTATTTCATTCTATTACTCAATTTATTTATTATTATATTTATTATATATCTTACACAAAAACGTTGCCTCATAAACGACCCATAATTTCCATTTATTTACATTTTACGTGTGCCAAGTTTGTTCACAAGGGAACCTAAGGAATAATTGAATCTATTAATGCATATGTACTAATATCTACTACTCCTGTCAAGACTTCCTATTTTAGAAACACTAAAATATTAATTATGCAAAGGTTTCTTGATACGTAATGATGTGACTTTAACAGTAAGTATTTTACCACAAGTTTACATAGAAGGAGTTATCGGAATTCACGATCAGAAGATCTTGGGTTACATAACGGAAAATGATATTCTTTTTTCCGCGGAAGGTCGTTGTTTCCGCTCTTCTTTCGATACCATTCTGGGATATGAAATGTAAACGTGCATACAGTTGACCGTGTATCGATAGCCAACAAGAGTAGTTACTGATAATTACTTACGTTAGTAGGAAGAACTGTCTTGTACCGTAAGAGAAAATTAGAAAACTATATTAAATATAAGTGCATTACATTATAATTTACAAGCACATATAGGTAATTATGTCGAAATGTATGCGAAAATGTAATTGTAAAGACGTTAATTCGTCCATAATATATCTGAAAATTTAATAACCATAAACTTTAATACTAAACAAGCAGTTTAATTATTGATTTCCCAACTTTCATTTAATAGAGTAAAATGATAACGTTTTTAGAAATTTTCGTTATGTAATCTAATAAATGTGTCACGCAGAAGCTCTAAAGAGCTGAAGCTGAAAATAAATAAAAAATTGAAATGTTTCAGCTGTGACAGTAACTGAAATACAAAATGCTGTTGTAATTACCTTATTAAAAATCTAATGTTTATATCTACGAGGTTTTTCAGTTTTAATTAATTAACTGGTCGAGTTTAAAATCTGAATACTAGTCCGAAAATCTCCATACAAGAAAAAACAGTTTCTTTTCTTCTTCTTTTTATACCTATGTTGAATAACGCTTTGTTAAATTAGTTACACCCCACCAAATATAGTGTTCAAAATTCGGTTTTTATTTTTTTCTTAAATTTAAATACCTTTTAAGGAATTTTATCATCGTCTGTTATTATAAACGGCGAAAAGGCATTTCCATTAAATTATATTTCGTTTATAACGACGATGAAAGAACTATTTAATTCCGTCGCTATATCCGGAAGTCGCTATATAAACAGAAAGAGAGAAAGAGTGAAAGAAGGGAATTAGGAAAGAAATGTACCCAGTAACTGATTCTTAGATTTAACATTATCAACCTTAACATTTATAAGAAACTAGCAGCAATACCCGGCGTTGCCCGGGTAAGAATATATTACACGTTTGATGGAACATTCTAGAATATTCGCGAATTTAGAACTATCCAGAACATCCCATAATGATTCAAAACATTTTCTAACTTTTTTTAACATTATGAAACATTCTTGAATGATCTTCAAGATTCTGGAACATTCTTGAACATTACCAAATCATCCTGAAATGTTATATTAAAACATTCATTTACTTCTTAGAACATATTTGAACTCCATGTAACATTTACTGGGTGGACAGTGACATCAGTAGACGCCTGGCGGGGATGACTAATCGATTGATAATAATTGATCAGTTATCGACCACTGGGGGTTGAAGATTATTACAGTACTAATATTGCTATTAAAAATTGGGTGTTGGTGGTAGAAGGGTGAAAAGTTAGGGTTGTATGTATTTTTTAATACATTATAAAAAAATTAAAAATAAAAATTTTGTTCAAATAATAAAAAACAGGTAGTGGTGGACAACCCCTATCACTTTGGGATATGAAAAATAGATAGTATCCGATTCTCAGACCTACTGAATATGCATATAAAATTTCATAAAAATCGGTAAAACGTAGATGTACACTTTTTGAAACTTTCTACATCATTCAAGAAATTTTTAGAACTTTCTCGAACATTCTAAGTCGATAATAACAATTTACGCTCATTTTAGAATTTTTTAGATCATTTCAGAAATTTTGAGATCGTTCCGGAAGTCCTTATGACTTAAAAAAGGACAGAAATATTTCTTTTCACATTTCTGCCACCTACAACCACCCACTACCACTCACCGCGACCAAACTCCCTTACTCCCATCTGGAAACCAGTGGGTATTTACCACCCCAACAGAAAGTTGATTGGAGTAGGTATATAGAGATAGAGAAAACCCTGTCTTTACGTACGAACATTAGCATTGTATGTATGTATTTAGATTTAGATTAGATTTAGATTTAGATTACTACAACTACTGACTATCTGTGAATGTAAACAAAAAAAGTTTTGTGTTTAGACTCGGTCGCAATATCAGTCAGTATGAGATCTCTAGCATCTTGTAATTTATATAAGATAGGGAATAAATCAGTTGAGCAAGCGATAAGATTCATCTAAAATACAGAGTTTATTATTATTATTAATTACAACTATGTACAATACTACGAGTGAGCACGTTTTAACTAACCTAAAATACAGAGAATCAACAATCAAGCCTATTGCTTAACGGATCTCTCAACAATCAAAAGTTTAGAAGTAATTTACAAACTCAGAATTGCTTATAACAATTCTGACCCACTCACATCTATCTTATTTATCCCAAATAAAGACTATGTTATAAAGTTTTATTTCTTGAGTCGATGCTCGATAATGTTTTCTCTCTATCTCCCTCTATCACCAGGCTCGTGTCGAGTGTCCGCTGTGACCGACACGAGACGGTTTCTTACCAGTATACTTGAATATACGCGCGAAGCTTACATTTATATTTCATTAAAATTATTAGCTAAACCCGAAATCGACGTTACATCCGAAGTCGTTACAACCAAATTTTCTTCTTAAATTACCCCTTAAATTCAAAGGACGTATGTGTTATGTCGTTATAACCAAAAGGACGTTACAACCGAAGTCGTTATAAATGAAATCCACTGTACATTCTTTTACTAGAAATTTTCCACGGCTTCTAATTTCATCACAATAAACAAATATGGCCCCAAGAACTTGATTTATTGTTAAAATATTATGACTATATTTTTTAGAAAGAAAATTGTATACCAACTTTTGACGGAACTAGTTCAGCGTTGTGTTTTCGGGTAAACGTTCATTTGCTTGTCTTGGAATTCTGAGTTTGAAATCCATTTCAAAGTTCATAATTAAATGATCGCTAAGTCAGGCGCTTTTTTATTTTAAATATAAATTGGAAAAATATTTTAATGATTCGAGCTCTCTTATAAACCGAAACATGAGAGAACTTCCATCTTTCTTTTTCCTCTCCCTCCTGTCGATCCTGTCTGGGATATTAGAAAATGAAAAGCATTTTAAGAGTTAGACTGTTCAAACTTTGTTGATGTAAAACTCACGAAACTCAAAGGTTTGTCAAGGCTTTCACATACATACATTTAAATCTTCGTAGTAATTGAAAGTTCTCTGGGTACTTCATGATAGTATCTTCAATCTCCCCTGTCGTGCCTTCGGATATTTCTTAAGAAATTTATTTACTTTTCGGTTTGCATTAAAGGATGTCATAAAATTCCTATTAGATGCTTATAATCAAAAATTCGCAAAAGCTTTAATTTACTTACAATTAAATTTATAAATAATTATACAAGATAATTTGGACTTTTAGAGATTGTTTACCATGTTTTCCAGGCGATTTTTAGTATGCTGTTGATCGTTAATTCTTAATTCTTATTTGTTCATTGTTATTTGCTACTAACCTGTTAAAAAATCAGTGAATTGAAAAAGAAAAGACAAGTAGTTCACGCACAGTCAACAGATATTGTTTTTAGTATTTGCAAATTTTTCCAACTAAAAGTAATACTCCTATTACCATCTAATACGAACTTAAGGGGTTTATGACACTTCTTAATTAATACTAACCGAAATGTAATTATTGTAAACGGTATGTAATAGGCCAATAATAAATTATTTATGTTATTTTTAACAAATATTCATAAGCACGACCGGGAGTCTGGATATAAGATACAGCCGCATCGAGAAAAATGACTAATGAATATTTTCTAATACACATATGGGCTGTAATTATTTGCCTGTTCAAATATTTCAAAAATGTACGGGTATATTTCATTGAGTACCCAACGAATTTTCAACTACTACAAAGCTTTAAATATACGCCACTGCATGTATGCAAAAGCCTTGAAAACTCTTTGGATTCCAAATGTTGACCTGCCTAGTTTTTGAGAATTTTACATCAGCAAAGTTTGAACAGAGCCTACAATAAAAAAAATAGACTACGATTGTTATTTTGTCCTCCTGAGTGGGTATAGTCGTCATCATATCCCAGTGACCCTACAAATGCAATCAAGAGCACAAGACCACACTATTTTTTTTATATTTTTCCTTGTACCTACTGTTTAATTTGCCCCATCAAAGCGCAACATGAACAATATTTAAACTGAATACTTAATAAATGTACTGTTAAATTAAATTTGAAATCAGGGTAACTCAAATTATCTATTACCCAACCTTTAAAAGGTGTACCATTTCTTATTTATTTTTAAGGTTACGTATTTCTTGAAAGTTAGGTTATGGTTAGTGCAAATTATACTGATTTTCTTTAATGGTTTTCTCTATTTATTTAATTAGATCCACAATTAATTTTGCGCTTCATTTGGTCGAATTAAAAAGTACTAGAAAGACATGTTTTCATAATTAAAAAAGTCTTTTTTTTTTGTTTTTTTCGTAATGTTTAAAAACAATTAATAATTTATTATAGATAAATGTTACAGCTGGGGCAATTTTATATTCGGGAAGGGAAAAGGTAAATTTTTAATGTACCAACCGTTAATTAAAAAAATCGATTGAAAAAAAAAGAAATATTTCGCCGCGCTAACTTCGTTTTAGTAGAGATATGGGAAAAATCTTGCACAGGTTACTTCAACTGAAGTGTCAAAGTAAGAAAAAGTAAAAGTGAAACTTAAATTTATCTTAATTCACTGTACCCACTTTTCAAAAAAATTTAAAATGACGTATATAGATCCCATATCTAAAACTAATGAATCATTAAAATAGTGTTAATTAATTAATGAAGTAATCATTAATAATATACAACACTACTTTTTACATTTATCCGTTTCTACATGATACCAGGATCGGCTGGTAATTCCAGTAGTTTGTATGAAGTTGTGTTGTAATCCTGTGAAGTCTACAGAAAAAAGAAAAAAACTTTTGGATGTTTCATTCCCACCAATGATGGTAGGCGGGCTGTCCCTCCGGCCTACACTCTAGTGCAAAGTCAGAAGGCTGGGCGTAAGGCCCTCTTTAGCCTCCTTTAGGAATCGTGGGAATGGGTGAATGATGATTTGGGGGAGAATGTTGGAACGGACAAAACGAAGACAGAAGAGAAGTGAAAAGACTTTCTATGGAATATTACTACCCCAGCATTTGCCTAAATGATCCAAGGAAATCATAGAAAAACTTGGACCAGATTAACCGACCTCCCGAATACTGAGCAATGATCTAGAGTCTAGACGACAAGACCACACCGCTCGGTGTCTACAGAAAAAACTTTAAACTTTTGGGTGTTTCATTTCCACCTTTTATTGGTGGGCGGGCTGTCCCCCCCGACCTACACTCTTGTACAAAGTCGGAGGTGTAGGACGGAAGGCCCTCTTCAGCCTCATTTAGGAATCGTGGGAATGGGTGAATGATGATTTGGGGGAGAATGTTAGGACGGACAAAACGAAGACAGAAGGGAAAGGACTTTCTATGGAATATTACTACCCCAGCATTTGCCTAAATGATCCAAGGAAATTATAGAAAAACTTGGACCAGTGTAACCGGCCCCGGAATTAAACCGGTGACCTCCCGAATACTAAGCAATGAACTAGAGTCTAGACGACAAGACCACGCCGCTCGGTGTCTACAGAAAAAACTTTAAACTTTTGGATGTTTCATTTCCACCTTTTATTGGTGGGCGGGCTATCCCCCCCGATCTACACTTTTGTGCAAAGTCGGAGTTGTAGGGCGGAAGGCCCTCTTCAGCCTCATTTAGGAATAGTGAGAATGGGTGGGTGATGGTTTGGGGGAGAAATTTGAGACGGACGAAACGAAGACAGAAGAGAAGTGAAAGACTTTCTGTGGAATATTACTACTCCAGTATTTGCCTAAATGATCCAAGGAAACCACAGAATAACTTGGACAAGAGTAGCCGGCCCCGGAATTGAACCTGTGACCAAGCAATGTTCTAGACATCTAGACAACTAGACCATGCCGCTTGGTTTTCTACAAAAACATTGTTTTACCCTTATATAGCTTGTTACTTCCAGTTATGCAAAAATAACTTTTAACGCATGTTTATTAAGTAATAGTAGAGGCAGTGTTGTTGACCAACAAAAATTTTCACTCAGTAAGGTTATTCCCTGTGACGGGTTCGTCGCTGTCGTTTACTTCGGTTGCTGAACACGCTTATATTAATGAAGCAGTTAATATTCAAGCGAATGTTTACAATCGCCCTCATGAATACAAGTACTTCTTTTGCTAAAATTTAACAAACGAGGGTTATACTGAAATTCAAATGATAATCTGTAGCAGTACCTAGACTATCCCAAAAATTGATGAAACGCGACAATATTCATCAAAATCTATTAAAACCGATTAAGCAAGACTTTTTCTTGGAACTTATTAGTAGCCATTCTTTCATAAACGTTTAGTGATTTTAAATAGTATATTGCAACAGATCTATGCATCTTGCATATTTTTCTACAATCTTAAAAAGATATTCTAGTTTGAGGACATTAGGTACTTACAAGCTGTAAACACAATGACTAAATAAATTCAATCTTAACTTAGTACATAAATAAATTAAATGTGGAGTTTCAAGGGGATTTAAGTTTAAACAATTGACCAATTTCAAACTCAATATAGCGAACCTTGCAAAAAAACACCAGGCACACCATCTCATTGATTAAGGAGCAATAAATCTGTAGTTGCTTTACTTATTATTTCTACTTATTTATAATTACTTACCATTTAATAAATATCAAGGTATTTAAATTTCATCATTAATATATTTTTCATAAAACTAGTTTTACACAATGTACCGTTAATTTAATAAATGTTTAAAATCACTAAATAAATGTACAACACAGGATCTAATAAAGTTTTATTTTAATTAACAGAAAATTGCTTCTATGGGGTCGATGGAGATTTCGAAAAATTATATAGAGGTCGATGATAAAAAAAGTTTGGCGACTCATGGTGTAGAGGTTGGATTTGTCTTTTTAACGTTTATGGTACGTATGTATTTTTTGGGATTATCGCTAAATGAAACAAAGCAAATATTCTCTATTTTTTTTAGTGACGATTCACGCAATAAATGTATCACCAAGTGACCGATCTTGTCAACACCCCGCTGGAATTGATAAGAAACGCTTTTTGGATTCTGTTAATTAGTTGTGTCTGCAAAACTTTTGTTTTTAAATACGTAATAAACGGTCGCAATCTTGGGAACAATTACAGTACGAATAAAGAAAACGGTATAAATGTTTCAACCAATTTTAATAACAAAATCTCAACAATTGTTTCGACTAAGTAGTCATTATCAAGAGTACATAAAAGGCAATTCGTACTCAGCATTACTTACTTACCTACTCAGTATTTCCTTTTATGTTGTTGAGTATTGCGAGTAAACACAGTGATTTAGTCAAGAAATAAAATATATTTAAAGGAACGTATTAATAAGTTGACATTGTTTCGTACAGAAAGCAGATCTAGAACTAACTTCTAATCATATTTATTCTCTGTTGTCGCCGAACAAAGATTGCTACCTAGACAAAACAATGATGTAACTGTTCACCAGTATTCGGTGCCTGAATAAACAATACTAAGAAGTAATATTAATACCAATGAGAATAAACATTTAGTAGGTACATATTAAGTTTTCTTAAAACAATTTGCTTTAACACTCTCCCTAAAACTTAATTTGTACAAATCCATAAATGAGTAACAAGAGTAATTCTTAATCAAGCACAAACATCATTCTTAAATGCTAAGCCCAGTTTACTTCTTAACAATTCAAATCTGGGTTTCACTAACGCTTTAGTAAACAAATCAGCAAGTTGATTTTCGCTAGAAACATAAATTATATCTATAATACCTTTTGCATAAAGATCTCTTATAAAATAAAAACGCACATCAATATGTTTAGACCTTTGATGAAATTCACCATTTTTGATAAGTTTTATAGTACTCATGTTATCTACACATAACGCACTATCATTTATTTTCACATCGATTTCATTTAATAATCGATTTAACCACACGATTTCTTTCTGCTTCGGCCGCACTTACGAATTCCGCCTCTGTTGTGGATAGCGCTACACATTGTTGTTTTCTGCTCTTCCACACTACGGCTGAATTTCCCAATTTGCAAAGCACTCCGGTAGTCGATTTTCTTGTGGTTTTATCGCCAGCGTAGTCGGCATCACTATAAGCTTCAAAACATCCTTCTTTGTTGTAGACCAACCCAAGTTCTAGTGTTCCTTTGATATAACGAAAAATTCGTTTAACCAATTAAATATGAGCATTCGTGGGTTTGTCTAATGCTCTGGATGCAATTCCAACAGCGAAAGCAATATCTGGCCTAGATATCAGTTGTAAATACATCAAACATCCAACTGCTTCTCTATAAGGAAAATCTTTCGTTTCATTTCCTTCAGTTATAGCTTCATCCCAACCACTTTGAATTGGTGTGGATACTGATTTACATTCTGCCATATTGAATTTCTCTAAAATTCTTTTTGCATAAGCTGTCTGACAAACAAATAGTGATCCATCCATTATTGTAATTTCCATTCCAAGAAAACTATTAACTGTTTGAATAATTTTGGCTTCAAATCTTCGAGATAAATTTTTTTTAAAATTCTTCAGCGAAGTTTTCATCTTCTGCTGCTATTAATCCGTCATCCACATATAAAACTATAAAGGCTTTTTCTGGTCTTTTACTGATAAATAAACATGGGTCTGCAGTACTCTCCCTGAAACCTTGACTCTGTAGGAACTCGGTGAAACATTCGTTCCAACAGCATGAAGCTTGCTTCAAACCGTATAGACTTCTTAATAGCTTGCACACTTTTGATGAGCCATCTTCATAACCTTCCGGTTGACTCATGTATATTTCTTCGTTTAGTGTACCACACAGAAAAGCCGTTTTGATGTCGAATTGTCGAAGACATAGATTTTGCATTGCTGCTGTGGCTAGCAAGACTCTAACAGTATCGTACCTTGCCACTGGACTAAAAGTCTCCGTATAATCAATGCCTTTTCTTTGAGAAAAACCCTTTATAACAAGACGGGCTTTGTAAAAGGTTGGATATCCATTCTCATCATTTTTGATCTTATAGACCCAGCGATTATCAATGATATTTTTATTGGATGGTTTATCCACTAAGGTCCATGTCCTGTTTTTGAATAACGAGCGCATCTCATCGTCCATTGCTTGTTTCCATTGTTTCATATCAGCTGATTTCATGGCTTCCTCATAATTTGTAGGTTCTTTTGAGGCAAACATCGCTACTGGTACACCATAGAAATCCGGTTGTTTTAATTTATGTCTATCTCTTAATCTCGGAAGTTCTTTTTCATTTTCCTCTAAGATTTCTTCAAGCTCAGACGTGTCATCTACATCTTCATCTGATTCATCTATTTTATTGGTTTCCACTTTGTTATTTATAGGCACCACCTTATCAGTAACTTCTTTCTTAAAAATTACATCATGGCTTAAAACAACATCGTGTATTTCTGGAACCCAAACACGATAACCAGAGACCCCTTCTGTGTAGCCCATAAAATAACCACGTAAGGCATTCTTGTCTAATTTTTGACGTTTTTCTTGAGGAATATGAACAAAACATTCTGTTCCGAAAACCTTGAAATGTTCAAATTTTGGTTTCTTGCCGTACCAAAGCTCAAATGGACTTTTGTTCGCAAATTTCGTTGCTCCCGTTCTGTTAATCACATATACGGCTGTGTTGACCGCCTCGGCCCATAAAAATTTTGGTAAATTTGGTTTAGAATAAAGAAGAGAACGTGCAGTTTCCATAATAGTTCGATTCTCTCTTTCTGCTGAACCATTTTGTTGTGGCGTATATGGTGTTGTAACCGTATGTTTAATTCCATTGTGATTTAAAAAGGCGCGAACATCTTTGTTGTTATACTCAGTCCCGCCATCAGTTCTTAATTCTTTAATGTTTCTAACAAAACGCGTCTTAATTTCCGCACAGAAAAGTTCAAGTTTTTCTTTTACTTCTGATTTTTGATTCAAGAAATAAACAACTCGGTATCCACTTAGATCGTCTTTGAATAGTACAAAGTAGCGTTTCATACCCGGTGACCGTACACTCATGGGTCCACATACATCGGAGTGGATGAGATCTCTCACCTCCTTGGCAGATTCTTTTCTTCTTCCAAAGGGCTGCCGATGCATCTTTCCAAATGCACAACCATCACATAAGTCGTCAGCGTCAACTCCAGATACTGTCACGCCGTTTTGTTTCAAAATATCCCGAACATGTCGTTTATTTTGATGAACTAGTCTTTCGTGCCAAAGTTGAAGTGAATTGTCGGAGTTCGCGACGCACGCCGATTTGGGTAAAACGACCCGCAAAACAATACGATAAAGGTTTTTGAACTCTTTGCCGATTGCTTCAATTTTCCCGTTTCACGTAAACACACACCGTTTTCCTTTTTTGCTGATAGTAAAATCAACACCACGTTTTGATGCTGCTTTTACGGAAAATAAATTATGCACCATATCTGGAACATACAGTACGTTATACATTTTTCCAGAAAGCCAGACGGAACCATTGAATGTTTCAACATTAATTACACCACGACCCAATGCCGTTAATTTAGAACCGTTTCCGATTTCAATCATCACTGGATCAGCAAATTCTTCAAATTCACAAAACCAGTCCATTGTAGTTGTCATATGATCCGACGCACCAGAATCGATTAACCATTGATCGTTATCACCACCGAAAGACGCGGTACCAACGAAAGCGTGTTGCTCGTCCAAACTGTCACTTGATTCACCTCGCGATTTCGACTTTTTGGGGCAGTCTTTCTTGAGATGTCGTTTCGAACCACATGAAGCACATCCCGAACAATCTTTTCGAAAATGGTCAGTTTTTCCGCAAGTGAAACAACGAAGTTGCTTTTTAAACGATTTCTTTTGAGCACTTCCTTTGTTTTTAAGTTTTTGCTTAGATAACAGAGCAACCGTTGATTCAACTTCTTGATCTTCTTGCTTCTGCATGCGCATTTCTTCAGTTAAAAGACGAGTCGTTAAAACTTCCAAAGTTCTTTTGTTTGGTTCTGTAGAGTCCCACGCACTATGGAAATGATTA
Organism: Agrilus mali; assembly: GCA_029378335.1. Classification (NCBI taxonomy): domain Eukaryota; kingdom Metazoa; phylum Arthropoda; class Insecta; order Coleoptera; family Buprestidae; genus Agrilus; species Agrilus mali. The sequence goes on along the minus strand of CM055657.1, from coordinate 8,205,924 downwards.
TACGTGGATGGTAGGGTTGATAATATTCTCGTCATCACCATAGACTCTGGAATCTCTCCACCAAGTTTCTTCATTTTACTCGCCAGTTGCTCTAACTTCGATACATGTTGCGCCATATTACTGCCAGATTCCCATTTGTATTCGAAAAATTGCTTTTGAACTAAAGACAGACTTTCTTCTGATTTCAGGTCAAAGACTTTTGCCACATATCACGCGCTGTCTCGCAGTTTATCAGTAATTGTAGAGGTTTAGCTTCCACAGACGTAACAAACAGCTTTCGAGCAAATCTGTCAGCTTTTGTCCATTTCTTTAATTTCTTTTCAAATTCCTGGTCACTCGAATTTGGTTTTTCTTCAGTTCCTTGACAGACGGCCAACGCATCTTCACTATCCAGAATAGTTTGCACTATAAACTGCCACATCTGCCAGTTATCTGCATCACGTAGTTTTTCAATTTTTAATTTGTCGACCTCCATTTCGCAATACAATGCACGGCTGCTTGTATCCGAACGATTGAAGAATTCCCGATCAAAACTAACCCGAAAAACTTACGAAAATGTACGTTACGTTAAATTATTTCTTACTACTTGTGTTCTGGGCCCATAACCTGTTGAGTATTGCGAGTAAACACAGTGATTTAGTCAAGAAATAAAATATATTTAAAGGAACGTATTAATAAGTTGACATTGTTTCGTACAGAAAGCAGATCTAGAACTAACTTCTAATCATATTTATTCTCTGTTGTCGCCGAACAAAGATTGCTACCTAGACAAAACAATGATGTAACTGTTCACCAGTATTCGGTGCCTGAATAAACAATACTAAGAAGTAATATTAATACCAATGAGAATAAACATTTAGTAGGTACATATTAAGTTTTCTTAAAACAATTTGCTTTAACATATGTACTCTTGATAATGACTACTTAGTCGAAACAAATATTGAGATTTTGTCATTAAAATTGGTTGAAAAATTTATACTGTTTTCTTTATTGGTATTTATGGTAAATATGTTTCATCAGAACACGTCTTTAGTGAGTTTTAATACAACTATAATAAGAAAGTTTCAAGTAAGTAAATCAGTTGTTAACTTTAGATTAGCTCAATATGAATTCCTTAACATTGTCACTATACCTATAAGGTTGAAACGTCCTCGTTTTGAGTGCCGATGTCAATCATTCGATCAAACTAATAAATTTCTTGAACTTTTCTCGCATCCCACACACCACAATGTCTGTCAACATTGGAAATAGGTACATATTCAGCTACGTAGGAGAAATAAAAGAAAACCAACAATTTCGTCTTAAAAGACTCAGCTTTAAAAGCTAACGTTTAAAATATAATGAAAAATATGATTTTCTTTTATATATATATAAAAAATGTCCCATACTTAACAAATTATCAAATCTTATTTTAGAAGAAATGATTATTATTAATAAGTATAATATATAAATTTCCGTCGTTACAAAAAATTTCTTAATAGAGAAATTCAGTATAATTAAATAAAGTGTCCAACACTAGTTTCCCAATATTTGAAAAAATATGTTAATTTCTGAATAATTGTTAAGCAAACATAACGATTTTCTAGTTACGCATACATTACTGTAGGTACTGTCATGATTAATTATATTATTGTACATATAGCTAACTGGTATACTAAACATCACTAGATTTCCCTAAGCTTTTATTGAAAGTTATACAAATGCAGCAACAAGTTGTTTGATACTAATTTAAGAAATCCAATTTGATTACTTTGAACGTTTTATGAAACTACTATGTAATTTAATTTTGATAAATGATATTACATGATGTAATGCTAGTAGTAAGTAGTCATGAAACTATTAATCAAACCAGTGTTCAATTAATCAAAAAAACAATTACAAACTGAAAAGTAGACAAGAAAAACAGCAGATTTAATTGATTATATTTATTTATACATATCTATATCTACCTTAAAAAATTTAAGATTGTATGTGGTCATAATTCTAAACTGTATCTATCATTTAATCAACAATTTTGGGGTCAAATTAGGTTTTATTTCAATTTCTGAAAAGTTCAAAAGATAAATAATGATGCAAAGTCATAGATCGATAGATATTTTATTTTATTTTTAAAACTGTTATAGTCGGTAAATATGCAAAATGAGGAATAACATGGACAGAGTTGATATTGTTGTGAGAGAAAGAAGCTTGAAAAATAGTGGTTTGAATGTTAAAAGGAAATCCGAATCTATGTGGAAAGTGAAAAGTGCATGAAGAGGATAGATATAACACGAAAATAACGAGATAAAAAAACTGAAATTAATAAATATATCGTATGAAAAAGAATAAAAGGGACTACGATCAACAATGATCAGAGGGTTATAGTTTCAATAGTCCAAACGAGAAAAAAGAAGAAAGAAGGAGCAATTGAAAAGAAAAACCGTGAACAAAAAGGGAAAGGGGGTAACAAGGAAAAAGGAAGAAGAAATAAAGGAAAATGTATAGAAAACTATAAGGAATGAATATAAGAGCAGGACATTATCAATATGTTGTCAGCATTTTTATAATTAAAATGAATAATAAAACGCAGCGTTGATCTGGTATAGTAGGAGAGTACGTAAGTTAAAACGAATAACAGTCGGTCTTAATTTTTAAAGGTTTAATTTATCTATTAAACAGATGCTAATGGAAAAATTATTTGAAAAAGGAAGATTTTAACCCTGAATTACATTTATTGGGATTTAAATTGCTACTAAGTACGTGTTAAAGTCCTCAGCATTACCAAAGGCAAAATCCATATAAAAATGAACGAGTAATTTCACTACTAAGTTATTTAATAACACCCTCTGTACATAAGTTAAATATTTACTAAAAAGTAATTAAGTTTATCCACAGGTCAAATGCGAAGTACTGACGGAACTTGTGTCGGAGGTAAATGATATCAAACTATGTTTGCGAATGTTATAAATGCTTAAAATGTCACTTCCTGTTGGAGATGTGTGCTTATATGTGCGGGTATATTGATAATATCTAACTCATGAACGACCTGCTTCAAACAGAATACTTATTTGCTTAAACCACGAGACAGATGGGTGACGGTTCCTGAATATTTTACTAAAAGTACCGACACTATAGTAGAGACGGTTACAATTAGCGTAAACCCTAATAAAACCGTCACATATTCTTTCTTCTTTCATGTTATTAATTTAGAGTAAAGCAATAGTCAAGTAAGACACGACAAAAGTCATTGAAAATGCAGTAAATTTAGAAAGACAAGTAACAGGAATTGCAACACACTTGCATACAGCTATCGCGCTTACTTCTGTTCGGTTACCTCATGCTACTGTAATGTACCCTTACTTTTTAAATACTTTTTTATACTTTTATTACAAAATTTGTTATTAATTTTATTTCAAGCTATTAGAATACTTCTACAAATATTCCAATGAGTAATCTATCAATAGGATGTTTGATATTTTTATATTAATCTCCATAAATTATTAATTAATGTAAGATTCTCATGAGAACCACAAATATAATATTGCTTATGTTTACTAAATATTCGATTTACCTTGCAACTGTAGACAAAACTATTAATTATGTTTGATTAAACTCACGAGGGAATTATCAACAACTCTTCAATTTTATCTATGTATGTCGTCATTGTGACGAAAGAATGAAATATTATTTAAGATCTGGCGAGGGTAAAACAGAAAAATAATAATAGTCAGTAGCATAAACTAATAATATACGAGGGTGGATCAAATATAAACGAGCCTTTTTAAATTGAGCGCCAGATAGTTGTTCAAGGCGCATACGAGCATTAGCAACTTGAAGTGGGGATATTAGGTGACACGGAAACGACTCGTCGTATTGCTGTGTTTGCTTGGTTAGTAGCTATCACAATAAGTGAGAAAGAGATGCATAGCAGCGTTGCGCAACGGATTATTATTAAGTTTCTTACACGTAAAAACGTGAAACAAGCTGAAATTTTGTGCAGGGCGTAATCGTGTCGAAAATGTAAATCATCCTCGTCGTCCGCGCTCCAGCATATCGCCGATTAACATTACACGCGTTAGAAACCTTATTGGAGGGGGCCACCATGCCACTGTGCTTCAGATACCTGTTGAACTCGGCATCAGCTATGGGAGTGTCCACACAATCATAACGAAAAACTGGGGATTCCGAAAAATTTCAGCTCGTTGGGTCCCAAAGTTGCTGAGTGAAGATCAAAAAGCTACTCGAGTTCGCATCGCAGCTTTAACGCAGGCCCAAATCAGTGAAATGCACTAGACTCAGTCGGAGCACTATCCGTATAGTCCAAACTTATCCCCTTGTGATTTCCACAGGTTTGGGCCCCTCAAAAAATCACTAAGAGGCGAGCGATTTCAGACTGATGAACATGTGGAGGCGTTTGTGCGCAACTGGATAGACTCCCGCCCTGCGTCTCTTTATGAAAACGAGATGAAAAAACTACCAATCCGTTGGGAAAAATGTATTGTTAGATAGTTGGAAAAATAACTCGTCAATAACACTGCTAATGTCACAACAACACAGTCGATAAGTATTTATTACATAAATTACACATTAGAATAAGTAAACTAACAACAATTTGGACATTGATATACGATGAATCAGCGGCCAAGTTACCCAGGCAGCACACGGAATTCGAATGAATCGGGAGCTGACAGGTGGCGGCTACGTCACAATTGTTTTGTAAACATAAACTTGTACTTCCTAGTGGGTACGATTGCTAACACGGCCATTCTGACGGGAACTTCGTTCTCGAAGTTATCCAGGTCAGTTCTCCTAGAAATATAAAACAAACACAGAAAGATAGGCCGTTTGAAATTGAGATTCACTGGATTTCCAATGAATTTGATCTCCGTTGAAACAGACTGTTTCGGATAAAATAGTAAACGGGGTCGACTTGGAAATAAAAGCACGCAAGCGCAATTTCAACAATAATTCATTTCTCATTACTGACAATCAATCAGGTCTTTTATTCCGTATGAATCTTGTTAGCCATAGCACAGTGGTTCAGTGATCATGTCTTTTGGTGTTTATTCACACACAATTACAAAATGCTGTTCCATCAGGTTCTGCGACGCTGATGTGAAATTACTTTAGCTGTTCCATCGGGTACTAACGACGCCGATGTGAAATTGTTTTCGCTGTTCCACCGGGTGCTAACGACGCCGATGTGAAATTGTTTTCGCTGTTCCACCGGGTGCTAACGACGCCGATGTGAAATTATTTTTGCTGTTCCATCGGGTACTAACGACGCCGATGTGAAATTATTTTAAAGAACATTTCTTAACGCATGTATGTACTCGTTACGCATTTTACTCAAAGATTGATACAAAGGAGAACAGAGTACTTACAGATTCTGTTGCTGAACCTTCGCCCTCTAACAGGGAAAGCAAGTGTTCCATGTCACACTCTACCGTTCATTCCAAAGGCCACAAGCGCAATTGTTCTTTGGCTGCCTTTGTGACGAGGTTTTTTCCTAAACGTCTTATTCCGTATCGACCTTCTGGGGTGATTTCTACAATTTCGTAGGGGCCTAGGTGTTCGTATCGCAATTTACTTTTGTGCATAGTGGAGTTTTTGTGTACCAACACTATGTCGCCTATTTTAAATTGCTGGTTGTCTCGTCGTCTGCTAAGTTTGTTATGACAGACTGGATTAAAGGTGTAGCAGCCCTAATACCTAATAAAGCCTGTATAGGTGACATTTGAATTGATTTTTGAAATGTGGAATTCAGCACAAGCTGTATCTTCCCCAAACTGCTCGACCATTCTGACTTGCTGTCTGTTTCGATGCGCAACAAGTTCATGATGGTTGTCATGTAGCGTTCAACCTGCCCGTTTCCCCGGTGTACGTCAGGTGTTACGTAATGATAGCGAACGCCCCACGAGTCGAGATATCGTGCAATATCTACATTTTGAAAATTTCGCCCTGCGTGCTCTGAAGGAACAACGCAGTCATTAAAATTTCGTGGTTCGGCAGGAAAGTTTTGTGACAATAATTGTCGAATACCGAGAATTTGTTTTCGGTGAATCACGGTTCCCTTGTCCTCAGTTGTGGCCATTACGTCACGATCCTGGTACAAATTGCATCCTATTAACGCGTCGAAATCGAGAATATTGTCCGGGACTATTAGGAATATCAATTCGGTTTTGACTCCCGTGATTTCTATTTCGGTTTTAAATTGTTCTTTTACTTTTATTACGCCTGGTGATATGCCTCGTATAGTTGACGAACATGTTTCCAGTTTGTTTATAAACAAGGAGCGATATTTGTCGGAGAATAGTGATGCATCTAATCCCGTATCAATAAGGCCTTGAAATTGCTTGTAGCCGATTAAAATATTGGTTGGTATCGCGTTTTTGTTTACGTTGCAAAAATTTACTTTCCGTCTTTGTTCTATAGCACGTTTGGTAAAGCAATCTTTTTCGAAGTGGCCTCCTTTAGCACAGAAGGAGCACTGGATTTGATTATCTCTACTGGGGCCCGCAATGGGTTCAGTTCTGCGAAAATCGGTATTACGTCGTTTGTGCATTGGCTTCTAATATGTCCTAGCTTGCCGCATGAATGACATTTGATATCCCTGTGACGTCCAAATTTTGTTACAAGTAATTTTGGTTTCTTAAATTCGCGGCTATCAGAAATATTTTCGTTATCATCTCGCACTCTTTTTGTGAAAACAGTTAAATATGTAAGTAATTCAGAAATAGTTTGGCAATCTCTCGACATCGCGGCATCACGAACATGTGACTCTCTAATACCATGAACTTTTATTTCTACGAGATCTCTTTCATCCCAAGACACACGCAAGTTTTTTTTTAACAAAGCTGACTTTTTATGAACATAGGCTTCAAAGGTATTACAGCGACTACTATCAAAATTAGCAGCTTCGCTTAACAACCTACCCAAATTATGACGTGGCGGGAAAGCGTCACTGAAGTCTTTTTTTAAAGCTACCCCAATCTCTTACCTCTGGTCTCCATTCGTCAAACCATTTTCGGGCATTCTGAATAAGAAAGCGGCCTACCCGAACCAAAATCTCTACGTCTGACAAGGCCAATTCTGTCTTTATCTTGTCCACTTGTTCTAGCCATTTCGTAGCTTCATCTGTCTCTGGGTGAAAAATGGGCAGATCAACTTGATCCGGGGTTGCTTTGTTGGTCTTTAAAGCCTTCACCAGCTCAGATACTAGTTGCTCCATTTTCTTCTATGGTTCTTTTTTATATCAGGACGCACTACAACAGGACGATTTTGGGTTCAATCCCACTCCTGATGTTAGATAGTTGGAAAAATAACTCGTCAATAACACTGCTAATGTCACAACAACACAGTCGATAAGTATTTATTACATAAATTACACATTAGAATAAGTAAACTAACAACAATTTGGACATTGATATACGATGAATCAGCGGCCAAGTTACCCAGGCAGCACACGGAATTCGAATGAATCGGGAGCTGACAGGTGGCGGCTACGTCACAATTGTTTTGTAAACATAAACTTGTACTTCCTAGTGGGTACGATTGCTAACAGTATAATAAAACAAGAACAAAGGCTCGTTTATATTTGATCCATCCTCGTAATAATCACAAATATTAACAATCATACAGTAGTCGTCTTCTAAATTATTCAAATTAGTAGTTAAGCAAGTTTAGTGTAAATTCAACAAAAATAAAAATAAAGTCTGAAGAAAAGTCCTTGTTGTTGGTTTAATTGCTTTAAATATCCCATTACACTACTTTGTCTGTACAATTCGTATCTAATATTTTTTTAACTTATTATTAGTAAGGGCGGTGTTAAGGGTGTGTTCAAAACATAGCAAAGGCTGGTTACGCCCAAGTAAGAACGAGAAAAAATATACTTCACTTCTTGCAGACCATTTATTGGGGGCTTTGCCAATTCCGATCGCCTTTACTATACCAACCTACCTGTCGTATCAAAATTTTACACATCACATTTATTATCTATGTACAAATATAAAACTGCTACAAACACATGAGTGAGCTTAAATTTAATAAAAATTCACAAACCTCACATTATGATGTTTGTATGTTGGTGTACTGATGAAAAAGTTTAAAAATGATGGATGAAATACATACATTTTAGGCAAAATTTAATTTTCTCATCTTTCTTCTCTTTTAATGACTATTGTCCTTTAGCAGATTCCACGAGCTTTAAATACTTACAATTAGTCTGGATTGCTTAGTTTAATAATTACCAAGGATTTTATTACACTTTTATGAATTTTATAACGCATTTCCGCTAGTAAAAGTAAAGAAAATATTACTGGCATTTTTTGTGGTTGCCAATATAATATAAGGAAATACGTATAACTTTTATTGACTTACTAATTCAAAAAATATACAAACGTAATCATAATGAAGTGCTAATTATTATGCAGTAAAAGTTTATTTATCTAACAGATTTATAAATAATTACCTAGGTACCTATTAATTATTAAATAAACAGGAAGGTATGTAATTGTTTTATAGCTACTACATTAGATTATTAAATTGCATTTTAATTAATTTACTGAACTTTGAAATTAATCAGAAGAATAATTTTAATGAACTTTGTTGTATTTTATGAGCTATTTAGTAAGTTGTTCCACCAACCAGTAAGAAATAAGGATATTAGGCAGGTAATACATACCTAGTTGTAAGATGAGACTATTACTTCTTATATTACAAAACTTCGTAATGTTATTCTATGTTACCTATATTCTTCAACCTAAAAAAACTCTGGCAAAATAATTATAGATTATCAATCAAAAGTCCTTTAATAATTAAATTATTTTAGTTTTGTTCTATCTAGTTCTAATTATTTATTTATTATGCATTTGTATATTATAAGATGAATAAATTGCAAGAAAATTGAATAAAATTCCGCGAAACTGAACCTAAACCAAAGTTTGTTATTCAAAATTCCACAATAGAACTTAGGATCCAATAACATTTTGCCATAGGTATATGCTTTCTAATTTGTATTTCAGAAAACAACTTAAAGCTGTATTAATAATCTCGAATCCCATTTTAACGTTCTTAAAGTCATTTTAATGTGCTTGGAGCCCTTTTAAGGTGCTTGAAGTCCTTTCAATGTATTTCAAGTCCTTTTAAAGTTATTAAAGCCCCTTTAAAGTGCTTAAAGCTCTTCTAAAGATCCTAAATGCCTTTTGAAAATGCTTAAAGCCCTTTTAAATGGATTGAAACCTTCTCAATCCACTTAAAGTATTTTCAAAGTATACTTGCCGCCTTATTAAAGTAGTTAAATCCTTTTTAAACCCCTTTAGAGCGTAAATCCCTTTAGAGCGTTTAAGTCGGTTTAAAAGTCCTTTCTTTAATGATGTATTTGAAAAAATTTTGGTTTAATTCAATCGGTTATGGTGTGTTTGAAGTGCTTTTTACAAATAATTCAAACCTTTTGATAGACTAAATTTTCATTGACATAATTCAAGTCTTTTTGGTAAACTCGGATATTTGTGAAGTTTTTGACAGTACCTACCTACTTTACGTTTTTTTCTTATATCTTACTCAACTGTAAAAAATATATGAGATATATACATTTCTATTGCTAGTGAATTTAATGAGCTATTTAGAATAAATTAAAATTGAAAACTGAATATCTACGTATATCGATAAATGAGAAACTTTTGAAAATTCCTTAATTTACTTTTATTCGATAAAAGGCACAATATAATATTATGATATTTCATATTTGGCGTGTGTGACTAGAACCGTAACTGGTCTCACTTATTCTAAATTAATTGTTCTAAGGCATATTACAGGGATGGAATCCTTCAAAATACATATTTTGACACATTGTGCTCTTATTTGTTATGTAACCATTGGTTGTGTACTCATTCTGAAAAAAAAAATAAATAAATTAGTAGTAAATACGGACTGTACCCACTTTTAGTACTTTTTTACTTAATTATATTAATTAGTAATAAACTGACTTTACATCTCATCTAACATAATATTAAAACTGAAAAATAAAAATTATTATTTTACACTTAGAACGTTCTTCTACTAAAATAAAATAATCACAGAAAACGTTTTTCAAATGGCCCGCTTTTTATACTAACAATTCAAAGCTAATTGTAATTTTATAAAAAGTGTTTAAACCAGGAATTCATTTACTAAATTGTAATTATTGTGATCAATCTCTTTGAGCAAACAGAAACGATGAAAGGACATAGGAAAAACAAGGCCGTAGTGTGACAGGAGCAACCACTCAGTTCACATTTATTAAAATAATATAAAATATAAATATTTACATGCACATATTTAATCTCTTATCAATTTAAATTTATTTTTTAGAAATAATGCATTAAGTATCTTTTTAACAAAAATATATATATATCTATATGCCCGAATTTAAACGATAAATTACACATATCTAATATTTCTACTAAAACGTATTTTCATTTTTCAATTCTTCTCTTTGTCCTTTTCTTATATCCGGCAACCAAATAAGTTCGTACGGTTTTTGTATAGGTATAACAATGTTATGTATTTCTATTGTTTACGTTTTTGGTTGGTAGCAGTTTTTGTTACCTGTCATCTACTTTAATATGAACCCTTGTTTCATGAGTATACGTATGCACATTTGGTGTCAGTTCTTTTATTTCGAGTATTTTATTTTAATTAAGTAAATGAAACCACTTGGAGAAGTTTCATTGTTTATTAGAATGCTCGATGCGCATTTCGCCTTATTAGGGCATCGTCAGGAGTGACTGAAGAAGATACTAAAATTTTATTTACAAAATTTTTGCTCAAATACTATGCCTACCTACTTAATAATTTAGGGTCTAGGAGGGGTTGGTTACCAAAGTCTAATTGATCATTTGTTAATTTTTTATTTTGTAGAATGGTTTTTCTGATTTCAAATATTTCGTATCCAGTGGCGGATTTACCAGCAGGCAGAATAGGCTAGAAACTAGGGCGGCAAAATGCTCAAAAATTTTTTTGTCCTACAGAAATAAAAAAAAAATATTATCTTATACACGGCAAAAAACGAGGCTCAAAAAATCAACAACAATTACAATATTTTAGTGCTATACAGTATACTGAATACACTAACGTCTGTATATGAAAAATTACTAAACGGTTATTTATAAAATATACTCCTTATTGTGATTTCGAATTTTTAAAATATTCCAATACCGTTTAAGTATTACATTTTAAATTTAGTATTTTCACCTATTTTTTAAATTAATTATTGCCATAATTTTTTCTTTAGGTCCACCCACACTATTCAATTAATGTGTAATATGTTTCACCACTTACAATTAAATATATCTATTCGAAGAGAAATGGGATCCGAAAAAAAATTGCTTAAAAATAACAATAACAAATATTATATAGATATATATGTGGAAAATTAATACTTTTCTATTGATATTTCTGATGATATTAACAACCTGTTTGAATGTAGAATAAAAATTTAATAAATGTACACGTAAAAAATTGCATATTGTTGCACAGAATTTCATAAATATTATACATTTCTTAGAATGATGATAATTAAAAAAAAAACAATAATTAGATATAATATTGTAATGAATAAAAGCTGTAAATATCCATTCAACGGAAGTTCTTCGTAACATTCTTATACATTTTTAATCCTAATGAATTCGTATCAATATTTGTTGATTAAGTCTTATAAAAATATAATACAATCATAAAGTTGCAATTTCATTGACAAAAAATTGATTGTGAATTAGGATATAGAATTGCAGGTGTCAGTAAGGGCGGCAAATTTTGAATAGCCTACGGGCGGCAAATGTGTAAATCCGCCACTGTTCGTATAGGTTATTTTAATTATTTTCTTAATTTTATTATAATGTTTTTTATGATGGAGTAATTATTGTGGATTTTGTAAAGCTTTTTCGTTTATTTTTTTATTTTTCTTTTGTACAATAAATATGACGATGGTTTAAGTACTTAGTTGTTTCAAATGTATTTCACAAGCTAAAAATTACCATGAATGGCACATTATTTCCGATCTTTGACCTTTCTTCAGAAAAATGAAAGAGGATGCTGTTGGTATCAGTAACGTAAGATCTTAATGCTTCTAACCTTCGTCTTATATATAACTTTACGCAGCAACTACATTTCCTGGATGGATTTTATTTGCTGTTAATAAAATTTGACGGTTTAATTTGCATAACACATTTCATTTTATATTATTATTATTCAATGATCTGCAACATGCGTTCAGTAAGCAGTGATTGTGAAATCTTGTTTGATTTTAGCCAAAATTTAGAAACATAGGAACGTGTTTCTAATACAAATAAAAATTTTAATATTTTTAGAAATATGATTTATATTAACTAGATAAATACTAACGATAATTTTAAATGAAACGTTCATGTTTTGGCGTTCGAGATTAGACTATATATTTAATGTAGTCTACAGGACACCATCAATGTTTCAAGTTTTCTAAACCTAACCCAACCTAACCTAATGGTTTTGCTTTTTGACATCAAAATATATACCTACTAAAAACCAAGGACTATGGAGAAGAACTTCAATACAGGAATACCTTAGACCTATTTTGTGGTGAATTTGACATTGACTAAAAAATAACTTTAAAGTCAGTTCAATTTCATTTCTTTTTTTTTTTTTAATTAACTAAAAGTAACCGTAACCAATCTCTAAGAAAATCAAACACCTATTTGTATTGAACATGTATACAGGGTGTGGCATTTATAATGATTAACAAAAGAACCGTGACTTCCTGGCACAAAATACGACAAAAAAGTGTTATAATATTTTTCAATCTAATTACAATTGAACACGCAAATCGTCTTCATAAAGAACCTAAAAGTGTTTGAATACGACCCTGTAAAATAACCAAACGATCTCGTATTGTGGGCTTGTAGATATCGAAATTTGGTGAAAACTTACCTATTTATGTCCCAAAAACCCTGAAATTTTTTTGTTTTGAAATATATATTTTTTCACCGCATTTTTACTTAATATCGAAAAACACCCTAATTTTCAATAGAAAATTGTCACGTCAAAATATCTGCTTTTTTAAAAACGTTGGTGGGCTTTTTCATCGTTGAAATCTCTACTTTCTGATGGTGTGAAAAAAAATATTATACATCATTATGGTATGTTTTCTCAGGAAATGCAAAAAATAGTTGTTCTAAATATTAAAGATATGATTTCAAAAAGGGAATTTTATCTAAAAAATGTGACCGCTGCTATTTTTTTCAGTAAAAAGGTCGATTTATTAAATTCTAATTACGTTTATGTCATAGAAAATCTCATAATATATAAATATACATGTTAATCGTACTATTGAATTGACATACTTTATACTGATTACGTTATTCATTCTAATATTTTTTTCGTTTTTTTGCATTTCCTGAGAAAACTTACCATAGTAATGTATATTTTTTTTTCACACCATCAGTAGAGATTTCAACGATTAAAAAGCCCACCAACGTTTTTAAAAAAGCAGATATTTTGACGTGAGAAGTTTCGATTGACAATTAGGGTGTTTTTCGATATTAAGTAAAAATAAGGTGAAAAATTAAATATTTCTGTGGCGGATAACGCCACATTCTTCAGCTTCCAACCAAAAGCAATAATTGTATATTTCTATGGGTAGCTTTTTGTATATATATTTTAAATATGAATTCTTTTGTATTATATTTCTGTGTTCAGTTCAATTTATGTAAATATTCTTCAAATTTCTCTTCTTGATAACAATGCAGATGCTCTATAAACATTCCTTTCTTTTGTAAATATTTCTATTGTATCCGGTCTATCTATTCAAATAACTTTATTACTGTACTTTCTTATAATCCCTCTAACAGTTCATTCTTCGTATACTAACAGCATGACGTCTGTACTTTTCATTCCTTCTTAATTGCAATTTTACGATGGGTTTCTTCGGTGGTTTGGTACTACAATCTATTTCTTAGTATTTCTTATCTCTAAAAATTTCCAGCTTTGTTACCACCCTATTGGTACCCTACTTTCATCTATCAACTATTAGCTCCTCCCTTATAAGTTTCTTAAATCATTCTTTTAAAAACTTCTGGAGTTCGTCTCCAGCTTTGCTACCTTCGAGCTTATCCTATTGCACTTCATCGTTTCATTGTTTTCATTCTCGTTTGTTGTTTCATTGTTAAGTTGTTAATATATTGTTGTTGCTGTTTGTTATCTAGTGTTTTATTTAGTGTTTAATTAGCAGCCCAGTCATTAAGGCTAAAACCCAAACAACTAAAATTGGTCTCATCACGAAAAGACCAAAGTGGTGACCCCGACGTGATCTCTCGTGAACATACGCGCAAACATTGTAGTGAAAAAGTTAAACCAAGGATTATAGTGCAACAGTTCAGGTAAACTTTTTTCTTGTTGTTTTGGTAAAAATGGCTAATCCAACCGCGGACGAAGCCCGTATGATAAGTGCGTTAGAAGCGTTACTGGGTACAAAGAACACTCGTGTTACATTGCCACCTTTCAATTATGCCGACCCAGAACTATGGTTCTCACAAGTGGAGTTAGGTTTTGCAAGTGCCGGAATTACTTCGAACGTAAAAAAATTCGAGATAGTAGCACAATGTCTCGAATCGCGAGTGGCATCAGAAGTGCGCGATTTAGTAGTAGCGGCGCCAACTGACGGTTCTTATGAGCTCTTAAAAACGGAGTTGATAAAAAGACTCAGCGCTTCCCAGGAAGAGAAGACGAAGCGATTCCTGGAAAACGAAGAGTTGGGTGACCGGAAGCCGTCGCAATTCTTGCGGCACCTGAAAGGCCTGGCGGGTTCAGCAGCTCCTGACAGCATTATTCGAGCTATATGGTTCAACCGACTGCCAAACAGTATCCAGCCCATCCTGGCAGCACAAAACAACAGCTCTCTGGAGGATCTGGCCGACCTAGCAGATAAGGTTATGAATTTATCTACAGGGAAGCCAGTAATCACCGCAACAATACCATCAACAAGTGCGTCGTGTATACCCGAAATGCTCGCAGAACAACTACGCCAAATCCGTTTGGAAATGAGTTCCGCTCTCCAGACAGAAGTTGCAAAGTTTCGCGCAGAACTTTCGGAAGTGCGAGCCAACAAATTCCAAACGAACTCTCTACGGGCGCGCGAACGCGAACGGTCATATTCTCGTGGACGGTCATATTCTCGCGGCCGGTCGAACTCTCGCGGACGGTACGCAGGCGACGGTATCTGTTGGTACCACGAGCGATTTGGGCCAAAGGCTAAAAAGTGCACTCGGCCATGTCAATTCGCGAGTGCGGAAAACTCCAGGGCCAGTCGTTGATGGCGGCAGACGACCCAAGGCCCACAGCTTCCCGCCGTATCCTGATTCGAGACCGCAATACCAACAGCCTCTTTTTGGTAGACACCGGCGCCGATTTATGCGTTTTTCCACTGTCCTACTGTCAACAGCCCCGAGAAAGGAGCACCTATCAACTTTCCGCGGCTAACGGGACTCCCATCGCGACATACGGCACGATAACTAGAACGCTGAACCTTGGACTCAGACGGGACTTCACCTGGAGGTTCGTAGTCGCGGACGTTAGCAGGCCTATCCTCGGGATTGATTTCCTCGCACACTTCAACCTATTAGTGGACGCGAGGAATGGTAGACTCGTCGATGGCACGTCTAAGATCTCCGCACCTGGCCAACCTGCCGACCGTGATGTACCAACGGTCAAGATCATAACCGGAACATCGCCATATCTTGACCTCCTCGCGAACTTCCCCGACATCGTGCGCCCAGACGGAACCTCATCGGTAAAACACCGAACGCAACACCATATCCAGACCACACCAGGACCTCCTGTCGCTCACAAGCCCCGAAGATTGGCTCCAGACCGCCTGCAAGCTGCGAAAAGGGAATTCGACGCGATGCTGAAATTAGGGACTGCCAGACCATCGAACAGCTGCTGGTCGTCACCGCTACACATGGTCCCTAAGGAAGGCGACGAATGGCGTCCATGCGGCGACTACAGAGGGCTCAATGCACGCACCGTACCAGATCGTTATCCAGTCCGGCATATTCACGATTTCTCCCAAACGCTGGCTGGAAAAACAGTATTTTCCACCATTGATCTGGTAAAAGCCTACCACCAGATCCCGGTCGCCGCAGAGGACATCTGTAAAACAGCGATAGCAACGCCTTTTGGTTTGTTCGAGTTCCCCTTTATGTCGTTCGGTCTACGAAACGCAGCGCAGACATTCCAGCGCTTCATCGACGAAGTACTGCGTGGGCTGGATTTCTGCTACGCGTATATCGACGACATACTGGTGGCCTCAACAACACCGGAGGAGCACATTGACCATCTGACAACCCTTTTCCGCCGTTTGCAGGACTATGGCGTCGTCATCAACCCGGCAAAATGCAAATTTGGTCAATCCGAGGTAAAATTCCTGGGATACCTCGTCACCGGCACAGGAACAGCACCACTCCAAGAAAAAATCGACGCCATTACATCTCTCCCACGGCCAACTACCGTCAGAGAACTTCGGCAGTTCTTGGGGATGGTTAATTTCTATAGGAGATTTATCCCGAAGGCTGCAAGTTTCCAGGCGCCCCTCAACGAACTTCTCAAAGGCGACGTTAAAGGCAAGGTACCACTGACATGGACACCGGAAGCAACCACGGCGTTCGAAGCGACCAAGAACGGATTAGCAAACGCGACACTTCTCGCGCATCCAGTACCCGATGCACCATTGGCGATATTTTGCGATGCGTCAAATTCCGCAATTGGAGCGGTATTACAACAGTACGTCGATGGGTCATGGCAGCCATTATCCTTCTTTTCCCGGAAGCTAAAATCAGCGGAAAGGAAATACGCGGCCTACGACAGGGAACTGCTCGCCATTTACGACGCGGTCAAGCAATTTCGTCATATGGTCGAGGCCCGGACGTTTTCAATATACACCGACCACAAGCCTATCACATACGCGTTCGAGAAGAAGGATGGTATCTGCAGCCCACGCCAATTTCGGTACCTGGACTTTATCGGTCAGTTTTCCACAGACATCCGCCACCTCCCAGGAGAGGACAACGTTGTCGCAGACGCCCTGTCGCGGATTGAAGAGGTCACACTCGCGATCGACATGGAGGAATTAGCCGCGGCACAACGAATGGACCAAGAGTTAGCATCGTTAGAGAGGAACAACAACTCCAACCTGCAACTCAAACTCATAAAGATGCCAGGTACGGACATCTCACTGGTCTGCGACGTTTCGACCTCCACAGCACGACCCTTCATCCCGTCCAAGTTTCGCCGAGCGGTGTTCAACAAGATCCATGGTCTATCGCATCCAGGTGCCAGAGCATCCGTAAAACTGGTAACCGCACGCTACGTCTGGCCATCGATTAAGAAGGACTGTCGGGAAATGGCCAAGAACTGCCTGGAATGCCAGAAGTCCAAGGTTACGCGCCACGTTTCGACAACCCCAGGGACCTTCCAGGTACCATCAAGTCGTTTCGAGCACGTCCACGTCGACATAGTAGTAATGCCTTATTGCGAAGGCTACCGCTACTTGTTGACGTGCGTGGATCGATTTTCTCGTTGGCCAGAGGCTATTCCAATGGAGGACCAAGAAGCCGCCACGGTTGCCCGAACTTTTTATCGCCACTGGATAGCTCGCTTCGGGACTCCGCTGCGCGTTACGACGGACCAAGGCAGGCAATTCGAGTCGCACCTGTTCAGGGAATTAAACGCTTTGACAGGTACGATTCATTTAAGGACAACAGCCTACCACCCGGAAGCTAACGGCATGGTCGAAAGGCTCCATCGACAGCTAAAGGCCGCAATCAAGTGCCACCAGTCCACAAGATGGATTGAAACCCTCCCGACGGTACTGCTAGGAATACGTTCGGCCTGGAAGGACGATCTGCAGTCCACCGCAGCAGAGATGGTCTATGGCGAACCGATACGACTTCCGGGCGAGTTCTTAGGAAAGGCGACTCCAGAACCTACCACAACGGCTGAGTTCGTCCAAAAACTGCGAGGTCATGTACAGCAGCTGCGTCCCGTGCATGGAACGAGGCATGGTGAGAAGACACCGTTCGTATTCAAGGACCTCGCAACTGCAGCGCAGGTGTTTGTCCGCCACGATGGGCCAAAAGGACCGCTGCAACAGCCGTACGATGGTCCATTTAGAGTGGTCTCACGAGCGGAGAAGACCTTCGTGATAAATGTTCGCGGACAAGACGTCAAGGTTTCTATAAACCGTTTGAAGCCTGCATACGTCGTCGCCGACCTAGACGGCGCCAACAACGAAACAACTGTCTTTGTCCAGCAAACTCCAGCCATTCCAGATGCCCCAACTATACCGGAAGTACCACTCGTTCCGGAACTACCGATTCCGCAGCCGCAAGCTCCCTCACCGCCACCACGAATAACGCGATCAGGACGACGCGTCCGCTTTCCGGATCGGTTGCAAGTTGGGTTATCGTGACTCCATCACTGGAAGGGGGGTACTGTGGCGGATAACGCCACATTCTTCAGCTTCCAACCAAAAGCAATAATTGTATATTTCTATGGGTAGCTTTTTGTATATATATTTTAAATATGAATTCTTTTGTATTATATTTCTGTGTTCAGTTCAATTTATGTAAATATTCTTCAAATTTCTCTTCTTGATAACAATGCAGATGCTCTATAAACATTCCTTTCTTTTGTAAATATTTCTATTGTATCCGGTCTATCTATTCAAATAACTTTATTACTGTACTTTCTTATAATCCCTCTAACAGTTCATTCTTCGTATACTAACAGCATGACGTCTGTACTTTTCATTCCTTCTTAATTGCAATTTTACGATGGGTTTCTTCGGTGGTTTGGTACTACAATCTATTTCTTAGTATTTCTTATCTCTAAAAATTTCCAGCTTTGTTACCACCCTATTGGTACCCTACTTTCATCTATCAACTATTAGCTCCTCCCTTATAAGTTTCTTAAATCATTCTTTTAAAAACTTCTGGAGTTCGTCTCCAGCTTTGCTACCTTCGAGCTTATCCTATTGCACTTCATCGTTTCATTGTTTTCATTCTCGTTTGTTGTTTCATTGTTAAGTTGTTAATATATTGTTGTTGCTGTTTGTTATCTAGTGTTTTATTTAGTGTTTAATTAGCAGCCCAGTCATTAAGGCTAAAACCCAAACAACTAAAATTGGTCTCATCACGAAAAGACCAAATTTCAAATCAAAAACATTACAGCGTGTTTGGGACATAAATAGGTAAGGTTTCACCAAATTTCGTGAAAAAAAAATTTTTTTGTAAAAGAAACAAAAAACCAAAAACTTGGTTATTTGAATTTTTCACATAAATTTTGAGGTTATGTGAAAAAAGTGTAAATACAAAAGTTGTAGACCTGTTTATTATCTACAACTTTGCCATTTAACTTTTATCCATAAGACTTGTAGTTTTTCTGGAAATCAAGGAAAACCGTTTTTTACCCTTAAGAACTCACTCCCTTCCCCTTCCCGACCTCAGATCGCCCGTAAATAATTTTTCCTTTCATTTCTGTTATATTCTCTTCCTTTTCCAATGGGCTTGATCCGAATATATTTTTTTTTTCACTTTTTACTATTTTTAAAGGCTTCAGCACTGGTTTATAAGTGTTAAATTCCTGATTGACCTAAATTATTTATATTATTGCATTTATGGTACGAAAGAATGATGAACCTTTCATTTAATTCCCTTCAGATTTTCTTTTAAATTTAAAGTCAATTATTAGGTATTTTACAATAATACTTTTCCATAATAACAAGCAAATAACTTAACCTTACCGTTATAACGCATCTCCTGTTATCATCTGCTTCTAAAATTCTCTGCAAAATTTGTATATATTCTATGGCATAATGAAGAGTCTTCACCTTACTGATACGTTTTCCTCTAAAACAGAAAAGTAAATTTGAGTACAAGTTTTGAAACATTTAAAAGCATTTTATTTTATCATTTAAATAAATTTGAGTATATGGCCAATTTTTTTTATTACTTATACAATAATAAGACTTGTTTCAAAATTTAAATATCTACCGATTTTTTTCCTTTTTTAAAGGATATCTTGAAGAACGAAGAACAAAGAGTTGTTCCTAGGAGTTCTACATCCGTACATTTCTGGACATCCGCCAGTTCAATAATATTAGAAAACGCTTCCTTTTAAAAGGTAATGAATTAAAATTTGTTAGGTAAAGAAAAGTAATATGATAGGTAAGACCTTTACTGCGCGACCCTGATGAATTTGGATCATTCCATTGTGTAATTGTATAAAATTATTAATCATTAAGAACTTGTTATCCTTTCCTATTTACGATTTTACGGGTCTATTGTTACTTAAACTTCCAAAACGAATCGGAACAATTTCATTAAAGAAATTTGGACCACCTGCTCCACTTAAATATTGTATTATGAATTACACACCTCGAGTCAAACAATAAGTAACGGCAGTTGTTTTGATCGGTTGATAATCTCATTCATACATTCATTCATTATTAGAAAGATAAACAGCATGTTTAAAAAACTATTGTCTTTGACGTTAATGGACGTTTGCAGGTTATTTAAATTTGAATGAAAACAAATAGCAAAAAATTAATAATAGCGTTAATTACGATTACGAATTACGTACATGCAAACAAGTAAACAATAATAATTATTGTTTGTACGTCATTTTGCATTTAATTGTAGGCTAAATATATCCAAAATTGATTGACAATCAGTGAAAGGCACGCGGTTATTTCCTATAACTCATAATTAATAACCAACATGTAATTTCTACAAATACAAAAACACTAGGAAAGTCTACATATTTTGGTGTTCTTAACAGAAAAGTTAAAACCGACATTAACTTTTATAGATTACGACCCTGTAACCTCTTATGATTATTTGGTCTGTGATTCACGACATCTGCTCTGAAGCCCTCTGAAGCACGCAAGTGAGTTCTATTCAATCATTTTCAATTTTTGTATGGAATACACGCACAGATTAACCTAAAGGACATCCACTAATTACTTGAGCTTAAAATAATATCTTCAAATTTTAGTTGAAAGGGAGGATTTTTTGAGAATGTCGTTCAATTAAAAACTCATTATGTATAAGGTAAAACTTTCACTACATGTTACCAAATCTCACTAAGGAAGTGGGGGAGTTAAATCTAAAAATCAGTTAGTGGATACTTTTCTTGCCTAATTTCCTTCTTTCATTCTTTCTCTCTTTCTTTTTATATAGCGACTTCCGGATATAGCGACGGAATTTAATGGTCGTTTCATCGTTGTTATAAACGAAATACACTGAAATTATCATCCACGCTATGATGTAGTTAATGAGGTTAAAATTTTTTCGACAAATGTAAATATTTTTGATTTGAAGATTCCTATTAATAAATTGTTTGTTTTTTGCCTCTTTAGTTGCTAGTGAACGCCGGTACAACATGTCTATCATTAATGTATTGTTAACTTTAAAATAGACCGGAGATTTTTAAACTTGACCACTCATAGTACACGATCCATTACCAAAATTAGCTGTAAAGTTTTGGTTGATATGTAATATTTCACTTATACCTAATTACTATCTAATTGTCCTCTGTAAAATGGAAAGTGGTCCCTAAGATCGTTAACCATCGGTTATTGTCACTGCCATAAATAAAACTCTGTATTGTTGTCCTACTTTGAAAACGCCCTTAGGACTGCCTCTTATTTTTGATATTTGCGATTTTCTAATATTCCTTTACATTGACGTAGTGATTGAATTGAATATATTTTAATAATAACATATATATAAGAGATAAATAGTAATCTTACAACTACAACCATCTGCACCATAGTTATGTATATCTAAAAATAATATTACACATCTGAACTTAGAACTGGTATATACATACACATAATATATGTACCTACGTATAACGTGTTAAAGGTAAGATATACATATACATAGTAAGTACATTCATATTAAACATATAGAATATTGTTTAAAGTACAACAATGTTACAACAGAAATTTGGCGCAATATTTTAAGTTAAGTCCTATGATATGATAAAGAAATTATAAGCGAGGAAGTAAGGCCCCTTATTATAACAAACACTATTTCTGAAAATTAAATTAGTGTTAGTAGTATCTATCTGCGATAGTGATAGTCTTAGTGACAATTAGGTAACTTTTGAATATTGTAAACATGTAAATATGTTTTATTGATGCATTTGTATCACAAACAACTTTTGATCATACCTTTGGTAAACTATTTTACTAGTGTCAGTCCTAAGTCTGGAAAAAGTGAAAAGGAAAGTTAAAATAAACTACTTTTTTATTCATTCAAACAATTTTTATAATGTGCATGCCTATGAATGGTCAGAAACTTCTATTAAGATGAAGGTGATATTTTAAAGCTCTAGCCAGATGCGGCAAGGGTTTTTGTGTTCTCTTTCTACCCTTGGCATTATTTCCAGGTATGTCAATTTTTGGGCATACTGATGAGGATAGTTTTATAATCTTAAGGACTACTTTCGTTTTTAGAGAAATTATATACATTTTTTTGTAATGAAGGAAAAGGGCAGAAAGTTTTTGACATACGACACCTGACGTTCTTATAAAAACTTCTTAGTTATAATATATTTTCCTTGAATCAGATAATACCAAAGGTCATTTACTACAAATCAAGCCCCACCAACTAAAGGTCAAAGATGAGTGATTACCGAGTTATGAAGATTTTTTAATATAGATACATAGCCCTTTGGCATTTTTATAATTTTTATCTAAATTGGTGACAAATATTGTGCCTTTTTGAAAAGCTTATGAAACAAGCAAGTAGTTCTCGTAATTTGCATACGTGTTTTTGAGAAATACCAAGTGATTTCCAAAAAGTAAGCCACCTTCTATTCCTGGAATTATTGGAACTTTAGACATGCATTTTCTTAAATCGTGAATTACTTGATCAGAATGTAGAGTTGCCGCAAAACAAGCTAACACGATATGTACCTATGTTCAAAATATCGCTCTTCTTAGCGAAAAACAACGAAAAAATGAAAATTGCCCCTTATTGGTATTAACTTGATTCGTTTCTTACCTCAAGAAATCTTGCTCTCGAATTATAATATTTCAAGTATCTGCAGTACCAATATTTTAAATTCAGATAATGTTAAAATATAAAAATTATTCTTATAAGGCTAATTTTTGTTCCATCTGAAAAAGCCTCTGTGTGGTGAAACAATTATTGTAGATTTTTATAAAAATTTTTAATTAAAAATTCTGTTTGCATTTATTAATTAATTTAAATTAATTTATTTAATTTGCTTTCAATAATTTAGATTTTCTGTCTTTCAAACTATATCCAACTTCAATCTTTAAAAATAACAATTTATTCATGTAAAAGCAAAAATAATTATTCAAAAAAAAAATATTAATACTTAAGACAAGATCTATAAATTCTTGATTTTAGCAGTATAATAACTGTGTTACAATTATTTGTTGTAAAACCTTTATCACAAAGGAATCACTCATTTTTTGTCCCAAATTGATAAGGCTTAATTTGTCGCAAGTAATGTCTAGTATATCTTGCAAGGTCTAAAATTAGGAAGGTAAATTAAAACCACATACCTTTTATTTTCTATAGGAACTGCTTGTCTTAATTTAAGAAATGCTTTGTTTACTGCTTGTACTCTTCTTCTCTCTCTCGCATTACGTTTTGCGACAACTTGAGGTGGTTTGTTTTTATGAGGAATGTGCTTGTAAACATTATTATTCTTCCCTTTTTCTCTATTCCTCACTTCGTAAAAATCTTCATCCTTGTTTTTCAGTTCATTTACTGATCCGTTCATATTATTCACATTCACATCCGTCACATTTTCATTGAATTTCCGCATTTGCATCGTTACTCCTTCGTTATAATTTCTCAGGGGACTTAGGCAGCTCTTCACTTCCTCGTTATTGACAACACACAAAGCGGAATAATTTTGTTGGTATCCCATATATCCCCAAGGATCGTGGTTGTATTGGATGTTGGATGTCCAATCGTTCTTCTGTCCACACATTTTTGGATAGACGCAGGGGGTTGCTAGAGATATCGAGTTTTCGAAAGCAGAAGTCATTTTAGAACATTTTTTAACTTCCGACACTCGCGACTTGCCTTTTTGTAATGGTCTAAGGAAGGACTTCGAAAGTTTCCCCAGTATAAAGGCGATAATCGTTATTGTTGAAAAACAAGCAAACGAAACAATGAACGTCATCATAGGCCGCTATCAGTTACGTACGTTTCACCCGCATGCACCTGGAGAACGTCGGAGTGGGTGGAGCAATGATCATCACTTTTTTAGCCAAAGATCAGCTGGACTTCCGAAAACTTACAAGGGTCGGTTAAAAAGATATTTCTTCTTTTTTGAAGAATATGATATTTTAGAAATCAGAAGTTTTATTTGTGAAAATACAAATATATTAACTAAGGACCTAAGGTGTAAGTCATTTTATAATAATTAACAACATTGATCAAAAAAATATAGCAAATATGGTGTGACAACACAAACGTGAATTTAAAAATTTGTTATGGTTGATAATCCCAGTTTGTAAGGTGGTTGAGAATATTTCGAGCCATTATTAGGGATAATTTACGTGTATATATTTATTCTAAATGCAATAAATTCCTCATTTTGTCACGAATGTGCCTGATACTATTACGTTATTTCCGTGGATTTCGCAATCCACTTTTAAGATTATCTTTAAGAGAAAACAATACCAGGAGATTCTTAATTAGTTCTGTCACATCCAACATTTAACAAACCTAAAAAAAGATGTACACAGTACTAATAATAATGCACAGTTTTGAATAGAATAAATAACATTAAGGGTCGTTCTGCCGCTCAGAAAATTACTGTTTCTGATCGTGGAAGAAAAAGCGAACCTTTATCACTATAATTAATCACTGATAAAAGTTGATACAGGAACTAACTATGTAATAAATAACCTGTCACTTAAAGCGTATATAGAACACATAAGAAAATTTAATTGATTTGACCCAAATGTATCAAATTAAACGAAAAATGTGTATTATATAGAGAATATGAAAAAATTTTTTCGTAATAGGGTGTAGGCAATTTATACCGCATACTGTGGTTACATAATTCAATGGCGTTAAATTTTATTTTACCAGTAAGTATTCTGTAAAACGATCCTTATTAAATATTTTCTCGTACATATTTCATCTGACACCTGACAGAGATTAAATTTATCTCCTTTTTCTACTCCAACTTATACTGCTTGGTTACAATTTTCTGGGTTAATATCTTAGGGGCCATTCATTAAAAACGTAAGGACGATTTTGACAATTTTTGATCCCATCCTACCCCCATGTAAGGATACGTAAGATTTCCTGAACCCCCCTCTCCCTTCTTACGTAAGATTGTATCTTATTTTTCAGAATAATAAAATGTTAAAAAAGGATCAGTTACACTAAAAGTCACAGTTTGACGTAAATTAAAGATTTTTACTTTTTAAGAGATATTTTAGGTTGCAGTCTTTTAATACTATCAGATATAGATGCATATTACATAATGATTAGACAACTATTTAGTCTTTGGAATATCATCATAACAATTAAGAGTAAATTTTTAAATAATCTGAAAGTGAGCAAACATAAATTAGTTCAACAATCGACAAGCGCGGATGATAGTAGAGAATAAAAAGAAAAAATCAGGCGGACTTTATGTTTTATGTTATGTTTTTCATGAAACAATGTTAGTTTGAGTAAAATATTATAGTATTGTGACAGATATTGTTATTAAATAAAAAAAAATTCAATCATTTAATGCTATTGTGGCTTAAAAATGAAAGAACAATGTCTTATTTTCCAAACACATCACAAAACATAAAAATAAAAAATTTTTTGCTCCCTTAATTTTTATGAGTAATTAAAATAAGATTAAAATGCATAAAGAATATACTATAACTATTATTTATGATATAAATATATAAAAAAATCATAATTATCATTGTTTATAACATTTAAAATGGATAAAAATAAACACATTTAAAATTTTAAAATTTGAATGAGCAATAAAAATTTGTAAAATAAGTTATACCTAACCAAATTATACATTATAACATTGAACGAAAAAGATATTCGGAACCCGAAATAGAACTAGATAGGTATTTATTATTAAATTTCGACCTACAAAATATTACGTAAGATTGCATGTAGAGATTTTTCTAGAATGAATGGCCCCTTATAAAGTAGATTGTACGGAGGTTTTTAAGAATATTTTTTTATAGTAATTGCCTTCATGTATGTATGTATGTATATGTGCTTTATTGAAACTTAAGTTATTACATTACATCGACAAAAATGAAAAATAAAAAAACACCTATAAATCTATTCCACACATTCCGATGAAGGATCCTGCCCCGTAGAAACTTATAAAAAAAGATTTATTTTATTTTTTAATATCGTCTTCATGTATTCTAGTTGATTTTTCCCAGAGTATAATTAAATTTTAAATTGATATCTTACTTTGATATTATTGATGATAATGGTAATACACTAGTGGCCCACATGGCTTACTCATTTGACATCTTCTTCCCACAAAAAAACAGCAGGTTATATTTACTAATTTGTTTGTATTATAGATTTCTTATAGCAAAGAGCTTCCCTCTAATAAATGTTGACAGAAATTTTACCAGTAAACATTCAAACCAGTTAGTACCTATGTCTCATTGAGAAAGTGTATCAGTTAGGTAAATTACAAATTAATCTACCTATAAGAAATACGAACATATAATTTCATGAAAAAATTTTTTGTTTTACATTTTCTGGCAATTGTTTTGCAATCACTAAATGAAAAAATAAATATTTATTATTTGTTACTATTTTTCAATTAATATTTCTGTTGTGAATGTGAAGAAAACAACAAAATTTATTAAAAATTAGATGGATGAAGCGTTTAAAGATTGTAAATTGTAACTCCATGTTATATAAAAACAGAACAAAACACAACGTATAATTACAAGAAATTATTCATTGTTACCACAATGATTATTTCGGCACACTGTGCCTTCCTCAGATGGAGAAGTGATACAAACTAAAACTGTACATTTTGACTTGTTTACTAAACTTAAGATAAAAAAAGAAGTGGGAGAAAGTTGACAATTATTGAGATGTTTAATAGGGGAGTATGGACTACGTCAGTCTGATCATTTAAAACAACACCTAATTTATTTATTTAGATACATGTACTCTAACAGATTTAATTTCCTAC
Organism: Agrilus mali; assembly: GCA_029378335.1. NCBI lineage: Eukaryota > Metazoa > Arthropoda > Insecta > Coleoptera > Buprestidae > Agrilus > Agrilus mali. The sequence goes on along the minus strand of CM055657.1, from coordinate 8,178,687 downwards.
TTTTCTTTTCTACATGTAAAATTATCATTATAAGTAAGTTTATTCAAAATTAAGTGTTCTGCATAAGTAGAGTTAAAATAATAATTTTCATAACATTTTTTTGTTCTTTCATTCTTTCACTAAAACATCTTCCAATCTGACCTATATACGCTTTATTGCAAGTGCCACAATTTAATCTACATATGCCTGATTTAGATTATTTTTTAGTGGGATCTTTATTATTTTTAATGAATTTGCTTAATATATTGTTAGTCTTACATGAAACGTAACTAGCAGTGTTAATTTCCTTCTTTTCTTTTCTACATTTAAAATCTTATTATTAATCAGTTAAAGTACCTACATGGAAATAAAAAAAGTAAATAAAGTAAGTGTTGTTTTAAATGATCAGACTCAGACTGACGTAGTACCTACATACTCCCCTATTAAAAATCTGAATAATTGTCAACTTTCTCCCACTTCTTTGTCATCTTGAAAGTTTAGTATATTAGTCAAAATGTACACTTCTCCACCTGAAGAAGGCATAATGTGCCGAAATAATTATTGTAGTAACAATAAATAATTTCTTGTAACTATTTATACGTTGTGTTTTATTTTATTTTTATATAACAAAATTTATAACAGTTAAAAAATATATTTATTAATTAAAATTCACTCTCTCGTAAAATAAAATTATCTGCCTTAAAAATTAAGTAATAACTTATAGGTATTTAATTTTAAAATATTATTTTATTTAAATAAGTTTCTTGTTTAGATAAACTTATTATCGTATCTCAGAAACGTAAAATTTTTGTAATTTTAACAGTTGATGAAATATTATTTTTGAACTAATAAAGTTATCTTTTACCTTAATTAAACTTATTATTATCTAGGATTTGACTAAAAAAATACTTTCGTATTATCATAGAAGTTCGCGTTATTATCAGAATTCGGGTGTATTTAAAATGCTGTTTAACAGTAGATTTCAACTTTGATTTGATATGTCAAATAATTGTGTACCCTTAGACAGTGTGAGTTTGAATAATGTATAATATTATAATAAAACTTGGACAGAGTTTTAGTAGTAAGTGGTTGAAAATGTGATTCAATTCCTTTGAGAACTTTGGAGCACAGTATTTCAAACCATTTCACAAATAAATGGTCGTGGTTTTGTAATCATATTACTTTATAAAAGGGATTAGTAATTTATATTTCAATAAAGGGCTTCACGCAATTTCAAAGTGCTCTTTGAATTTGATGTACAAAAGGGAACTTGTTGAATTAACTCACTATTCTAAGACGATGAGATGAAGTAAAAATTAAATACGCAATAAAAATGTTAAAATAATCTATACCTTACCAAAACGATCGAAAAGGGCTTTAAGTCCATTATGGTAATATTGTAAGACTGCAATGCACAAGCCAAAAATTTGTGTGGTTTTGAATTTGAAGATCTTTTGCAACTTTCTGAACATTTTTTTTAGCATCGAAGGCGTTTGATAGTATCAAAGAAATTACACTTTTTGAATGTACCAAATTATAAAATAAGTATATTTTCTAAAATAATTCCTGTGCAGTTCCTTAATATGGTAAAAACTGTCAAAGATAATCTGAAGGAGATATACGCTGCTTATTTTTTGTTTTTTACGTTACCTATGTATGTCTGGCGCATTTGTAAAAAGGACGTTTAGCAAATTAAAACTTATGAAACATTAACTTAGGGGCGGAAACGATTCTTCTGCAAAGCTACAAAAAATGGTTTATTTTTTGCAAAAGCAAAGGTTTGAAGACACAAATTTCAATTTACTCCTTTTGAAACTATCTGTATACAACTTAATGAATTCTTTTTGTATCCTTTTTTTATCTTTAATTTTCCAAAAAATTTTTCGGATTAAAACTATGACAGTTATGCTTCATCAGTTGGTAATAGGTAATGGGTAATGGAAAGACTGACTGACTGCTTGCTACGCCACTTATAGTGTACTCGAAGCCATTTTTGTATCCTTATAGTGTACCTGAAGTCATTTCCACGAGTGCTTACGATTGAATTTGATTACATTTCGATGTAATTCCTGATCTGAAGCTTTAAAATTTTAAAATGCTATTAGAATTTCGAGGTTCAAAACATTCTAGGTTAGGGCTTTGTGCTTGGAGTTTGAATGAATTTCAATCTTTAATCGCAACTAATACATTGTTAATGTTAAGTATAACGTACTCAATAGCTCAAGCCCTACCGCTAAAACACGAAACTGAACGTCCAAAGTACTTTTCTGTTACCTTTTTGTTACCTTCTTTAGGGACTGAAACTGTTCACTTCAGGACGTTGTTCAAAATTTCCAGTATTAGAATGTTAAGTATAGGTAATGATATTAAAAACTATTTTTTTTATTCTTTGTATTATAATAAACAAGTTAAATTTATTTTAGCCAACTGTATGTTCAGAATCTTTACTGACTTCGTTTCATTTTTGGAATCATATAGAAAATGTATTCGATATGACGAGTATATTTGAACCTGCCCTTGTATAACATAAAATAATCGGTAGACCGAAGTGAAGTTATGGTCAGCATAATTTTTGAATAGAAATATAATTTGAAGTTCAGAAGGGGTTGCGGAACCAGCCAGATACCTTTTAAAAGCAGATGCTTTTTCTTCCTATCATAATAAACGATTATTCAATCTTATTATTAGGTAGATGATATATTGCCTTTAAGTATCTCCATCGCAGTCGCACGTGCCTTTCTACACCCGGTTGACCATGTATTTACCACACCTGGCAACTTCATAATTACTATAATAGGTGCTACAGAATCAGACAGATAAAATCTTACCACATGTGCGCACTTTGATTTTATGACTTTCCCTCTAGATACTTAATACATCCATGCACGGGATACATAAATATCCAGTTGCGATAAATGGTTGTCGTTTGAAATAAAATCTACAAAATAAAAAACGATTCGCTTCTCAAATACTAGATGAAGGCAAGTAACTAAATTCGAAATACAAAATGCAGGAGAGAAGGAAATGTCCATTAATTATTTGACTTTAGACATATACACATCTCTCCTCCTTAATGAGACAACGTCAGATTCACAGGATCACTTTACACTACATTGATTTTTTAACATTTTTAGGGTTCCGTCCGAAAACGAAACCCTTTTGCAAACTGTGACATATCAAATAAAAGGACTTTTTGTGAGTGTCTTGCATATATATTTTTTTTAGTTTTAAAGTTATAAAAAAAATGAAAAAATTGGCCATTACTCCTCCATTGTTTCCGAAACTACTAAGTCTAAAATTTTGAAAGAAATGCAGAAAATACTTTCAAATAGATTACAAAAGAATCTATAAGATATCCATGCTCCATGGTTTTAAAGTAATTACATGGTAAATCATTCAATATTGTGCGTACAAACTTACATTCACAGTTGAAATGGTTGGAACATGTTTTTTCCCTATTATTTTTATAAACCTTGATGCTAAATATTACATTTGGTAAGGTACAGAACAACAGAATCCTCGACGAACGAATTAAACATGCACTTCACCCGGCAGTGGGAACATTGGGTCGATCTGACCCAGAGACATTTTTAAACAGCCCTATTTATAATATCAACAAAATTAAACTAGGTGTTTAGTTGTCCAACAGTCTACCTTCGAACTAAACCTAGGCTTGCCAGATGGCCGGGAAATCCGAGATTGTCCCGGAATTTTGGGTCTTGTCCCGTGTCCTTTATTATTATTAGACCTTATTGTCCTGGATTTCAAAAACCTACTAGTTTTGTAACAAAATAAACTGACAACGAATGATACTGTTAATATTGACTCCTTTTATACAGTGTTCGCATGTCTGAAAACTGTATATAAGGCGCTTCCGAAAGACTTGCCAAGCGACGAAATATGGGCGTATTTCTTCAGAAATAACACGTCCACAAATTTTACTAATTAAAGAAAGTAGTTTGTTTTGTTCTTTCAATTCCAACAAGCAATGTCTTTTGCGAAAGAGTATTTAGCCAACTGAATAGTTTATGGACTAAAGAGCGAAACCGAATATCTATAGATTTAATCAAGTCCGAACTGCAGACTCGTATAATTTTGACGTGTCTTGCTCAGAATTTTTTTCAGTTTTGCAAAGCTCTGACGGAGAAAAACTAATAAAAATTGCAAAATCCATTGATAAATATTTATTTAGGTTCAAAGCTGATACATGTTGAAACTTATCCATAATAGTAAAGAATAAACACAAGTTTCAAAAAACTTTTATTGTAACACACTACAATTGTTTCGACACACAGTGTCTTCATCAGGTGTGATGAATAGTTTGATACTACTGATATACTATTCATCACACCTGATGAAGACACTGTGTGTCGAAACAATTGTAGTGTGTTACAATAAAAGTTTTTTGAAACTTGTGTGATAAATATTTAAAAAAATAACCTGTTCGCAGTTTTATTTTTATAAGAGAGTTTTATTTATTTTTGTTAAAAGATAACTTGTATTGATCATATATTTCAAAATTATCAAATTTAGATTTAGATAGAATAAGAAGGTGCTCAATTTGGTTTATTTTATGTACCACCAAAACTAAATCTATAAAAGAAAGATATTGTTAATTTTTTTCAGTTTAATACGATTTAATTTATACTATAGTTTTTATTTTCTACGAACTTTAAATTTATTGATAAGCTAAGTCCTCAATTTTATTCATATTTAACGTGTTGACTTACTACCAAAGTTTTAAGTCTAAGTTGCATCTTAAAAATTACAACTGGCGTTTATTACCTACTAAGTACGTAGATACCTATCTAATAAAAGTGTGTATTTAAAAATAAATGGCATTTTCCTTTTCAAATACAAATATAAGTAAATCCTTTGAAAATAAAAAACAAGATACTTTTTACTATGGCCACGACCCGACACCGTTGTCCTAGAATTGTCCCGGATTTGATAAGTTTCTGTCTGGCAACCCTAATTAAACCCTACTGAACCTCGGACATTAACCAATTTGTTGTTATCATAGAGGGGTTGTATTTAATTCCACTTAAAAATTGTTGATATGCTGATTTGACCCAACGTTCTCACTAACACAATATTCAATGTCTCAGATGCAAAAAATTAACATTTAGATATTACGGATTTAGGATTAGACGACCGTCTAAGGCGCCGGAAATAAGGGGGCGCCTAGATTTAGCGAAAAAATTGTTATCTTAGCAACACTAGAATGGAACAGTGTTCAATCCATTCGGTCGGAGCACTGCATGCAGTTCATTTTACGGGGAATCCCCTACCATACAGAAATACATTATCTCTCTCTTTTTAACATATTAATTAAAAAGAGTTTTCTTAGCTAGAGCTGATAAAAACCTCTCTGCGATCCACATTGTTTTAATCTACATTAACAAACTTGGCAACATTGTCAATGGAAAATGAAATTGCTTAAAACATCGATTTTGATAATCTTATAAAAGGGTAGAAAAGTAAGATTTTATTAGTTTTTTTTTAATAAATGGTTATTTCTTTTAATATGTAGATGATTATTTCATTATATCCTTTATTATTTTTTTGAATGGGTTTGAATTGCAGTTAGGGGACGGCGTAAAAATCTCGCCCAGGGCGTTAGTTATTTAAAACTGGCACTGCTATCGTGCAGAGATTTGTTAATATTGTGTTGGTTATGGTAATTATATACACAGTCAAACTTCGATAACCCGAATCACCATACGACGCAAAAGAACTTCGGGGTATCGATATTTCGAGTTATTAAATAATAATACATAGTATACATTCTATGTATGTGCTCATTTTTTTGTAAATGAACGTTTGTACCTATTTATTAATTTCATGTTACAGATTGATAAATAGATGGACGGATATAGGTAATAAATATCTTTTTTCAGTGCACCACTTTCTAGGTACTTTTTTATGAATTAATTTATGATTAAGAAACAAACTTTTTAAAATACGTTTTGATTACAAAAAATAACGGGAACTCAACTGTCTCACTGCTTGCATACTACCTACCGCTTTTAGAAAGAGAAGTTAAAATCGTACATTATTAAGAGATTCCCTCAGAAAATTTGACTTAGACAAAATTTTTTGTTTTTATTGTTTTATGATACAGCATACAAAAATACATACAACCCTTAATTTTCACCCCTCTACGATCAACCCCCATTTTTTAATAGCGATATTAGTACTGTATTAATCTTCAACTCTCAGTGGCCGATAACTGATCAATTATTATCAATCGATTAGTCATCCCCCCAGGCGTCTACTGATGTCACTACTCACCCAGCAAACAGGAATGAAGCAGATTTTTTTAGAATGTTACAGGCAGCTCAAATATGTTCTAAGAAGTAAAAGAATGTTTTATTATAACATTTCAGAATGATTTGGCAATGTTGAAGAATGTTGTAGAATCTTGAAGATCATTCAAGAATGTTTCAATGTTAAAAAAAGTTAGAAAATGTTTTGAATCATTATGCAGGGCCGGCGGAAGGCCCGTGCGAACCGTGCGCCCGCACGGGCGCCAACATCTAGGAGCGCCAAATCAAGAGATAGTTAATAAAAAACTGGCAAGAACTAAAAGTGTCTAATATAAAAAAATATAAATAAGAAACTAGAGCACAAAAAAATGTGTAAAATTATTTAATATTAAGTGCATACTATATCAATCAGTTTATTTGTGTATTTGTGAACAGATGGGCGGTATTATTTTATTGACAAAGTTAGGGGTCGTCGCCGCGCCGGTCGGTCAGAAGATAAGCAAGCCCAAGCGCTGTTATTTTATTGGGGAATGAAAGGCGCCGCCAGTCGCCACCGCATATAATGTTTTAGATGTTTATAACTTTAAGTGTCATTATTAGTTTTTTTAATATTTAATAAATAATTTTCTTCTGTTCTTTTGTATTTTAATTTACACACGATTCACGATTATGAAAGTGAATATAGTAACGTATTAGTTTTTCTTTGAGTATTTTTATTTTAACTTTGTAAATTGATTCCACATAACAGTTATTGCAAAACTTACACAATTTAAAAAATATGTGTTTCATCAAATCGAGGGGGGAGGGGGCGGAAAATTTGCCTTTCGCACGGGCGTTAAACTTGCCTTTCGCCAGCCCTGTCATTATGGGATGTTCTGGATAGTTCTAAATTCGCGAATATTCTAGAATGTTCCATCAAACGTGTAATATATTCTTACCCGGGCAACGCCGGGTATTGCTGCTAGTTTTCTAATAAAATAGCGCTTTAAATTGCACTTAGTGATTGTTGGGTTATTTTGAGGATTTTTGTACATTCCCATTGCCAGGATAAACACGGCGTGAAATTTTCAATGAATCGTCTCCCTTTAAAAAAGATTGTTTTTTAATTATTGACAAATTTTAATGAATATTGTTTTCTTTTGTTGTGAGGTAATTCTTTCTTAATTCCTTGACAGCCTTTTTCTTTGTAAATGTATGTAAATGGATTGCATAGCGACATCTATTAACGGGAGAAGGCAATGCTAATGAATTGTAACATATTTTTACTTATCTCACACGGTAGTTTAACTATTTGCCTACAGATGGCTGTCACATACTGAAATTATGCTGTTTAAATTTTTAACCTGAAAAATAATAGCCGTTGAAAATGTCAAAGTAAAGCTAGCATTTAAAAAGTTGATAAGTATTTGTGTTTTTAAGTAATTTATTTGCGTTGGCGTATATTATTCTTTTGTACTATAATATTTAGTGTGATAATCTTAACGTGTTAAAAATGAACGACAAGAGAACTGAAAATGTAGACAGTCCTAAATTTTTGAAGCCTGAACCATTTAAAAGACCTTTAAGCGGAAAAAAGGCATTGAATATGAATTCCACAATGATTGGAGCCCTTAGCAAACAACAAGATTTTGGAAATACAACCTTACATTCTTTTAATCCACAACCTCTGACAATGAGGGTTGATTGGGAAATGGAATGTTCGTTGGCGTACAATTCTTATCTTCAGGCCGTCATTGTAAATCAGTTAACACAACAAGCTATATTCAATTTTGAAGCTCTTATTGATGATCAGCTGACAATGAAAGGTGAACTTTTATTAAAACAAACGAGACAACAAAGGAAACTTCAAAATACAATAACAAATGGAGAACTTCTAAAAGAAGTGGTAGCACTTGTCAAAGGCTTAAAAGAGGACTGTGAACAATTTTTAAAAGTAAATACTGTTACAGATTTTGATAAACATATCCAGAACTTAACAAATGTTTTTGAGGATTTGTCCAATAGATTGTACTTAAACAATATAAAATTGTATGATGAAGGTGAAGAAATACAATTTCTTCTATCTTTGAAGAGTGCCACAGAAGCAATTTTACTGTTTAAAAAATGTGTGAATTACAACGATAATGATATAGAGAATCTTTTAACAATATTAAAGCAATTAGAAGATGAGGGTAAAAGTACAGCCAAAAAGCAAAAACTAATTTCTGATCAGTTGATGAGGCTGAGTGTGTTATGCTTTAAGAGACTGGCTAAAAAATTTTCTGAAATTCGATTACGATCCGGTTAAAAAATGTGTTAGTGTAAGTGTATTGCCAGTAAATGTATTCATTTAGATATTATTATTATTACATATATGTAAGTGTTATTTATTTGAACCATAGTATCTATAATCATATGAAATAAATGAAGAGGAGATTACTAAATACCCAATACTTTGCAAAAAATTCCTGTCGAAATAAAAGTTCGGAAGTCTTATGTTGACCAATATGCTACTTCAAACACTATTCAATATTTCTTACAAATTAAACATTAAATGAAATGAATTAACTAATGTAACGATTACTGTTTTTTTAAGTTTGAATATGTAAAAATCGAGTTTAGGTATTAAAGTGGCGTCTTTTGTAAAAATCATAATCGTTTTAACTATTATTCAAAATTTACTTTTAAACATTCCTAACTGTGGCGTCTGCCCCAGACCCCGTGCCTGGTAGGCAACTTCAACTACCACTACGTGAGCGCAGACCGCGCAAACAGGTCCACTTTCCCAGAGAGGAATTTTAACCATCGCTGGCTCTGCATCGAAACCCAGCTAGGTTCGACGATGTGTGCTTGGACGATGAATGACGGAACGATGTAGTAATCGACCACCTAACAACGCGCGAACGACCTTTAAAAAATCAATACACAAAAAACATAATATTCTTGTATTCTGTTCTGTTCTTGTTTGTGAGATGTAATTTTTGTTCTTGTTAAATTCAGGTTGTGTTATTAAAGTTTAGTTGTTTCGCTTTGCAAATTGTAGTTATTTCTTGTGTGGGTAGAAGGAATATCCTAACAAAAGGCCCGCCAACGCAAACACATAACTACATATCTTTTAATTCTTTTGAATTTAAAATATTTCGCGCCGCGCCTTATGTTTATAGCGCTCCCTTCCGCCAGTTTAAGTTACGTTCGAATAATTTCCTTACCGGTACACTTTAACTAATTTTTAAAAAAACAAAAGTGTCTAAAACAAGACAAAGTAAAACAACTTAATTATCCCAATAATTAGTATAGTCCGTGTCTTCAATTCAGTTAAACTATCAACAATAGATTAGTCGGCAGAATTAAAAAAAATTTTTTCGCCAACTTCACACAGTTAAATTTACTAACTTATCTGTGGACAGGAATAAAAAATGATAGTGACAGCAAGTAAGTGTGGCTCTATGGTGTGGCTGTAAGCATGCAGCCAGTAAGGTTGTTGCGGTTGGTTTAGTTATATGTCCTTGTAGTATAAGAAAACAACTAAATATATAAACCACAAACATGAATTAGTTTATTAATTAACAGAACGAACAGAACGAAGTTAAAACGGTTGAGAGCACTGCGAGAGTTTAAGATGGAAGCTAAAATCGATGAACTACTGTGTACTACTCTTAATGCGGTTGATGACTCAATTTGGCGCGAAACTTTTCTCTCCGTTTAAATCGATATATTCATAGATGTATGCGTGAACCAATCAGAGAACATAGATACAAAATAAAGTTGAGTTCAATGGTTCAAATCATAGATAAGTTCTAACACTCCTCCACAGTACTCTCCCGCCAGTGGCAAGGCCACGAAACAACAGTTTACCAAAGGTAAGAGTACAAAAATATAACAATTAACAAATTGTGTACAAAAAGAATAGAAAAATAGAGTATTATAAAAGTGTTGGTTGGTACAAAGCAATGTTTTTAATGTTTTATAAATTGCACATGCTTCTTGCGGTATTGTAACACTTGTTGCACTTTAGCATAAGAATGATCGTGAGCAATGGGGTCATCATTAAGTAAAAATGCCGGTTTGAGGCGATCTATGGAAATGTTTGTGTTGCTGTCGTTAACATGCACTGTAAAATATTTTTCAGAACGGTTAACTACACGATACGGACCCTCAAACGGCGGTTGTAGGGGTTTCTTGACCGCATCACGACGCACAAACACATGTGTACAGATTTTTAGATCTGGAGAGATGAAGATGTTTGATTGGCTGCGTTGACGTTGAGGTACAGGTCGCAGGAGGTTGATTTTTTCTTTAAGTCGTTGAACAAACGATGATGGATCCAATTGTTGTAGGGAAGAACGAGTATGCTTTTGTACTTTTGCTTTTTGGCAACCTATGCAAGAACGAGTCCAGCGAGTAATATCTTTATTAATGGAGGGCCAAACGAATTTGGTTGTAAGAAGTTTTGTAGTCGCACGAATACCTGGGTGAGCCAAGTTGTGAAAATTGTTAAAAATTGACTTGCGAAGAGGCGATGGTACGAAAGGACGAACTTGGGATTGACTTATGTCACAGTAAATGCGAAAATTGGTGTCCGGGAGTTGGATTTGACGTAATAAAAGAGAAGTAGAATTAGGATTTCGAAGAAGTTGTTGTAATTCAGTATCATCTTGTTGAAGGTGAGCAAGTTGCTCGTAATCTATGGGATTGGGACAATGTATAGGATAACGGTCCGGAATGGTAACTTTATTGAGTGCACGATAATCACCTACCGTACGCCATTGACCATTCTTTTTAGAAACCATATGAAGAGGACTCGCCCACGGGCTATTAGAGGGACGGCAGATTCCCTGCTGTAACATATATTCAAATTCCTGTTTAGCAATACGAAGCTTGTCAGGGGGCAATCGACAGGCTTTAGCAAAAACAGGAGGTCCATTGGTTTCAATATAATGCGTGGTGTTGATTGAAGATGGACGTGTTGAGGGCTTAAGAGGTTTGTCAAAAGTCGTTAACCCGGGAAAATCTCTAAGAATGTCAGAGAATTTAGAATTTGGAGCAATAGTAGATAAAGATAATGATGGAGGTGCAGAGATACCTGGTGAAGAGATTTTGGTTAAGGTATCAATCAATTTACCTTGTCTAAGATCAATAAGAAGATTGAAGTGATGAAGAAAATCAGCTCCGATGATAGCGTTTTTTGTGTTGGCGATGATAAATGGCCATGAAAATGATCGACGTAAGCCAAGACTAGTTGTTATTGTTTTAGTGCCAAAGGTGTCAATAACAGTGTTGTTGGCTGCATATAATTTAAATTCCGAAGGCTTGAGTTTCGCTGAGGAACGTGGAATTATTGAAACGTCAGATCCTGAATCGATTAAAAATTTGATCTTAGTTGTAGGATCATAAATGATTAATCGACGACTGGTGTTTTTGAGAGATTCTAGGCGACAAAGAGTATCCGCGTCGTTGTTCGGCTTGTCCGACGCGGGTTTTAATTTTGTTGCTTCTGTTACATTCGGGTGTGAATTTGTGACCGATTTGAAGTATTTGCAAGGAGCACAACACTTCCTGGCTTTGCTTTTGAACTGACAGTGATACCAGCATAAATCACTATTAGTCGGACGTGACTTCGGAGTTTTTGAGCGGGCCCTGTATTGCCGATTAGAGTTTTTTGTTAGACGCTCAAAATTCCTACGGTACTCTGATTTAAGTTCTGCTATTTCATTTGCTAGTTTTTGTATTGTATCACCGAAATTGCTGTTATTTGTAGTTGTGGAAGCGACGCTACGAGGTAAATCGATTTCGGCAATCTTGTCTGCCATTTTGGCTAATTGCTGAATTGTATCAGAACTGGTAGTTAATATAGTTTGTATGTGAGCGGGAAGACGTTGCATCCATAAAATTCTAAGAAGGTCTTCTGGTAGAGCTGTGCCACCTAATCTATTCATTTCGTTGAGTAGGTGTGACGGCTTTTTATCGCCCAATTCAACGCCTGATAATAATGTACGAAGACGTTGTTCATGCGAATCAGAGTAAATGTTTATTAGTCTCTCTTTAATTGCAGTATACTTGTTGGTCAAAGGAGGAGAAATTAAAATATCTGTTACCTGGGATAAGATCTCCGTGTCGACGGCACTGACTACGTAGTTGAATTTCGTTTGATCAACAGTAACATTTGCGAGTTGAAACTGAGCTTCCAATTGCAAGAACCAGACTTTGGGATCGGATTTCCAAAAAGGTGGTGCTTTCACAGCAACTCTGTCAACCTGGATTGATGGCGTTGTATCTTGAGATGGATTAGACATCTTCACAGGACACAATGATGGTTGGTGAGATTTAAGACTCGTTAGACGCCAGTGAATGGGACGTGTGTTGTCGAGCGCGTGTTCGTTGGGCGCGTGTTCGTTGGGGTCACCAAATGTTGCGGTTGGTTTAGTTATATGTCCTTGTAGTATAAGAAAACAACTAAATATATAAACCACAAACATGAATTAGTTTATTAATTAACAGAACGAACAGAACGAAGTTAAAACGGTTGAGAGCACTGCGAGAGTTTAAGATGGAAGCTAAAATCGATGAACTACTGTGTACTACTCTTAATGCGGTTGATGACTCAATTTGGCGCGAAACTTTTCTCTCCGTTTAAATCGATATATTCATAGATGTATGCGTGAACCAATCAGAGAACATAGATACAAAATAAAGTTGAGTTCAATGGTTCAAATCATAGATAAGTTCTAACACTCCTCCACAAGGTTGTGTTAATAAATAATAGGGTTATGTTTATGATTTTTGCGTGCATGTGATGTTAGATAATTTTACATTAAAATCAATTAAAATAGTATTACTCATTCATTCAAAGAATGGTAAATATTAAATTTTTATATGCTGTTGTGATTTAAATGTAGTTTACGTTATTGTTTAAATGATGCAAGGTGTGCATATGTTTGCTTCACTTTGTATGTTTCAGGCTTCTCTAGAGAGGAAAGGTACTTTTAAAGTAGAATACTTGCAAAAGATAGAGCATGAAGTCCAAGAACAATGGGAGAAAGCAGAAATATTTGAAATAAATGCTCCTGAGAAACCCAGACAGAATTCTGATGAAAAGTTTTTTTGTACATTTCCTTTCCCTTATATGAATGGAAGACTTCACTTAGGCCATGCCTTTTCATTGTCTAAATGCGAATTTGCGTCACGTTATCAACGTCTTAAAGGAAAACATTCACTTTTTCCTTTTGGTTTTCATTGTACTGGTATGCCAATTAAAGCATGTGCAGATAAATTAAAGAGAGAAATCGAACTGTATGGATGTCCACCCAATTTTCCTGAAAATGAAGAGGTGAATGTTGTGGAAAATGAAGAAATAGTGCTTAAAGATAAAGCCAAAGGAAAAAAGGTAACTAATAATTTTATTTCCAAAAAGAAATATTTTTAATGTTATCAAGTGTAATTTTATTAAGAGCAATAAACTATTTAAAACACTCATTGTTTGAAATGTACAAAAGAATTTTATTCTATATCTGTTGTCTAACAGGTTGAATTTCTTTCAGAGCAAAGCAATGGCAAAAGCTGGTACTGCAAAATACCAATGGCAAATTATGAAAAGTTTAGGTTTGAGTGACGAAGAAATAGTAAAATTTGCTGATGAAATTTATTGGCTTGATTATTTTCCTCCACTTACAGTTAAAGATCTAAAAGCTATAGGATTACATGTAAGTTAATGATTTTTAAATGTTATACCTATTAATGCTGAACTGCTTTAAAAAACGAGCCAAACTAAAGATTATAAAATACAATTCATCCCTATATTTGTTATGTACAATAATAAAACTATTGCACCACTTTCTAATATTTGCAAATTATAATCTGTTTTTGACTATGTTAAAAAATTCAGGCAAATTAAAATTGAATCAATATCACACAAAATATATAAGTACTTATAATACTTGTTTTTATAGACAGATTGGCGACGTACGTTTATCACAACTGATGTTAATCCATTTTTCGATTCTTTTGTAAGATGGCAATTTATTAGGCTGAAAGAGAGAAACAAAGTCCAATTTGGAAAACGTTACACTATTTATTCACCGAAAGATGGTCAGCCTTGTATGGATCATGATCGATCTTCAGGGGAAGGAGTTGGTCCCCAAGAATACACTTTAATTAAGATGAAAGTACTAGAACCATTGCCACCAAAGTTTAGGTAACTTTTATATTAGTTCTGTCAAAATAAATAACAAAAATAAAAATGGAATATTTTAGTGTTCTTAAAGGTAAAAACATATTTTTGGTTGCTGCCACTTTACGTCCTGAGACTATGTATGGACAGACAAATTGCTGGGTTCATCCTGATATAAAATATATTGCCTTTGAAACACGTAGTGGGGAGATATTTATATCAACAAGACGAGCAGCTAGAAACATGTCCTATCAAAATTTTACAAAGACAGAAGGCTATTTTGATGTACTAATAGAGTTCACTGGACAAGTACGAATTTCTTTTAACTTGATGAGATATTAATATTATTTTATGAAAGTATTAACTGTTTTTTTATTAGGATATTATGGCCGTGGCTCTCAGGGCTCCTTTAACGTCTTATGATAAAATTTATGTTTTACCAATGTTGACAATTAAAGATGACAAGGGTACAGGTGTTGTGACCAGTGTCCCTTCTGATTCACCAGATGATTATGCTGCGCTGGTTGATTTAAAGAAAAAGGAACCTTTTAGACAAAAATACAAACTTCTAGATGAAATGGTAAAAGTATACTTATATTTTTGGACAATATATTTCAAATTATTTTCTTGTTTAGGTATTACCTTATGAACCAGTGCCTATAATAGATGTTCCCGGATTTGGCCATCTTTCAGCAGTCACTGCTTATGAAAAATTAAAGATTCAAAGCCAAAATGATAAGGATAAACTTGCCACCGCGAAAGAAATGGTTTACTTAAAGGGATTTTATGATGGAGTAAGTTTTGTTCATCATAAATATATTTAAAAATATTTTTACACCTAATTTTACATGACTGAAAATTTTTTCTCAATTTTAAACTATATGCAAACCACATACCAATTTCACCTTAGTGACACCCTTCCTCTATAAATTTATATAACCTCTCATCTAGTCCTGATTTTGACTAATTTAAATTTTTTTCTGTTTGTAGATTATGCTGGTGGGTGAATTTGCTGGCAAGAAAGTTCAGAGTATTAAAAAATCTCTTCAAAAATTCTTAATAGATCGGAATGAGGCTGTGATTTACTACGAACCAGAAAAAACAGTTATGTCTCGTTCAGGAGACGAGTGTGTTGTGGCCCTCTGTGATCAGTGGTTCCTTGACTATGGCGAACAATCTTGGAAGGAACAGGCCAATAAATGCCTAGAAGGAATGAATTTGTACCACGAAGAAGTTAGGAAGAACTTTCAGAGTTGTCTTAGTTGGCTCCATGAGTATGCATGTTCTAGAAAGTATGGTTTAGGAAGTAAACTTCCATGGGCTGAAGAATGGCTCATTGAGTCACTATCAGACTCTACAATATACAATGCATACTATACTGTTGCACATTTCCTACAGGGCAACACTTTCAAAGGTGACAAGCCAAACGCCCTTGGAATAAAAGCAGAGCAGCTTACTCCTGAAGTTTGGGATTACATCTTTTTCAAAAACGTTTCTTATCCTACAAAGTGTGGCATTAAGAAAGAATCCTTAGATCTAATGAAACACGAATTTGAATATTGGTATCCAGTTGATTTGCGTGTGTCTGGAAAAGATTTGATTCAGAACCATTTGACATACTACATTTTCAATCACTGTGCAATTTGGCCAAATGATGAAAGTAAATGGCCTAAAGGAATCAGGGCTAATGGCCATTTGTTGCTAAATTCGTCTAAAATGTCCAAGTCAGAAGGAAATTTTTTAACGCTTAGCGAGGCAACGAAAAAATTCAGCGCGGATGGGATGCGATTGTGTTTAGCTGATGCAGGTGATTCTATAGAAGATGCAAATTTTGTAGAAAGTTCGGCAGATGCTGGAATTTTAAGACTTTACACCTTTATAGAGTGGGTTAAAGAAATTTTAGAAACGAAAGAAGCATTGAGGTATAATTTATTACACATTTATAGCTAGTCTGAATATTTTTTTATTTAAAAACAAATAAAATATTAAAAATTGCCCTTGTTCCAGAGCTGGCTCTCCAAACACATTTAATGACAGAGTGTTTCAAAATGAAATATATCTAAAAATTGAAGAAACAGACGTGCACTATAATAAGTTATTATTTAAAGAAGCTCTTAGGACAGGATTTTTCGAATTACAGACGGTCAGAGATAAATACCGAGACCTAACTATAATGGAGGGCATGCATAAGAATCTTATTTTGCAATTTATTGAGGTGCAAGCGCTTCTTTTATCTCCTATTTGTCCTCACGTGTCTGAACACATATGGAAATTAATAGGGAAAGTAAGCATTCTTAATTGTGTCATCTTTCACCTAAAATCAAAATTAATATTTTATAACTTTTATAGAAGGGAAGTATTGTAAACGCCATTTGGCCAACGGCAGGAAAAATAGATTACGTACTTATTAAGTCTTCCGACTATCTGATGGAAGCTGCTCATTCGTTTAGAGTTTACCTAAAAACCCATCTTCAAGGACCTAAGGTAACTAAGAACAACCCTAAACCTGTTGTTATTGAGAAACCTACGATTGCAACGGTTTGGGTTGCTAAAACTTTCCCACCATGGCAACATTGCATTCTCCAAACCCTTCAGAGTTTTTATGATGTAAGTAGATAATGAATGACAGTATTTATTGCTGTGCATTTTATTATATTTATTTATTTTATTAAGAAACAAGGAGCGCTACCTGATAATAAAACCCTATCTACTGAGTTTTCAAAAAAAACTGAACTTCAAAAATATATGAAAAGGGTAATGCCTTTTGTTCAAGCAACTCGGGAAAAATTAGAACAACTAGGACCAAAAGCCCTCGCTGTAACCCTTGAATTTGACGAAATGGACGTATTAAAGAAGAACCAAATTTATTTGGCGAATACCTTGGACGTAAGTTTAAGTGAATAATGCTTTCACCAATAAATTTTTTATCTTGCAGCTTGAAGACCTTTTAATAAGGTATACAGACGAAGAAGGCGCGCCCGAAAGAACCAAAGAATGCTGTCCAGGACAACCGTACATTATTTTTGACACTAAACCTGGCGTTAAAGTAGAATTTTTCAATCCTGAACCGGGGAACGGCTTGTTTTCAATTTATGTGAAGATTCAAAAAGGCGATAGTTACGAAAAAGTTATTGGTCGCCTGGTAAAAGATGTTAAATTACTTAAAGGTAATTAAGATTACACAGTTTTTTTTTTTTACTGGGCTATAAGCATATGCCAAATTTTTACCCCCAAGTAGTTGAAAATTGGATACATTCCAATATTTTTTCAGGCATAAATAATGTTGAAATTTGGAAATACAAAGATCCAGTGTTTGGACCAAATAAGATACCTATTGCAGAGAAACCACTAGCGGATAAAGTTTTGGTGCCAAGAGATAGCTCATTTACAGTTGATGTACAAAATCAGAAAGTTTATGTAGTGTCTAATTCAGAAAAATCAGAACTGGGAAGGGCAGTTGCCTATATAGTAAAAGTATAGTATAATTACGGTTTATTTAATCTTCAATGTTATTTTATTTATGGCTATTAATTTATTTATTGGTTGTTTAGTTTACATATGCAAAAAAATATAAATGAGAATTTATTCTGTTGGTTTGGTTGTTGCTTTTGTATTTTCCACAAATAAATAAATGAATAAGTTTAAAACATTTTCAAATTAAATCATTCATCAGTATTTTACCACTTTTAAAATTATTTATTTCATGCAGAAACTAAAGATTATAACCCCTAAAGGAAGGTTTAAACTATTTTTACTTAGGAAATTGACGTTTCATTCACTTTTTAACATAAGGGTTAGGTTAGAGTGTGTAAAGGTCTCCAATTTGTAATTAATCTACAATTAAATCTACCTGTACTACTACAAGGTATTATAAGTGTACGTACTTCAGTTTGTCGATCGAGTTTCCGAGATTAGTAGATGTTAAAAATTATAACAGACTCCTATATATATATAATAGTAATGTCAAAAGAAGACATTGGATATCCCTATAAATAACGTATATTCTCACGAACCGATTATAATCTATATGGAATTACCGAACATTGCGGAAATTTATGTATAAAAGTAAATAAAATTCACAATAATAAGCAAATTCTGTTAATAGCTATGTATATAAATTGATCTTGATGAACTAGCATTAAAAATTAATTGTCCGTCCACAACAATACACATAATAGGACTAATTAAACCTTTTGAGTGTTTTTGGAATTAATTTTTGGATAGATTGGGGCATTAATAAAATAAATAAAAAAAATACCGGTCAAGTGTCAAGTTAGGCTCGCGCACGGAGTCCGTACAAACTTAATTTTTTGGCAATGTTGCTACAAATTTACGGTTTTCGCAATTTTTCCTTTATCTGTGCTATAAGACGTTGCTTCGTACCAAATTTCAAGATTCTGAGTTCACGGGAAGTACCCTGTGGGTTTTGATTCGAAAATTTGCGGCATAAACGGCTGTATCTTTTGATTGCGTTAGCTTAGAAGTTTGATTTTTTCACAGCTCCAAGGGACAGTAGACCTGAGTATTTTGTATAAATTTTAGCTTGATACCTCAACGCTTTCCTGAGAAAAAGGGTCTTGACAGACGGACGGACAACAAAGTGATCCTATAAGGGTTCTGCTTTTTCCTTTTGAGGTGTGGAACCCTAAAAATAATGAAAACATTCATCAGGTAAAATAACCAATTTTAAATTTATTATTATTTAAATTCGTGACCGTGTTTTAGTTAGCAAGCACCCCTTTAGATAGAGGTACCTGATGGTATTTCCAGGTGGTCGGTTACGGTTATTCATTAGAAAACAATGTAGGTACGGAAATTTCGACGATTGACAGACAGAGGCACGTAATAATAACATAATATACTGTATTTCGCGCAAATAAAAATTTTAATTATAAACACCGCATTCTACAAAGAATCACATACATGTTAGTGTATTTTGTAAATGTCGGATGTCTAAATTGACTTTAATTACACATGAGATTTTTGGAGATGATCAGACTATAAACTGCAATACATTCTTCGAATACTTTCCAATTTCCAAATCACAAAATTAAATATAAAGCTTAAAGTGGTCTCAGATTGTTTCTCCTTTATTTGTATTTATAAACTATTATGCTAATATTTAAACGATATATTTGTAACAAAAAAGTCCCTCTGATACTTAAAACTTTTCTAAATTGTCTTTTCGGTAAAATTATTAAAACTAAATTAGATTTAATCATTAGAAATATATTAGCGGATAAGGGTTGGCTATAAGAGGTGATTGTGGAAGCCACAGAATATTATAGGGGCTTTTTTAGTCTAAATATAATGTTTAAAAGTTAATATAAAAGTAATGTTTTTCGTGTTATAATAAATACTGGAAAAGAGCGGAAGTTAGTGGTAGCGTACCAAATTAACTTTTTCGTATTGTTGTACATGTAGAAGTATTAAGTTAACTCGTTTTAATATACCAACAAATACAATATGAGAAAATTAAGTGCCACAAACAACAATCTGTTCTCTTTTTTTGTATTTATTAAATGAACGACATATAAACTTTTATATGTTTTTTAATTTGTTGTGTATTTTCTCATTATTGGTATTTTGTTTTGCACTGTTGTATTACTATAATAATCGTAACTCACTTTGTACATTTTCGTTTATTACTTTAACGTTATTTTATGTATGTATTATATGAACTTAAATTTTAATACATTATATGTGTAATCATATAAAGATTATAAATATATATTCCTGTAGTAAAATGTAAATAACTGGTTTAATTAATAAATCAATTAAAATTATGAACCTGTTTTCGTTAACTATATAAAACTGTAGTAGACATTTCATGAGTAAAAGATTCTTCGAAACCATTACTTCGACCAATACATATTAAAAAAAAGGCCTTTCCATTTTTATGGTCTCCTGACAGAAATGTTGAAATTTTTTAAAATTTTTTTCCCTAAATACTTCCTGCGACTTATGCTCTCCTGATACAAATGGTCAAAATTTAAGCAAATTTTTAGGCCTATATGGGGACTGATCAATAAATAATGTGACAATCAAATTTTTGGAAAGTATCTCCTGCGACTTATGCTCTCCTGATACAAATGCTCAAAATTTAAGCAACTTTTTAATTTTAAGGCAAATACGAAGGCTGATCAATAAATAACGTGACAATCAAATTTTCTCGAAAATACCTCCTGCGACTTATGCTCTACTGATACAAATGGTCAAAGTTTAAGAAAATTTTTAATTTTCAGGCATATACGAAGGCTGATCAATAAATAACGTGACAATCAAATTTTTCCGAAAATATCTCCTGCGGTTTGTGCTCTCCTGATACAAATGGTCAAAATTTAAGTAAATTTTTCATTTTTAGGCATATACGAGGGCTGATCAATAAATAACGTGACAATCAAAATTTTTATTGTCGAGCAATTTTCTATTTTTGTATTAAGAGAGCATAAGTTGAACCTGGCCTTTTTTACACTTACCGCCAACAAATATTTTATTTTCTTTATATGAGGAATAGATTAAAACAATTTCATAACTTTTTGAGTTTAGTGATAATCTAATAGGATTTTACATTATTTAACAACCAAGATCTATAGAACAACAATCAATAAATTATAAATACAATACGTTTTAATATTATTTTATTACAATCGAAACAAAATTATGCATATCATTATTAACTCATATTGTTTTACAAGTTCAATAATATAATATTTGAATACAATATAACAAAATACCATTAAAGAGAAAATACACAACAAATTAAAAAACATATAAAAGTTTATATGTCGTTCATTTAATAAATACAAAAAAAGAGAACAGATTGTTGTTTATGGCACTTAATTTTCTCATATTGTATTTGTTGGTATATTAAAATGAGTTAACTTAATACTTCTACATGTACAACAATACGAAAAAGTTAATTCGGTACGACTACCAATAACTTCCGCTCTTCCAGTATTTACACGAAAAACATGACTTTTATATTAACATTTAAACGTTATATTTGGATTAAAAAGGCCCTTCTAATACTCTGTGGCCTCCACAATCACCCCTTATAGCCAACCCTTATCCGCCAATATATTTCTAATGATTAAAATCTAATTTAGTTTTATCTAATAATTTTATCGAAAAGACAATTTAGAAAAGTTTTTAGTATCAGAAGGACTTTTTTGTTACAAATATATCGTTCAAATATTAACATAATAGTTTATAAATATAAATAAATACCTGCAAGAGAAAAATGCAAGAAAACAAATGAAAAAGAATAAAGTATGATGTCTTCGATCGATGTCCTTCACCTATAAGCGAATAGTGCAGTGTATTAATTAACTAAACCACAAAGGACTAACGACAAAAACTAATAGAATTTGGTAGAAAAGATTGGGACAGATTTCGTCTAGGAGAGCCAGGCAGTCGCCTATTGCTTCTATTCCAGATAACTCCGCTGCATCCCAGTCTGAAAGGAAGTGACGCTAGAGTAGACCGCGAGAAGTGTATAAGACACTTTAAAGAACAACTAAAAAGCTAAGTCTATGGCAAGTCGCTCGGGAAGGCCTCTGCTTCGAACCATAGATGAGAAGGAACAAGCAAGATAACGAAACGTTGAATCCTGCGGATAATGTAGAGTAAATGCGAAGCGTTATAGTAAGAATTGCAGTAAGCAAAGCGAAGAGGTAAGCAAGAGAGAACATGCAAAATAAAATAAAAATTCTCAAATAAATATGCAAAATAAAAAAGTAATTCAAATAAATAATAATTACGGGACGGATCTTCGTTCCTTGTCTTCTCCAACGCAGGTCTGAAACAGATACGATGGCAAAAGATTAATAATGAGTAATTTACAACTAACTGTAATTTATTCTTACCTTAATTATGTGCATGATATTTCACGTTGTTCTCACTTATCCCTCGAATATTAACTGCATGATGTTGCAAGGTGAAGACTCCACAGCAAATCAAATCCAAAAGAAACAGCACCATTAGTCTTGTAGTTGATTTCCTCTTAAGAATGATCATCAAATGAACTAAATTCTTCCTCATTAGTCGGCCAATCTGCAGAAATGAACAAAAAAAGTATTAACTACACCATTAAATAAATAAAATATATAAATCAATATTAAAACACGCACCAAAAATTAAATAACATAAAATAACCTCAAAATTCTTTCAACAATACTTATCTAAAGATGACATATAACTATAGAAAAATGTATAACAAGTTACATTCAAATATGTGGTGGCGCTATAAACGACAACCGGCAAGTTTTAATAATAAAATTGATACAAATAATTCTGATATATTACTTTTAATACTATTGATAAAAGACGATTAGGCCACTGAAAATAAGAAGAAAATAATTATTATTGCTTGTCTTACTAATTACTAATACAGAATCAAAGGCAATGCTTTAGGAGTTAAATAATGTTATTTACTATAAAAAACTTGTAACGTTTCACTTTGTAATGTAAATTTCTTCAAGACTAAAAAAATACAATAAAAGATAAGTTGTTCTAATATCAATTATCGATGGTACTAACAAAATAACTTACTATGTCTTCTGAAGATGCCTATGTTGGGTGAAACAAGTGTTAAGTGTGTAAATAAACTACTGTAAAATTGAACTTTGTAGTTTTATTTAATTGTTTAAATAATGATTTTCCATAAAGTAATGGCTGAATCAATCAATAAAAATAAATATAATTGTAAATAGTTAAAAAAAGCACGTGCCTACTTACATTAAGAGACATACAAAAACTTAATTTCAAAATATTAATCTATAAACAAACAATTGTTAAAAAATGTAATTTTGTAGCGATTATTTAGTCAGTTTTAAGTTTTATATTGCTTTGTTTAAATTTGTTATTTATGTTATAATCATTTTTGACTATTAAATTACTATTTAGATCCGAAGGTAAATAAAAATAAAAATATCCTTGTACAGAAGCTTACTTCTGGAATCTTCTTTTATTTTAATTCATGAGAATTGGCTATTAATTCACGTTTGAGTCTGGACAATATTCTTATAGTCAAAGCTTATTATAACAAGTATAACAAATTTAAACAAAACAACAATATACAACTGAAAACTAATTTTTTTATAGGTTCATAGTTTCAAATTAAGTTTATGTATGTTTTTTAATGTAGCCATGTGCTTTTTAACTAATTATTTACTCATATTTATTATTTTATTATTATTTTATGTTGTCCTTTTAATGTGTTTTTAACTACTGTATTGGGGTGTATTAAGGACTGTTTTTACATATTTACACTTAATATATCTTTCTATGAGCAACATGTACCTGACAAATTTTTCTATCAACAATTTAATAATAATCAACTTTTAAACCTATGTTGGAACCACCAATGATTGATATTAAAATAACTTAAAATTAAATATATTTTTACTTTAAAAAAGGCTTACCCTACAAAGCGAAACGTTGGATGTTGGTGTTGATAGTAATTATAATATTGATAATTTTGTACAATGATGCTGTTTGGTAATTAATTGATTAAAAAGTAATTAATGAGATGATAATTAGGGACGCTACCTAGACTGTTAAGCTGCGGTGACACAGTCATTATTTAGGGAATGAGGTTTTAAAGCGCTGCGGTGCAATGGGGACTGTGGGCTGCGGTCGTACAGTTATCTAACCCATTAATGACCTCAGTCCAGTTTGGGCAGAAAAGTCTGTCTTGCAGAGGTAGTGCGGGAATAGGGTGTTTGCCCTTTCCCAAGATCAGGGTGATACAGCATCATAATTTGGCTGCGGTCAAAGCATTATCTTCATATCTTTGTTTATATTGAAATATGGCCCTATATATACAGTACGATGCATGATAAATGCTAAGTTAAGGTGTGCTTGAATGCTCACATGTGTTTTTCTATATTTTGATAAAGGTGCTGGGACGTTGGTTGCAGTGCAATAATTAAAGAGCAAGACATCGTATCAGTGGTGTTGATTGATACCTTGTGATTAAGTAAGTGATATTTATTTATTAGTTTGGTTTATAACAAAAAAAAAAAAAACTTTTGGGTGTTTCATTCCCACCTTTTATTGGTGGGCGGGCTGTCCCCCCCGACCTACACTCTTGTGCAAAGTCGGAGGGGTAGGGCGGAAGGCCCTCTTCAGCCTCCTTCAGGAATCGTGGGAATGGGTGGGTGATGGTTGGGGGAAGAAAGTTGACACGGACGAAATGAAGACAGAAGAGAAGTGAAAGACTAACTGTGGAATATTACTACCCCAGCATTTGCCTAAATGATCCAAGGAAACCACAGAAAAACTTGGACCAGAGTAGCCGGCCCCGGAATCGAACCGGTGACCTCCCGAATGCTAAGCAATGATCTAGACCACTAGACCATGCCGCTCGGTTTATAACAATAAAAGATCATAATGTGTTCAAGCAACGCTTGAACATTGTCCTGACTGATGATATCTCATATCTCAATTGTTCACGCCCTTTTTGATAATCCGTTATGATTTTACGTAACTCTATATACTTGATATTGTACATAGAATGGTATATAGCCGACAGTTAAATACTCAATACATACTTATCACGGATTGACGATATGTATCCCTCCTATAAATATATATATCCTAAATATATAGTCTTACACAATGTAATATTCTTTATTGAGATAACTGCATTTATTTTGTCAGGATTTCATAATTTATTTTAAATGTGGGCGGGTCTAGATGTAAATGCACGGTATCGATTTTGACATGTACGTTTAATTTGAGTAAATCAGACACAGAGTTAAAGGTTTTGATGTAAATAATAATTTAAACACTAAAAATCAATAAGTTAATACATAAGTGACAAGTGATACATAAATACGTAGATGGATAGTTAGTAAAATGTGAAGTTTCAGAATTCATTTTGTGTTAGTATTCATTTAAAACACAACTTTCTGGGCAAATTTGGGGAGTCAATGTTATGCTCTTTATTGAGACTACTGCATTTATACAATGCCAGGATTTCGTAATTTACTTTAATTTTATAATAAAAGTGATAGCGTCTATGAGTGTATATTATTTGAATACAGGCAAAGATGATAAGTTTTTACTACAGGTATACCTATGTGAAAATATTTTCCGGAGATTTTAAATAACGAAATTTATCAATAACAAGTGATTTACCTATAAATAAATGGGTAGTTGTAAATTGTGAAGTGTTTCAGAATACAATTTGTGTCAATTTTCATTTAAAACACAACTTTCTAGGCAAAGTTGGGTAATCAATGTAATGTTCCTTATTGAGATTGCTGCATTTATCTAATGTCAGGGTTTCATAATTTACTTTAGACGATAAGTTGACAGCGTCTAAGGGTATACATTGTTACCATACAGGCAGAGATGATATTTTGTTCTTATAGGTAGGTATCTGTGAAAACGTCTTATGGAGGTTTTAAGTAAGAAAATTCATCAATAAGGAGTAATATGTAAATAAATGGGTAATTAGTAAGATTTGAAATGCTTCAAAATATATATATTGTATCAATTTTCATTTAAAAGACAACTTTTCAGGAAGATTTAGGGAGTCAATATAATGTTTTTTATTGGGATATATGCTGG